>JARQOC010000005.1:255506176-256106176 GCA_033576535.1 Allobates femoralis | reverse complement strand
GGGAATGCAGTCTCATGTACTTTACAGAAACCTCGTTGCATGAGGACGTCCCAGATTCAAGTGTATCGGTACCAGGGTTTCAAATGGTTCAGGCTGACAAGGACAGAGTGAAGTGCGGTAAGAAGAAGGGCGGAGGAGTGATACTGTACATTAACAACAGATGGTGTAATCAGGGGCATGTAACAGTAAAGGAGAGACATTGTTGCCCAAACATTGAACTATTAGCAGTGGGCCTCAGGCCTTACTATCTGCCTAGAGAATTCTCTCTTGTTATTGCAATGGTGTCGTATATACCACCATCTGCAAATCCAGAGGCAGCTGGGGAAGTACTGTCTGGGGTGATTGCCCGGCTTCAGACGAAGCACCCTAACTCTCTAACTGTAATTTCTGGGGATTTTAATCGAGCCAAGATCTCATTACCAAAGTTCTATCAACATGTCAAATGTTCTACACGGGACAATTATATATTGGATCTCCTCTATGCCAGTGTTAAGGATGCTTACTCATCATCTGCATTGCCCCCCATGGGGAAATCTGACCACAACCTCATACTATTGTCTCCAGCCTATCAACCAGTTGTCTGCAAACAATTAAACAGATAAGGAAGTGGTCTCCGGCAGCAGAGAAGGGGTTACAAGACTGCTTTGATTGCACAGACTGGGAGGTGTTATGTGCCAGGGAACCTAATGATGATGTTAATGAGGTTACCAGGAGAGTTACTGATTACATCAACTTTTGTACTGACAATATTGTACCTATTCATGAGATTCGGTGTTATGCAAACAATAAACCTTGGATTACAAAGGAATTGAAACATCTACTAAACAGGAAAAAAAAGCTTTTAAAAGGAAGGACAAGGAGGAAATGAAAATTGTACAGTGAGACTTAAAGGGGAAAATTAAGATTGCCCGTGAAGCATTCAGAATTAAATTGGAAAATAAATTGTCACGCAACAACTCCAGAGAAGTGTGGACTGGAATGAAGCTATTGACTGGGTTTAAGGCAAGGTCAGATCAGGGGGGTGGGGGGCTGATCATGGCTAATGAAATTAATGAGTTTTTCAACAGATTCAACAATAAATGTGCGATGTCAACAGGGGAGAGGGCCGGGGAGCGACAAGCAACATCAACTGGGGGGAGGAAATTAGAGACTTTCTTGATCTCCGAAAATGACGTGAGGGAACAGTTTAGTAAGCTGGTCATTGGTAAAGCAGCAGGGCCTGATGGTATCTGTCCACTTGTCCTCAGAGTGTGTGCAAATCAGTTGTGCACTGTCTTCCAGCACCTGTTTAACTGGAGCTTACAATCACAGAGAGTACCAGTTCTATGGAAGACTTCTTGCCTGGTGCCGGTTCCCAAGACTACCTTCCCGAGCTCCCATAACGACTATAGACCGCTGGCCTTAACATCGCATGCGATAAAGTCCTTGGAGAGAATTGTACTTGCCTACTTGTGTCCGAGGGTGTCTGCTTTTACGGACCCCCTTCAGTTTGCGTATCGGCAGAGTCTGGGGGTGGACGATGCTGTAGCGTATCTGCTACAAACAGTACATTCCTTTTTGGACAATGATGGAACCACTGTGTGTGCCATGTTCTTCAATTACTCCAGTGCATTCAATACCTTACAGCCACTATTATTACGTAAAAAGCTGGTTGAAATGGCGGTTGAAGAGGGATTAGTGAATTGGATCATTGATTACCTGTCGGACAGGCCACAGTTCGTAAGGTTAGGGACGGCCGTATCGGATAGTGTTCGGAGCAGTGTTGGAGCCCCTCAGGGAATGGTGCTGTCGCCATTCCTTTTTACGTTATACACAGCTGATTTTCAGTATAAATCAGACCTTTGTCACCTTCAGAAGTACTCTGATGACTCAGTGATAGTCGGAGGTATTGAGAGAGGCCGGGGGGAGGAGGAATACAGAAGGGTGGTTTTGGACCTTGTTGATTGGTGCCAGGCTAACCATTTAGAACTCAACATAAAGAAAACCAGGGAGTTGGTGTTGAGTTATGGAAGGTGCATGAAGGATTGCTTACCTATCACTATTGATGGTCAGGATGTGGAGATGGTGGAGAATTTCAAATATTTGGGGTTCACCTGGATAGCAAGCTTGATTGGAGGTGCCATATGGAGAAGGTTTGCAAGAAAGGGATGAGTAGACTTTACTTCCTAAGGAAGTTAAGGTCGTTTAATGTGTGTAGCAAAATGCTTGAAATGTTCTACCAATCTATTGTGGCGAGTGCAATCTTTGCTGCAATAATATGCTGGGGTAGTAGTGTGCGCACAGCTGACGGTAATAAGCTGAATAAACTTATCAAGAAGGCTAGTGCGGCGGTGGGTCTACAACTTAGGACTTTCGAGGAGGTATTAGAGGATAGAATTAATAAGAAATGCAAGGCTATAATGAGCAACAATACACACCCGCTCTCTGAACTGTTTGCGAAGCAGAAGAGCACATTCAGCAAGCGTCTAATCCAACTAATGTGTAAAAAGGAAAGATACAGAAAATCGTTTGTTCCGACAGCTGTGGGGATGTTTAACAAATGTATAAGTGTAAAGCATCCCAAGACTAAGTGAAGTTCTAAGGGTATGGGGGGAATAGGTGAGGTACATGTACCAGTCTACCTGCATCTGCTGTCCATATAGACTTATTTTGTAAAGTGTGTAATGTTCTTGATCTTTGTTCTGCTGCTGTAATACTGTAATTTCCTCCGGGATCAATAAAGTTTATCTTATCTTATCTTGTTCCATAAATATTTGAGATAATTTGAGATAAACTGTATCCAATTGTCTCCATGACTGTCAGAGCTGATATATTTACTGTCCTGTCTAGTTGCTATATCTAGCTTGAATTTTCCAGTTGCTCTGGTCCCTCTTGTGTGGGATTTGTCAAATATTTATTCATATTGATCACTGTATTTGGCTATGTCAACTAATTGTAATTGCTTTTATTGTTGTGATGTTATTTCTTGTAATGTCCTAGTTGTTAATAAAATTTGTTATGCTTTTGGAAAAAAATAAAATATAGGATGTATCACTTGTTTTTGAAACCCTCTTTTTCTCCTTTCATCATTCTACAATTTTTATTTTCGGTCAATTGATGCCACTTTGGTGGTCTCTGGTCCTAATATTTTGAAATGTGGAGACTTTTTGGGATTTCCTTGTCTCATTCGTGAGTTTAGCAGGGCTCTGTGAGCATGATGCCTACACGTATCACTCATCCCCTGTTACTCATGAATGCTTAACCTTGATATGCTAGATCAGTCCCATTTTCAAGACCCTGTGTCATGCTTGCAGCATGACCCTGTGTCATGCATTCTACATTTTTTATTCTGGGTCAATTGATGCCCTTTTGGTGGTATCTAGCCTTAATATTTTGATGTGGATGCTCTTTTAGGGTCTCCTGACTGTTTTGTGAATTTAGCAGGGCTCTCTGAACGCCATGCCTACACATAAAGCTTTGAATATTCGACCTGGCCTTTTCCATGCATCCATAATACACAATGATGAAAATTTGAACTCTGGGAAATAGATGGCACTTTTCCTGGTGTATGTCCCTAATTTGAGCTGTGTTTGTAAGATCCCTAGGTATAGATAAAAAGCGAAGGAGACAGACGCAGCACTGCCTCTAGGTGTAGTAATTGTTATCAATGGAATATTTCAAAAGTAAGGGCTCAGACACACTCTCATTTTAGTCTCTCGGACGAGACTCGGAAGAGGCTGGAGCAGTGACCCTGAAAGGCTTCTCCCTCTCTGGACGGGGAGTGTGGAGCTGCACAAAACCACAATCAGCTGACAGTCCCGTCCAGACAAGGGAGAAGCCGTTATCACTGCTCCAGCCTCTTACTAATCTCATCGGAGAGACTCGCATGTAACTAGGAGAGTGTGCTTCCGGCCTAATATTCTCCCCTGCCGCCTGAGCCGAAGAGCGGGTGGGGGGGTTCTATCGCTGGCGGCGGGAATGAGAAGTGGGGGGGGGACTGCTATCGCTGGCGGCGGGAGCAGGGGGTTGCTATCGCTGGCAGAGGAATGATTACTGTTGTGAATTCATTGGAGCCCACTCAGGTGGTTGTTGCTGGTGATGCAGCTGACTGTGTGGGCTTCACAGATGATGGAGATTGGCAATTTGGTTCTTGGAGCATATATTGGTTGGAAGGGGATCATTCCTTGCCAGTTGTCTTTTGTTCCTGGAGGAGTTCAGATCTCTCTGGTTTCTTCTGCTCTATGGAGATCTTTGCAAGGTAAGTGAATGTTTTCTTAATATTTTGTGGCACACTTTTGTGTGCTTAATGCTCTGCTTATGTCTTATTCTGAGCTGTGGGTTTGCTATTTAGTTTGTATATTTGTTTATCTGCTCTCAAATAGGAAGTTTTCACACTAGGAATTTTTACCATTCACTATTATCTGTTATTTCCAGTTCTGCTGGCATTTGATTCATAGACGTCTGCTGATATAGAGTTCGCCGAGTCTTAGTGACTCAGTAATTTTTGTAATATCTGTTGTTGATGGTTTTTGATAGTGTTTTATACTGACCGCAATAGTATTCTATCCTGCCTTTCCTATATAGCTAGCGTGGCCTCTTCTGCTAAACCTTATATTCTGCCTTTGTTTGTTTTTCCGTCTCTTGTTTCCCAGTTAATATCTGTGGGGGCTCGCTATTTTTTGGGGGTTCTGCTCTGAAGCAAGATAGCGTTTCCTACAATCATCTTTAGAAGCAGTTAGTTCTCTGGCTGTGCCGAGGTGTCTAGGTCTCGTGAGTTACATCCCACGGCTACTTCTAGTTGCGGTGTGTAGTCAGGGATTACGGTAAGTACAGTTACCAACGACTTCTACGAAATCTGAATGTACTTCTAAGTCATCGGTTCATTACAGTTTATCTGGCGCTGTGTTGTCTGACAGTGGCAGCTGCAACCATCCAGCAGGAGACAGGAGGATGCAATGTGCAGGGCGCCGCTCCCCTGCAGCACTGCCACTCCCCTACCTCCCTGCCGCCTGCTCCACTGATGTTGGAGGTGAACAAGCATTTAGATTAAACTGGACACCTTTTCTTCTTAGTATCTTGGTGATTTGATGGGTGTGCAGCTCATGCTGGAAAACTATGTGCAGATCGCCCTGTGAATCCACATAGGTAATAGTGAAGGAAAAAAGAATCCAGACTTAAGTAGCACTTATCACCTCAAGGAAGCTCCAACATTAGCAAAACTGATCTTTCAAAAATATTTCTGTGAATAAGTATTTTTGAAAAATTCCATAGAATTGGATCAGTTTTTACTTTGGAGATTCCTTGAGGTGATAAATGCCACTACAATCTGAATTATTTTTTCCTTGAGCTGTGTTTGGCAGCTTTTGTGCCCTTTGAAGGTGTTTTCTAGGCCTTTGATTTTGCCTCACATTGTTTTCAATGGGGTTTGGATGGTTGGCAAACTGTTCTCAGAAGTTGTTCGTCGAACATTTGCCCGTTCGGCAAACCGAACCGAATTTGAAGTTCCAAAAGTTCGCTCACCTCTAATAGTGAGCATTCCAAATAAAATAAAGAGGGACTAGGGTACTTTGTGGATACAAAGCACAATAAGTCAAAAAGAGGTTCCTGGCTACACTTCCCAGCTAACAAAAACTTAATGTGAAACCAAAGTGATCATTTTCATTTATTTCCTTTACTGTTATTGTACTAATTGTATTTTCATTATAGTAAACTTACTGTTAGGTTGCAGGTCAAATTCAGATTCATTGTGGATTTTCAATATGATCCAAATTGGAAAATTTCTGCAATGTGTTGAACTAATCTAAAAGGCAGCTATACACAATTGTATAAAAAAATAGTCCCAATTTTAATCCAGAACAATGGGATGATTTTTTTCTATTTTGTCATCCATGTACAATCCATGTTCAGTCCAAGTGCAGTTTGTTTGTTTTTACAGTAGCTGTTTTCAATCATTTACAGGACCATTTACCATTTCCTATGTTACAAAATTACAATGCGCCTGTAAAAATGGAAAGCTATACTGTGGCATCCAATATTTTTGTCACACTCTTAGGCAGGCTTCACACCATGGTTTTAGGGATCCGGGGCTATCCGGTGTGAACCGGACAGCCCCGGATCCAATTTTGGGCCAACAGTATTCCTATGGGGCCGGATGGAAGTGATTTGCCATCCGGTTCTCTGCTGTCAAGGAGGATCCGGCAGAATTCATTTTTTTTCTTCAAACACAAAATCACAGCTTGCAGCGTTTTTGTGTCCGAGACAAAAATCTGACAAAATCGGATCTTGCCGGATCCTCTCGGACCCGGTGCAATCCAGCGCCCCCTAACACGGGAGGCTATGAGTGCCGGGTCGCAACGGATCCAACAGAAAATCAGATCCAGCTGCCGGACGCCAGGTGCTGAACTTCAGCATCTGGAGAAATTTCTGGACTGGACAGTGGCAGCAGCCGCACACTACCTATTCCAGCAGAAAACAGGACTAGAGGGCATATTTGCCTTATGTCCAGAGCTGTCAGGCAAAGAAACCGTGGTGTGAAGCTGGCCTTAGACATGAATGGCTGATTCTCATTCAATTTCCTGAGGAAAATCAGGCATGCTGAGAGTTTTTTCTCATACACAAATTCTGTTAGTGAAAAAAAATTGGTCATCTGCCCTGCTTCATTGAATAACGTTTTTCTGAGTACTGTCCATTTCACGGATAGCATTTGAACTGAAAATATGGTGTTATGAACCTGGCCTAAAAATAATTGAAGCTCTTCCTGCAAAGATTTTACTGGTCTTAATTGTGTACAGCTGTCCATATACATTATAGCTAGATTCTAATCCAGTAAATTAAAGGCTTAATCTATATATACAAGATATCATTAAATTACATATGAGTTTTATAGGAAAGTTTGGTTTCACTGCATGTATCTTAATATTTTTTATCAGCATTGTGTTTGTTGAGTGCACTTAGTTTTCATGTTTCAATTTATAATTCCTCAACTTTCAACAAAAAAGAGACATATATTGATTTAAAAAATTAAATCACAAGGACAGGGCTGGATTTATGTATACACACTGCAGGCATATGCCTATAGGCATTCCAAGGGGAATATTTCTTGCTAGAGGGTAAATTTCCATATCAACACACACCATTGCGTATTGGTGTATGCGTAATGTATATATTTTAAGAAATACATCTTGATGTTCTGTTGCATAAATACTTAACAGAAAAATGGGCCAGTCCAGGGCATCAATACATCAATATACTGTTTGAAGATTATGAAAGAAAATTACCGTGTATACTCCAGTATAAGCCAAGTTTTTCAGCACAATGTTTGTGCTGAAAAGTGCCCCCCTCGGCTTATACTCGAGTCACTCAGTATTTGCTGTGGGGGAAGGCTGTGACCGGGGGCTGGAGGAGGCAGGAGGGGGCCACAGTGACCGGCTGAGGTCACGTCGGGCCGCTCATTAGTGTAATGAATATGCATTGCATCCCCCTGTCCATCAGCGGAGGGGGGAGCGGTGCGTATTGCACTACACTGGCCCCCAGCAGTGATATACAGCCCCCCTCCTTAGTATCTGTCCCCCATGCTGCAGCACTTGTTAAAATAACAAACATTTCATACATTACCTTTCCGGCGACTCCTTGCTGGCAGCGCCGCGTCCTCCCGTCTCCCAGCTTCTTCCTGCTTTTGCCGGTGTCATGTGACTGGCGCAGCAGCGATGATGTCATCGCTGCTGAGTTGGCCACAGGAATAGAAGCCAACACGAGCAGGAAGAATCTAGGAGACTGGAGGAGAGGCGGTGCCAGCAAGGAGTCGCCGGAAAGATAATGTATGAAATGTTTGTTATTTTAATGTGTGCCACAGCATGGGGACCAGATACTAAGGAGTCGGGGCTGTATATCACTGATGGGGACCAGAATACTAAGGAGGGGGCCTGTGTACTACTGCTGGGGGCCTGTATACTAAGGAGGGGGCCTGTATACTACTGCTGGGGGCCTGTATCCTACTGCTGGGGGCCTGTATCCTACTTCTGGGGGCCTGTATACTACTGCTGGGGGTCTGTATGCTGCTGCTGGGGCCTGTATACTACTGCTGGGGGCCTGTATACTACTGCTGGAGGCCTGTATACCACTGCTGGGGGGCGCTATATACCGGGATGGGGGGCTATATAACAGGATGGGGGTCTGCTGCATTTCTCACCCTAGGCTTATACTTGCGTCAATACATTTCCCTGTTTTGGAGGGTAAAATTAGGGGCCTCGACTTATACTCGGGTCGGTTTATACTCGAGTATATACAGTAAATGGAAAAAAAAGGTAGTCAGCCGTATAATTCATAGCCATACTTAATATTTAGAGGGGACTTTCAATTTCGACAGCAGTAGTTCAATCGTATTGTTGCCTATAACTGTAATACACAGACAGTAATAGGTAGTAGCAGGTAAAAAGGATTGTTATCATGCAAATGTATGTCATTGTGACATAAATAAATATATACAACTTTCTCACCTCTCTGGGTTGGTTATTTGTCCTTCCTCATTTCTGGGTCCTCTACCAGAGGTCTGGAGTTTTAGGGTTCTGCGCAGGATTTTAGTTGTTCCCAGTACTGCATTTTTCTGAAAAAAGAGTTCCGATTTTGCTCCTGGGATCTGTTGCAGCAATTTTATTAGCTTAGGTGTCACTGCTCCAAGTGCTCCTATTACCACTGGAATCACTGTTGCTTTCACTTTCCACAACTTCTCCACTTGTTCTTTGAGACCCTGGTATTTCTCCAGCTTCACATATTTCTTCTATCTGATATTACTGGCATTTTGCACTGCCACATCTGTTATCATTGCTGTCTTCTGATCCTTGTCTACAATCTGGTTGGTTAGCCAACACCTGCTTATCCATCTGGTTCTTGAAGTCCCACCGGATTTTTGCCCTTTCATTCTCCACCATGTTTTATGGGGTGTCACACCTGGACTTAGGCTGACATGCACTTTCCAGATGTTCCTGTATACAATTTGCACTACTTGATTGTGGCGTTTGGTGTACGCTGTTCCAGCTTGCATTTTCCATCCTGCCACTATGTGTTGGACTGTTTCTGAAGTTTCTTTACATAGTCTGCACCTTGGGTCTTGTCTTGGTTGGTAGATCCCTACTTTTATGGATCTGGTACTTAGTGCTTGCTCTTGTGCCGCTATTATTAGTGCCTCTTTGCTGTCTTGGAGTCCAGCTTTCTCCAACCATTGGTAGGATTTTTCCATCATTTCAGCCACCACCATTACCTGTCATTGGTAAATCCCATGCAATAGCTAGTCTTGCCATGGCATTTCATGTTCCTGCTCTTCCATCCAGGACTGTTTATAATTCATTTGCAAGAGTACACTGGAGCTAGCAGTTGGCACTTGAGCTGCTGCAGTAGTCTGAAGGCAGTACCGCGTATTTAATCGCCTTATTGTTTATTTAAATCAATTATTATTTATTTGTGAGACTATGCGCTAGCTCTTAAAATAATAAATAAATAAAACTATTCCTTCCACTTTCTTTACCCTTCCAGGGGATATTTATTAAAAATTATCTGTATAATTACAACTTATGTAATTTAGATGCCTACTTATATTTTTATTATTCAATACTAATTATAGCAAAAAACTAAAATATCTATAAACAATCAAAGTAAAAACTGATATATCAATAATTAAAAATTTAAAATTAAAACGTAAATAAAAACCTTATAATTAGTATTCACAACATTTGTAAATATCTTATTATTCAGTATCCACTACAACATTAGGGTCTATTAATGGATTGGTTCTTCTTCTCCTGTTACTGATATTCGACAGCTGTCTTTATTTCTTCTCCTATTATCCTTTTCAGAGGAGTATCTTTGGATTTTAATTATAGTTGTGGTGTGTGGCTATTATCCGCCGGTTATCTGTGTTCTAATAAAATAACAAAGTATTGTTACTCTCCCTTTAGGAGTATATATCTTTCTACTCTGCTTAATACTATTTTCATTCTTACCTCTAAATATTGAAGTGCTTGTTATCTGTTCCTCCTAATGATGATGGTTATGGGTGGCAGACTTCCAGTTGGGGTATCTATTAACGCAATATAATTAGAAAAATGTAGTCTTTATGGTCTATTATGGGTTCTAGTCCTGCATCCTAATATATATCTTCAAATAGTGCATATGACTTAGTTGTTCCATTTGGTGTATATAAAAAGGTTGGTTGGTTATAAAGTTTGTATTTCATCCACAGGAAATTGCCTGTCTATTTTGGTATCTGTTGGTGTAATCAACATATATTAGGTAATAAATTGGGGCCCTCAAACTTCAAGTTGAACGAGAGGAGAGAAAAAAAAAAAGAAAAAAAAAAAAAAGGGAATACATTACGGTAAGTTGTAATTAAACTTCAATAGTATGGGTGTCACCTTTACTTAGATGCAAGGTGTCTTTTTACATAAAATGTGCTATTACTATGGTGTTGAACTATTGCCCTAATGTGTCTCTAAAATTACTTTAGTTAACTTTTTTCTCACTGTATATAATCATTAATCACCTCTATGTAGTGCAGGCTAATATAATAACATTTAACTTTTGTGCAAGCACTTTGCTGAGTAGATGTGTAATAGGCTGCAAGGGTTTACCTTATGAATTAGGTGCAGGCTTTCCCAATAAGTGCTATGGCTTCAGCGTTCACCCTCTTTCTCCGGGCTTCTGCTGTTCGGTCGATGCCGTCATGTGGTTGCGTGGCGTTCCCGGATTCCTCAGTGTACGTGTGCACTGCTCCGTGCACTCCTGCGCTATGTGACTACTCGCCACTATTCACGTCATTGAATCACGTGAGTACGGTGGTTAATGCTGTATTGTCAAACCGTCAGGCTCACTTAAGTCTTGTGCACCACAGTGGGTGGACCTATACTGTCAGGGAATGGTCTGCGTCACTGATGCATTTCGGGGGTCAACGGCCTCCTTCTTCTGAGTGGCAAAAAAACATATATAAATTCATATAAACAAACCCAGAGTCAGGCCAATGTTGAAAAGTAAAGTGCACTTTATTAAAATAGCAGCACAATGCAGCAAATAAAAGTGATGCAACACAGCACACAAATATATGTGACCACATGAAACATGCAAGGTACAGCCAGGACTGTTGTTGTTGCTGCCTTAGGCTCTCCCTCAACATCTCATCTTTTGGTGACATTTTTATGATGTATTCCTGGATATGCCTTGTTTCATCCATGATGGTGGCCTGGACACCTATCAAGCCTTTACCACCCTCCTTTCTGTTGGTATACAATCTTCATAAAGCTAGAAACCTGTTCCTACTGTTATGATTGTAATAATTCAAGATTATCATTATTATTACCGTATATACTCGTGTATAAGCTGACCCGTGTATAAGTCGACCCCCCTACTTTTGCCCCCAAAATCTGTGAAAACCTATTGGCACGTGTATAAGCCGAGGGTGGACCCCAGCACAGGTATACAGCCCCCAGCAGTGTGGTATACAGGCCCCCCCCAGTGGTATACAGGCCTCCCCAGTGGTAGTATACAGCAGCCCCAGTGGTAGTATATAGCAGCCACAGCAGCCCCAGTGGTAGTATACAGCAGCCCCAGTGGTAGTATATAGCAGCCCCAGCAGCCCCAGTGGTAGTATATAGCAACCCCAGCAGCCCCAGTGGTAGTATACAGCAGCCCCAGTGGTAGTATATAGCAGCCCCAGCAGCCCCAGTGGTAGTATATAGCATCCCCAGCAGCCCCAGTGGTAGTATATAGCAGCCCCAGCAGCCCCAGTGGTAGTATATAGCATCCCCAGCAGTAGTATATAGCAGCCCCAGCAGCCCCAGTGGTAGTATATAGCAGCCCCAGCAGCCCCAGTGGTAGTATATAGCAGCCCCAGTGGTAGTATATAGCATCCCCAGCAGCCCCAGTGGTAGTATATAGCATCCCCAGCAGTAGTATATAGCAGCCCCAGCAGCCCCAGTGGTAGTATATAGCAGCCCCAGCGGTAGTATACAGCAGCCCCAGCAGCCTCAGTAATCCAGGCCCCCCCCCCTTGCTCCGGAAATCTGAAAAGTAAAATATACTTATCACTGTCCTGCTGCCGTCCCCGCCGCTGCCGACATAGCGATCCTCCATCTTCATCTGTCTTCTTCTGGCTTCCTGTGTTCGGCGCCGGCAATGACGTCATTGCCTGCGCCGAACAGTGTAAACCGAAAAAGACAGATGAAGATGGAGGATCGCTATGTCGGCAGCGGCGGGGACGGCAGCGGGACAGTGATAAGTATATTTTACTTTACAGGTTTCCGGAGCAAGGGGGGGGGGCCCTGGATTACTGAGGCTGCTGGGGCTGCTGTATACTCATGGGACCGTATTGACTCACGTATAAGCCTAGGGGGTACTTTTCAGCCCAATTCTTGGGCTGAAAAACTCGGCTTATATGCGAGTATATACGGTATTATATATTTACTAGATGGTGGCCCGATTCTAAAGAATCGGGTAGTCTAGAATCTATATAGAGTTTATTTAGTAATAGGGGAGTGCTGTGAAATTAATTGTGTGTATACAGGCGGCTCAGTGGTTAGCAGAGTATACGGTGGCTCAGTGGTCAGCAGTGAGTGCGGTGGCTCAGTGGTCAGCAGTGAGTGCGGTGGCTCAGTGGTTAGCAGTGAGTGCGGTGGCTCAGTGGTCAGCAGTGAGTGCGGTGGCTCAGTGGTCAGCAGTGAGTGCGGTGGCTCAGTGGTCAGCAGTGAGTGCGGTGGCTCAGTGGTCAGCAGTGAGTGCGGTGGCTCAGTGGTCAGCAGTGAGTGCGGTGGCTCAGTGGTCAGCAGTGAGTGCGGTGGCTCAGTGGTCAGCAGTGAGTGCGGTGGCTCAGTGGTCAGCAGTGAGTGCGGTGGCTCAGTGGTCAGCAGTGAGTGCGGTGGCTCAGTGGTCAGCAGAGAGTGCGGTGGCTCAGTGGTCAGCAGTGAGTGCAGCACAGGCTGGAGGGGGCAGAGGCTGGAGGGGGAAAGGAGGGAGGAGGCAGAAACTGGAGGGGTTAGAGGAGGGAGGGGTGAGAGGAGGGAGGGGTGAGAGGAGGGAGGGGCGGAGGCTGGGGGGCAGAGGAGAGCGGAGGCTGGGGGGCAGAGGAGAGCAGAGGCTGGGGGGGCAGAGGAGAGCGGGGAAGCTGGGGGGGCAGAGGAGAGCGGAGGCTGGGGGGGCAGAGGAGAGCGGAGGCTGGGGGGGCAGAGGAGAGCGGAGGCTGGGGGGCAGAGGAGAGCGGAGGCTGGGGGGGCAGAGGAGAGCGGAGGCTGGGGGGCAGAGGAGAGCGGAGGCTGGGGGGGCAGAGGAGAGCGGAGGCTGGGGGGGCAGAGGAGAGCGGAGGCCGGGGGGTCAGAGGAGAGCGGAGGCTGGGGGGGGCAGAGGAGAGCGGAGGCTGGGGGGGGCAGAGGAGAGCGGAAGCTGGGGGGGCAGAGGAGAGCGGAGGCTGGGGGGGCAGAGGAGAGCGGAGGCTGGGGGGGCAGAGGAGAGCGGAGGCTGGGGGGGCAGAGGATAACGGAGGCTGGAGGGCTGAACACTCACTGGGCTGTTGGCGGTCAGCGGCAAGGCTGGCGGCGGTTCCGGAGGCCGGCCCCGGAGTGCGGGCGGGGCTAGCTCCGTGATGGAGGAGAGTCACCGGGTGTGTGGAGAGAGTGGCAGGACTGGGAGCGGTGCCGGCGGAGGCCGCACACCGGAGTGTGGGCCGGTCCGGGCCGGTTCCCGCATGTTGGTGGGCGCACAGCAGGCTGTGTGCGGAGCCAGTGCAGAGCCAGTGGCGGGATGGCGGTCCCTGATGGAGAGTGGGCGGTGAGCAGCAGGGCTGTGGGCCGGATGTGGGTGGGCGCAGACGGGGCTCTGTGCAGGGCCGGTGGCGGGATAAGTGGTGGCGCATTAGCGCCCACGGCGAGGCGCTGTGCCATTTTTTCAGCGGCTCGCGGTGAGCGCTATGCGCTCACCGCTCGTGGGTCTGGTACTTCCGGTTCCGGTCTTTGACACAGGGCGCAGGCCATCACGGAAGTTGAGCGGATTGGCGGGAAGTGGCCTTCAGTTTTTATATATAAGATATATATATAGCAGTACGATGGTATATGGTGGTAATTAGAGCACATGTATAGCAGCACTATAGTATATGGCGGTAGATTATAGTAAATGTATAGCAGCACTATAGTATATGGCGGTACATTACAGTACATGTATAGCAGCACTATAGTATATGGTGGTACATTATAGCACATGTATAGCAGCACTATGGTATATGGCGGTACATTACAGTACATGTATAGCAGTGCTATGGTATATGGCGGTACATTACAGTACATGTATAGCAGCACTATGGTATATGGCAGTACATTATAGCACATGTATAGCAGCACTCTGGTATATGGCAATACTGCGGTGACCGCGGTCCCCCACTCCTCCTGGCCCCCGGTCGTCCACAGTAAAAATAAAAAAATCCTCAGTGAGGATACTCACCTGTCCGGCGGCTCGCTCCGCCTCCGCCTTGTAGGTCCTACAGGCCTTTAGGACCTGTAGTTGCCTGGGCAAGCAATCAGCTGAGGAGGTGAGGGGGGGCAGGATTGTGTTGGGGGGGCAGAATGGAGCGAGTGGGGCAACAGGATGGAGGCGGGGCAACAGGATGGAGGCGGGGCAACAGGATGGAGGCGGGGCAACAGGATGGAAGCGGGGCAACAGGATGGAAGCGGGGCAACAGGATGGAGGCGGGGGGGGCAGGATGGAGGCGGGGGGGCAGGATGGAGGCGGGGGGGCAGGATGGAGCGAGCGGGGCAGGATGGAGGCGGGGGAGCAAGAAGAGCGGGGGGCAGGATGGATTGAGCGGGGCAGGATGGAGGGGGAGGAGCAGGATGAAGCCGAAGGGGCAGGATTGAGCAGGATGGAGCGGGAGGAGCAGGATGGAGGCAGATGAGCAGAATGGAGCAAGCGGGGCAGGATGAGTAAGCGTGAGGGCAGGATGGAGGCGGGGGAGCAAGAACAGCGGGGTGAGGATGGAGCGAGCAGGGCAGGATGGAGCGAGCGGGGCAGGATGGAGCGAGCGGGCAGGATGGAGCGAGCGGGGCAGGATGGAGCGAGCGGGGCAGGATGGAGCGAGCGGGGCAGGATGGAGCGAGCGGGGCAGGATGGAGCGAGCGGGGCAGGATGGAGTGAGCGGGGCAGGAAGGTGCAAGGGGGGCAGGAAGGTGCAAGGGGGGCAGGATGGTGGGTTGCGGAGCAGGATGGGGTGGCGGAGCAGGATGGAGGGGGCGGAGCAGGATGGAGGGGGCGGAGCAGTATGGAGGCGGCGGGGCAGGATGGAGGGGGCGGGGCAGGATGGAGACGGAGGGGCAGGATGGAGACGGAGGGGCAGGATGGAGACGGAGGGGCAGGATGGAGACGGAGGGGCAGGATGGAGACGGAGGGGCAGGATGGAGACGGAGGGGCAGGATGGAGGTGAGTGGCGCAGGATGGACAGAGCGAGGCAGGATGGAGAAGGCAGGGCAGGATGGAGGCGGCAGGGCAGGATGGAGATGGCAGGGCAGGATGGTGGTGGGGAGGGGGGAGGATGTAGGGGCGGGGCAGGATGTTGGCGGGGGGTGAGGATGGTGGTGGGGGTGCGGGATGGAGTCGGGGGGGCAGGATGGTGTTGGGGGGCAGGATGGATAGGGGGGGCAGGATGGATAGGGGGGCAGGATGGAGGCGCTCCTCCTGACCCCTTCCGCTCCCCGCGGCACCCGTCCCTCTGGGCCTCCAGTCTCTGCGGCCGCCCTCCCTCTGGGGCTGCACACCCCCCTCCCCTTCATGGTGATAATAAAAATAAAAAAACCTCAGTGAGGATACTTACCCTGCGGCGGCTCGCTCCACCCGTCTTGTAGGTGGCAGGACAGGAGCTGTCGTTGGCTGGGAAACCGATCTGCTGGGGTGAGTGGGCAAAGCGGGGGTCAGTGGGCAGAGTGGGGATGAGTGGGAAGAGCAGGGGTTAGTGGGCAGAGTCATTGGGCAGAGCAGGGGTCAGTGGGCATAATCAGTAGTCAGAGCAGGTCAGTAGGCAGAGCTGGGGTCTGTGGGCAGAGCTGGGGTCAGTGGGCATGGTCATTAGCCAGAGGGGGGGGGGTAGGTAGGCAGAGCAGGGTCAGAGGGCAGAGCGGGGGTGAGTGGGCAGAGTGGGGGGTGAATGGGCAGAGCATGGTCAGTGAGCAGGATTGGGGCATGAGTGGTCAGAGCAGGGTCATAGCGGGGGTCAGTGGTCAGAGCAGGGGTTAATGGGCAGAGTGATTGGGCAGAGCAGGGGTCAGTGGGCACAGTCAGTAGGCACAGCAGGGGTTAGTGGGAAAAATCAGTGGGTAGAGCAGGGTGAGTGGGCAGAGCAGGGGTGAGTGGGCACAGTCAGTGAGCAGAGCAGGGGTCAGCGGGCAGAGCGGGGGTGAGTGGGCAGAGCAGGGGTGAGTGGGCACAGTCAGTGAGCAGAGCAGGGGTCAGCGGGCAGAGCGGGGGTGAGTGGGCAGAGCAGGGTTTAGTGGGCATAGCAAGGGTTATTGGGCACAGTCAGTGGGCAGAACAGGGGTTAGTGGGCAGAGCGGCGGTCAGTGGGCACAGTGAGTGGGCAGAGAAGGGTGAGTGGGTAGAGCATGGGTGAGTGGGCACGGTCAGTTGGCAGAGCAGGGGTCAGTGGGCATGGTGAAAGGGCAGAGCGGGGGGTGAGTGAACAGAGGGTGGTCAGTGGGCAGGCCAGGGTGAGTGGTAAAAGCAGGGGCGAGTGGGCAGAGCGGGGGTGAGTGGGCAGAGCGGGAGTAAATGAGCAGAGCAGGGTCAGTAGGCAGTGTGAGGGGTCAGTGGCCAGAGCATGGTCAGTGGGCAGTGTGAGGGGTAAGTGGGCATAGCATGTTCAGTGGGCAGTGTGAGGCGTGAGTGGGCAGTGTGAGGGGTCAGTGGGCAGTGTGAGGGGTCAGTGGGCAGAGCAGGGTCAGTGTGAGGGGTGAGTGGGCAGAGCAGGGTCAGTGGGGTGTGTGAGGGGTCAGTGGGCAGAGCAGGGTGAGTGGGCATTGAGGGGTCAGTGGGCAGAGCATGTTCAGTGGGCAGAGGAGGGTCAGTGGGCAGTGTGAGGGGTCAGTGGGCTGAGCAGGGTGAGTGGGCAGAGCAGGGTCAGTGAGGGGTCAGTGGGCAGAGCAGGGTCAGTGTGAGGGGTCAGTGGGGGTGAGTAGGCAGAGCAGGATGAGTGGCCAGTGTGAGGGGTCAATGGGGCGAGCAGGGTGAGTGGGCAGAGCATGGTCAGTGGGCATAATGGTGGGTGAGTGGACAGAGAGGGGGTGAGTGAGCAGAGAGGGGGTGAGTGGGCAGAATGTGGGTGAGGGGCAGAGAGGGGGTGAGTGGGCAGAGTTTGGGGGTGAGTGGTCAGAGTGGGGTCAGTGGGCAGAGCAGGGCAGAGTGGGGGTGAGGGGGGCAGAGGGGGTGAGTGGGCAGAGTTGGGGGGTGAGTGGGCAGAGTTGGGGGGTGAGTGGGCAGAGTTGGGGGTGAGTGGGCAGAGTTGGGGTCAGTGGTCAGAGTGGGGGTGAGTGGGCAGGGTCAGAGTGGGGGTCAATGGTCAGAGTGGGGGTGGTGGGCAGAGCAGGGTCAGGGGCAGAGTGGGGGTCAGTGTGCAGAGTGGGGGTGAGGGGGCAAAGAGGGGGTCAGGGGGAAGAGTAGGGGGGTGAGTGGGCAGAGTTTGGGGGTGAGTGGGCAGAGTGAGGGTCAGTGGTCAGAGTGGGGGTGAGTGGGCAGAGCAGGGTCAGGGGCAGAGAGAGGGTCAGTGTGCAGAGTGGGGTGAGGGGCAGAGAGGGGTTCAGGGGAAGAGTAGGGGGGTGAGTGGGCAGAGTTTGGGGGTGAGTGGGCAGAGTGGGGGCCAGTGGTCAGAGTGGGGGTCAGTGGGCAGAGCAGGGGCAGAGTGGGGGTCAGTGTGCAGAGTGGGGGTGAGGGGGGCAGAGAGGGGTTCAGGGGAAGAGTAGGGGGTGAGTGGGCAGAGTTTGGGGGTGAGTGGGCAGAGTGGGGGCCAGTGGTCAGAGTGGGGGTCAGTGGGCAGAGCAGTGGCAGAGTGGGGGTCAGTGTGCAGAGTGGGGGTGAGTGGGCAGGGTCAGGGGCAGAGTGGGGGTCAGTGGGCAGAGCAGGGGGTGAGGGGGCAGAGGGGGTGAGTGGGCAGAGTTGGGGGTGAGTGGGCAGAGTTGGGGTCAGTGGTCAGAGTGGGGGTCAGTGGTCAGAGTGGGGGTCAGTGGGCAGAGCAGGGTCAGGGGCAGAGTGGGGGTGAGGGGCAGAGTGGGGGTGAGGGGGCAGAGAGGGGTCAGGGGGAAGAGTAGGGGGGTGAGTGGGCAGAGTTTGGGGGTGAGTGGGCAGAGTGGGGGCCAGTGGTCAGAGTGGGGGTCAGTGGGCAGAGCAAGGGCAGAGTGGGGGTGAGGGGGGCAGAGAGGGGGTGAGTGGGCAGAGTGGGGGTGGGTGGTCAGAGTGGGGGTCAGGGGCAGAGTGGGGGTCAGTGGTCAGTGTGGGGGTGGGTGGTCAGAGTGGGCGTCAGGGGCAGAGTGGGGGTCAGTGGTCATGTGGGGGTGGGTGGTCAGAGTGGGGGTCAGGGGCAGAGTGGGGGTCAGTGGTCAGTGTGGGGGTGGGTGGTCAGAGTGGGCGTCAGGGGCAGAGTGGGGGTCAGTGGTCAGTGTGGGGGTGGGTGGTCAGAGCGGGGGTCAGGGGCAGAGTGAGGGTCAGTGGTCAGTGTGGGGGTGGGTGGGCAGAGCGGGGGTCAGGGCAGAGTGGGGGTCAGTGGTCAGTGTGGGGGTGGGTGGGCAGAGTGGGCGTCAGGGGCAGAGTGGGGGTCAGTGGTCAGTGTGGGGGTGGGTGGTCAGAGCGGGGGTCAGGGGCAGAGTGGGGGTCAGTGGTCAGTGTGGGGGTGGGTGGGCAGAGTGGGCGTCAGGGGCAGAGTGGGGGTCAGTGGTCAGTGTGGGGGTGGGTGGGCAGAGCGGGGGTGAGGAGATCGTGGGTCAGTGTGCAGCGCAGGGGGATGAATAGGCAGAGTAGGTGAGATCGGGACAGGACCTTTGATGACGTCACGGTCATGTGATATGTGACTCCACCCATCATCGTGACGTCATCAGAGGTCCTCAAGCCCCATGAATAGAGATCGTGGCTGGCTGGAGGGAGCTGTGGTAAGAGGCGGGGGGTGACCGGGCAGTGGAGGATGGCTATGGTGACAGGCAGGGGGGTGATGGGGCAGCGGGGGGAAGTGTTGTGACAGGCGGGGAGCGCGGGCAGTGGAGGATGGCTATGGTGACAGGCAGGGGGGTGATGGGGCAGCAGGGCTGTGGGCCGGATGTGGGTGGGCGCAGACGGGGCTCTGTGCAGGGCCGGTGGCTGGGGCTCTGTGGGTCTGGTGCTTCCGGTTCCGGTGTTTGACACAGGAGGGAGGCCATCACGGAAGCGGAAGCGGATTTTGGGCGGAAGTGGCCTTCGGGTTTTATATTATAGATAAAGCGCCATTAGGTTCCATGGCCCTTTACATGTGTAGGGGCAGACGAATACAAGAAAATAAAATGATGGCAATTAAATCATACAGGTACAGTAGGGAAGAAGATGCAGTCCACAAGGGCTCACAGTCTATAGGGGGTGGGTGGGGACACAGTAGGAGGAGGGGGTGATGGTGAGTTGGTGTAGCGGATTAGGTCTCAGTGTGGATTGTAGGCTTGAAGGAAGAGGTGGGTCTTCAGGTTTTTCTTGAAGGTTCCCAGGGTAGAGGAATGTCTGATGTGGTGGGGAGAGAGTTCCAAAGTAAGAAGGATGCACGAGAAGTCTTGTATGCAGTTGTGGGAGGAGGAAATGCAAGGGGAGAAGGAGCTCTTAGAGGAGCGCAGATTACATGAGCGGACGTATCGGGAGACCAGGTCAGAGATGTATGGAGGGGACAGGTTGTGTATGGCCTTGTATGTCAAGGTTAGGGTTTTGAACCTGGATATCTGGGAACTGGAGAGCAAGTGAAGGGCTTGACAGAGGGGGAGACAGGGGAGTAGCAGGGAGACAGGTGGATGGGTCAGGCAGCGGAATTGAGGATGGTTTGGAGAAGTGAGAGGGAGGTAGCGGGGAGGCTGATGAGCAGAAGGTTGCAGTAGTCGAGGTGGGAGATGATGGGGCGTGGACAAGTGTTTTAGCAGTGTTTTGGTCAAGGAAAGAGCGGATTCGGTTAATGTATTTGAGCTGCAGTCAGAAGGCAGTGGTGAGGGCCTGGATGTGGGGCTTGAAAGAGAGGGAAGAGTCGAGGACTACCCCGAGGCACTTGGCATGGGGGAGGGGTGAGAGTGAGCTGTCGTTGACAATAATGGATAAGTCTGGTGGGGGAAGAGCGACTAGGGGGGAAGACTATGAACTCTGTTTTGTCCATGCTCAGTTTAAGGAAGCTAGCGGAGAAGGAGGATGAGATGGTGTACAGGCATTGCAGAATTTTGGTTAGTAGGGACGTGATGTCAGGACCGGACAGGTAGAGCTGGGTGTCATCAGTGTAGAGGTGGTATTGAAGGCCGTGGAACTCAATGAGTTGGCCTAGGCCGAGGGTGTAAATGGAGAAGAGTAGTGGTCCCAAGACCAAGCCTTGGGGAACTCCAACAGATAGGGGGTAGGGTAAGTAGGAGGTGTGGGAGTGGGTGATGCTGAAAGTCCTGTCTATTAGGTAAGAGGAGATCCAGGAGAGGCTAAGTCAGTGATGCCAAGAGATTCTAAACTTTGAAGTAGGAGGGAGTGACTGTATCAGCAGAAAGGTCGAGAAGGAGGAGGATGGAGTAGTGTCGCTTGCTCTTGGTGGTCAGTAGGTCATTGGTGACTTTGGTTAGGGCTGTTTGGGTGGAGTAGTGGGGTCAGAAACTGTATTATAGGTGGTCAAAGAGGGAGCAGGAGGAGAGGGGGGAGGACAGTTTGGAATAGACGTGTTGTTCAAGTAATTTTGAGGTGAAGGGGAGGAGAGATATGGGGCGATAGTTGGAGACTGCTGCAGGGTCGAGGGAGGGTTTTTTTGAGGATGAGTGTGATTATGGCTAGTTTGAAGGATGAGGGGAAGACACCGGTATTAAATGATATGTTAAAGAGATGGGTTAGGGAAGGGATGAGGACTGTAGTGAGGTTAGGGATGAGGTGGGAGGGAAGTGGGTCGAGGGCGCAGGTGGTGAGGTGTGATTGTGCTAGAAGAGAGGAGAGGTGATCTTCTGTCATGGAGGAGAAACTACGGCGGAGATGAGGGGAGGGGGGGTGTAGGAGTATGGAATAAAGAGCTGAAAGTTTTCAATAGTTGCTTGGGGTTGTGGGACAGGGCGGTTATTAGAGAAGAGAAGTAGGCTTGTTTTGCGGCGGTGAGTGCAGTCTTGAAGTTCGATAAGGGACTGTTTGTACAAGGCGAAGTGTGCTGAGGAGTGGGATTTCTTCGAGATTATGAATCTCCTTCATCAAATCCTGCATCATCTTTGTAAAGTTCACCACCTGTTCAACAAGTAAGTTAACAGGATTCCATGCTGATGAAAATGAGGGGAAAACAATTATGGTCAGCCTTAAGTTAGTCACCACACAGACAAGAAGACGTAAAGTATTCAAACATTCAGGTCAGATACCAGAAGAGCATGTCAAGACAGAGGTGATAAAACAGAGGCATAGGTCCGAGGTCAGTTACCTGGAGAGGAATATATCAGAACAGAGGGACAAGACAAAAGAATGGTCAAACAAAGGTAAGTTCAGGTAGCAAATGGTCAATTCCCATAGCACAGATTCAAGAGACCAATTTAGCAATTAAGATCTGAATTAAGACTGGCAGTGCTCTGGAAGTTAGTGAGCTAAAAGGCTGAGAAATTAAATGATACAAGGAGCAATTGCAGAATCTCAGCACAAGCTAGAAAGAGATTGGGTGACTGAGCTGCTAATAAGAAAACAAACAGTCCAGCATACCCCAGCTCCAGATAGGAGGATTAAGCTGTCAATCACCCAGCCCAGCTCACCCTGAATGCAGGGTAGAGGAATCTTGATGCCAACATTTTTTCCGTGATATGGGCGATCTTTTTCTTATTTTACCACATCTGTTGTAAGTGCCACTTTTGTTTATCATACAATTGCTACCATATTTATTTAATCCTGAAAAAGTATAGACTCAAGCAGAAATGCTAGATAGAGTACATTTCTAAGGAGATGAACTTGTTGCTGTGGCATTCCCCTGAAGACACCAATTATATTATTATTTCTTGTCATGAGGATTGTGTCCTTTGCCTTTGTAAACAATGTGATAAGTGAAATGCCAAGCTGCAGGGCAAGAAGTAGTTGAGTGTAGGGACTAGCCCTATGATGAATCCACACCTCACAGCCACGGCCTGACGTCTCTAATACGTGCGTACCGGCCCATTGCTTCTGCCAACACGTCACATTCTGCACACCTAGTGTTACAAAAGGTCAGCTTAGCACAGTTTTACACAGACACCACCTGTTTACATGAGCACACATGAGAGGCATGGGGAGGGTGATTCATGCAATCTCTGGTGTGGCACCACACTTGCTCACAAAACTGACAGGCTGGGAGATACTTTTCACTAGCCACGGTAAAATAGAGTCCTGCCAGCCCCATAAAGTTGCCACCAATTAATTGTTAGACATAAGCCCAAGTAGAAATTAACCCTTTAGCGTGTACAGAGAACACAGACGTGAGATTTCATGGATCGAGATAATAGAGCAACCCAGGATTAAATTATATATTTAATTGCTGTAGGGGCACACTAAATAAAAACCCTATTTACACAATTTACAGATATAGTTGTCAGATATGCAAATAAAGATAGTGAAAATACAAAAGATATACGCAGACATGTGTAACTCAGTTATCCGTTGTTTGTTTACTGGCAGTTTCAGGGAAGGCGCTGTGGTTCCTGGGACTTTAGGTTTCTTCAACACGTAACACAATGTGACATCCCTGGTAGTGAACACTGAAGAAATATGGCGGACATGTTTTAACCCCTCATTCAACCAAACCCCTGGTGACTTCATATGAGGGCTGTCTGTGGAACTGTAGTGAAATATGAAATCCTAGCTTTCCTCATATCTTTGCCTTTGAGCATCCCAGGTGTGAGATGTTCTTGTCATATTTCCTATTATGAAGTTAACTATGCATAGATAGGATACATGATTTGTGTACTGTCTTTAATCAGCTAGTTTAAGGCTAATAAGAGCATCACACACTTAGGCAAAAATATGTATTACGTGCATCCTGAAATTCTGAGGTTGAGAATATACCCTACATATTTATTTGAGCTTACTCACACCCCAATAATTATAATTTTCCACAGGTGCCAGGATGTCTAAGGATATTTTTGATGACTGCCCATTAATATACACTGTGTGCAGAATTATTAGGCAAATGAGTATTTTGATCACATGATACTTTTTATCCATGTTGTCCTACTCCAAGCTGCACAGGCTTGAGAGCCAACTACCAATTATGTAAATCTGGTGATTTGCATCTCTGTAATGAGGAGGGGTGTTGTATAATTACATCAGCACCCTATATAAGGTTGCTTAATTAGGCAATTTAATTTCCTTTGGCAAAATGGGTCAGAAGAGAGATTTGATGGGCTCTGAAAAGTCCAAAATTGTAAGATGTCTTGCAGAGGGATGCAGCAGTCTTGAAATTGCCAAACTTTTGAAACGTGGTCACCGTACAATCAAGCGTTTCATGGCAAATAGCCAACAGGGTCGCAAGAAGCGTGTTGGGCAAAAAAGGCGCAAAATAACTGCCCATGAATTTAGGAAAATCAAGCGTGAAGCTGCCAAGATGCCATTCGCCACCAGTTTAGCCATATTTCAGAGCTGCAATGTTACTGGAGTATCAAAAAGCACAAGGTGTGCTATACTCAGGGACATGGCCAAGGTAAGGAAGGCTGAAAAACGACCACCTTTAAACAAGAAACATAAGATAAAACATGAAGACTTGGCCAAGAAATATCTTAAGAATGATTTTTCAAAGGTTTTATGGACTGATGAAATCAGTGTGACTCTTGATGGGCCAGATGGATGGGCCAGAGGCTGGATCAGTAAAGGAGAGAGAGCTCCACTCTGACTCAGACACCAGCAAGGTAGAGGTGGGGTATGGGCTGGTATCATCAAAGATGAACTTGTGAGACCTTTTCGGGTTGAGGATGGAGTGAGGCTCAACTCCCAGACCTACTGCCAGTGTCTGGAAGACAACTTCTTCAAGCAGTGGTACAGGAAGAAGTCAGTACGGTTCAAGAAAATCATGATTTTCATGCAGGACAATGCTCCATCACATGCATCCAACTACTCCACAGCGTGGCTGGCCAGTAAAGGTCTAAAAGAAGAAAAAATAATGACATGGCCCCTTGTTCACCTGATCTGAACCCCATAGAGAACCTGTGGTCCCTCATAAAATGTGAGATCTACAGGGAGGGAAAAACAGTACACCTCTCGGAACAGTGTCTGGGAGGCTGTGGTGGCTGCTGCACGCAATGTTGATCGTAAACACATCAAGCAACTGACAGAATCTATGGATGGAAGGCTGTTGAGTGTCATCATAAAGAAAGGTGGCTATATTGGTCACTCATTTTTGGGGTTTTGTTTTTGCATGTCAGAAATGTTTATTTCTAAGTTTTGTGCACTTATATTGGTTTACCTGGTGAAAAAAACAAGTGAGATGGGAATATACCGTATTTGGTTTTTATTATGTTGCCTAATAATTCTGCACAGTAATAGTTACCTGCACAAACAGATATCATCCTAAAATAGCCAAATCTTAAAAAAACCCACTACAACTTCCAAAAATAATAAACTTTAATATATATGAGTCTTTTGGGTAGACTGCAAACATAGCTGTTGATCAATAATAAAAATAATCATCTAAAATACTACTTGCCTAATAATTCTGCACACAGTGTAGGATGAGTGAAATGTCCATTTTTCTGTACACATATATCAGCTATAAACTTTTGTCGACACCATGGGGGTCCTAGGATTCCCATGAAGATTTCTTTGTCTGCTTAGTTAACTTTTTCATTTATGATTAGATTTCCTCACCTCTTCATTTATAACTGGAACCATTTGTTGGCACTCTGAAATGGATGATTAATAGGTGCAGGTAGAGGGGTAGGGACATCTATGTTTTACAGCTGAAGAAATATGTTGGAGATGTATGATTTTCATGATAGTTTTCATGACAAGTCCAAAAAGGGAGGATTAGTTGATAGGAAGAGACATGTTTTCTTTTTGAAACATCAGTTAAATTTAGACCCAAAGTGTGACAGAAGCATACATATAATCTGCAGGTCATCAAGGCTGCATGCAGTAAGTGATCTGTGGTTAAAGAATAGAGTTGAGCCACCACCCTAGTGTTCTAGTTCGATTCGATTCGTCAAGTGGACGGTGTGTTCGTCGAATGTTCGTCGAATGTTCGTCGAACACCCTCGAATGCACTAAAACACTAGTGTGGTGGTCAATTTCAGTTCCGCAATGTATGTACATACATTGCGGAACTGAAATGAAGTAAAATCAAGGGTTAAAAGTAATAAAAATCGATACTCACCTCTCTAATCCATCCAGCGACGCTCCCAGCACTGCCTACCTGTCGGAGATGTGATCCCGGCAGCATTTCCCGGTGAAATGACGAGTTCTCGCGATAACTCATCATGTGACCGAAAACCGCTGCCAAGATTATGACGTCACCGCAGGTCCTACAGGCCCTCACTAGTAGTGAATAGTAGTGAGGATCTGTAGGACCTGCGGTGACATCATAATCCCGCAGTGATTTCCGGTCACATGACGAGTTATCGCGAGGACTCGTCATGTGACTGCAGGTCCTCACTACTATTCATTACTAGTGAGGACCTGTAGGACCTGCGGTGACATCATAATCTCGGCAGCGGTTTCCGGATCTCCGACAGGTAGGCAGTGCTGGAAGCGTCGCTGGATGGATTAGAGAGGTGAGTATTGATTTTTATTATTTTTAACCCTTGATTTTACTTCATTTCAGTTCCACAAAGTATGTATATACCTTGCGGAACTGAAATCGAACTGAAATCGAACATGAACTCGAACTGCCGAATTTAGAGCAAATTGTTCTAATTCGACAAACGACTCGAACATCGCCAAAAACAGCTCGAATTTGAGATTGGCGAACAATTCGAGTCGAACACCGCTCATTTCTATTAAAGAAGGTGGTAGAAAACCAGAGATGAGATGCCATGATCTTGAAGTGGAGATTTAGACACAGAGTGCAGGACTATATCCAGTCTACAGACTAACCATCCAGCAGAGTGGATGCCAGGCAGCAGAAAAGGAACTTTAGCAGCAAGTCATCAAGTTACTTATAACCTCATGGTAACAGGCTGAAAAAGACTGGTGAGTGAACTTAGTGTACTTTCCCCAAGTGTCTGGGATTACAAGGATCTACTCTGGCCCTACTGGCAAACCCTAGCCCCCTCCACTATGAAGCGCAAAAGGCTTTTCTCCAGCTTTGGTGGCAAACTCATTACACCCTCATCTATAAGGAAAATAGACGTTGACTTCTAGGCATCTGCGGATGACCCACCCAGGGGTCTATGTGGACTCGGTACCTGGGCGTGGAGTTGGGTGTGCTGTGTTGGTGGCATGGTGCCCGGGCCCGTGCCCTGGGGGTCACTGGCAAAAATGGGAAAAATAAAAGAAATAATAAACTACAGTCTTGTGATGCCACCTGTGGTTTCTGGTAAAGGAACCAGTGCTGCCGTGGGCCTCTGAGGATGATGGACGGGCAGCTGGATGGTATTGCTCCCCACAGAGTTCCCGGGATTGTGATGAGGTGACAGGGACTTGCACAGGGAGGTGGCTAAGCAGCCAGGCTGCTGCTACAGTCTCTGTGCTGAACAAGGTCAGGGCTGGAGAAACTGACACGCACACTGAGAGTTGTTTCTGTTCCTTTACTGGTGATATTGAAGATACGGTCCAGGGCACACTCCAGTGATTAGGAAACACTTCTGGATCTCCACAGTGAGTGAGTTATAAGGCCTCCTTGTTGCTTTTTCCTCGGTGAAGCCCCTGACCCGGGTGAAACTAGACATGGCCTCCTCTGCGTTTCTGTCACCTGTGTTGTGTACTGGGGAACCTCTGTTTGGACTACCGCTATGACTCTTTCTGCGTTTCCTGGTTCCCTTCTTCCCTTCGTGGTTGCTGTACAGGTGTCCAGGAGTCTGGAGCCTCCTTGGTGAACCAGTGTTTCTGCTGGGCTAGTGCTTTCCTGCAGACTCAGGCTCCAGTGTCTGGGTTGCTTCCTGGGGTAAGCCGGTATGGCTCCTCTGCCCCCAGTCTGCTGTTCTTTTCTGCCTTGCGTTTGACCTCGCTCTTAGGTGCTCACACTGGCTAGGCTGGTTGACTGTTAACTGGCTCGGGCCTAGCGCGGCTCCGACACACCAGGACGTCTTCACAGTTCTCCTAGCGAATGCACACTTTGGCTAACTCTGCCCCCAACACCAGTATTTATAGGGGATCTTGCTTAAGGCAGCAAGTGGAGCTCCCCCTACAGGTCTGCGGTGGAAGGTGTTGGGTGTATGTGAGTACCTACTATGGAAATCCATCCATGCTTTTGATGGTCCTGTGGCTACCTGCAATGGCAGGGTGCCACACATACACAAGGCTCTACTCTGGCCATAGTGGTAAACCCTTTACCCACTCCTTTATGAGGAGATTAGAAGTGGAGCTGCAGAATGGAAAAGTGGCTATCACGACTTGGACTATATTACTAGGCTGGGTTGTGCTGGGACTTGTAGGACCAGTAAGAATGAAAGCAATCTAGACAGAACTGAAAGTGTTTCTGAATATGCTCTGTACAAGTGAAACATGCTGGAAGTTATGTGCCTAGTATCTCTTCTAACTAGAATTTGATATTGAATTAGATTAGAAAGTTTATTAATATACTTGTTCTACATTATTATTAAATATATTAAAAAATACTTGCTCTACATTATTATGAAATAAAAATTTAAACAGCAGTTACGTTTTCAGGTGTTTTAATTTAGCACAATTTTTTTAAGAATTGTGGTTGAGTAGATATATTCCCCCTGCCCAAAAGAACACGAGTTAGCAGCAAAAACCAGGAAGTAGGAACATAGCATCAACATATTTTAATAAGCCGCAGTTGTACAGTTGCCAAATTGGTATATTAAAACATGCATGCAAAAAGTAAACTGTGTATAATTTTTTAATGATTTTGAAAAAAACAAAAAAAGCTATTAACCACTGGCAAAAATCCATAGCCATGAATAGCTATGAATGAATGCTACATTGGTTGACATGCACTCACACTGTATGGAATTTGTGACACTGGCCAGTAGTACTTTTGTGGCACAGAAGTTTGTTAGATTGAAATAGTGAAACAGTTTGGAAACACCTTAATCTTTTTTTATTTCATTTACCATATATACTCGTGTATAAGCCGAGTTTTTCAGCCCAAAATTTGGGCTGAAAAGTCTCCCCCTCGGCTTATACACGGGTCAATACGGTAGGCTGCTGGTGGGGGCTGTGGAGGCTGGAGGAGGCAGGGGAGGCTGCTGTATGAGCAGCCCCGTCACGTGGGGCCGCTCATTATATATGCACTGCTTCCCCCTGTCAGTCAGCGGCAGGGGGAAGCAATGCATATATGCCCTCAAATGCTGGCACTCTCCCCCCTTGTAAGGGCCCCCCCCTGCTGCGTATCTTACCACCCCGGTCTTCTGCACAGCGCCGCTCCTCAGTGCTCCGTTCTTCATGCTCCCGTGATGACGTCATCGTGCGACGACCGGGGATCCCGGATGCAGCGAGGACGGAGCATGAAGAACGGAGCACCGAGGAGCGGCACTGTGCAGAAGACCGGTATGATAAGATACGCAGCGGGGGGGGGCCCTTACAAGGGGGCGAGTGCCAGCATTTGGGGCTGCTATATACCCCCTGGGGGCTGCTGCATACTACCACTGGGGCTATATATACCTCTGGGGCTGCTGTATACTACCACTGGGGCTGTATATACCACTGGGGCTGCTGTATACAACCACTGGGGCTGTATATACCTCTGGGGCTGCTGTATACTACCACTGGGGCTGTATATACCTCTGGGGCTGCTGTATACTACCACTGGGGCTGTATATACCACTGGGGCTGCTGTATACTACCACTGGGCTGTATATACCTCTGGGGCTGCTGTATACTACCACTGGGCTGTATATACCACTGGGGCTGCTGTATACTACCACTGGGGCTGTATATACCTCTGGGGCTGCTGTATACTACCACTGGGGCTGTATATACCACTGGGGCTGCTGTATACTACCACTGGGGCTGTATATACCACTGGGGCTGCTGTATACTACCACTTGGTCTGTATATACCTCTGGGGCTGCTGTATACTTCCACTGGGCTGCATATACCTCTGGGGCTGCAGTATACTACCACTGGGGCTGTATATACCACTGGGGCTGCTGTATACTACCACTTGGGCTACTGTATACTACCACTGTGTCTGCTGTATATACCTCTGGGGCTGCTGTATACTAACTACTGGGGCTGCTGTATACTAACTACTGGGGCTGCTGCTGTATATACCACTGGGCTGCTGCTGTATATACCACTGGGGCTGCTGCTGTATACTACCACTGGGGCTGCTGTATATACCTCTGGGGCTGCTGTATACTAACTACTGGGGCTGCTGCTGTATATACCACTGGGGCTGCTGCTGTATACTACCACTGGGGCTGCTGTATTTACCTCTGGGGCTGCTGTATACTAACTACTGGGGCTTCTGCTGTATATACCACTGGGGCTGCTGCTGTATATACCACTGGGGCTGCTGCTGTATACTACCACTGGGGCTGCTGTATATACCTCTGGGGCTGCTGTATACTAACTACTGGGGCTGCTGCTGTATATACCACTGGGGCTGCTGCTGTATATACCACTGGGGCTGCTGCTGTATACTACCACTGGGGCTGCTGTATATACCTCTGGGGCTGCTGTATACCACACTGCTGGGGGCTGTATACCTGTGCTGGGGTCCACCCTCGGCTTATACACGAGTCAATAGGTTTTCCCAGGTTTTGGGGGCAAATGTAGGGGGGTCGGCTTATACACGGGTCAGCTTATACACGAGTATATACGGTAGATTTTTTTTTCTTTGCTTTGAACTAACTTTTCTTGGCAAAAATGCACCATATCCCCAATATGCTAAGTTGCTAAATATTATTATTATTATACATATTCCATATTTTTACACAGCAAATAAGATCATTATGCTGGATTTTGTATTAAATCACTATTAGGACACTTACCAATAATCTAGGATTGTGTGATATATCGGTGAATGATGCGTGCAGAGCCCAGTAGGGTGGCCTTTTGCAGCTGACAGATAGTTATTTTGTTAACTGCAATTGTTTTCAAGTGCTGGCCAAGGTTTTTAGGCACCACATCCAGTGTGCCGATCACCACTGGGACCACCTTCACTGGCTTGTTCCAGAGTCTTTGCAGTTCGATCTTTACATCCTCATATCGTGTCAGTTTTTCCAGTTGCTTCTCCTCAATCTTGATGTCACCTGATATTGCGACATCGACAATCTACACTTCCTTTCAATAGTAAGTTCCAGAGTATTGTGTTCCAAGACTTTATCAGTCTGAATTCTGAAGTCCCATAGTAGTTTTGCATGTTCATTTTCAATAACCTTTTCAGGTTTATGATCCCACCAGTGCTTTGTGACATGAAGACGGTAATTGTGGCACAAGTTCCATTGAATCATCTGAGCAACTGTATTGTGCCATTGACTGTAGTCTGTCTGCAGAATCTTCTTACAGCAGCTCAGTATATGATCCATTGTTTCATCTGCTTGCTAGCTCAGCTGACATTTGGAGTCTGTAGTTGATTTTTCAATTCTGGCTTTAATTTCATTTGTGCAAATGGCTTGCTCTTGGGCTGCTAGAATTAAGCCCTCTGTCTCCTTTTTCAATGTTCCATTAGTAAACCACAACCAGGTCTTTTCCTTGTTGACTTTACCCTTGAGTTACTCTAGGAATTATCTATTGAGAGCTTTCTTTTGCCAGTTTTCTCTACTGCTTTGTACTACGTTTTTACGGTATTCACTTTTTGTCTATTGTACTTTAAGCAGTTTTCTGTTGATAACTTCCATCAAGGCTTATTCTCCACTATCATTCACATAATTCACCAGTGCATGTTTATCTTCTTCTACAGTTTGCTTCACTTGCAAAAGTCCTCTGCCTCCTGTTTTTTTTGGCCGATAAAGTCGGTCAACATCACTGCGTGGATGCAATGAGTAGTGGATTATCATCAGTTTTCTTGTATTTCTGTCTACATGATCCAGTTCTGTGCCCAGTGTACAATTCTAGCAGTATATCTAATGACAGGAACAGCCCAGGTGTTTATGGCCTTGATGCTGTTCCCACCATTCAATTTGCTCTTCAAAATTTTCCTGACCTTTTGAACATATTCCTTACTAACTACATATTTCACATGTCAGTACTTGATGTTTTCCAGCTGTAATATGCCCAGATATTTGTAGGCTTCAGGCTGGTGGCATTTTATTGTTTTCCCATTCGGCATTTCTATGCCTTCACTGTCGTTAATTTACCTTTCGTGCCACTGTGGCACATTTATCCAAGCCAAACTCTGTAGTGATGTCATTGCTAAAAATTCTAATAACAGTGTTGGTCAGAGACTAGATCTCGGTTTCAGACTTTCTATACAACTTTAAATCATCTACGTGAGACATTTTTGGTGAATTCCTGGCAGTTTGATAGCCCAAGTTTGTTTTTTCCAGAATTAATGACAGTGGAATGATTGCAATGATAAATAACAGTGGTAACAACAAATCCCCCTGGAAAATTCCTCTCTTGATATTAACTATTCAATAGCATTGGTTGCCCACAAACAACTCAGTTTTCCAGAGTTGCATTGCATTTTCAATGAATCTGCCAATATTACCCAAAAAACCCTGATGACATTCAGACACTTGATGATCCAACTGTGCGGCAGTGAGTCTAATGCTTTTTTGTAATCTATCCAAGTTTCCAACCAATACAGTGTTGGCCAAAAGTATTGACACCCCTGCAATTCTGTCAGATAATACTCAGTTTCTTCCTGAAAATGATTGCAATCACAAATTCTTTGGTATTATTATGTTCATTTAATTTGTCTTCAATGAAAAAAACACAAAAAGAATTGTCCTAAAGCCAAATTGGATATGGTTCCACACCAAACATAAAAAAGGGGGTGGACAAAAGTATTGGCACTGTTGGAAAAATCATGTGATGCTTCTCTAATTTGTGTAATTACAGCACCTGTAACTTACCTGTGGCACCTAACAGGTGTTGGCAATAACTAAATCACACTTGCAGCCAGTTGACATGGATTAAAGTTGACTCAACCTCTGTCCTGTGTCGTGTGTACCACATTGAGCATGGAGAAAAGAAAGAAGACCAAAGAACTGTCTGAGGACTTGAGAAACCAAATTGTGAGGAAGCATGAGCAATCTCAAGGCTACAAGTCTATCTCCAAAGACCTGAATGTTCCTATGTCTACCGTGCACAGTGTCATCAAGAAGTTTAAAGCCCATGGCACTGTGGCTAACCTCCCTAGATGTGGACGGAAAATAAAAATTGACAAGAGATTTCAACGCAAGATTGTGCGGATGGTGGATAAAGAACCTTGATTAACATCCAAACAAGTTCAAGCTGCCCTGCAGTCCGAGGGTACATCAGTGTCAACCCGTACTATCCGTCGGCATCTGAATGAAAAGGGACTGTATGGTAGGAGGCCCAGGAAGACCCCACTTCTTACCGCAAGACATAAAAAAAAGCCAGGCTGGAGTTTGCCAAAATGTACCTGAGAAAGCCTAAAACGTTTTGGAAGAATGTTCACTCTTTTTGGGCAAAGGCATCAACATAGAGTTTACAGGAGAAAAAAAGAGACATTCAAAGAAAAGAACACGGTCCCTACAGTCAAACATGGCGGAGGTTCCCTGATGTTTTGGGGTTGCTTTGCTGCCTCTGGCACTGGACTGCTTGACCGTGTGCATGGCATTATGAAGACTGAAGACTACCAACAAATTTTGCAGCATAATGTAGGGCCTAGTGTGAGAAAGCTGGGTCTCCCTCAGAGGTTATGGGTCTTCCAGCAGGACAATGACCAAAACACACTTCAAAAAGCACTAGAAAATGGTTTGAGAGAAAGCACTGGAGACTTCTAAGGTGGCCAGCAATGAGTCCTGACCTGAATCCCATAGAACACCTGTGGAGAGATCTAAAAATGGCAGTTTGGAGAAGGCACCCTTCAAATATCAGGGATCTGGAGCAGTTTGCCAAAGAAGAATGGTCTAAAATTCCAGCAGAGCATTGTAAGAAATTCATTGATGGTTACGGAAGTGGTTGATTGCAGTTATTTTGGCTAAAGGTTGTGCAACCAAGTATTAGGCTGAGGATGCCAATACTTTTGTCTGGCCTATTTTTGGAGTTTTGTGTGAAATGATCAATGTTTTGCTTTTGCTTCATTCTCTTTCGTGTTTTTTCATTGAAGACAAATTAAATGAAGATAATAATACCAAAGAATTTGTGATTGCAATCATTTTCAGGAAGAAACTGAGTATTATCTGACAGAATTGCAGGGGTGTCAATACTTTTGGCCAACACTGTAGATTTTTTTATGACTTTTCATTATTATTAACATAGAACCATTAATTCCATGGCGCCGTACATGAGAAGGGGTTTCAGACAAAATACATATGTAAGTTACAATGACCCTATTAAAAAAGACAGAGTGGTACAGAGAGGAGAGGACCATGCTCTAATGTGCTTATATTCTGGAGGATGATGTGGAGAAGACAAAAGGTTGGAAGTTGTGGCAGCTTCAGTAGTTGTGAGGCAGCTGCTGCTGGGGTGGTGGTGGTGAGGTGGCTGCTCCAGTAGTAGTTATGGTGGTGGAGCACTAGCTTTGCTGGCAGTAGGCTTATTGCAGGCTGTAAGCTTTCATGAAGAGATGGGTTTTCAAGTTCTGTCTAAAGCATCCAAGCATGGTGGATATTAAGACATGTTGAGGCACAGAATTCCATAGGATGTGTGATATTCTGGAAAGGTATTGAAGGTGATTGGGTGAGGAACGAATAACTGTAGAGAAGAGGAAGAAGTCTTGTGAGGACCAGAGATTACATGAGGGAAGATAGTGGGAGATTTGTTTAGAGATATAGGGAGGAGACAGGTTATGGATAGCTTTGTAGGTCACTGTTAGTAGTTTGAACTGGATTTGTTGGGGAATTGGAAGACAGTGGTGGGATTTGCAGAGGGGAGAAATAGGGGAGTATCGAGCAGAAATGTGGATTAGTCAAGCAGCAGAGTTGAGGACAGATTGGAGAGGTGCAAGAGTGTTAGCAGGGAGGCCGCAGAGGAGAATGCTGCAGTAGTCAAGGCAGGAGATGATGAGGGCATGTACAAGCATTTTAGTAAATTAAAGAAAGGATGGATTCTGTGAATATTTTTGAGTTGGAGGTGACGGGATGTGGTGAGAGTTTTAATGTGTTGTTTAAAGGACAGGGCAGAGTCAAGAGTCACTCCGAGGCAGCAGATTTCAGTTGCAGGCTAGAGTGTGATGCCTTTAGTCAAATGTAGATTCACATCTGTTAAGGAATATGAGACAACAGCATGTAGAATTGCGATGAGGTATACCGTTGCTAAATTGGACTTATAAAACAGATATCAAAGAGTTAAAATATGTATTTTTTTTATCATTTTAAAAAATTTCCCACATAATGTTTCAAAAAAGTTTGGTACAAATAAAGCTAGGAAGGTTTATGTCCCAAAAGGCAGCACTTGTAACAGGCTGCTGTATTAGGGTGTCATGTACGGGTTTAAAATGGGTCTATAACAACAAAGATGTATGCATGTTATATATGCAGATTTAAAAAACGCCTACTCTGTAGGGTAGACAATTGCATCTAGATTTATGAAATGTGGAGATCTTCCTTTCTTATTTAATTAGAAAACTTTTAAAATAAAGTAAAGTGAAATATTTGTTTGTGTACTGTTCAACACACTGTATATGAGAATGTGGACAGTAAAGGCCACCTCAGTAACAATTCGCTAGTGCAAGGTCCTCTCCGGTCTTGCACTATGCATAGCTTAGTGGAGTTTGAAATTTTCCTTTAACTTTGCATAAATGAGAGGTAATTAGATATAAATATTGTAAAAAAAATAATTAAAAGCATATGTTATATATTTTTTATTTTTGTGTTTTAAATGTCACCAAAAATGATAGGTTTTATTTAGTAACTTCAAAGGAATAAGTTAATATTTACTGAAGGTGCGATAAGAATGGCTTAACATTCATTATTGAAATTACCCTTTTTGCTCTGGAAAACTGTTGGGTATTTTATAATTAGAAAAAAATAGCAAGGTTCAGAGTAATATCAAAGAAATGTAAAATATATTAAGTAAAAAGCATACAGTGACTTATATTAGTGTGAACGTGTGATTGTGAACTTCAAAACCATATGAAATACCAAGAAAAGATGAAAGACAGATCTGTGTAAGACACAGAGAACAGTAGAAATTTGCAGATCCAGCTTTCTTCTTTATTTAAATTTCATGCTTCACATTAAACACAGTATTAAATGGAGTTACAGAATGACTTAAAGAGGACCTGTCACCAAACCAGGCATGGTGATCTAATTACAGCACTGGATACAGCATGTCTGCAGCATGCAGGCAAAGGGTCACCCAGCACTTGAGCAGTCCTGTACCCCGAGATAATACACTTAGAAAACTTACATGCTCCAGCCAGGGCCGTATTTACCCTTAGGCACTTGTAGGCACGTGCCTAGGGCGGGGCCATTCGGGGGAGGGGCGGCATCTTAGTGTCTTTTATTTTTTTTTTTCAATTTTTTTTTCTGTGCTCCCGGCCGGCCGGGTCGCAAGCCCCGCCCCCGTCATCATTAGGCCCGCCCACCTCACCTCAGCCTGCAGGCAGTCGCAGCAGACCCGGAAAAAGAGACAAGGAGGTTCCCGCGGAGGCGGCAGCACAGCACATTGCCTTCAGCGGCTCAGCTCCGGAGTCCGGATGCCATCGCCGGTATGTGTGCACTGCTGGTGCATGGACTCCATGCACCAGTGCTGTATCTATGAGGGGACTGGCTGGTCATTTGCCCCAGCTGCACCAGGCAGGGAGGGCGCTGCCTGCCTTATGCTGCAGTGCCCGAGGCCAGGTCTCTCTGCCAGCCACATGTTATGCCCCACCGCGTTCATTTCCACCTGCGGAGCAGAACAGTACATCTATGGCTGCTCTGTGCTTACAGGACCTGTGATGATGTCACATGGAGGGGCGGAGTCAGGGGGTCACATGATCAGCTCCTATGCAGGACTCTGCCATTCTGGTTGTCATGGTGCTGGATGAGGTGAAATTAATGTGTGGGATCGGATCAGGAGGGATTTACAGTGTGGATATAGCAGCCATGTGTGTACGAGGTGTACGGAGAGCAGCTGCATGTGTACGAGGTGCACGGAGCGCAGCCGAGTGTGTACGAGGTGCACGGAGCGCAGCCGAGTGTGTGCGAGGTGTACGGAGCAGAGCCTAGTGTGTACGAGGTGCACGGAGCGGAGCCTAGTGTGTACGAGGTGTACGGAGCAGAGCCTAGTGTGTACGAGGTGTACGGAGAGGAGCCGAGTGTGTGCGAGGTGTACGGAGCAGAGCCGAGTGTGTACGAGGTGCACGGAGCGCAGTCGAGTGTGTGCGAGGTGTACGGAGCAGAGCCATGTGTGTACGAGGTGCACGGAGCAGAGCCATGTGTGTACGAGGTGCACGGAGCGCAGCCGAGTGTGTACGAGGTGCACGGAGCGCAGCCGAGTGTGTACGAGGTGCACGGAGCAGAGCCATGTGTGTACGAGGTGCACGGAGCGCAGCCGAGTGTGTACGAGGTGCACGGAGCGCAGCCGAGTGTGTGCGAGGTGTACGGAGCAGAGCCTAGTGTGTACGAGGTGCACGGAGCGGAGCCTAGTGTGTACGAGGTGTACGGAGCGGAGCCTAGTGTGTACGAGGTGTACGGAGAGAAGCCGAGTGTGTGCGAGGTGTACGGAGCAGAGCCGAGTGTGTACGAGGTGCACGGAGCGCAGCCGAGTGTGTACGAGGTGCACGGAGCGGAGCCGTGTGTGTACGAGGTGTACGGAGCGGAGCCGCGGGTGTACGGAGCGGAGCCGCGTGTGTACGAGGTGTACGGAGCGGAGCCGCGTGTGTACGAGGTGTACGGAGCGGAGCCGCGTGTGTACGAGGTGTACGGAGCGGAGCCGCGTGTGTACGAGGTGTACGGAGCAGAGCCGCGTGTGTACAAGGTGTGCGGAGCGGAGCCGCATGTATACAAGGTGTACGGAGAGGAGCCTCGTGTGTATGAGGTGTACGGAGTGGAACCGCGTGTACGAGGAGTATGAAGTGGAGCCGCGTGTACAGTGTACGAGGTGTATGGAGTGGAGCCACATGCACTTGAGGTGTGTGTACCAGTGGTAGCCCCTCATGGATGCCGCTCCTGCTCCTATAGTCCCGGCTGCCTTTGCCAACAGCATTCTCCTCCAGAGTCCCAGCTGCCGTTGTCTGCCCTTTGCAGCTAAGGATGGCGCAGCATGATGATGTCATCACTGAGCGCTGCTGTACTGAGATGTGCAGAGCGGCAGAGCAGATGTTGAGGAGACCGGAGCAGCGAGAAGAGAGGTGAGGAGAGAGAGATCCGGACGGCCAGACACTCCGCTTGGCTGCGGTGCCACCCATATGGCAGTGCAGCTCCATTGAGCTGCTTGCATTATTTCTGCAATCCAGGACGCTTGCGTACATACCAAGCATCCTCAGACGCACAAAAATGCAACATGTTGCGTTTGCAACAAAGCAAGGGAATGTGAAAGCATTTTAGCCCGCTCCTAACAACGTGTAATATACCGTATATACTCTTGTATAAGCCGAGTTTTTCAGCACAAAAAATGTGCTGAAAAGTCCCCCTCGGCTTATACACGAGTCATATACCATCAGTGGTGTATACAGGGGCCCCCTTCCCCCTTGCTGTCAGCCACCTGTAAAGAAATAGATCATTATACTTATCCCTGTCCTGTCGCCGCCACCGCCGCTCTCCGACACCGCGCGCTCCTCCGTCTTCTTCCTGCTGCGACCGGCGGGCGCAGGCAATGACGTCATTGTCTCTGCGCCGGTCACAGCAGGAAGAAGACGGAGGAGCACGCGGTGTCTGAGAGCGGCGGCGACAGGACAGGGATAAGTATAACGATCTATTTCTTTACAGGTGGCTGACAGCAAGGGGGAAGGGGGGCCCCTGTATACACCACTGGAGCCCGCCGTGTATACACCACTGGGGCCCGCCCTGTATACACCACTGGGGCCCGCCCTGTATGCACCAGTGGGGCCCGCCCTGTATGCACCACTGGGGCCCGCCCTGTATGCACCACTGGGGCCCGCCCTGTATGCACCACTGGAGCCCGCCCTGTATACACCACTGGAGCCCGCCCTGTATACACCACTGGGGCCCGCCCTGTATACACCACTGGGGCCCGCCCTGTATACACCACTGGGGCTGCTGTATACTACCACTGGGGCTGCTGTATACTACCACTGGGGCTGCTGTATACTACCACTGGGGCTGCTGTGTACTACCACTGGGGCTGCTGTGTACTACCACTGGGGCTGCTGTATATACCTGTATACTACCACTGGGGCTGCTGCTGTATATACCACTGGGGAGGCTGCTGTAACACTGCTGGGGCCTGTATATACCACTGGGGAGGCTGCTGTATACCACACTGCTGGGGGCTGTATACCTGTACTGGGGTCCACCCTCGGCTTATACACGAGTCAATATGTTTTCCCAGATTTTGGGGGCAAAAGTAGGGGGGGTCGGCTTATACACGGGTCGGCTTATACACGAGTATATATACGGTACTCACTGTCAGAAACAGTTCTTGCTGGTTTCAGTAGTCACTGTTCCTGTATGCGTAAAAATCGCGTATGGATGATTGGTCACATGATGTCTACTCAGACCGTGGGGGGCACCAAACTGAACTCTTGCCCTGGGTCCCAGAAAACCTAGATACACCTGTGGCATGGGGGCATCAATCATCATGCATCATGAATCTGATGATGATGATCATTGATGGCGGTCGGGTGGCAGGCGGGATACATGCGATCATGATCCCCCTCACAGACAGTGACAGAGGAGCCAGGGAGGTTGTGTGTATACAGTGCTGCATTGAATATAGGGGGGTTTATCTGTCACTCTTTTTCTCTCTCTTTCTCTGTTTCTTCCTCTCTCTTTTTCACTTTCTTTTTTCTCTCTCTCTCTCTCTCTCATTCTCACTTTCTCTCTCCCTCTTTCTCTACCTGTTTTTCTCTTTCTGCCTTCGTCTGAGTTTCACACCAGTGTGTCCGTACCCTAAAGGCTGCTTTACACGTCGGATATTGCATACTATTTCACGGGAGCGCACACTTTTTTGACACTTGTCCCAGATCGCATAGTAGATGTCACACAGGGAGATATCGGCAGGCAACGCAACTACGATGTGTACGCCCCTTCTTAGCGCAGTGTACGAGCCACCCAGGAACGACCATTTAACATTGTAGTGAATAGGGGAAGTTGCGCTCCAAATCGTAGTTGTGCTGTCACACAGCACGATCATGGCAGATCGCATATACAATATTGTACGGTTGCAGAGCATGCACAATCTCAAAACAATATTGTAGTTGCGTTGTTTTCGAGTCACATTGCCCATTTACACGACACAACGCAACTCCGATAACAACTGCAACGCCCGAACCACGTGACTTTTTATCGTAGTTGCGTTGCGATATTGCGACGTCTAAAGTGGCCTTAATACTAAAATCCATATAGTAATCCTACAATGTCTGCTGGACATGGTATGGGGAGGGTTTATGGCTCAGTACACACTCCATACTTCTTGTTATTAACCAGTTAATGCTCTCTTATCCACCACACTGCAGTGTCAAAAGAGGACGACAGCGAGACAGGCAGCGACATGTCATCAGAGAGCCCCTGACCTCCAAATAGAAGATCCTCAGATCCAAGTATTGTGACATAATATTAAGAATAAAACTTTTGCATTTAAATTAGACTATGAACTCCACAGCACTTTACATACATCATCAACACTGTCCCTATTGGGTAAACATCCTATCAGTATGTCTCTGTAGAGTGGTTGGAAACCCATGCAAACACTTGGAGAACATACAACATGAACATACAGAATTTCCGCGGCGAGGAGGGGCGAGGCACGACAGGGGGCAGGGCGCGACGGGGGGGGGGGAAGCCGACCGCTGACAGTGCCTAGGGCGGCAGGAACTCCAAATACGGGCCTGGCTCCAGCCACTAAGGAGGTGGCTAGGGGCTGCAGCCAAGGGCAGACTCACACCCCCTGCCTGTGTAATACTGTGTTTAAATGCTGGAGACAGGGAGAGAATGATTGGCAGCGGTGGGCGGATTACACAGGCAGGGGGTGTGAATCTGCCCTTCGCTGCAGCCCCTAGCCACCTCCTTAGTGGCTGTAGCATGTAATACAGTTTTTCTAAGTGTATTATCTCGGGGTACAGGGCTGCTCAAGGGCTGGGGGACCCCTTGCCTGCATGCTGCAGACATGCTGTATCCAGTGCTGTAATTAGATCACCATGCCTGCTTTGGTGACAGGTCCTCTTTAAATACTATGCAATCGAAGAGAGAACTGTGAGATTTTCATTATTTTTATTATTAAACAAAACCTCGTCAATCATTTTCTCACTCATTTTTGGAGTGGAACATTCACATCTTCTGCTTTCATGAAGGGCATAATTATTGATGGAGACAAAAAGTGGACTAAATTATTTATATGGGAGAAGGACACACAAGGGCATATATACCACAGATCAAGCCCATGTGAACGCTGTGGAGCTCCAATTTGGTAGTTTCAAATTAACTGATAGTGAAAACCTACAGAAGCAGTAGTATACTGTACGTTAGTATAAAATATCTGATATACAGAACGTAATAAGATGCCATATTGACAAAAGATTCTAAAATGCATATACCATGATATCTGAGAGAGAGAGAGAAGAATTTGGGGAATACAAATTCATAACGACCTTTGACACATTCAAAACAGGATTAAATGTTTCACATGGATTCATGGGTTTTTATGTAAAATGAAAGGGCATTTGGGGATATCACATCTTGCAACAAACTCAAATTAGAGGACTATGAACTTTTGACACGTCTTCCTCTTACCTTAGAATTTTGGTTTCACTTTCCCAGCTCCTTCCCTCCCCCTCAGCCTGACTCTGCTTTACTTCACCTGTCATATTTACTGCACCATCTCATCCTGTTTAAGTATAGTATATATGTATGTGTCTTCAGAATCTGTGTCAACCTGACAAAGGGGCCATAGTGTCCCGAAAGCTTGCTATGCTTAACATCTTTTCAGTTAGCCAATTTAAAGATATCAACCACTGAGGACTCTCAGATTGCAATATATTTTTCTATCTACTGACTAACATGGTATAAATGTGGAGCTCACTGGGACGGGGTACTCGGTGCCGGACCGGGGTACTGCTGGGGGATGTCACGGCGGTCTTGGTTCGGACCGTGTCCCGGGCCCGCACAATAAAATAGGGTGTATTTACAGGGGATTTGTCACTTGTGACGCCACCCACTATATGCGGCCAGTTATGGGGCCGCCGCTGCTGCAGAACCTCTGGGGATGATGGGATAGCAGCTTGGATGAAATAGTTCCAGTGGGTAGAACTGGGTTCCCCGGGGCAGTGATGATTAAAGTCAGTGATGGTAATTGTAGACTTTGCAGGAAAAGGGATGATGTGGAGATGGCTCCTGACAGGGCTAAATGGAGAACTGACAGCTTTTCATACCTGAAATCAGACACAGACAACGTAGCAGGGTTCACCCGGGTTTACTGTTCTTATTCTTCTGTCAAACAGGGTACGGTATAATACAGTTCTTTACAGCTTTGCTATATTGAATCCGGTATACTGAACTTACTGCAGCCAGGTTATCTTCCCTAGACTCCTCGGTCCCTCTACGTGTCCTTTCAGGCTATTTCTCAGTGTTCCTCCTTAAAGTTAATTGCGGAGCGGCAGCTAGGTCCCTATTAGCAGCTTCCCCCTAAGTCTCTGGGCGGTAAGCCGGGTCCTCTCTGTTGCTGCTGTGCTCCCAATCCTCTGGTGGGAATATAGATCTGGAGTCTGTATTCCCCATCAGGTTGTCTGGGGCACCGGATTAATCTTCAGCCCCCCTCAGAGCTGGCACTCTGGTTTCAGCCAAGCCACAGGTATCCTATCTCACAAGAGATTACCGGGTCCTTTCCTTCCCGTGTAACTTCCTAGTATAATCAGGGAGGCTCCTCTGTCAGTTAGTTGCTGGCCTTCATTACTTCTCTGGACCTGATGGTACTGGTCTTGTCTTTGCTGCTCGGCACCTGCCTACTGGCTAACCGCTTCCTGTTGCTCCCTTATATACACCTCCGTTACCATGACTATCCACTCATATCTAACCTACTACCCCTTGTCTGCCTAGAGTCCCAGACTCAGGGTTAGGTCCCCATAACAGTGGATATGTGTGTTGAGGGGTTTGTTAAACAAACTGTCTGCCCTCCTGCCTGGCTGCAGTTTTTACCTGTGGCCCCCCTGGACGCAGGGGCACCACACTAATATTCTTTACTATATTATGATATTGTGTCAGGCACTTCAGTATATTCTGAAGGTATAGGTTGGAAGGAAAATAATATTTCATATCCTGTGTCTTGAACAGTATGAATAAGGGCAGAGCATTTAATTCATACAGTGCAAATGTAACAATCCAATTGACTAAGTATGTTTCCACCAAGAATTATACTGTGGCAATCATCATGTTATGCATGCATGATGATTTTGGATTGCCCATTATTCTATGTTGTAATGTTTAACCTTTAGCCTTATCACACAATGGCTAGAGCCACGCTATCATTGTGGCCTCCGTCCTGGGGGGTACACCAAAGAACATGATTCCAGCAGCATTAGCGCAGTGTTACCATAGTCTAATACTGCACTAATGCTGCCAAAAGAGTCCTATGGATGACGGGACCCAAAGTTCATTCAAACGCTGGCATGTAAGTGCCGGAGTTTGAAACACAAGCTATTTCGTAGTACACAGGAAAATGTGACAAGGAACATTTTTCCATTGCGCTACAAAATAGCGTAAGATATCAAACTCCAGCACTTACATGCTGGCGTTTGAATGCTCTTCGGGTCCTGACATTCATAGGACTCTATTGGCAGCATTAGTGCAGCATTACACTATGGTAATGCTGCGCTAATGCTGCTGAAATCCTACTTTTTGGTGGGCCCCCCCAGGACAGAGGCCACAATGCTAGTGTGGCCCTAGCCTAACCAAGGATCCTGTTTACAATTATAATATTTATACTTTTGATTGTATTTTATCTAAATAAAATGAGCTTTTCTGACAACTTTCCTAATATTGGAATGAGGGTTCTGGACTGAAAATGTTTCTTATAAAATATATACACCATGTTCCAAATTGTTACACAAATGTTCTTTTTCTCTGATTTTCCTAAATTGTCGGTGCAAATGACAGTAAGTCTAATAAAAGTCATCACTCGTTAGAGTATACATCAAATGTTATTGAAGAAACCTCCCAATGATAACAGTATAATCTTCAAAATAAAAAAAAACTCTAATGGTCCCTTTACACACGGCCACAGGAAGGTAGACACCGGCAGGCATCGGACACAATTGTGCCTGTTGCCTTGAAAAGACCACGATGTGGCGGCATGTAATTCAGGACTTTCCTTCCTGTGCCTTCCCTGAAGGAAGGAAAGTCCTGAATTCCACGCCGCCACATCGTGGTCTTTTCAAGGCAACAAGGCACAATTGTGTCCGATGCCTGCCGGTGTCTACCTTCCTGTGGCCGCGTGTAAAGGGACCATAAATGCACTTTTCCAAATTATTAGGCACAGTAGAGTTTCTAAACATTTGATATGTTGGAAAGAACTGAAAATGCTCATTTGTTGAATTTGCAGCATTAGGAGGTCACATTTACTGAAATAAAAAGCTATTTAACTCCAAAACATCCTAACAGGCCAAGTTACATGTTAACATAGGAACCCTTTTTTGATATCACCTTCACAGTTCTTGCATCCATTGAACTTGTGAGTTTCTGGAGAGTTTCTGTTGTATTTCTTTGCATTATGTCAGAATAGCCTCCCAGAGCTGCTGTTTTGATGTGAACTGGATCCCACCCTCATATATCTTTTGCTTGATTATACTCCAAAGGTTCTCTATAGGGTTGAGGTCAGGGGAAAATGGTTGCCACACCATGAGTTTATCTCCTTTTATGCCCATAGCAGCCAATGACACAGAGGTATTCTTTGCAGCATGAGATGGTGCAGTGTCATGCATGAAGATGATTTTACTCCTAAAGGCAAGTTTCTACTTTTTGTACCATGGAAAAAGGTTCTTAGTCAGAAACTCTATATACTTTGCAGAGCTCATTTTCACACCTCCAGGAACCTTAAATGGGCCTCCAAGCTGTTCTCCAATGATTCTGGCGCAAAACATGACTCCTCCACCTCCTTGCTGGCATTGCAGCCTTGTTGGGACATGGTGACCATCCACTACTCCATCCATCTGGACTCAGCACTCATCAGTAAGCAAGACTGTTTGAAAATTAGTCCTGTTTAGGGTGGCAGAATAGTAGGTTTATGCACCACAGCAAGCCTTTGAATGATCCTACACCTTGAGGTTCGAGGGACTCCAGAGGCACCAGCAGCTTCAAATATCTGTTTAGCTGGTTTGTAAGGCCACTTTAGCAGCTGTTCTCTTAATCCGATGAATTTGCCTGGCAGAAGCCTTCATCATTCTGCCTTTTTCTGCATGAACACGTCTGTGCTCAGAATCAGCCACAAATCTGTTCACATTACGATGATCACGCTTAAGTTTTCGTGCAATATCTAATGTTTTTATCCCTTGTCCAAGGCATTGCACTATTTGTTGTTTTTCAGCAGCAAAGAGATCCTTTTTCTTTCCCATGTTACTTGAAAACTGTGGCCTGCTCAATATTGTGGAACATCCAGTTTTTCTTTTATTGAGCTCACCTGCCAAACTAATTATCACGGGTATCTGAGATTGATTTCAGTGATCCAAAGAACCTTGAGCACAATACCATCAACGGGTTTCATTGAAAAAAAAAAATCACCCTATGACACTTAAAACCCATTTGCATAATAATTTGGAACATGGCTTATGATTTCATATGCTGTGTTTTCTTTGGTTGTAAAATGTAGCCTCTGTGAGGTGGACTAGTGTGTGGAGTGCTGTCCTACCTGCTTCTGGATATATTAGTACAGTGGAACCTTAATTTAAGAGCATAATCTGTTCTGAGAGTGTGCTTGTAAATCAAATTGCCTGTATATCAAAGCAAATTTTCCCATAAGACATAATTGAAACACTAATGATTCATTCCACAACCAAAAATATTTACTGTATACATGCATATACAGAATTGTAAAATTATTACAGTAATACAAAATACTGCACATTAAAACATAAAGACATAATCATGCTTTTTCAGCCCCATCATCCCCATGCAGCCCCCATCATCCCAATGCAGCCCGGATCATCCCCTTGCAGCTCCCATCATCTCCTTGCAGCCCATATCATCCCCTTGCAGCCCCCATCATCCCCTTGCAGCCTAGAATATCCCCAATATCCCCATGCAAGCCCTGTCATCCGCTTACAGCCCCGATCATCCCCTTGCAGCCCCATTATCACCTTGCAGTCCCCATCATCCCCCAATACACACAATCTCACACACTTTCACTGATCCACCACTGCGCTGCTGTATTCCGGGCCGCCGGGCACCACACTGAGCTCTCTCACTACCATACATGTATGAGAAGCCAGTGGCCAATCAGATGCCAGCATCTGCTGGTCCAATCAGATGCCAGCAGCCACCGGCTTCCCATACATGTATGGTAGTTGAGAGAGCTCAGTGCGGTGCCCGGTGGCCCGGAATACAGCAGAGCAACAGCGAATCAGAGCGGTGGCAGACGGAGGGGTGGACAGTGTTGGGCAAGCAGTGGCGGGCAGCCAATGGTGGGCATTCAGCGGTGGACAGGCAGCAGCGGGTGGACAGCAGTAGGCAGGTAATGGCAGGCGGTCAGAGGGCGCACTCCAGTGGGCAGGTAGTGGCAGGCGGACAGTGGCGCTCTGAGCTATCTCTGCTGCTGGCAGGTTACCATACATGTATTGAGGCTGAGAGAGATAAGAGTGGAGGTGGCCAGACAGCCGTGCTCTGAGCTCCCTTTTCTGCTGGCGGGTTCTCGTATATGTACTGTGGCTGAGGTAGCTCAGAATACAAATCATTGCTTGTTAACTAAATTACAAGTTTTGAGAAATGGTAGCTCGTCTTCTAAAATGCTTGCAAATAAAGTTACTCGTAAATGAATTTACCACTGTATGTGGATGAGAATTGGCTGTCTCCACCTGAATATTAATTTACATATACCAACTAATGAATTGGGTTTGTGCATATATTAAATGGTTTCACATAAATTTTGATGAAAAGATAACGCTGAATTTTTTTAATAAAAAAAAGGAAATTGCCTTTCCCATGACCAATTAGATTCTCTAATTTACTTGAAAAAAAAAAAATATTCTTTCAACAAACTTTGCATATATCAATAATACAAGCAAAAATAGAAACTTTGCAATGTATTTTAGAGAAATCAGCTTCCTTCACCACTTAGTAAACAGTTCTACTTCTCCCTGCCTCCTAAAACTTTCATTCAGGGTAAAAAATCAGTTCTGGTCGATCTTGTTTGGAGGAGTCAAATTGCTAGTGTCATGTGAGAGTCCATTATCCTCTATGGAAAAGGGAGGCACTAGAAGGATGAACAGCAAGGAAGGGATCTCTATAACAAGTATTTTACTCCACATCAGAGCTTGATTTTGATCAACACCACTGAGCTCTGCTCTAAAACGTTCTCCATGTTGCTGCAGCTTGCTTCTGTAACTAAAAAGTGAATGAAAGCAAAAATTCCCCTACTGTGTTGTGCTGTTATGGGATAAATCGTTGCAACTATTTTTCTCACCCCAGCAACACTACAGAAAGAGTAAGAAAGAGGAATAAGCTGGTAAAAAATGGTGAAAAGTGCAGTACAGAAGTCATTCAATCCCCATAAATGGTTTTATTTCTTATGTATGCACACAAGGTATCTTTTTATGAAAATGTACTTTTAAGCACAGTTACCACAGTTAAGTAATGACTGGTGTCATAACATTGTTAGTCACCTACATGACTGTGCTTCCTTCTCCAACGTCCAGCTTCCCTCCCTTTGTGCTAGTTAATATGGTATCTCAGCATGCACCTCTGATGTCATCATGCAAGGTCTTTTTTAACCAGCTTTGGTGCCTGCGTGCTGCTTGATCATTCAGATAGTAGTGCATAATTCTTTAAAGTACTCTCTAGGAGTGAAGCCACACTTCCAGTTTGGCTCAGTATTATCCAAGGGCTAATTATTTTCTCAACTACTCTTGAGTAGTGAACCCAAACTGTAAACTTCTGGCTTCCTAAAGAACACCCAGTGTTCACATACAGATCCCAAACACAGACTTTTCCAAGAAGTCTGTGTTACTGTTTTGATTTGAGTTTAGTTACGGGGCTGCAAAAGGAAGCAAAATAGCTCTTAAAAGCAGGGGAATCATACTTACCAGTCTCTATACACTGTGATCATAATGCTTCTGGATTCACTCATTAGGCCTCATGAATTTTTACTGCATCCCCGATCCACCCTCTGTGAGTCTGTGATTGATTGTTGAAGTCAGACTGTAATGCCACGCTCTGTACCAGTGGTGTCTGTGATTGGTTGCCAAACACATAAGTCTATGGCAAACAATCTGCCATCATATTAGTGTAAAAATAAGTAAGTGAAAGAAATGGCATGGTGTCCCTCATATATTGATACACAGTGCAGATAAGCATACGAGCTGCCCCTCAGGCTATGAATAGCAGCCCGCACATGCCCCATACTTGGTGCATCCATTAGATGCGTCAAATATGGTACTTTACCCAGATCTTCCAGATTGCCTGCTATATAAGGCATTAATGACAGCTGTGAGTTGACAGCTGACATCAAGCCCTGGATTGGTGATGCCTAGGTCTCTATAAAACCCCAAATTACTAATCCTGTAAGTAAATAATTAAAAAACACAGACAAAGAGAAAAATCCTTTATCTGAGATAAAAAAACAGACTTTTTTACTCCTTTTTTAATCCCAAACATACCCTTGCAGCTCTGACAGTAATCCTCAACACGAGTGTGACGAAATGGACCCCTTTAATATATAATGTAGGAGGATTTCTTATTCATCCAGACCATATTGTATATTGGCTTATAAACTTGTATTGGCCAAGGAGAATTTCCTACAGTATTTTCATAGATTACTTTAAGTTTAGCATGGTAATGCAATTATCTAACTTGTTTGTCATAGCAGGCCAGAGAACTTAATTATGCTAATCGTCCATTGTCTATTACCCTGTGAATGTTGATTGTGGCTCCAGCCACTATTGTGTTAATGTCATGGTTTGCAGACTGAATGTCTTATACTAACATTCCATTGTATCACTGCTAGGTGCTATATCAATCAGCATTTGGCTCTCTATGTCAGGAGTACAATTCTACTAAAATATGGTAAATGAGGATTGGAGTTCAGCCAATGAAAATACTGTGTTATTGCACCAATCATGACGTCCCCAATATCCTACAATGAGGGCTGAGGGTATATAAGGAGGACTGTTCACTTTGACCAGCAGATTAGAGCTAGATTCTGTCTAGTGGCCTCAGTCTAGGGATTTCGGTCCCGGCTAGAGGTCCACTGGATTGGAGATTGAAGATTGGAGACAGGCAGCTAATCTAGGGTCTTCGGATCCGGTTAGCGAGCCATAACCCCAGGCCTAGGCATTTCGGTGCCGACCAAGGGGATCAGAACACAGACTATAGAAGTACAAGGACTTCAGCATCGGATTCGGCTGTGATGACAAAGACTACATAAGGATGAGGAAGAAACCCAGGTTGGGACGATACAGTCACCTGGCTACAGACTTTGCCGTGCTATATTCTATACCCTGGTGAGCCAGCGGAAGGGTGAGACTCTGTTGCCTGTTACATTTATGTGTTGTGCTTGGTTATGCGTTATATGCTGTTAACTGTTTGGGGATCCAATAAAGCCTTAATATTGTGATTCCCTGACCCTGTGTTGTCTGAGTAGTGTTCCGCCCACGGTTAAGGAGCTTGGGCGTTCAGTTGGGGATGAGCCCTGGTCCACGTTGTCTTTGTAAAGGCGGCTGGGCCTGCGGACGAGAGCACCCACTGACCCCCGGGTCTCCACAATTGGTGGCAGCGGTGGGATACTACTCAGCCTGGTTTATCCAGGGGAGCTGCAGGGGACTGGTGTTCGTGGACACCGTCCAAGGGCTCAACAACCAGGGATGCATATAAGCATACCCAGCAGGCCATAGTGAGGCATTCAGGTTTCGGACGTTGACATGTCCAACCCCACCAGCTCAGCCATGGGACAAGGGCCGGAGAGGAGATACGGCAGCAGCAGTAAATGGATGCTACAGGATCTGTGCCAGAGGCGAAATATTGAATACAGGAACGCTGACACTCGGTCGGCTTTGATTCAGAAATTGGTCCATTGGGACACCCAGAATGATGGTGAGGATGATAAGGACCCCGCCGACGTGGTACCAGAGGATGTAAATTGTGTACCACATCATGGATCCAGTGAATATCGTGACATCACCAGGTCCAAAGCAGTCCAAATGAAGGAGTGCTTGGCTGCTTTGGGGCCTGAAGCTTCAAGAGAAGAAATGGCTGGTGTTCTGCAAGTAGTGTTGGGAGCTCCAATTTCCTTACCACTAGCGGCCACCCCCACGATAGACCGCCACCAAGGAATTCACCTTCGCTACAGTGACGTGCCAGTGATGAATGAATCCAACACTGAGATCGATGAACACTTGCAAAACTTTGAGATGATGATGAGAATGCACCAGGTGCACACAGCTGAGTGGCCCAAATATCTGTGGTCAAGTTTGCCTGGTCGGGCCCAGGAGGCTGTCCGATCACTTGGGCCTCAGGATTGCTTGGACTATGGAATTATTAAGGACACTTTGTTGGCCCTTTCTATCATAACCCCGGAGAGATATCGCATTAAGTTCCGGATTATGTCTCGCCAGGGTGTCTCCTATGTCGAATTCGGCAGTCAACTCCGACGACACTGTAACCGCTGGCTCGATGGTCATGCTGCCCACTCCGCTGCTGCCCACCGGGATATGATAGTACTTGAACAGCTTATGGAGAAGATGGAGCCAGAAATACGAGAATGGGTGGCGGACTGGAAGCCCGACACCCCAGAGCAAGCAGCCTGATTGGCTGACGAATTTACAGCCAACCGACCCAGCTGGAGACCCAATTGGCCCACCGATCCCAGGAGGTTCATCAACCATGGATGCCAGCGACCTCCAGACTCCCGTGCTGGACTAACTCGCTATGCCGCAGAAACCCCAACAGGGCAAAAGTTTACGAACAGGGCCCGTGACTTGCCTAACCCACGGCGCTGTTATACGTGTGGGCGCCTTGGACACATAGCCAAAGAGTGTCCTCAAAATCGGGGCCCTATGCCTGGAGCCCGTCTGCCAGCCCACTCAGTCAACATATGCAGAGATGAACCAGCGATGCCTGGAGGATACTACCCCCAAGATGCGCCAGTAGCTGAGGAAGTGATCTACCCTGTCCACACCATACGGCAGGACGGACACCGTACACAGGCCCACCTCAATCGCCACATCCAGACGGTCAAGGTCGGTGGAATACAGGCTCAGGGAGAGGTTGAAGTGGGGCTCGTGGACGGCCTCCCAACCCCTGTTCTTTTGGGAAATGACCTAGGACAAGGATTATCCAGCCAGTTTGTCACCGCCATCACCCGCAGCCAAGCCAAGCATCACCCTTGTGCAGATCTTTCTACCAACCCATCTGAGGATAACCCTCCTCTTCAATCTTCAGCCTCCTTTTCTGAGCCGACCAATGTGAGTACATCAAACCAAACTGTGGCCATTGACTGGGGGGAGATAGATCGTATGGAGTTCAGGGAAGCCCAACTGACAGACCCCACCCTAGAGCTTATCCGTAGTGCGGCTGCCCAACCTGGGGGAGGAAATCAGGGGGAGGTGTATAGATGGGAAAGAGGCCTCTTATATCGAGAGAAGCCCGCATCTTGCCCAGAAAAACCTTGGACCCGTGTACATCAGCTTGTAGTACCCAAGCAATATCGATCCCAACTATTGCGCTAGCTCATGATGTTCCTGCAGCTGGGCACATGGGGACCAAAAGGACCCGGACCCGCCTGTTGCGTAGTTTTTTTTGGCCAAGGGTCACTCAAGAAGTAAAGAAATACAGAGCATCTTGTCCAGTGTGTCAACGTATGGGCGGAGCCCCATGTCGTGCCCCACTCCAACCCATGCCTTTGATTGGGGAACCGTTCCAGAGAGTTGCCATTGATTTAGTAGGCCCGTTATCCATCCCCAACCGTAGCGGAAAGAGATTCATCCTCACCCTGGTAGACTTCGCTACCCGCTACCCAGAAGCCACTGCCTTGACTTCCATAGATGCAGAGCATGTGGCTCAAGCTTTACTGGACATCTTTAGCCGGGTAGGGTTTCCACAGGAAGTATTAACTGACCAGGGGGCACAATTCCAAAGCGAACTGATTCAGACCCTCTGGGAGAAACATGGAGTCCGCCCCATGCGCACCACGCCCTATCATCCTGAAACAAATGGATTGTGTGAGCGCTTCAATGGAACCCTGAAACAGCTCTTTAGCCGTTATGTAGAGGCCGAGGGGGGGACTGGGAGAAAAACCTGCAGCAGCTTCTTTTTGCTTACCGAGAGGTGCCACAGGACTCCACTGGGTTCTACCCCTTCGAATTGCTGTATGGCCGAAAAGTACGGGGGCCCTTAGAGCTGGTGCGAGAAAGTTGGGAGGGCACCTTCCCCACAGAAGAGGTTCCCATATTGGACTATGTTCAAAAGTTTAGGGAAAGGATGAGGCACCTCATGGCATTAGCCCACGGGAACTTAGAAGTGGCTCAGGAAAGGCAAAAACGATGTTATGACCGCGCTGCCCGACTCAGAGAATTTGCCTGTGGACAGAAGGTCCTGGTACTTGTACCGGTACGCAAAAACAAGCTTCAAGCCATGTGGGCGGGTCCATTTACCATTACCAAGAAATGTGGCAATACTGACTACACTGTGGCTCTGGATCGAGCAGGTGTTCGTGAGCGTACCTACCATATTAACAGGCTAAAAGCTTATGAGGAATGAGAGGTCACCAACTTAGTAGTTTGTTGTCCCGATTTAGATGACCCTGATACAGACCAGATCCCAGACCTATTAGTGGACTCCAAAAGGGAAATGGGGTAAAAGATGTATCACTGGGGGAACAGCTTTGTCCATCACAGAAGCAACAGTTATCAGACGTACTCAGACCATATGAATCCCTGTTCACGAGTTTACCTGGTCGAACACCTCTGGTCTGGCATCATGTCAACACAGGGGCATCCACTCCGCTACGCCAACCCGCCTACCGAGTGACACCCCCGGTATTGGCAATGATGAAGGCCGAGGTGGATGACATGTTAAATATGGGAGTCATAGTTCCTTCCCAAAGCCCATGGGCTGCCATTGTTGTGCTGGTGCCAAAAAAGGACAAGAGTACTCGTTTCTGTGTGGACTATAGACGGCTCAATGAGATCACAGTTACGGATGCCTACCCCATGCCCCGGGTGGATGAACTACTAGATCGGTTGGGGGGATCTCGGTTTATATCCACCCTCGATTTGAGCAAGGGATACTGGCAGATCCCACTCACAAAAGAGGCTCAAGAAAAATCTGCTTTCATAACCCCTTTTGGCCTATATGAGTTCACCAGCATGCCTGAGGTGCTATACCTGGGTCATCGAGTGGGAAGTGGGTGCATTCGTCCAGAACCGGCAAAAGTAGAAGCAATTACCCAGTGGCCGCGCCCTGTCAACCAAAAACAGGTCAGCGCGTTTTTGGGCACCGCAAATTGTTATAGAAAATGTATCCCCAATTACAGCACCGTAGCAAAACCGCTCACTGACCTCACAACCAAAAAATATGCCCGCAACCTTATCTGGACCCCAGAATGTGAAGCTGCGTTCCTCCAGTTGAAAGACCGGCTAGCCCAGAGCCCAGTTCTGACTGCACCTGACTTCCGACGTAGGTTCATTGTCCAAACGGATGCATCAGACACAGGACTAGGAGCGGTACTTAGCCAAGTGGGGGCTGACGGCGAGGAACATCCGATAGCTTATCTCTCCTGGAAACTGTTGGATCGAGAGAGGGCCTACGCCACCATAGAAAAAGAATGCCTGGCCATAGTCTGGTCTCTAAAAAAATTGCAGCCCTACCTCTATGGCAATGAGTTCACAGTCCTCACTGACCACAATCCATTGAGTTGGCTAAATCGCACTGCTGGGGACAATGGACGATTGCTTAGGTGGAGTTTGGCGTTACAATCTTACAATTTCTCCATCTCACATAAACAAGGCAAGAACCATGGAAATGCGGATGGGCTGTCCCGACAGGTGGAAAAGGATGATCGGAAACCTATCCTGTCTGGCTAAATAAGAAGGGGAGGAATGTGACGAAATGGACCCCTTTAATATATAATGTAGGAGGATTTCTTATTCATCCAGACCATATTGTATATTGGCTTATAAACTTGTATTGGCCAAGGAGAATTTCCTACAGTATTTTCATAGATTACTTTAAGTTTAGCATGGTAATGTAATTATCTAACTTGTTTGTCATAGCAGGCCAGAGAACTTAATTATGCTAATCGTCCATTGTCTATTACCCTGTGAATGTTGATTGTGGCTCCAGCCACTATTGTGTTAATGTCATGGTTTGCAGACTGAATGTCTTATACTAACATTCCGTTGTATCACTGCTAGGTGCTATATCAATCAGCATTTGGCTCTCTATGTCAGGAGTACAATTCTACTAAAATATGGTAAATGAGGATTGGAGTTCAGCCAATGAAAAGACTGTGCTATTGCACCAATCATGACGTCCCCAATATCCTACAATGAGGGCTGAGGGTATATAAGGAGGACTGTTCACTTTGACCAGCAGATTAGAGCTAGATTCTGTCTAGTGGCCTCAGTCTAGGGATTTCGGTCCCGGCTAGAGGTCCACTGGATTGGAGATTGGAGATTGAAGATTGGAGACAGGCAGCTAATCTAGGGTCTTCGGATCCGGTTAGCGAGCCATAACCCCAGGCCTAGGCATTTCGGTGCCGACCAAGGGGATCAGAACACGGACTATAGAAGTACAAGGACTTCAGCATCGGATTCGGCTGTGATGACAAAGACTACATAAGGATGAGGAAGCAACCCAGGTTGGGACGATACAGTCACCTGGCTACAGACTTTGCCGTGCTATATTCTATACCCTGGTGAGCCAGCGGAAGGGTGAGACTCTGTTGCCTGTTACATTTATGTGTTGTGCTTGGTTATGCGTTATATGCTGTTAACTGTTTGGGGATCCAATAAAGCCTTAATATTGTGATTCCCTGACCCTGTGTTGTCTGAGTAGTGTTCCGCCCACGGTTAAGGAGCTCGGGCGTTCAGTTGGGGATGAGCCCTGGTCCACGTTGTCTTTGTAAAGGCGGCTGAGCCTGCGGACGAGAGCACCCACTGACCCCTGGGTCTCCACAACGAGGTCCTGCAAAGTTATCCAACTCTGCTACACCAAGACCTCATGCAGAGTGTTGACATTAAGGCTATGTGCCTACTGTGCGTTTGTACTGTTATTTGCTGCGTTTCTGCAGCAAAAATGCCATACCCATAGTTTTAACATTAAAGTCTATGTGCGTTACAAAATGCTGTGCCCACGTGTATATTTGTAGATGCTGTGTTTTTGCTGAAGAAATGACCTGCATTTTTAAAAGTCCCTGTCAATTAACATGCCAGTTTTTGCACTGCATTTTCCACATAGGCTCTATTCTAACATCCCTCCCCTCAAAAAGCATCACAAATGGCATGACATTCCCACAGTCCATTTGAATTGGTTAATCTGTATGGCTGAGAGACACTTCTGGATAGGGTATGCTGGACCTTTAACACTCCTGGGCACATGTGCGGCGTGCACAGGCCTTGAGAACTGAGAGCAAGAGTGGGAAATTTGGGAGATGCCGCAGGTGGACGGAGTAATGAGAATGCTGGTGGATCTGCTGATGGGTCATTGACACTAATGTACCAAGGGGAAGAGGGAAAGAGATCTAACACCTTCATCTTCATTGAGGTATTAGCCCCTGCAGTGGCCACGTAATTTCAGCAAGGAAATTTGCTTAGAAAGGGTCACCAATCTGAGTTTTGCTAATGTAGAGTCAGGCAATTACACTTCCCAAGCACCACTTCATCTGATCAAAGCAGGATCATAAGTTTTTGGCATTGGTGTAAAGTTTTGAATACTTTTAATTGTAGCAATCAGACATTGATGGGGAAATACATTTTTAGCTTTTGGGATTCCCAGAGAAATAACACACCTATGAGTTTCAAATTAATATCAGGAAACTGCATGTTTCTAGCCATGCCATATTTCATGCCTTTAGAAATATAAAAATGGGATAGTAAACATGACTTCAATACCTTCTGCCTGGGATCTCCAGGGCAAAGATATCTTGAAAGTCAAGATTTCATAATTTTCTGGGAACTAAAGCCACATAATATGACCTGCCCTGTTATGGGTCAACAGAGGGGAGATATGTGGGTGTAGCCTGGGTTAATGAAATCAAATGAAATGATACCAGGAAGGTGCATTTCAGTGCAGGATTGATACAAATTTTTCAGTAGGAGAAATTACCTCTAAAAAGAGAATTGTGCCATTCCTGTGACCTAAAAGTCAAGTACTTTTCTTTAGTTAATCCCACTTGTTTTATGTAAATGTATACTGTATTTTTGTCTCATTTGTAAAATCTATTATATTTTTTATTTAAACACTGCCTACTTCCCGGATTAAATATATATATAATTTAATAGCTGTATTGTTTTTCTTATTCTATAAACGGCAACCCCAAAGCAATACGCTACCTGTAGCAGGTTTCCAACCTATTGTATGTATGATTGGTGGTGGTGGCAGCTAGTATTTTTGGGGGATTTCTGTGGAGCTGAGCAGTGATTTTCACATATATACAATACACTCAGTGAGTTCCCCAATGACTGGCCTAGTAACATTGTTTTTGACAAATTGGTGACAGCGATGGGATTTCTGTGTGAGCCCTCCCTGACTGTCTCTTTGATAATTGGTGGAAGCAGTAGGATATCTATGTGATCCCCCTGCTGTCTCTTTTACACTGGGAGATACATGTTAGAGTGTAAATGTAATTTCATTGAAAAAAAAACATAATACTGCACTAATTGTTAATAATGGGTCACATAGTAGCTAAAATAATGTTTTTTTTTGTGTCATATGACTTATTTTCTCACATTTTTCTGTGCTCTGTTAAAAACTGCACTTTATGGCTGTGTGAGAGTGGCCAGCATCTGATATGGAGCAGTGCAATGTGTGTGTATTTCCACAGCTTCTGAGAGCAGGCCTATAGTGAGCAGTGCAATGAGAAAGCAGAGAAGGGGTTAACAGAGATCCTGACTAAGCTGTGTGGAGCCAGATGACAGATAAGAGAAGCTTGAGCCAATGAAGGAGGAGTTTACGCTGTTCCTGACATTTTGACATTGCTCACCAACTGTGCTGTAATCTGAGCTAAACTGATACATTGTCTCCTCACCAGCTGCAGTCAGCAGTGTAGGCCACTCCTCCCCCTTATGTGGCCACATTCAGTTGGAAGACGGATCTGACTGAGAATGCACATACAGTGGGTACGGAAAGTGTTCAGACCACTTTAAATTTTTCACTCTTTGTTTTATTGCAGCCATTTGGTAAATTTAAAAAAGTTCATTTTTCTCATTAATGTACACCGTGCTCCCCATGTTGACTGCAAAAAAAACTGAAATGTGGAAAGTTTTGCAAATTTATTATTAAAGAAAAATTTAAATATCATATGGATATAAGTATTCAGACCCGATTCAAATGATTTTAATAAAAATTTTAAATTGTTGTAAGGTTTAATATAATTGCAATTTGGTTTCAATTATGTTACATAAGGTGGTATAACACAGAATTTAGACAAATATTAAAATAGGTATACATGCAGATAAATAGCATATTGCGAAACTCAGGAGTGTTGCATATATTTAGATAGATAGCAAATTGCAAAACTTTGACATATTGTATACATGCAAATAGACAGCACATTGCAAAGCTTAAATGCATTCTTTAAAAAAAAAAAAAATGCTAAAGAAAAAAAAAGAAAGAAAGAAAATAAAAATGAATTAAAAATAAAGTAAAAACGGAGCAAACTATAGACAGGTTATCTGGAAGTCAATAAATGATACAATATGTAATATCCTGTCAGCTCCATCTCTCTATATTAGCATTAAACGTAAGTAAATGTTATAGTGTTATTAGATAACGGTCTCGACCTAAGGAAGTGGTGTCCAGTAGGTATCCCAGCATTCCCACTTAAGAAAAAAATCATGTATAAGATTGTTTCTAAGGGAGAAGGAGTGCTCTCAAGCCTTGTGACCTGCACGCTTCACTACGATTTATTGGGCCGAAGGAGGGGAAGTGTCCCTCCACTGAGAGGCAGTAGTGGTATTTGCAGCTAGCAGTATATGAATTATGATATATCTATAATGTTTGGGAAAGCCTTCTATGCCCACTAGAAGGAGTACCAGTTGTGGAGTAAAATGAACAATCCCCGTAATGTTTTGAATAAGGTCTTGAACTTGATTCCAAACATTTTGAGAATTGTACATCCCCAAAACACATGTTTTCAAGTCCTTACATGTCCACATTCTCTCCAGCAGAGGGAAGAGTTTTGGTCTTGAATCATGTGTAGCCTAATAGGGGTAAGGTATCATCTATTATATAATTTATAAAATTTCTCTATCATGGACATACATGGGAAAGAAAAATGGAAATATCACATGGTCATAAGTATTCACACCCTTTGCTCAGCATTGAGTAGAAGCACCTTTTGAGTTAGTACAGCAATGAGTCTTCTTGGGAATGATGCAACAAGTTTTTCACACCTGGGTTTGGGGATCCTCTGCCATTCTTTATTGCAGATCCTCTCCAATTCCGTCAGGTTGGATAGTGAACATTGGTGGACAGCCATTTTCAGGTCTCTCTAGAAATGCTCATTTGGGTTTAGGTCAGGGCTCTGGCTGGGCCAGTCAAGAATGGTCACAGAGTTGTTCTGAAGCCCCTCCTTAGTTATTTTAGCTGGGTACTTAGGGTCATTGTCTTGTTGGAAGGTAAGTCTGAGGTCCAGAGTACTCAGAGCAAATTTGCAAAAATCTCTACATTTGTGTTTTTAACCCCTTAACGACATAGGACGTTGTGCAACGTCCTGTGTTTCTGCCCGTTCCCGACACAGGACGTTGCACAACGTCCTGGCAGATTTGAGCTGCTGCAGCTCCTGTGAGTGGGGTCGCTCAGGTGTCACAGATGCTGCTGCTCTGTGACAACCTGCAGATGACCCCACAGGGGGTGGATTAACCCCCCCGTGCCCAGGACCCCTCCGATCAGCAGTTTAAAAGTGAAACTGCCGATCGGAGGGAATCATAGGGATTCACCCCTCCAGATCTGATTGAAGCTCTCCAATCAGATCTGGAGGGGCGGATCGGCAAGTGCCCACCCCTCCACAGCCCCCTCCAGCACCAGGACCTACAGGGGCCCCCCAGAACCGCCCGCCCACCCTCTATTGTTATGTATATGCCGGCGGGCTGCAGCCGCGGCTGCGTCCGCCGACCACAGTGCCTGGTCCCCTCCTACGGCTTCCCCCTAGGCAGCCCCCCCTAGGCAGCCCCCCTCCAGGCAGCCCCCACCCCTCACCTTCCGCGGCGGGCTGCACACATCGGTGCACCCGCCGCTGCGTCCGGCTGTGCAGCTCCTCTGCCGGCCGGTCGGTGGCCCCGCCTCCTCTCCCGCCTCCTCTCCCGGCCTCCTCCTGCTGATCGGTCTATCGAGAGGGAGGTAAGTATGTATGTTTGTATGTATGTATGTATGTATGTATGTATGCATGTATCTATGTATGTATGAATGAATTGATGGATGGATGATGGATGGATGGATGGGTGAATGGATAGATGGATGGGGGGTGCATGCGTGTGCGTGCATGGACGTGAGCGTACATGAGCGTGCGTGGACGTGTGCATAGATGGATGTGTGCGTGGATGTGCGTGCGTGGATGTCAGCATGCGTGTGTGGATGTCAGCATGCGTGAATGTCAGCATGCGTGCGTGGATGTGTGCTTGCGTCGATGTGTGTGCGTGGATGTGTGTGTGGATGCGCGTGGATGTGGATGTGCGTGCGTGGATGTGCGTGGATGTGTGCGTGCATGGATGTGCGTGCGTGGATGTGTGTGGATGTGCGTGGATGTGGATGTGCGTGTGTGCGTGGATGTCCGCGTGCATGCGTGGATGTGCGTGCGTGGATGTGCGTGCGTGGTTGTATGCGTGCGTGGATGATGGGTGCATAGGTGGATGGATGGGTGCAACAAGGGATCAAGTGTCCTCTTGTTGTAGTCTCTGGGATCATAGTCATGGTGCACTGTATGACAGATCATTGTCATACAGTGCACCATAACTCTGACCCCAGAGGCTGTAGGAAGAGGACACTTGATCCCTTGCTGCAGTCTCTGGATTGAGCACAGGCGATCGAGCGTCGTGGGACCTTCGTTGTGGACTACGTCGGAGGCGATCGAGCGTCGTGGGACCTTCGTTGTGGACTACGTCGGATCTTTATAATAAAGATGGAGTCCGAATTTTGTTTGTGTTTTTTTTTCAAATAAAAAGATTTTTCTCTGTGTGTATTTTCTGACTATTTACCAGAGATTCCTAATGGCGGGTCTAACATTGGCCCTATATTATGAATCTCGGGCTTAGTGCCAGCTGCCAATAAAAAGCTGGCATTAACCCCTTTATTACCCAGTTTGCCACCGGCTCCAGGGCAACTGGAAGAGTCTGGGTACAGCGCCAGAAAATGGCGCTTCAATGAATGCGCCATTTTCTGGAGCGGCTGTGGGCTGCAATTCGCAGCCTGGGGGGCCCAGAACGCTTGGGCCTCTCCATGCTGCGGATTCCAGCCCCCAGCTGCCTAGTTGTACCTGGCTGGACCAAAAATATGGCGGAGCCCCACGTAATTTTTTTTTCTAGAATTAGTTCTAGAAAAGAAAAAAAAGGGCTTTGCTGTATTTTTGGAAGCCAGCCAGGTACAACGAGGCAGCTGGGGGTTGGTGGCAATCCGTAGCTGCCAAGTTGTACCTGGCTGGACCAAAAATGTGGTGGAGCCCCACGCCATTTTTTTTCTAGAATTTAGTCCTAGAAAAAAAATAAAAATGGGCTTCGCTGTATTTTTGGTTGCGAGCCAGGTACAATGAGGCAGCTGGGGGTTGCTGGCAGTCCGTAGCTGCCAAGTTGTACCTGGCTGGACCAAAAATATGGCAGAGCCTCACGCCATTTTTTTTCTAGAATTAGTCCTAGAAAAAAAATAAAAATGGGCTTCGCTATATTTAGATGCATAGTGAACACTTTGAACCCCCAGGTGCTTCACAAATTGATCCGAAAAAAGAAAATTTGTGTGAAAAAAAGTACTTTTTCCTTATTACGGATCAATTTGTGAAGCACGTGGGGGTTGAAAGTGCTCACTATGCATCTAGATGCATTCCTTGGGGGGTCTAGTTTTCAAAATGGGGTCACTTGTGGGGGAGCTCCAATGTTTAGGCACACATTGGCTCTCCATATGCGACATGGTGTCCGCTAATAATTCCAATTGTTAGCGGACACCATGTCGCGTATGGAGAGCCCCTGTGTGCCTAAACATTGGAGCTCCCCCACAAGTGACCCCATTTTGGAAACTAGACCCCCCACGGAACATATCTAGATGCATAGTGAGCACTTTGAACCCCCAGGTGCTTCACAAATTGATCCGTAAAAATTAAAAAAGAAAATTTGTGTGAAAATAAAAGTACTTTTTCCTTCTTACGGATCAATTTGTGAAGCCCATGGGGGTTCAAAGTGCTCACTATGCATGTAGATGCATTCCTTGGGGGGTCTAGTTTCCAAAATGAGGTCAATTGTGGGGGAGCTCCAATGTTTAGGCACACATGGGCTCTCCATATGCGACATGGTGTCCGCTAATAATTCCAATTGTTAGCGGACACCATGTCGCGTATGGAGAGCCCCTGTGTGCCTAAACATTGGAGCTCCCCCACAAGTGACCCCATTTTGGAAACTAGAGCCCCCAGGGAACATATCTAGATGGGTTGTGAACATTTTGAACCCCCAAGTGCTTCACAAATTCATCTGTAAAATTGAATAAGTACTTTTTTTTCCACAAAAAATTTCTATTTTCATTTCTACAGATTATGTTGTGAAGCACCGGGGTGTTCAAAATGCTCACCACCCATCTAGATAAGTTCCCTGGGGGGTCTAGTTTCCAAAATGGGGTCATTTGTGGGGGAGCTCCAATGTTTAGGCACACAGGGGCTCTCCAAACGCAACATGGTGTCCGCTAACAATGTGACTGAAAAATCAGCTCAAATTGTTAGCGGACACCATGTCGCGTTTGGAGAGCCCCTGTGTGCCTATACATTGGAGCTCCCCCACAAGTGACCCCATTTTGGAAACTAGAGCCCCCAGGGAACATATCTAGATGGGTGGTGAGCATTTTGAACCCCCAGGTGCTTTATAAATTAATCCGTAAAAATTAAAAAATACTTTTTTTCCATAAATATTTTCTTTTTTCATTTTTACAGATTAATTTGTGAAGCACTGGGGTGTTCAAAATGCTCACCACCCAACTAGATATGTTCCCTGGGTGTCTAGTTTCCAAAATGGGGTCACTTGTGGGGGAGCTCCAATGTTTAGGCACACAGGGGCTCTCCAAACGCAACATGGTGTCCGCTAACAATTTGACTGAAAAATCAGCTCAAATTGTTAGCGGACACCATGTCGCGTTTGGAGAGCCCCTGTGTGCCTATACATTGGAGCTCCCCCACAAGTGACCCCATTTTGGAACCTAGACCCCCCAGGGAACACATCTAGATGGGTGGTGAGCATTTTGAACCCCCAGGTGCTTCATAAATTAATCCGTAAAAATTATAAAGTACTTTTTTTTCCATAAAAAGTTTCTTTTTTCATTTTTACAGATTAATTTGTGAAGCACTGGGGTGTTCAAAATGCTCACCACCCATCTAGATATGTTCCCTGGGTTGTCTAGTTTCCAAAATGGGGTCACTTGTGGGGGAGCTCCAATGTTTAGGCACACAGGGGCTCTCCAAACGCAACATGGTGTCCGCTAACAATTTGACTGAAAAATCAGCTCAAATGTTTAGCGACACCATGTTGCATTTGGAGAGCCCCTGTGTGCCTACACATTGGAGCTCCCCCACAAGTGACCACATTTTAGAAACTAGTCCCCCCAGGGAACATATCTAGATGGGTGGTGAGCTTTTTGAACCCCCACGTGCTTCACAAATTCATCCGTAAAAATGAAAAAGTACTTTTTTTTCCACACAAATTTTCTTTTAGCCTAAATTTTTTCATTTTCACATGGGGAACAGGATAAAATGGATCCTAAAATTTGTTGGGCAATTTCTCCTGAGTACAGCGATACCTCATATGTGGTCATAAACCACTGTTTGGGCGCACGGCAGGGCTCAGAAGGGAAGGAGCGCCATTTGACTTTTTGAATGGAAAATTAGCTCCAAAAGTCAAATGGCGCTCCTTCCCTTCTGAGCCCTGCCGTGCGCCCAAACAGTGGTTTATGACCACATATGAGGTATCGCTGTACTCAGGAGAAATTGCCCAACAATTGTTAGGATCCATTTTATCCTGTTGCCCATGTAAAAATGAAAGAATTGAGGCTAAAAGAACATTTTTATTAGAAAAATTAAAATGACCATTTTTTCCTTCCACTTTGCTTTAGTTCCCGTGAAGCACCTGAAGGGTTAATAATCTTCTTGAATGTAGTTTTGAGTAGCTTGAGGGGTGCAGTTTTTGGAATGGTGTCACTTTTGGGTGTTTTCTGTCATGTACACCCCTCAAAGGGACTTCAAATGTGATGTGGTCACAAAAAAAATGGTTTTGTAAATTTTGCTGGAAAAATGACAAATTGCTTATGAACTTTGAACCCTTATAACGTCCGAACAAAAATTTATTTTTTTTCCAAAATTGTGCTGATGTGAAGTAGACAAGTGGGAAATGTTATTTATTAACTATATTGTGTCACATACCTCTCTGGTTTAGCAGAATAAAAATTCATAATTTGAAAATTGCAAAATTTTCATAATTTTTGCCATATTTTTGATTTTTTCACAAATAATCGCAAAAATTATCGACCTAAATTTAATACTAACATGAAGCCCAATATGTCACGAAAAAACAATCTCAGAATCGCTAGGATCCGTTGAAGCGTTCCAGAGATATAACCTCATTAAGGGACACTGGTCAGAATTGACAAAAATGGCCTGGTCATTAAGGTCAAAATAGGCCCGGGGTGAAGGGGTTAAGTCAAGATGGGGAGCAGAGTGTACAATAATGAAAAAAATGAACTTTCTTTGAATTTGTCAAATGGCTGCAATGAAACACAAAAAGAAAAAATGTAAAGGCATCTGAATACTTTCCGTACCCACTGTATGTTCTAAATAGCAGTAATGCAGTCCAAATTTCATAAGTGCAATGTTTCCATATACTGTATCTTATCACATGCAGTGTGCTGCTATATTCTTTTATTTGTATATTATACAGTTATAGAGGCTTGCACATGTTTACAGGTGCTTTATTCTGTTAGAAGATGCTGGTTACTTTTTTTCTATTTGTGATCTTCCTGTTGTTCTCCAATTCTAACAGTTTTTATAACACTTCTAAATTCTATGATATATTGGTAAGGTATTATGTCTATGATTAGTAATGATTTGTAGGATATAATTTGTTTGCTTATGTCTAAACTACATGATTGCCCAATGCTTTCACATGGGGAGTATGGTGACATCACAATGGGGGCAGCAGCTGTTTCTCCCCCTCGTGTAGTCTTTCCCCTGTCCACAGTTTTTCTCCCCCATGCTCTCTCACAATGTATGTAAATGTATTTTTACTTAAAAACCTGTTTTTGTTGGGGGGGTTTATTAATAAAGTGTTTAATTTCCTGGTAAGAAATGTGTAGAGCTTCACTGTATTTTCTATTGCCATCACAAGTAAACCAAAACAAATAAGTTATAGTGGTGGTTAATGTGTTCTCCGCAAGGAGCCACCCCTTGGCTGGGTCCTTCCCTGGAGGGATATATGGCTAGTTCTGTGTTTGAGACTCCTAACCGAGGCTCCACAGACTCTATTTGCAAAAACAAATAAGTAGTCACTTGTTGTTATGGCTCCAGTAATGTATGGACCCTTTGGAAATGGAGTATCACCTTCGGATCAACTGATGTGATAGCAACTACATCTTTATGCGGCGCCTTATTGATACTGTATTTACAATTGATTTCTGATTACTGGCATGCATTGATTATTATTGGGTAGTTCTCTCATATCTAATTGTCCCCTTGGGTTTAAGTATATACTTCTTCCTTTTGTTATGGTCGCCCCTGGGCTCCATTAAATGCCTTATTGCTGTCCAGTCCGCTGGTATTATGAAGGGTTAATCCCCTTCATTGCTGTGGAGGGCAAGAGGCTGTTACGATGTATGTGAGCTCAGTACTGGCTAGTGCGCATGTGCCGAATGCTGCTATAATGTGATCGTGACACTGCCATTGATGGGCAGCATCCCGGAATCATGTGATATCGATGCAGTGTTTCCTCCTTCCGGGACACCGCTTGTCGCCGCGCTGCAATCACCACTGTTTAGCGGTCAAGAGGCATACATGCGCCGCAATTGGCTGGCAATGTAATTGGGCTCATACAAAACCTGAAACCATTTCCCACACAGTTACCATGCCCCCTGAGGAAAGAAGGGAAACACATATGGGTATGGAATTCTACAACCCCTTGCAAAAATTATGGACTCACCGGGCTCGGAGGATGTTCTTTCAGTTGTTTAATGTTGTAGAAAAAAAGCAGATCACAGACATGGCACAAAACTACAGTCATTTCAAATGGCAACTTTATTGCTTTAAGAAACACTAAAAGAAATCAAGATAAAAAATTTGGTAGTCAGTAAGTGTAATTTTTTTCAGACCTAGCAGAGGGAAAAAAAATATGGAATCACTCAATTCTGAGGAAAAAATTATGGAATCATGAAAAACAAACACACAAAAGAACACTCCAATACATTACTAGTATTTTGTTGTACCACCTCTGGCTTTAATAACAGCTTGCAGTCTATGAGGCATGGACTTAATGAGTGACAAACAGTACTCTTCATCAATGTGGCTCCAACTTTCTATGATTGCTGTTGCCAGATTAGCTTTGCAGGTTGGAGCCTTGTCATGGACCATTTTCTTCAACTTCCACCAAAGATTTTAAATTGGATTGAGATACGGACTATTTGCAGGTCATGACATTGACCTTATGTGTCTTCTTTCAAGGAATGTTTTCACAGCTTTTGCTCTATGGCAGGATGCATTATCATCTTGAAAAATTATTTCATCATCCCTAAACATCCTTTCAATTGATGGGATAAGAAAAGTGTCCAAAATATGTAAACTTGGGCATTTATTGAAGATGTAATGACAGCCATCTCCTCATTGCCTTTACCTGACATGTAGCCCCATATCATCAATGACTGTGGAAATTTGCATGTTTTCTTCATGCAGTCATCTTTATAAATCTCATTGGAATGGCACCAAACAAAGGTTACAGCATCATCACCTTGCCCAATGCAGATTTGCGATTCTACACTGATAATGACTTTAATCCAGTCATCCACAGTCCACGATTACTTTTCCTTACCCCATTGTAACCTTGTTTTTTTATGTTTAGGTGTTAATGATGGCTTTTGTTTAGCTTTTCTGTATGTAAATCCCATTTCCTTTAGGCGGTTTCTTACAGTTTGGTCACAGACATTGACTCCAGTTTCCTCCCATTTGTTCCTCATTTGTTTTGTTGTGCATTTCCTGTTTTGGAGACATATTGCTTTTAGTTTCCGGTCTGGATGCTTTGATGTCTTCCTTGGTCTACCAGTATGTTTCCCTTTAACAACCTTCCCATGTTGTTTGTATTTGGTTCAGATTTTAGACACAGCTGACAGTGAACAGCAAACATCTTTTGCAACATTGCATGATGGTTTTCCCTCTTTTAAAAGTTTGATAATCCTCTCCTTTGTTTCAATTGACATTTCTCGTGTTGGAGCCATGATTCATGTCAGTCCACTTGGTGCAACAGCTCTCCACGATGTGATCACTCCTATTTAGAGTAGAGATGAGCGGTGGTCGATTCGAGTTGTTCGCCAATCTCAAATTGGAGCTGTTTTGGGTGTTATTCGAGTCGACGAATGCGAACAATTAGCTTCAAATTCGGTAGTTCGAGGTTATATTCGATATGCTGCATTTTTCGCCTAATGAATGAGCTGTGCGGGGCACTTTCACTTCCGCAATGTATATACATACATTGCAGAAGTGAAATGTAGTAAAAGAAATGGTTGAAAATAAAAAATCTCTATGCTCACCTGTCCGGCAATCTACCGATGAGCTGCCATCTTGTGACATCACGGCAGGTCCTACAGGCATCAGGACGGAGGTGCTGGAGGCATCGGTGGATCGCCGGACAGGTGAGCATAGTGATTTTTATATTTTTGACCCTTTCTTTTACTTAATTTCACTTCCACAATGTATGTATATACATTGCGGAAGTGAGAGTGCTCCGCACAGCTCATTCATTAGTGTTCGACGGTGTTCGACGAACACACCAGCCAATTTGACGAATCGAACACTAGGGTGGAGGCTCATCTCTACTAATGAGCAGATCTAATTTGATGCAGGTGTTAGTTTTGGGAATGAAACTTTACATGATAATTCTATAATTCTTCCCTCAGAATTGAGTGATTCCATAATTTTTTCCCTCTGCTAGGTCTGAAAAAAGTTACCCTTACTGACTACCACATTTTTTATCTTGATTTCTTTTAGTATTTGAAATGACTAGTTTTGTGCCATGTCTGTGATCTGCTTTTTTTCTACAACATTAAACAACTGAATGAACATCCTCCGAGCCAGATGATTCCATAATTTTTGCCAGGTGTTGTATAAATTGTGGCGTATTCAATGCTGATTCATATGGAAGGGTCTTTATATGCCATAGGTATTTTTACTTGGGGTAATGTTATATTAACTTAGCTGTTTGAGCTGCTTTATGATACATTTTACTTGGTATCTTGCTGCAATTTGACATGTATCCCCAGATTTGCACTGTATAACTGCCTGTAATACGTTTCCTGTAATATGCAATTGTGATGTACCCACTCTTTGTAGTTTGACCTATTGTTGGAGTAATAGTAGATTTTGGCACCTGTAGTGTTTTATGTCTCCCTTAACTGCCTGATCTGTCCTTTTTTACTTGTACTTTACTAACCCTATGTTTGTATGCATGTAATTGTAATAGAAATTGATATAACTGGCATTTAAACGCTTGGTTTCTGGTCCATATTATTTGGATGCTATTACACGTTGTTATTGTTGTTGGTTCACAAGTAAACCAAGCAGCTACTGGCTGCCAACCTCTGCAGCCTAGTGTAACATTAGCTGGTAATAAAAAATACAGGGGAGCCCTATTTTATTGTAGCTCTTTAAATTAGTAATTATAAAAAAAATTGCCATGGGCTTTGCTGTATTATTGTATGACAGACAAGATAACCCAGGCAGCTAGGGGCTTGACTTCTCAGCGTGGTGAGGCCCAAGCATTCTAGACTCAGCATCCTGAAAATTGCAGACAGCAGCAACCCCTAGAATTAGCACCTCCATGAGAGATGGCAAAACTGTCAGTTACCCTCCTAGCTGCCCTGGTGGCGGTGGCAGACTGGGTAATAAAGGGGTTGATGTAAGCTTTTTTTGGCAGGTGATGTCAAGCCATACAGCTAATGTCAGTATGACATCTGGCCATTAGCAACCCTTTCAGTAAAGAGAAAAGAACCCACATACACAGAGAAATCCTTTATTGCATACAAAATAGAGTCATCTCGTTATCCATTTTGTTAGCTCCAACCAAGTTCCCCTCCAACGTATTCCAGTAATTAATGTAACCTTGTGGTGGAAGTGGTGGAGTGGTGTGATGCATCATGCCATCATCTTTATATACTCAAGCGTCCAAAGATGACAGCTGCATGAATAAGTGTGCATACATTCTCTGCAATCCCTGTGCATTCACTCTTCCCCATGTGCGCTCTCCCCACCTCTCCTGTGTGCTCTCTCAACTCCATGTGTGCTCTCTCTGACCCCTGTACTCTCTCTGCCCTCTGCGCCCTCTCTTCCCTCCGTGCACTCTCTCTGCCACATGCGCTCTCTCTGCCCCTGTGCAGACTCTTTCTCTCTTCCCTCTGTGTGCTTTCTGCCCCATACACTATCTGTCTCCTCCCTATGCACTCTCTCTGCTCCCTCCCTGTGAACTCTCTTTGCCCTACCCTGCTGTGCACTCTCTGCCCCTTTGCTGTGCGTTCTCTCTGCAACCCCTGCTGTGCGTTCTCTCTTTGGTCCTTCCTACTGTGCATTCTATCTGCTCCCACTGCTGTGCACTCTTTTTCCCCCTACTGTGCGCTCCCTCCGGCCCCTCTGCACTGTGCTCTCTGCCCCCCCACTGCTGTGTGCTCTCTATTCCCCCCTGCTATGCACATTCTCTGCCCCTGATGTGAACTCTCTCTGTCCACTGCTACTGTGCGCTTTCTCTGTCCCCTGCTGTTTGCTCCCTCTGCTCCCCCTACTGTGCGCTTTCTCTGCCCCCTTGCTGTCCCAAAGTGGTGGCAGCATGACTAACTGGACCTGCTCAGTTAGTTTGCGCAGCCTCATATAGTCTGTTGGCGGTGATGTTGGGCGGAGGCTGTGGGTGGCGGGTTGAGCAGCAACATACTTCTGACATGCGTTTTGGGTGGCATTGGGTCCGGTTGACTGTGGTACCGCTAACAGTATAATGCAAGGGGCCAGTACCTCTAGTGGGCACCATATTTGCACTCCCATTACTTGGGTGTGCAAATATGGCTGCCGCTGGCGCGTGAAATCGGGGCATCCTGAGTTTATGAAGGACGCCAAAAAGTAAGCATATAAGTATAAAATAATATCTATAGAACATGTTACAAATCATCTATGTGTGAGCCTTTCAAGCTTACCAACGCTTAGAATTAATTTTTTGGCAGGAGGTGGAGCAATGACTGATATTGTAATTACTCATATTGTGTAATAAGTAGTCTAAAAGAAAATGACAGAAAAACAGAAAAGAAATTAAACTGTATATGTGCAAATGTATATTATGACTTTATTGTTCACTATCTATCACTGTTTTTATTTTACAGAAAAAGTGTTGAAAAAATTAAGACCTAGAACATAAAAGTCAATATCCAGCAAAAATTAAAAGGTAGGAATAACAATTGTTTTTCTTTTTTTTTTCAATTGTCCATAGAATATACTGTATGGTCCTCCATTGTCTCCTCTACCCTGATCTGTTTCTTGCATCAGTTTGAGCAAGTAGGTTTTTCATTTGCTAAATCATGAGCAATTATATATTTTTAATTACATGTATTTAGATGTAAAACCTCTATAAAGGCATATATAGCCACAGCCATCTTCACTGATTCAGCACTTAGTGTGCCCTTCAAACTTTGTAAGAATAACTTCGTAAACTGACAGATCTTTACTTTTCTTATATGTATATGTGACGGTTAACTGATGTTTCATTGTAAAAGATGTTAATTACAATCAGAACAGTGTCAGTGATGGAAAAAACATAAAAGAAAACGTGATTATATATTTCAGTCCTCTAGTCTCTGGAGACAAGTTCAGAGTCTTTAGATCACATAAGACGTGGGCTGTGATAAAATATGTATCAATGAAAGTTTATAGCTTCTCATTATACCATATAATTATACTTGACTGGGGTTTCTGGCTTCTTTTGTGTTTTATAGCAAACATTTAATACTAAATGCATTTAATTTGCTGGTAGTAGTTTTATGAATGTTTACTTTGACAGTTTTCGAGTGAGTTAGCAAATTGCAGGAATATTTCCATGCTTATTGAAAAGCTTTCCTAATGGGTAAGACATACAACATGCTTTGTTTGGGTATATTCATCATAGGTATAAAAATTGAGAAAATAATATCTACATTTTTTTCATATATACAGTATATGTATGCCAGTTAGTCATAGTAATATTGGTCATTAAAACCACCTACCATGAACCACTATAGACTCAACAGGATTGCGAGAGGTGACCTGTGGTATTTGACACTTAGAAAATAGTTGCTTATTTGTTAAATACTTTAGTTTATGGAGTGGTTCTCTTTAATTTGACATAATTTGAAATTATTTCCCATCACATCTTTGGCCCCTTTCACACTAGCATTTGTTACAATTTGCGGAAGATGCGGCAGATTTACTGCATCTGCCACATTTGCCGCACCTGCTGCAAGTCCCATAGATAACGTATAGGGCTTGCCGCAAGTGTGTCGCAAGTGCGGCCGTTATGCAGCAGATGCTTTACCGCATGTGCCGCAAATATAACAAATACTGGTGTGAAAGGGCCTTATAGTTGTTTAAATCCTGTAAAGATAAGAGAAGCCAGATCAGGATTAAGACCTAATCGGTCGAAATATGTTGTGTGCGCTCTACTGCTGCTATAATCTCTTTGTGCCCACTGTTTAACCATGCAAATAGAGTCCATGGAGCCTCATTTAGGAGTCTCAAACATGGAGCTAGCCAGATATCCCTCCAGGGAAGGACCTAGCCTTGGGCTGGCTCCTTGCAGAGACCACCATAACCACCATATTAAATGGCCCTTTCAATATCCAGCTCTTACGAGTTTAAAGATATATCAAGGGCTGCCCGCAGTGTTTTCTTAGACTGGTCTCCCTGAGATCAGTGTTCGCTTTGTGACACTGTTTAACCATGAGGATTACCTGTTGAACCACTATTTTTTTTAAAATATGAAATTAAAAAGAATTTTAAACTGCTGAAAAGGACGCATTCCGCTGGAAATTATTTGGATGTTCCTATAGTTGTTTAAATGGAACAAGATTTGGAGTATATAGAGCAGGGGTCTCAAACTCCAGGCCTCGAGGGCCGCACACAGTGCAGTTTTCAGGATATTCATATCACTTGACAGTTGGCAATCAAATGACCAACTGTCAAATTCTAAGGAAATCTGAAAACTGCTCTGTGTGCGGCCTCGAGGCCTGGAGTTTGAGACCCCTGATATAGAGGCTAACATAACACTTTAACTCATGATTTCTTTATTCTTAAAAAAATATTCCTAAGTGAATATGTGCAAGAGCCCATGACCAAGTTGCTAGTTCACTAGTTGTCCTTAGACCACTTTTGTAAAGTACTTATACCCCACATGATCTGTTGTTTTGGAGATGCTCTGACAAAGTCATCACACCATTACAGTTTGGCCCCTGCTAAAGATCCATGCACTAAACCCATTCCTCATGGGCAAAGACATTCATCTAATTTACAATGAGGGTTGAATATTTTTGGTTGCAACAGTATATGTATGTAGATTACAATTTCTGCACCTCTCACATCACAGCTGCCTGTGATAAAAATACATTGTCAGAATACAAGTTTGTAGGTCTTACTGCTTTGTAGTGTTAATATTTGATCAATTCTGCTTGTAAAAGGGAAATACCAGTTAGGAATTTTAAGCACCATCCACCATGCCACCAGCTTATTCAAAGACATTAAAGATACATTATTTTTAAGAAATCAATTATGTCAGAGGACCGTTACAAAAAAAAAACAATTTATCCGCAATCATACTGTCAAAGACCATTGATTGTAAACTCATATTTATATGACAGCTTAGTTAGCAGTGCAGCTGCAGGGAGAAAATTAGGACAAATTCTCCCAGTAGTCACTTGCATCCAGTTCCCTTATCATTGTGTACTGAGTGCTTACTGCCCAAAACCCCCTGTAGCTCCCCAATGATTGGAAGCAAGTGGTGGCTGCATGGAGAATATAATGCCATATCCACACAGTATGGCACACTAAAACACATTGGCAAAATAGTATTTGCAAAATGACAAAAGATGTTATACAACTTTCATATATATTCATTCAAAAACAACAGTACTCCATCGATGCAATAGTGCGACTCTGACAGATTGAATACTCACTAATTCTGCCTTATTATCAATAGCTGTCAATTGTTGAAGTAAAATGTGTTAAATATTTTATAAAGCTCCCCAAGCTCCTCTGATTTTGCTACTGTTGGAGAACATCATGGGACAGCTCTGCTTGCAATCAAACTGGGCATTTCTTCAGAGTCTTCTCTGATGATGTGCACATTCACCACTGTCTCCAAGACACTGCCAATCATAGCACAGCATCATCTGAATCTGCTATACAGCTATATCAGCTGCCAAACTAATTGGCAGCATCTGGTAGGGAGGGGGAAAAGTGCATGTCCTCAGAGAAGACTCTGAAAAAGAGTGAAGTTGGATTGCAAGGAGAAATTTCACATACTACACTCCAAAAGTGGTAAATGTGAATATTCTTTAAACAGATCAATGTGGTGCAAAATAAAAAAGAGCAGAAGAACAAAGGGAGCTCATGGATTTTTAAAACATATTTAACTTATTTTTTAGCCAGTGACAGTTTTTCTTTAAGTCTTAGTCAAGGCCTCATCCACATGAATACATAAATGCTGTACAAGGAGTTCCTATGGTGTTGTAGTCACTGAAGTTTACTGAGGTATTATGATTTCACATAGAACTATATTCTACCCTAGAAGAAATGCTTTTAGGTGAGAATATTATCATAGAATAGCATTTTTTCCCACAAATTTCTCATTAATTCACAAGAAATATGTTTGACTGTGTGATATATGGGCATCACTAAAGTATAGTGTTTCATGTTACGTTAATACAAACCTTTTACACACTTAATATGTGAAAAAGTCCTGAGACACCGACTCATAACACATGTAAGAGCTTTTGTAATAGCCTATTTTAAATCTATAAGAATTAATTGTGTCTGTGGGAATCTTTGCCCAATCATCCAGATGAGCTTTTGTGAGGATAAATACTGATGTAGGAAGAGAGATTGGCTCGCAATATCCATTCTAGTCCCAAAGTTATGGGATAAAAGTTAGTGGTCTGTGCAGGCCAGTCAAGTTCTTTCATACCAATCCATGTCTTCATAAATGTTGCTTTGTGCATCAGAACATAGTCATGCTGGGCAAGGAAAGGTCCCAGCCAAGCTGAATCCACAAAGTTGGAAGCATACAATGTTCCAAAATGTTAAAGCATTAGGATTTCCCTTTACAGGAATTAAGAGGCTTAAGGCAAGCCTGGAAAGCAGAATCATAGCATTACCCTTCCCCCACCAAACATTAGAGTCAACAGAATGCAGTCGGGCAAATAATGTTTTCTTAGTAGTTTGCCAAACTCTGACTTGTGCATCACACTCCAAATGCCACTTTTCCACTGCTCTGGAGTATAGTGGTGGTATATTTTCCCCCATTCTATCTGACAATTAGCATTGTGATTGATGAAGTAGGGCTTGCATACAGCTGTTGAACCATGGGAACTTATGCCATGAAGCTCCATTATTTTTTGTTCTGATTAATCCCAAAGAGGTTTGGAACTCTGCAGTTATAAATTCAGCAGAGCATTGTTGACTTTTATGCACTATAAGGCTGGCTTCACACTTGCAGATGGATCTGCAGCGTTTTGCAGATGCATCTGCAAGTGTGAGCATGCTGACCGCGGCCCCTATGTTTATAATAGGGCGCACGCGGTGTGAAAGGTCTCATTCACTCCTGTATGTGTACTGTCAGCAGGCGTATGCCTGCTTACAGATCACACACTCCCGTCCGCACTGTGGACGCGAGATGTAGCGTCCATGCTGCGGGCGGAGAGTGTGATCTGTAAGCAGGCATACGCCTGCTGACAGTACACATACAGGAGTGAATGAGACCTTTCACACCGCGTGCGCCCTATTATAAACATAGGGCCGCGGTCAGCATGCTCACACTTGCAGATGCATCTGCAAAACGCTGCAGATCCATCTGCAAGTGTGAAGGCAGCTAAGCCTCATCATTTGGTGACACCAATATGCTACTTTATGTGGTCTATCCCTTCGTGCTTGAGTTACTGAATGTGATGTTAGTCACTACAAAAACATAGCTGTGACAAAATCTATAAGAGGCAAAAGGGTAGGCAGGCAAACAGGGGTCAGTTCCATAAGAGTATGCAGTATCCAGGAGTAGATAGAAATGATGTGGTAATTTAACAGTCCAATATCAGGTTTTCCAGGAGAGTACAATGTGAATCCAGAAGTTAAACAAAGGCTTAAACAGATAACGATCCAGAGGTCAAAATGACAGTAGACAGATAACAAGTACAAGGAACAAGCACATAAGTAGTCAATCAACAGTCCAGGTCAGCTAGCAGACATCAAGGAGAGATGACCACACAGCATTTCAGGCAAAATTTATGACTGGCAGCAATCTGGGGAAAGCTACTGAGTTAATTAACAGAGCAATCACAGAAAGTAGAGGCACCTGACTAATCCAACCCTTCCCAGAAACATCATGGAGAATAACTCTAAACATAACATACTGACCCAAGTAACAGTAACCGCAACATACAATAGAATTCTAGAAATGTAGTGTGGAGGGATTGTGACACTGCAGTTTTTAAAGTCTTTCATTTTTCAAGAATAAATTTACAAATGACTGTGGAATATGTAGAAGGGAAAAACTTGTATAAACTGACATGTTCCAGTGATTGCATCCTATTACAGTGCCAAAATGTCATTTAGTGAGCTCTTTAGAATGAGTCATTCTTACAGAAATGTTACAAAAGGTGGACTGCATGACTAGAGGCTGGATTTTACACACCTGGAAATGGGACTGATTACATATCTGAATTGAATGTGTTTCCCAATTCTTTTGTCCATATAGTGTATGTAATATATAGGTATAAATACAAACATGGCATTTACAGTACATTACTACACTGGAGGACACAGATAGAAAAGGGCTCCTGTTCAAGGACAGTATATGGGCTCTTTGCCTGCCTAAGAGCTTAACAGAATTTACAATTCCACCTATTTTAGAGGTTGATGAAATGGGCCCCCTTACCTCTTGGGTCCCTGTGTGGCTGCACCAACAATATTCAAATGACAAAATACAGTGCCACTTTGCGGTTAATTCTTTATTAGCTTTGAAATGAGAATATCACAGATGCCCCTGAAGGGGAACCACTATACGCATGTTGGAAAATGGTTCACCGAAACGCTTATAGTGATTCCCCTTCGGAGGCATCTGTGATGTTCTCATTTTAAAGCAAATAAAGAATTAACTGCAATGTGGCACCGTATTTTGTCATTTGAAAATTTGGATGGAAGCCTGCCATTGTTACAGTAGCCTGGGAGACCAGTGAGTATAGGGTGGTTGAGCTTTTCAGATATTCCCCCTTCTGTTGTGATTGCACCAACAATATGTCCGCCCCTGCATTACTGTAAAAGACCATCTAGATACCTATCAGTGCTTTGGAAAAGTCCAGTTGAACTGTCAGCTTCAGTTTTCCTCACTATTATGCTCCACTAATAGTAAAATAGTGTAATGTACAGCACCACAGCAGCCACATCCACAAAATTGATTTATGTCTGCCCAGTTTTGTCTACCATTGAGTGAAGAAGAGTCATCTATGAGGCTTTTTCTTACCTATTTCAGCATTTTCAACATGACCTATTTTCATAAATCTATTCCTTCCAAATTCTCTTTTTCACAATTCATTACGTTTTGCACTTTCCTTTGCCAATCTAAAAAAAAATGTAATGTTTTATGTATCTTTAACACAATGAAACCTGAAGTCTAAAACACAAATGAAATCAAACTGCAATTTTTACAAAGTGGGATGTGAAGGCGCAGTGACAGGTTTTCATGATGGCTAATTTCATACAAAACGAATATGAGTCATTCGCTCTCTCAGACTCTTGTATAACACATATCAACCCCATATTATCAGATCAACATTTCACTTTACAAACATACTCTTTTAATGATGATGGAAAATTCAATAGGAACCTGTAAATGCTGATGCAGGAGTTACCTCAGCAGGGCACTTTATTATTATGAAGAATGATGTGCTACAATAAAAGCTAATACTGCTTCGTAATTCTGCTTGGTTTTTGGAGGTAATAAATCTTGTACTTTTCAGCTTTGTGCTTCTTTATGTGAACTAAATGAAACACTACATTTATAGAACTGGAAAGTCACATGTCATAAGTACATCTTAAAGAAAATGTCAATGGAGCTTGTCACATTCAAAGTGCTTTCTTTGTATCACAAATATGCAGTTTTTAATATAATTGTATTTCATTGCTAAAGCTAAGGCTTGAAACCGAAAATTTCAATGTTCATTACAAGCACATTAAGCCACGTGCACACGCTGAGTATTTGATGAGTTTTTTACCTCAGGATTTGTAGCCAAAACCAGGATTGGATGATTAAATACAGAAGTGGTGCTGGTGTTTCTATTAGACTTTTCCTCTGATTGCTCCACTCCTGGATTTGTGTACAAATCCTGAGGTAAAAAACTCATCAAATACTGAATGTGTGCACATGGCCTTAGAAATATTTAGCACCTCGCGAACATATTGACAAGAGGTTCTTTATTTGGTGCAGAATGGGTGAGGATAATAACTGGAGCAGGACAAGAGCAACAAAAGCAGAATATCTCATCAGATGAGTCAGTATTTTCATCTTTATCATGTGATGAGCTGCGATGAATGACTTTCAAGTAGGCTTTAAGTTCTTAAATAATGATTTATTGTTTTCCTCAAATTTGACTCTTCCTACTTCTCATACAGAAATACCAAACACATCGTATCAACGCCTCGGAATATTTCAGCATCACATTATCATTAATTATTACAATCTAGAGCCCCATGCTGAAATCTTGATGACATGTAATTGCTGCTATGAATGCCACATGACGGCATATGCAAAATATTAGCTTGGGAAATATATAACATCTGTATGGGAAGTAAACAAATATAATTCATCTTGCACCATATGGTCGGAAGACTGATGCTACTTCAAGTAAATTGAAAAAAAGAATGGCATTTTTATGTTGAATATTTATTAGTTAGAGGAGAATATTTCAATGAGCGTGACATAATTCTTTACATCCCCTTGTGTTGGGATTGTATATAATTGAACACTTGCTGCAAGGTTCCCGTGAAGATTATGGGTAATTGCTTAGGGGCATGACATCGAGATTAGAGATGAGCAAACCTTTTGAAGCTCAAATTCGGTTCAGTTTGTTAAACTTCTAAACCCCGATCAAATCAGTGGGAGGCAAAATCAAGGGACTAGAATATAGTTTAAAAGGGGCCCAAAAGCTGTTAAACACAGCTCAAGCCATTTTACAGTGGAGTTTGGCTGATTTGGCACAGACATTGGCTTCCTACACTATGACTTAACAAGGTTCAGCGCCGCTGTCAAACTCAGCTTGTTAGCATGCCCGCTCATGAAACTCAGACATCCTCATCATGACTTCTCTGAGTTTGTTAGGTTACACACCAGGCATCATGCAGCAGAGATTTCCTTAGAATTGCACAGGTGCTAATTTCATCATCTGCAGAGGTGATGATTCCAGCAGAAAGGAGAGACGGCACCAAAGTTTCTCCATGCATTTACATTTTTTATTTTCTCTTCAAAATATGAATATGGGTAATGCATGGAAAAACTGTGGTACCGGATCTTCCTTCTTTTAATTATATTCAGGTGGTACCGGCTGCCAATCCAGGCACACACTCCAGGAGCAACATGCTGGTGAGGCACCGTTCCTTTCCCTTTCCCTCTACTTATGATGATTCCAGCACCATGTGCAATGGTACAGAAATGCTGAAAGCATCCATTGTTTGTGGCCCTTGAGGGTTGGCCTGTCCTGTTCTATTGGAGTGGATATAGTGTCATGCATTTCTATACCTCACACCTTCAGGACAGAGGCCTGCAGATTGTTCTCCAGTCTCTTTAGGGCAATATCAAAGCACCTCTTTGCAGAAACAGTCCAGCACACAAGAAGTGAACTCAAAAAACTTTACTATAACATAGACACTAAGTCTCAAACACAAACAGAAAATTATACATAGTACAATGTACATTATTGTCTTTCACTTGGACCTCAAAGGTTGCATGCATGTCAAGTAGGAGGAAGCAAAAATGGTGAAAAATGTTGGAAGGGGAAATATAACTAACAAAAACACAGGCTTGGTCAAGGAAGATCTGAAAAAAGACAACTCTAACAAGTCCTTCTCTAGCCAAAATGCCAACTAAGGGATGGGTCACTATCTCAATGACCCACCATATTGCCCTTAGGAAGCTCCACTTACAATGTCTCTCATCATTTTTAGTCATGTCCTGGATGCTGGCACAGTTTTTCCTGGTATTATGCTGCTGGATCTTGGGGTGGTCACAGGGGCTATCTTGTAGAGCCATTCTCCGCTACCACCAGTCCCCCAGCACACTTCATAATAGCCACCACTGGAGAGGATGATGGAGGAACTAGGGGATGACCACGCCCTATAGAACTGATAGGATCAGCTTGGGGAGCAACCGATAGGCCATCTGAGTTCAAGCGCATCTGGCTGGCCAACCAAGTGACACATGGGCCGCAACCGATGCCAACTTCTCTCCACATCAGCCTAATCCTGCCACATCTCAAATTGGTAGGCTATGGCAACCAAACATACATCATCAGCAAATCACCTTTTGCTGCCTCACAACTTCATGAAAGTGACCTCCTTCCCGACAAAGATGGCACGTAGTTATTGGGGAAGATTGTCATGCAGCCGGGTGGATTGGCTGATGTAGCAATGATGCTTAGTGCCATGTTCTACTAGGAGCCCATGCCCCTTATCCTGCTGGAATGCTACCACCTTGCCTTGGGTGCATTGGTTGAGGAAATCATTAGCTTTAGGCCCAGGCAACCAGTCCCAAGCGATGGCATCTGCATGTCGAATCTCCTCAACAAAGGACAAAGGAGGACGGGGTGATTGATGCCTTGTCAGATAGTTGCTTAAAGGGGGTAGGGATCCCCACATGGCATTGTCTCAGTTGAAATGCCTTTGGAGGTGGTGAGGGTGATCAACATGGCTGGAAAACAGTGCCTTCTAGGTCCTACTCATAATGGTCCTGGTCCTGGTGGTTTTAGGGAATGGGATCAAGTAGCTGCAACACTGACTTGATGTGGAATCTGCAAGTCATGCTGCAAGATCATGTGCAGTCTGATATGTGGTGCTCCCAGTCCTGGATGCCATTGGGAAAGTGTCACCAGTCTGCTATAACTTACACCTCAGTTCCGCGTCTGACAGCGGAGCCCAAGATTGGATCTGCACCTCATTGCAGATGAGGCTCAAAGTGGAAAGTGTGGTGGAGCTCAGGTGAGCTCCAACTCACGTATATCTTCATCTCCTCTGGGTCTGGTTCTCTCAATTCTGACCCACCTTCTGCTACTGGGGTGGCTAGAAATATGAAATATGACATCCTCCAAGTTCAAGTCAACTATGCCTTCCAGGTTATCCATCATCAAAGTAATGTGTAATGCTGTCATGCTATCAAGTTGAACTGTAGTAGCAGACAATATACCTGCATAGCACTGGAAATGCATAGGCAAGATGATGGGGAGATGCTGACTGAGTTCTGCGGGTTTGTGTGATTGCTTTGTCAAAGGGGCCTGCTTCTTCCGTTCAGAGACAGGGTTCAGACCCGAACAATCAGTACCAGAGTTGAATGTTGCACACTCTTGTTGCCAAATGCCTAGCTCCTAATTAACCCCTCTATATGATGCACTGCCGAACTAATGTCATTGTCACAAATTTAGTTCCCCAGGCCACAAGGTATAACAATTGAGTCGCACTTAGGTGCAGTCATTATTGAAGCATGACATCTTTGTAGCAGACATAATTAAGATAAAAACAAATAAGTTAATTCAGATCATCATTCACCATCAATTTACATGGAATGCTAAAAAAGGCTAGTGGCCAATAGACACTGCAGGAATGCAAGGACAACTGTAATATGATTTATACATATAACACAGTTATGCACTTGCCAAAAATCTGTATTGTAAATGTATGGCATGAAATGTGATCCCCAATGGAAACTGTGTTGCAAATGTATGTAAAGTGCTATGGAATTAATAGCACTATATATAGTAAATGAATAAATATTATTACTAGTATTATTATTATTACATGAAATAGTGATTGCACATTTTCAAAAAGCAATATCCAGACTATGGTGTTTCTTCAGTATGAACAGACCTATAAGATCATGGATGTGAAGCATATAATGGCCATATGCTATTTTTATATGAATTACTATCACATAAGTGTAGAACGGATGGCTTTGCATGCTGCTGACCCTCTGCAATAATAAAGGTTTGCTTTCCAATAAAAATAAGAAATAACAACAAAAAATAAATATTTAAAAAATGTCCTAAAAAATATTAAGCTCTCTTAAACGGATATTTTATGGACATTGTAAGCTTCCTGGACTTCCAAGCTGCTGCCACATCTGGCACTGTTTCCAAAATTAACAACCTGCAGGTATCAAAAACATCTGCAAACTCCAGGAAGCTTAAAAAATTAATTCAAAGCTCCAAAACCTTGATACAAGCCAGTAGACCCGATGGCTGGGGACTGCACCTAAACAAAGGTCTTCTGGCATGCCTTCTGGCCAAAATAAACAGGAAAAGTTTAGGGCCATTTTAACTTTTAAACTTTTTCCCAAACAAAACTGTGTTCGCCAACTTTTGAGAAAAGTGTTCAGGTTGCCGATCCCCGAGCCAAATTGGCCATGTTTGTGCCGAATTTGAAATTGGCGAACATGTTTGAGAAAAGTTTGCTCATCACTAATCATGATACACTTTGATAAGCTTACCCTTCTATCTTAAAAGGGTTTTCTACTAATATAACAATACCCCTTACTAAAATAAAAAATATCCTGCACTCACTTTCCACACCGGCACCATTCCAGCGATGTCAGGTGCAGGTCTCCTAAAACTCATTGTTATGCTGAATGAGCCTTGCAGTCAATCAGCGGCTGCTATTACGCTGCTGTGCTCTGACTTCCTCTAGACCAACATCTGATCTTAAAAGGAAACGAGAGCACAGCAGACCATTTGCAAACACCAATTGACTGAGGGATGACATGACAAAGTAATGTCATATGACATTGCTATCATCAGAATAGCAATATTATGGGAATAGTGGTGAATATTGTATTTAAAGAGGACCTGTCACCAACCATACATGGTGATCTAATTACAGCACTGAATTCAGCATGTCTGCTGCATTCAAGCAAGGGGTCCCCCAGCCCTTGAGCCCCCCTGTACCGCGAGATAATACACTTTGAAAACTTACATAGTGGAGCCAAATAGGTGGCTTGTGGCTGGAGCCAAAGGGCAGTTTCACATCCCCTGTATGTTTAATCCGCCCACCGCCGCCTCCATGATGCCAATCATTGTCTCCCTCGCCTGCTGCATAGTACACAGATCTTATTGCAATGCTGGCCGCTTTGCCCCGCCTCCTCCGGTGATGTCACCACCTTTCCCCGCCCTGCTTCATAGTTAACATGGAGCAGGGTGGGTATAAGCGGTGATGTCACAGCAGGAGGCGGGGAGGCTGGCCTCCTGCTGTGACATCACCTCCTTTCCTCGCCCTGCTCCATGTTAATCATGGAGCTAGGCGGGGAAAGGTGGTGACGTCATTGCAGGAGGCAGGGCAAAGCGGCCAGCACTGCAGTAAGCTCTGTGTACTATGCAGCAGGCGAAGGAGACAATGATTGGCATCATGGAGTAGGCGGTGGGTGGATTAAACATACAGGGGGTATGAAACTGCCCTTTGGCCCCAGCCACAAGCCACCTCCTATTTGGCTCCACTATATAAGTTTTCAAAGTGTATTATCTCGGGGTACAGGGGGGGCTCAAGGGCTGGGGGACCCCTTGCCAGAATGCAGCAGACATGCTGCATTCAATGCTGTAATTAGATCACCATGTATGGTTGGTGACAGGTCCTCTTTAAGAAGGTGTTGCCAAAGTTGTTGCTCAAAGTAAACATACAATCTAATATGGTAGCTTCAATACTACATCATGTTTTAGTAATTCTTCTTGTCAAGTGAATAATTATTTACCATATGTTTGCGTACATTTATTTTATACTATGTCAAGAACATTTGGGTCTTATCAGATTGACAAAACTTCTAGTTTCTCTGTTTAATATTACAATTAAAGGCATAAAGTCTCACATAACCATTAGATTTTGTGAGCAGTGGCCATTCATCTAATGTATATGGAGGCATCCCAAGTCTCTCCTGATATATCTGTGACATCAATCTAAAGCTTCATGCTCAAAAGGGCTATCTCGGACTGACTCGGTACAAGCTGCTCTGTTAAGCAGAACCCTGAGAAATCCTGACACCCTTTAACCCCTGTACAGGGATCTGGATTTACAACATGGTCCAGGAGATTGCTGCCTATGGTAGGACTGCAGTCCAGACATAGGAAAGTCGCAAAACAGGGTCAAAGGCAGAAGGTCAGAAAAAGGACAAAATCAGGATCCAATTGCATAGCAAGGGAGCCAAGTCAAAACCTAGATGGCAGCAAGGTACAAAATCATGAGGCAAAAGAAGCTTCCAAAAAATTGGCCGAGGTAAAACAGGAAAACACTAATACTTGTATAAGACAGGAGACTAGCTAGGGGAAACAACAGCTATTTCTGGCAGCTTCCAGCAGAAAGCTGAAGGTATTAGTAGGTTGTGGTGTTTTCCATTAGGCTGAATCTTAGGAGTTAATAACTTCAGCTGGAAACCATATGCTCACATCCACTCTGTCAGACCGTGAAGTACTGCAGGTCACAGCCAGTCCTTGCATATCTTTCCCCCCTGTGCGCAGTGTCTCCCACCCTGTGCCTGTCACCCCATGCACTCACTCCCCTCTCTGTGTATGTCTCCACCTGTGTGCAGTCTCTCTCCCCCCTGTTTGCACTCTCTCCCATGTGCCTGTCCCCACTTGTGTGCTGTTTCTCTCCCCTGCACCTGTCTCCCCCTGCATGCTTTTTACTTTTCCCCTGACAGGGGGGTACGGGCCCCTGTGTACATTTGCCTCAGACAGGGGGCCCTTATGTACATTTGCACCTGACAGAGGGCCCCTGTGTACATTTGCCCCTGACAGGGGGCCCCTCCTGAGTGCTTGCCCGGGTACACCGGGTGCTGAAGCTGGCTCTGCCTGCGCTCTCCAGAGTTTCTGGCACTAACATCTTCTCTATCACAACCACCACCTACAGAGTGAATACGGCTTCATCTGGTGACTGAAACAGATGTCGCAGGAACCAGCTCTGCTGGGAATGTGACAATATGGTGTTGAGGTTAGAGATGGGCGAATCCTAAATTACTCGGACTCGCTAGACTGTAACGAGTCTGAGTCCAGGACTCGCTACTCGTTGCGAGTCTAGCGAGTCCAATGTAAATGAATGGGGAGGCGAGTATTGCAGCGATTCCTCTGCTGCCGGACCTTATAAGGGGTCTGGCAGCAGAGGAAAAACCTGCAAATCCCCCTGTTATTCTTTTAAAGCCAGCAGCAAAAAGCCGCTGGCTTTTAAAGAATAATAATAAAAAAAAAAAAAAGATTGAAGGGGGGAGGGGGGAAGGGGGGGTCAGGGGGGGTGAGGGGGGAGAGGGGGGGTGCACCGGCCCGGCCGGCTACTTACCCCTGCCTCCGCCGCCGCTGCCGCCTCAGCCGCAGACTCGCTCCCCGACTCTCTCTGCTTCTGTTTCCGGAGATTCCCGAATGGTGACAAGAGCAGTGAATAAATTAACTTGCGTCACTGCTCGGGAATCTCCGGAGCAGAGCGAGTCTGGCTGACAGCAGAGTTCAGCTCAGGTCCTAATGCCCTGAGCTGAACTCTGACTGTTTAGTCAGTTCTCAGCTCTGCTACATCCCTGTCTGTCTAAGCACAGACAGGGAAGTAGCAGAGCTGAGATTGCGTTTTGGACTACGTCGGACGGAAGAGGATTTTTAAAATAAAGATGGAGTCCCTAATGGCTTTTTTGTTTTATTTTTAATAAAAAATTTTCTCTGTGTTTTTTTTTTTATATTGATTACTGGAAATTCATGGCGGTCATGTCTAATATTGGCGTGACCGCCATAAATTTCGGGCTTAGGGCCAGCTGATAATACAAAGCTGGCCCTAACCCCTTAATTACCCAGTGAGCCATTGCCACCAGGGCCACTGGAAGAGCGGGGTTCAGCGCCAGAGGATGGCGCTTCAATGAACGCGCCATCTTCTGGGGCGGCTGCGGGCTGCAATTTGCAGCGGGGGGTGCCCAGAAAGCTTGGGCATCCCTGCGCTGCGGATTCCAGCCCCCAGCTGCTTAGCTGTACCTGGCTAGACATAGAAATTGCGCGGAGCCCCACGCATTTTTTTTTTTATTATTTCATGAAATTCATGAAATAATAAAAAAAAAGGGCTCGCCTATATTCTTGTGTCCGGCCAGGTACAAATAGGCACCTGGGGGTCGGGGGCAGCCCGTCGCTGCCTGCTGGATCTGGCTGGTTCCAGAAATACGGCGAAGCCCACGTGAAATTTTTCTGAAAAATCCATAAAACAATCCTAAAAAAGGGACTGCATCTTTATTAACCCCTCCACCATGGTCGAGGGGTTAGTAAAGATGCAATCCTTTTTTAGGATTGTTTTATAGATTTTTCAAAAAAAAAAATTACGTGGGCTTCGCCGTATTTTTGTAACCAGCAGGATCCAGCAGGCAGCGACGAGCTGCCCCCAACCCCCAGGTGCCTATTTGTACCTGGCCGGACACAAGAATATAGGCGAGCCCTTTTTTTTATTATTTCATGGATTTCATGAAATAATAAAAAAAAAAATGCGTGGGGCTCCGCGCAATTTCTATGTCTAGCCAGGTACAGCTAAGCAGCTGGGGGCTGGAATCCGCAGCGCAGGGATGCCCAAGCTTTCTGGGCACCCCCCGCTGCAAATTGCAGCCCGCAGCCGCCCCAGAAGATGGCGCATTCATTGAAGCGCCATCTTCTGGCGCTGAACCCCGCTCTTCCAGCGGCCCTGGTGGCATTGGCACGCTGGGTAATAAAGAGGTTAGGGCCAGCTTTGTATTATCAGCTGGCCCTAAGCACGAAATTTATGGCGGTCACGCCAATATTAGACATGACCGCCATGAATTTCCAGTACTCAATATAAAAAAAAAACACAACACAGAGAAAAATTTTTTATTAAAAATAAAACAAAAAAGCCATTAGGGACTCCATCTTTACTCCAAAAATCCTCTTCCGTCCGACGTAGTCCAAAAACGACATCTTCACTGCCACAACCCTGTGCATACATATACATATCTATGCACAGGGAGTGAGCAGGCTGAGAACTTTTTCAGCTCTGCTACATCTCTGTGTAGGTGGGCTCTAGGACCCTGGAGCTGCCGCAGCCAGCAAGTCCCAGAGCCCAGCACACAGCACATAGCAGAAGCCGGAAGAGAGGTAAGGAGCATTTCTCCCCCCTCTCTTCCTTCGCTCCCTGCGGACTCGTTACTGACTGCGAGTCATCCCTGAGATTACTCGCAGTGTAACGAGTCGGGCGAATCCCTTACTACTCGGCGAGTACCGAGTAGTAACGAGTAGATTCGCCCATCCCTAGTTGAGGTAGATGAATCGGACAGTTTGAATTTAATACAACAACAATGAACAATATAGTTAAAACAAGTGTATTGAGCATAATAAACACATTTTTTATTTAATATGGTTCTAGTGCAAACCTATATACTTAATATTCATTATAAAAACACACAGGCAGGGACATATATAGCATTATATGAAACTTTGTTTGAATCTTGAGTTTAGGTTCTTTTGTGGTTGAGCTGTAGAAGGAGTCAGATTGACTTTGAAATGTGTTGACGGTAAACTGCTTATTTAACTCTTGTCCTGGATTTACACTTGGAATCAACAGCATAGATCAAATCCACTTCCCTTTGTTTATGACTTTGCTGAAACTAAAGAGAGGTCGCTGTTTCGCTTCATCTTACCAATATTCCATATCGCTGGAATTGTGCCATTCTGGAAAGTGAAGTGATTTTTTTAAATTTTAATTGGGTCCTGAATTGCTTAAGCAGGGGTTGTCTAGTAGTGGGAAACCCTTTAAACTATTAAGAAAGAAATGCAGTCACTAGAGGGGTCTACAAGCAGCTTTAACCTTGCACAATTAAAAATACTTGAATACTTGGCTTAAAAGGAAGCTAGAATAAGAAATTGGCCTACTATCTTATTTTAGGTTTTTAAGCTACATGTTTTTTTTTTTTAAATATTAGCAATATTTTTTTCATATCATAATCTTTAAGGAAAAAAATGGTGATCTTGCAATTTTTCACACTTTCCATTGGAATTTTTTTTAATTCAAATTTCCTGTCTATTATGAAAGAGTTTTCAGAAAGTCTCCTTATCAGCACAGCCTGGGTTAGAATGACAGGTAGCACCTCTATACACAGCTAAAATCATATGAACCATCAATTATAATAGGAGATTTCACAGCTGTCCTGTTTCCCTCCTTTATCTAAGACCATTGCACACAATCATCAGAGACTTCAATGAGGTCCGTATCCAAACAATGTGGCTATTTACATGTGTAGTTTCCTGAAGCAATACATTTTAGTCTAAAAAAGTCCTCGTGGCTGGTGTGAAAATGGGAACATTCCTAGTTTTTATTTTAATGCAAAATTGGGATATGGACTACCTTTATCTAATAAAGCCACTCCCCATTGGATTTTATTGTTTCATAAACCATCAAGTTTGCCCTTTCATCAGCAATAAACTGTAAATAATGGAAATCAGCGCCTTACAGAGCACCCATAAAAACTAAAGGTCTGCCTAATGTATAGACCTGTTTTTTATAACCTATTTGTGAACTGTCTCACATGAGGGTTTTGTTGACTGAAGCCCTTCTGTTACCTAAAAATTAACTAATACGTCTAATAAGTCAACAATAAATATTTTCATTGCACGCTATATAAATTAAAATGGTGGCTCAGTTCTTATTTTTGTCCCCAAAGATGAGATTATCTTGACCGTATGAATTCTTGTTATATCTCTCAATTCAAAGTCCCCTCGCATCATTGAATATACTGTACTATTAGTAATAGAACACAATCCATCCTTGCACTGAATATGCAATTCACCTACCATACACTAGGACTTATTTTCCAGGCATCTATGGATCAGCTCCAGCAGAAAATTTCATGCACTTTGCTAATTACACTCATGCTGAGAAGGATGTCATTCACTTTGGAGGGTCAGAGAACTAAGTGCTTGAAATCAATAATTTGGACCCGCTAACTCTAATTTGCAAACTGGGGGCAAATCGTTAATGGCCATATTACTCATGCACTTTGCATTATTTTCAGAAAACAAATGTCCCTTGGCTAATCTGTTTGTTAGGGGGTTACAAATGGCAGGGGCTTTAAGTAAGACTTACTAATGTCATACATGGAAATTATTTGAGTGGATATTCTAATATCCGATGACAATTTGATAACTTCTAAATTGATTTTTTTGAGGTTTAAAATGTATTTTCTTACAGTCAGTACTGCAGATGAATAGATTATTCAAAATGTGAGATTCCCCATTCGCTTTGATTTCCTGGGAAATTATTTGCTCTAGGGGTCTCATAAGACCCCAAAACATATTGAAAATCATAACATGTAAAAAATAAAATAAACACTTATTCCAGTGCTCACCTTTCCAGCCCCTGTGCTTATCACCACCACCTTTCCAGTCCTATTGTTATTTTCTTATCACAGCGAAGAGTGCTGACTCCCTGGCCTCCTCAAGCTAATATGGGACTTCCAGGTCTAATGCGACCCTTGAGAGTTCTGTGCAAGCATGGGAAAAGTCATAATGTATTACGTGCTGCCACTTTGCACATGGTAGAGACCTGGGGATCTCAGCACTCACAACAGCAATAAAAAATACAATAAGTACCAGACAGGTGACTGTGGTAAACAGAAGGACCAGAGAGGCGAGCCAAGGGTAAATTATATGCAATTTTGTATGTAAAAAACGCTATTGTCTTCCAATATGGGGTTAATCTGCAGGTTATAGCGTTCTGAAGCTACTTGGCACCCCAATTGGGAGCCCCTCTGCTAGGAGGAAATTAATTTTATTCCTCGGAGCCACCTGGGCTTTCAATCATAGGGGTGGCGCTGGCGCAATTTCAGTCATGGACCTCTACATAGTGAGCGGCAGCTGTAACTTCACCCCTGACACTGACTGACAGCTGACTCAGCAGTAGTGTTGGCACCGGGCAGCTTCAGAACGCCATTAACCTGTAGATAAAGCTCATATCTGCAGGTTATCATAATTTTTACATTACAAGTTCTCTTAAAAAAATGCATATACTTACCTCTCACCATTCACCTTCCCGGTCCTTCTGTTTATTTTTATACATGACAGGTTCTCTTTAACCTTTGATTGACGGTTCAGAGAAATGGCAGCCAGCAGTCGTCCCTTTGTTTAATCTGACATAATTGCAAAAAAAATCTGCATTTTTGTGATTCAGATTTTTGTAATATACAAGTAGAATTCCACTCAACATATTTGCTCATTTCTAGTCAATACCAGAAAAATTGGACATATTCTCTCCTGGGTAAATAGCTTTACAATTGAAGCCATAGAGGTGATTACTAAAGTGAATCTGATGCGCCCAGACAAAACAGGCAGAGAAGAAAGCAGTCACAGCAATGGATTTCAGCAGCAGAAAAATCTAATTTAGTGCTGCCAATGCAGCCACAATATGTCAAATCACTGTAGTACTGTTTCCCCAGCTCCCCCAAGCACTGCACATTGAGCTATACTATGGAAGACAGGGACCACTATGTCTCTCAAGGGGCCACATTAATTTAGAGTTGGCCCTGGATGATTCTACAATAATAAAGAAATGAATTGTATAATTAGAAATCCTATAATATATAGTTATTATCAGAAGCAGTCAAGCAGGAACAGATTTAATATACTTGTAGAATTGTACACATTTCATACAGACTATTATAAAACCCGGTTGACAGGCTGACAGGGAAGCCACCAGGAATGTGAATTCTCCGCAGTTTACCTGCGGTGTGATCAGAAAGCTTGTGCTTATAAAGACAGTGATTCTGATAATAAGCACACTCTAGGGAGCTGCCTCTCCTGGTGAACCCAAACACTACGTAGTTACAGCAGCTGTAAATATGATATTTTCCAACTATCTAATGAATAGTTTGTCATCATTTTGCACAATTTACCATTCCAACTGATGTATCCAAAAACCAGCAAAGACTTGTTATCGGAACGAGGATAAAAGAGGTCAAGAGGTTTATGAATTGCACACTTCAATCAAAAATACTAATTTATTCTCTGTTTGAAGAATACAGCCATTGGAGGACATCCCCCTCCCCCAACATTAAATCATGGAAATAGGAGCCATCTGGAGAACAAAAAAGAATGGTTTCCTAATTTTGCATTACATCGATTTATTGCGTCTAAGGCTGGTTTCAAACAGCCGTTTTTTAGAAAAGAAAAGAGGGGAGCGCACATAGGGTTTTATCCGTGGATTGGATAAGTTTGCCCCCTAGTTGGTGGGACTCACCTTGCAGGGTTGTGTGAGTCACAACCAACTGAATAAGGCTTCTGATGTGATGGCCGCTGCAGATGCCTCGCTGTGAGAGATGCTGTAAAGAAGAAAAAAGACCATGCTTCTCATGTCAGCGCAAACCAAGGGAATGTCAATCAGGTGTCACTCAATATTCTTTTATTTTTCCAACGCATTTCATAGCAGAACCTGCCACTTTATCAGGGCTATTAGTAGTTGATAGCCCTGATGAAGTGGAAGGTTCTGCTACAAAGCGCATTGGAAAAATTAAGGAATATTGAGTGACACCTGACTGACGTTCCCTTGGTCTGCGCAGACATAAGAAGCCTGGACTTTTTTCTTCTTTACAACAGCCGTGTTTTCTAATCCGTGTGGTTCCAGCTTGAACTGGATGTATCCGGATTTGTTATCAGTGAAAATGACTTTCAATGGGACTGCAGGCACTTGTGGGTGCATCCAGTTCTTCCTGTTTCCCCATGATCTAGGTGTGCATGGTTTTTGCACTGAGACCAAGATCACAACATGATGTGGTTTTGGCGTCTGGGTCAAAAACTGTGAACACCCGAATCCAGGGCACCATGAGTCCGGCAGACTCCAGATCCCACTGTATCCACATGCCGAATCTGGGTTTTTAATCTGCGCATGCCCATAATGCAGTTCTATGTGACACGCCCCCTAGGGGACATGTTATTTGTCACTAGATCTGGTGGAAACAAGTAATCAATTGGATGCCACTGTATGCACCCGCACCCGTATTATCGCTGATCTGAAAACAGATCAGTGATAATACCGCTGCAGGTGCATACAGTTGCATCATTGCGGGGGATTTTGAGGGAATCCGGAGGGATGCAGGTTTTTCCTGCATTCCCTCGGATTAAAAAAAGTGGCTGTGTGAAACCAGCTCATATTAAGTGCCATATTAATAATGTACAGTACAGACAAAAAGTTTTGACACACCTTCTCATTCAAAGAGTATTCTGTATTTTCATGTCTATGAAAATTGTAGATTCAGGTTGGGGTCACATTTGGGCAGGCAATTGCGTTCACCGAATCCAAATCCGGATGCGGTGAACGCAATTGCCTTCACACACATTTTTTTCCAAAACGTGTCCTGTGAACCGCAATGCGGTAACCGGATTGCTCCGGATGTGTAATCTGGAGCAATGCGGTTACAGTATACTTTGCTCATCCCTGCTGCCTCAGGGATAAGTAAAGTGTTAAATGTGTATTAACACAATAAATATGAATATTAACTGTGGGCAACATGTCTCTAGGGAGTGCACACCCCCTTAGAGACATGCGGTCCACTCCTCTCAGCATGTTAGGGGTTAACAAGCCATTTACAGTAAGCCGGCTATTGTCGACTTTGTACGAATGTGTGAATGAAGCCGCGGCTCCCTGACAGCAGAGCAGATACTGTACGTAATGAACGTATAGTATCTGTCGCTGTCCTAGGTCCTGTAACCAGTAACATTAGGTCTCTGGGCAGCGCACCGCCATAGACCTAATGTTAATGGTTACAAAACCCTGGACAGCGGCAGATACTATACGTGCATTACGTACAGTATTTGCTCTACTGTCAGGCGAGCCGCGGCTTTATTCAAACATTTGTACAAAGCCAACAATAGCCGGCTTACTGTAAATGGCTTATTAACCCCTAACATGCTGAGAGGAGTGGACAGCACCCTCTAGGGGGGGTGGGACATGTTGCCCACAGCTAATATTCTTATTTAATGTTATAATACACATTTAACACTTTGCTTATCCTGCGCAGCAGGGTGAGCAAGAATACGGTAACCGCATTGCTCAGGATTACACATCACATCCGGTTACCGCATTGCGGTTGCCTGAACCGTTCCGAAAACTGCAGCCTGTATGATTTTTAGCGCAGGCTTCAGATCCGGAGCCGGTAACCGGATTGCATGTAAAGCAATCCGGTTACCATAATGGGCTCCTATGGGGAGCGTTTCCTGATCTGGTTTTGAGCTTTTTCAAATCATAAAAAAATCCTGCTGCATGTGTGACGCTATCCTCACACTGAAGGCATCAAAACTATGATTTAACACATGTGGAATTATATACTTAACAGAAAAGTGTGAAACAACTGGAAATATGTCTTATATTCTAGGTTCTTCAAAGTAGCCACCTTTTGCTTTGATTACTGCTTTGCAGAAGGTGTGTCCAAACTTTTGGTCTGTACTGTATATCGGTATAAATACTGGATCTTTACATAAATTTGAACTGCATTTAGGCTAGTGTTGGGTCAAAGTATTTCCAAGCAATAAGATTTTGTCTTTTTGTACACAACTGTACAGTATTATGAGTATTAGACATTTGCACTCTGTAATGCTAAGACATATAAAGCAATAATATAAAAATATAGAACTGCATTATAGCTAAGGAAAAATGTGAAAAAACTACTAATGGGTGGATATAGAAATTATTAATTTATATGCTGTATTTTATTTTATTTTATTTCACATTTTTCCTTAGCTATAATGCAGTTCTATATTCTTATATTCTTAGTTTTTATGTCTTAACATTACAGAGGGCATCTGTCTGTTTGTTAATAATATGTTATGTTCAGTTATGCTCCTGTTCACATTGCATGTTAGGGAGTGCCAGCAGTCTTTTCCTGTTTATACAGTATTATGGCTACATGCAGCTTGCCAGTGTAACAGAGCCGTAATCCAGTAGTTTCCCTACCTCCAAGGGACGCCATATGTTTCTACAATGGTTTTCTGTACTCACTCTATTCAACAAAAATTGTGCCATATTGAGATGCTTAGAATTTGGTTTAATTCCTTGCAAAAAAAAAAAAATAATTATTAGACAGCATTAAAATAATGATCTAACCATCAAATGAAAATAACAACAGTGTATAATGCTCTCAGAGTGTTATAAGTGTATTTGTCACATAAGTATATTTCTGGCTTGTTACATTGAACTGGACCATTAAATAAAGTACTAAGCACTTAGACAGAAAATCATTCAGAAAGCTAACAAATAAAGCAAATTCACTTTAGTTGTGCTAAATTCCCATCTGTTAGCTTAATCTTTGTAGCATGTGCTAGGATATTAGATTTTTTTTCTCCCTTCTCCAATTGAATTTAATCTGATTTGCTTGCGTATCATGTCAAATAGAACAAGAAAGGATTAATTCTAAATCAAGAAACAATGTTTTCTGGCCAAATCAAACTGATGAGATATTTAAAGGGATTGTCCACAATTCAACATTTTGTCGAAAGCCCAATAACTTTTTCACTTTAGAAAATAAATACATCAATGAATTTACTTTAACCTTCCCTTTAGTTTACTTAAACTTTACTTCTTGTTTTGCACAAAGCATATTTCTTTATTTAGTAAAAAAGATGGTCCTTCTGCTTAGCGCATGTGACCAATTTTGGGAGGGGGGTGCCGAAAAACCTCTTGTTACTTATATTTACTAGTAACCGTAGTGCTTTTAAAGCATCACAGTAGAAAATGATTGCTCTGATGACAAGTCTACATGCAAAGTTTTCTAGTCATAATAACATTCATCATGTAGTAGGTGATGTGCATTTAACCAACTTGTGTCTCTATCTATTTCTAAGGTGTATCCATAATAAGACCAGTATAACTCTGCCTACACCCATTAAAGGGATTAAGGCATTACTTGACTGTTCACTGGCCATTGAACTAGGAGAAAAAGAGCTGGAAAAAGGTATGAGCATGGGCCAATATATGATTAGGTGCCACCTGTGAAGAAGCACAGCAGCCAAGGGCTAAGGGGACCCGATGCTACCTCTAAATCAGATGGAATTGTGCAATTTGATAAGTTATTGACAAGTAAAAATACCATATATTGTTTTTGCACAGGGTCCCTCTTTTGTCTGTGTCTACCAATGGGTCAGAAATGGCATTGAGGTCTTTTTAAAAGTGTATAATTCATAGCCTGCCTCTGTCACTCTTGGTCAAATGTTGATTCAGCTGATAATTTGTCCAGCAGCCGCAACTCCTGACTTCTCCATACACAGGAGCACTCGCAGTGCCAATTGCTTCTGCACTCTCTACAAGACTGCCAGACTTGTCTGGCAACCATTTATCATTTTAAGAGCAAGGTGTCACCAGTAGAAATGAGCAAACATTTAAAGGTTTAGTTCAGTAGGCGAACAAACCAGTGAATATTCAGGTTTTGTGGTACTGTTCAGGACACAAACTTGCCGTAAGCTATCACTGATTGGCAGTTTGGTGCTTTGTCCACATACAGCCAGCCATAAGCAAACCATTTCCGGGGATGGGATGGTGGATATTTTTCATTTTTTTCTTTAACATCCACACATTGGCCAATAGCTCTCTTGTTACTTCCATGCGAGCCGATCAAACACTGCAAGCAGCTTACACTGGACTGGATACCATGCTTACTAGAGAACAGCACTGCATGCTCATGAACTTTGGAACTTTAAATTTGCAAATCACCCGATTAGACCCTGAGCAGGCTCACTCAACTCTATTCACCAGTCAAAAATCGTACATGTCATATCCTTACAGTGAGGAAAATAAGTATTTGATCCCTTGCTGATTTTGTAAGTTTGCCCAATGACAAAGACATGAACAGTTTATACCTTTAAGGGTAGGATAACTTTAACAGTCAGAGATAGAATATCAAAAATAAAATCCAGAAAATTACATTGTCTAAATTATATAAATATATTTGCATTTTGCAGAGAGAAATAAGTATTTGATCCCCTACCAACCATTAGGAGTTTTGACCAGTTAGACGCACTTAATCAACTTGATACCTGCATTAAAAACAGCTGTCTTAAATTGTCACCTGTATAAAAGACTCCTGTCCACACACTCAATTAATCAGTGAGACTCTAACCTCTACAACATTGGCAAGATCAAAGAGCTTTCTATGGATGTCAGGGAAAAGATCCTAGAAATGCACAAGGCTGGAATAGGCTACAAAGTAATAAGTAAGACGCTGAGCGAGAAGGAGACAACTGTTGGTGCAATAGTAAGAAAATGAAAGAAATACAAAATGAGTATCAATCGACACCAATATGGGGCTCCATTCAAAATCTAGGGTATCCAGGATCATGAGAAAGGTGAGAGATCAGCCTAAATCTACATGGGAGAACTTGTTAATGATTTCAAGGCAGCTGGGACCACTGTCACCAAAAATATCAATGGTAACACATTATGCAGCAATGGATTAAAATCCTACAGTGCCTGCAAACTCCCACTGCTCAAGAAGGCACAGTGCAGGCCAGTCTGAAGTTTGCCAAGGAACACGTTGGTGATTCTGAGAGTGATTGGGAGAAGGTGCTGTGGTCAGATGAGACAATTGATGAGAAAATTGAGCTCTTTGGCATTAACTCAACTCACCGTGTTTAAGTCATAGGCAGCATTCCTCTTCCTCCAAAGAACACCATTCCCACAGTAAAGCATGGTGGTAGAAACATGTTTTGGGGGTGTTTTTCTGCTAAGGGCATAATGGGACAATCGATGGAGCTATGTGCCATAATATCCTGAGTGACAACCTCCTTTCCTTTGCCAGGACATTAAAAATGGGTCATGGCTAGGTCTTTTAGCATGACAATGCCCGCAAAACATGTAGCCAAGGCAACAAAGGTGTGGCTCAAAAAGATCACATTAAGGTCATGGAGTGGCCGAGCTAGTCTCCAGACCTTAATCCCATAGAAAACTTATGGAGGGAGCTGAAGCTCCGAGTTGCCAAGTGATAGCCTTAAAATCTTAATGATTTAGAGATGTGTGCAAACCTCATCATCAACTATAAGAAATGTCTGACTGCTAGGATTGACAAGGGTTTTGCCACCAAGAATTAAGTCTTGTTTGCTAGAGGGATCAAATACTTATTTCTCTCTTCAAAACGCAAATACATTTGTATAATTTAGACAATTTGATTTTCTGGATTTTATTTTTGAAAATCTATCTCTCACTGTAAAATGAAGCTACCCTTAAAATTATAGACTGTTAATTAGAGATGAGCGATGTTTGATTTGAATAGTTCGCCAATCTCAAATTCGAGTTGATTTTGGCCCTATTCGAGTCATTCGCCGAATTCGAACAATTTGGTTCAAATTCGGCGAATTTCGAACATGTTCGATTTTGGTTCGAAAATGCAGCAGATGCGGTCAGAAAACCGCATCTGCCGCATTTTCAGCCAAAATAAACATTCCCTAAAAGAAAGAAAGTGTTAAAAATAAAAACATAATCAATGCTCACCTGTCCGCGGTCCACCGAAGCCTCCGGCAAGGTCCTGTGGCTTCTAGGACCTGTGGTGACGTCATGTTCTCGCGGGAACTCCGGTCACATGACCTGTGAGTGAAGAACTACTGGAAGACATGTCCCGTAGGAACAAAGGGTAAATATAAATCAGGAATGAGATGAGTGGAAGATAAGAAGTCAGGTATGGTGCATTAATTAAAAATTATTAGAATCAAAGTCAAGATTGGCTTAGAAAAGCAATGAGGAGATACCCCCAACATAATCATTTATTTGACAGGATCCCCATCAGCAAGAACATACTCCTCCAAATCGTAATAAAACAGGAGAAACTGGAATATCATGCAAACAAAGTGTACAAAGTTTATTCAGGGCAAACGTTCTTTACTATAAATAGACGGTGCAAAAATTAGCAGCAAAAGGTAGTCATCCACAAAATCTGATGATGGACAAGGTTACAGAGTTATGATTACAAACAGAAACCGCCGAAATATAAAGTGCAAGTGCATTATATACTTAGTCTTATGATATACCTCAAAGACGCATAGTAAAATCGGCCAATTCGCCAGTGTGCACCTAATAAGTTGTTACAAGGCACAGCAATCTTTATGCAATGACTAGCTAATATGGTTACTGTCGAGCCCCAGGCCCTGGGGTACTCATGTATCAGGCTCGGTGGGTGTTTTCACGAGGATGTCACGGGTGGCAGCGCCTGAGCCCATGGCCTGGGTGACACTTCAATAAGGGGTGTATGTACAGGGGATTAGAGTTTGTCATGTGACGCCACCTGTAGTACCTGGGATGGGTCACCAGCACCACCACAGATCTCTGGAGGGCGATGGTAATGCGGTTAAGATGGCAAAGCTCCCTACTGGTGGAGCTGGTCCTCTGGGGCAGCGTTCCTGTAAGCAAACAGGTTGATGAAGATAACCACACAAAGGCAAAGTACTTTACTGTAAACGTTCAGCAGCAAAATATAGAGTCCACAGTTCAGCAAAATGGTATTCAAACAGGTAGCTTTACAGGTGGCTGCAAGTGGATGCCCCGTGGTAAACCTTAGTTGACGAACCCGTGCCCTTTTTCCCCGCCTAGGATGAGTCTATACCCAATGGCTCCTTGTAGGTAGTATTGGGGCTCCCCTCCCTCGTGGTGAAGAAGCAGGCAGACCGCTCCATCTGGCAGGATGCCACAGCCAGTGAACAGACCACAGCAGGCGGTTGACGACTTCAAAGATAAACTTTGGCCGTTTCCTCATGTCCGGCGTTCCCGTGGTGGACTGGGGAATTCCCTGGAGCATGGCCGCTCCATGCTGGGGTTCCCCCTTTCTCTCTAGGGCCCAGACTCCTCATGTCAGGCACCCTCTCTCAGGATCCCCTCTGGATCCTCTCTCATCTTCCCTCCGGATCAGCATAGAGCTGTCCGGGTAAACCTTCTGCCTCGCTCCACACTCCAACTCTTCTCACTGACTAGAGACTCTCTTGTTCCTCCTAGAGGTGAATATATCTCCCTCCCGTGTAACCTCCCACTCCTATTCTAATGTGGGAGTGCAGGAATGGGTCCCACCCACCAACCTATTGTCCACTTGCATCTGGGGAAAATTACACCTCTTTTACAGGTGCAATACCCCACTGTGATGCCTGACCATGTGGGGCACCACATTACAACATACCCATAGGACCCAGTAAGGCTTGGGTCACACTTGGAGGGATGTTTTTGGGAAGCCTGCATTAATGCTAGGTGTTTTTTTCTGTTGCTATTTTTTGCTTTTTTAACTATAGGCGTGAACGCATGGTACATATATGTACCATGTGTTAACACATGCATTTCCCATAGGGTCCCATGTTAAAAAAACGCATGCATTTTTGCAAAAGCACTCAAAAAGTTTTTTGTTGCTGATGCAAAAACACATAGCATCAAACACATTGCACATTTGCAATACGTTTTTTGCATTGGAGCCTATGGATCCATTAACGCATGCGTTTTTCACAAATTTCACCATGAAAAATGTTAGCTTTTAGGGGATCCATGGTGCTAATGTGACTCTAGCCTAAGTCTCACAATTAAATGACCACCATAAGAAGGAAAAGAAGCCCCGTCACGGCGTTTCACTGGATGAGCATGATGGCACCAGCTTACCCAGGGGGATATTCCTACAATGCTATGGGTATGTTGTAACCATATAAGCTAGTCAGAGCATACAGATTGCTGAGCCCGGTAACAACTTATTAGGTGCACACTGGCGAATTGGCCGATTTTACTATGCATCTTTGAGGAATATCATAAGACTAAGTATTTAATGCACTTGCACTTCTTATTTCGGCCACTTCTGCAAGAGACACAGAGCCCAGAGGCATTGTTTTATATGTGATCAGCTGTTATTTAAACTGGACTCTATATTCACATGTATGTATAGACAGGATGTTACTATTTTGTAAACATGCCTGTAACCTTGTCCATTATGCGGATTTGTGGATGACCACCTTTTGCTGCTAATTTTTGCACCGTCTATGTATGTTAACGAACATTTGCCCTGAATATACTTTGCCTGCATGATATTTCATTTTCTCCTGCTTTATTATTATTATTATTGTTGTTGTTAAAAATTAGTGCATTTGGAAAGATTGATGATTTTAAGTATAGAACCCATTTTTCAATATACATAATTTATCAACTTACGATAAACGTTTTATGTAATGACGAGCCTCGTAAATATGTCTCCTATCCCGGTTTATATGTTCCTCATTATGGTAAATATGCCACCTATCCGGGTATATATGTACCTCATCCTGGTAACAATTTTCCCCATTCTGGGCCCCTTCCTGGTAAACATCCCCCCATTCTAAGAATTAATAGGTAAATATTAAACACATTTCATATACCGTAGTTAAGAAGATTTAATAAAACTGCATAATATTAAGACAGTATAAATACAGACATATATCATGTGACTTACTTTGTTCCAGAAACTTTTCTATTTTTGGTGCATAATAAGCCCCACACGTCCTTCATAGGAAGTCCTTTATGTCACGATAGTGCTGAAAAAGTACAAAACACTTAAAATAATACTATTAACAGTTTTATGGAACAAGTAGCAAAAGAGATGTTCAATTTAGTTGAGATTGGCAGATCATCTAATTTGAATGAGGGTCCCCAGAATCAGTCAAAACAGATAATGTTGAGAAGAGCGAGATCAGCAGTTTAAACACTCTATCCTTTTGATCTTATGTAACGTGTCTGTTAACGGCTTTCTCCCCTTTCCATATTAAAAATAGATTAACGCTTGGCCAAACTAAAGATTCCTGTGTATGTGGGAACTGAAGAGGTTATGTGAGCATTAAAGGGGTTGTCTTCTTGTTGGACAACATGTCAATCGCCATATTTCCCCATATATTATTTTAAGAGCAGAGATTTTAGTAAGGTCTTGGTCACACTAGCGTGTGATTCGCATGAGTTCAATGCAAGATTTTCTCGCATTTCTCTTGGCCTAACATTAGTCAATCAGGCAGCTTGACCTGCAAGTTTTTCCTCATCCCTAAACAGAATGAGGAAAATATTGCAGCATTCTGTGATTACTCGATGATATATCTGATTATCTAAGTCTCGGATTACCCGCACATATGAATGAGCAGGTACTGAAATATTTGTAATCGCTATACTCGTAACAGGTATTTTGTAATACTCATGTGTTCATTCTGAATAGCAAGTCCATTGTTAGTCAATTAGTGATAGGCTCTGCTCACACACATGACAGGGCGGGAGGGTGGTCTTTTTCCTATTTTCACTCCATACAGCACCTTGCTGTACTCCCCAATGAGAGCTTTCCATTCAAGTGGCTCTCACTGGTGTGCAGACTCCCTTTGTGTACTGAAGGGAGCTTGCAATATTTATCAGATTGCTCAAGACTGACACATCACTCACATCAGTGGCGCAACTAAAGTCTGGTGCGCCCCAGTGTGAAATTTAGACCTGGGTCCCCCCCCCCGCACACACCTTGGTCAGATGTATGGGCCTTGTGTAACATTCTAAATCCTTTGAAGACTCACCCCCTTCTTCCTTCATTATGTATTAATGTCCCTCATCCTGCTATATATGGTCCTCCTCCCAGAATATGACACTTATCGTCGTATATATATGATATATGTTTATATTTATTGGTCTTCCTCCTCCCACCACCATAACCATCCAATTATTATAATGCATCCCAATATTTCTCCATATATTATAATCTACCCCCATAGTCCTCTATGTATTATGTAAATAGTACAGCCTCATATCTCTCCATATAGTGCAGCCTCAAAACTATCCATATAGTGGAGCCTCAAAGCTTTCCATATAGTGCAGCCTCATATCTCTCTATATAGTGCTGCCTCATAACTCTCCATATAGTAAAATGCACCCCCTCCTCCCCCCATAATCCTCTTGTCATAATGTACCACTTATTAAATAAAAAAATCTGTACTTACCTCTCCGATTTTGCCCGCTGCTCCGGTCTCCTTGCAAAAAATGAAGATTCTGTATGGAGGCGCTGCCAACCTGCATTCCACTGTGGAACACATAAAGCAGTAAGTGCCACTTACTAGCGTGGAACAGGCGGAACCAGCCTGTTATATGATTTGCACAGTTGAATGCGCATAGAAAGCCTGGCCCGCTGGTATGAGGAAGCTAGGGGCGGGTTTGGGGGCGAAGCAGTAGCAAGAAGGAGGCTCTCCTTCCTGATAACAGGCCTTAAAGTGGCATGTACTACTTCACATCCATGTGAAGAAGGAGCTGGGATCGGCAGGCGCTGGGGGCAGCGGGTGGTGCAGGCCCCTGTACATCCATGCCCCTGTATGTCAGGGTCCCGTTGCAGTAGCATCCCCTTTGACTGTGATCGTTACGCCCCTGACTCATAAGCATCAGTGTTACTCAACTGAAACACCACAGTGCACCCAGATGACATTGGTGTGCAGCTCGATATATGCCAAGACTGGCAGTGGAAGGGATGAGGAAATTGATCTCTCCCTGTCCTCCGCAGCCATGATTCGATCTTAGGATCAGATCACAGTATACTGACACTCAGCCATGTTTGCAGCAGAGCCTGTCTTTAGCATATTGCAACCAATGTTCTCATATTCAGTGCAATATGCTAGTCTGACCTTGGCCTTAATGTGATTATTAACGTGTTAGAATACAGCTAGAGGTAAAAGTATGCTTTGTTTTAAGATTTTGGCCTTCTGCAGGTCAATACCATCTTTGTACTGAATGATTTCTTTATCTTTTTTATTCTGGAGAGCCAACAATATTGAAAATATTTGCAAGCTGACCTTTAAAGAATTCATTACATCTGTTGCAGCAAAACTGTCTTCTATATGGATATATTTTTACCTTTTCCTCTTCTCTTCTCTATTGTACCTCCAAACTTCACATTTCACATTATGGAAAACATTTAGTCTGATTACATTTTCTGGGTTTGCATTCATATGTAAACTACTCACATTGGCTTACGGGGCTTGTAAACATGATTTGCTAAGCAACCATATTCCTGAGGGATTGTCACTAGTCACTCCTCCATATGTTGCCCAAATAGAGTCAGATGGTAAGCTAAGCAATAGATTTGAAGTCTCCATTATATATGGTAATGTGAACCTGGTTGTGCTCGGAGCAGTGCACACTTTATTTTTACACATTTCACTCATTTCTGACTATTTGGCGTGTACTTGTAAATATTTTTACATGTTAAATATCTAATAACAGCTATCTAGACTGTCAAATGCAATATGCTAGCAAACATACAATACTACACAAGTATATTACTTTGATACATGCACACAAACCAATATTTATTTTCATAAGGGACAATATGTGTCAAATGGTAATTCAGTTTAATATATTTTATATACTAGTGCGTCTCTATGAATTAGAATATCATCAAAAAGTTAATGTATTTCAGTAATTCAATACATAAAGTGAAACACATATATTATATAGAGTCATTACAAACAGAATGATCTATTTCAAATATTTATTTATGTTAATGTTGATGATTATGGCTTACAGTCAATGAAAACCCAAAGGTCATCTCAGAAAATTAAAGTAGGGAGGATAAAGGCTTAAAAACTACTTGTCACGGTGTAGTGAGAATGCTGATGAGGGAATGGCAGTTATGGGCAGGGTGACCCAGGTAGACTAGTCTGACCCTAGTCTAGGAACCCTGAATGGCCCTGATCCCAAAGGTATCTCTGAAGGTGAGAAGGTTCGGGCCTCCAGCCTCTTCCTAAAACTCCTCCACCAGCCCTGCGCTATTTCCCCCTCACCTCCCTCCACAGAAAAGGGATACAGCAACTCCAAAGGAAAGGACTTCAACAACACAAACACACAGGTCAGCACAGCATGGCTTCCAGGTATAGAGTGAAACTCTATCAGCAGCACCACCTGGTGGAAGGAGAGGCTACTTAAAGGCTAGGGGAGGGGATTTCAGATGAGTCACACATTAACCTCTCAATCAGCTGCCGAACCTCATAGTGAATGCAGTTCTGGAGCACAACACAGGAGGCCCAGGACCTTCACAACTATCAACCATGCAGCTCTTAAAGACAAACACATACACAGCAGCATCCAGCAAGATCAGCGCAAACTAAGCGCATGACAGTACCACCTCTTTTAAGAAAGGTCTCCGGACTCGACTACGGCACATCCAAAATAAGTCCACATCCCATGAGTGACGAGAATGTAAGACATTACGGGTTGCCAAACCAGGGGGTAGGTCAAGGCAGTACAGCACAGGATTACAAATGGCCAATATCCGAAACGGTCCTATAACCCCAGAACCAGGAGCCCCAGCAGCACACCTCCGCCTGACGTGTTTGGACAACACCCACACATACTCATTAACTCTCAGGTCTAGACCTTCACATTTATTTCCAAATCTGCAGTCACAATTAGAGGGCACACATCCAGGACGGGAAACTGCAGCAGCGTCCCCTCGGGGCCCAAGAATCCCTCCCCTGAAGGGCACAGCAGGAACCACGATCCCTCCCCGGCCCCTGTACCTAGACCCACCATTAATCTGAGGGATAGTCTGGATTCCATTCCCTCTTCCAGGTTCACTCTCATTCACTCCTGGAAGTGGGGTAGGAGGTGGTGCAACCAGTACGGTAGGAATAGTTGTAGCGAGGCAATTACTCACACAAAAATCCCCCCAAGTTATAACCTTTCTGGCCCGCCAGTCAATTAATGGGTTGTGTTTCTTCAGCCAGGGAAGGCCCAATACAATGGGAGTGGGTAGGTTCTCCAAGAGGTGACAGGACAGAACCTCCTGGTGGAGAGTTCCTATGCTCAGGTTTACATTACGCACCACTTGGGAGAGGACCTTCTGGCTGACTGGAACTGAGTCGATCAAGGCTATGGGAATGGGTCTCACTAAAGCACTGCTGGTGAGACCATGAGCCTGGGCAAAGCGAGAATCATCAAATTGACCCCCACTCCGCTATCGACCAGAACAAGCAAAGTCTCGGTTTTACCATCCCCCACCACCTTGGCAGACAGTGTTAACGGAGACTTAGCAAGGAAGGAAAGATAAACTCTCTGGTCATCTCCTTAAGACCCGAGGTAGGCTGCTTCTGAGACTGCGTAGTCATAGAGAGAAGTAGACAAACCTTAATAAAATGGTCAGATTTTCCACAAAAAAAAACATGCTCCGCCCATTTGGTGATCAGTAGCCACAGGAGGTTTAACACGAGAACCTACTGCCCCCAACTGCATTGGTTCATCGGGTATAGTCTCCTCAGCAGGGATAGGTACAGGAGACATAGTAGGTTTCGGTCTCTCCCTCAGGTGTCTGTCTACCCGTATGGCTATGGACATCGCAACCTCCAATGACTCAGGTGCGGCGTACTGAACCAGGGTGTCTTGCAGTCTAGCTGACAAACCCAAGCAGAACTGACTCCGGAGGGCAGGGTCGTTCCACTGGGTGTCAGTCACCCATTTATGAAACTCCAAGCAGTATTCCTCCACGGCTCATGTGCCCTGCTTGAGTTTTTGGAGATTAGACTCAGCAAAAGTCACCCTATCTGGTTCACCGTACACCTGAGTCAGAGCAGCAAAAAACCCGTCCACCGACTGCAACGATAGTGAGTCGGCCAGGAGGGAAAAGGCTTAGGTCTGGGGGTCCCCTTTAAGAAGGGAGACTATAATCCCCACCCGTTGTTCCTCACTTCCCGATGAATGGGGCCGGAGCCTGAAATACAGTTTACAGGCTTCACGGAAATCAAAAAAATGTGTCTCTTCCCCCAGAAAACCTATCTGGAAGAGAGACCTTGAGTTCTGGCATGGCCTGAGCATGAGCCACGACTTGCTGCAGCTGTTGCACTACCTGAGTCCGCATACCAGTTACCTCTTCAGAGATGGTCTGCATCAGGTGAAAAAATGCATCAGCTGAGGCAGTCTGAGACATAGTGTCTCATGGAAAAAGGTATGGGCTGCTGATAATGTTACAATGTAGTGAGAATGCTGATGAGGGAATGGCAGTTATGGGCAGGGTAAACCAGGGAAGACTAGTCTGACCCTAGTCTAGGAACCCTGAATGGCCCTGATCCCGAAGGTATCTCTGAAGGTGAGAAGGTTCGGGCCTTCAGCCTCTTCCTAAAACTCCTACACCAGCCCTGCGCTATTCCCCCTCCCCTCTCTCCACAGAACTGGGATACAGCAACTCCAAAGGAAAGGACTTCAACAACACAAACACACAAGTCAGCACAGCACAGCTTCCAGGCATAGAGTGAAACCCTATCAGCAGCACCACCTGGTGGAAGGAGAGGCTACTTAAAGGACAGGGCGAGGGGAGCCCAGGTGAGTCACACATTAACCCCTCAACCAGCAGCCGAACCTCATAGTGAATGCAGTTCTGGAGCACAACACAGGAGGCCCAGGACCTTCACAACTATCAACCATGCAGCTCGTAAAGACAAACACATACACAGCAGCATCCAGCAATGTCAGTGCCATCTAAGCGTGTGCCACTACTCTGCCGTATTCCACGAGACATCAGAGGTTGAATATAATATTGACTCTTTAGTCAACGTGTTTCAGGGCTCCCAGAAACGCCCCGAAACATGGCAATATTATGTTGCTTTTTGATGATATTCTAATTCATTAAGATGCACTAGTTTATTGTATTTTGAAAGAGTGTCTCTATACTGTTACCTGTCACTAAAGTACTATGACCAGTGGACGTAGTGGTCTTAGTTTTTATCATAGTGCTAGTCAATGTCCCATAACACCTCCAGCATTACTGCACCATAAAACTGTCACCAAAACCAGAAGTGGCCACAACTCCTGCTACTTACCAAAAGCCAGGCACACAGCCACTACATTGAAGCAGGCTCAGAGCCCAAACACAGCGGCAACTAAACGACTGTCAGAACATAACAATCTGGGTTGTCTGGCAAATTATAAACAAACAAGCAAAATGATTGAGTTGGACTAAAGTGATAAAAAAAATATTATTCATCTCATCAGTCCCCACCTCTTCTGGTCATGTAAGAACTGCAGCCAATCATTGGCTGTAGTGATGACTAATATATCACTGCTACAGCCAGTGATTGCCTACAGCAGTCACAGTCTGTCTAGATGAAGAGACAGGTACTGAAGTCATTGGGAAACCTGGAAGCATTGGGGGATCAGTAAGTTGAATATTAATTCTTTTGCAATGCTTCAATATTCTGAGTATTTTTTTATGTAATTGGTTGGACAATACTTTTAATATCTCAACTTAGTAATGTTGTGACTATTTGGTGAACATGAGACCAACTTTCTATTATTATATTATTATTATTATTAATAATAATAATAATAATTATTATAAATAATAGTAATAATAATAATAATTTTATTAAGTATCAATAGTTCTATTTACGAGTTTACCCAAGCAAAGATTCCTTTAAAGGTAAAAGTAAATTATTTTTAGTAGGTGAAGTCTTATTTTGCAGTGTATTTTCCCCTTACACCATATGGCACCTTTCATATGTATTGTTTATCATTCCAGCTCCCTTTGTTTAACAAGATAAGCCTATATGACAGGCAATCAATTGCACTATTTAAGCAGAAGGAAAGAAACATCCCCCATCTGAATTTATCTTCAAAAACTATTTTGCTTGATTTAAAGTATGAAAAGTCCCTCCCAACAATATCTTTACAATCCAAGGCACAGAGCTTTCTCCTTCAAACAGGTTTCTTTATTGATTACAGTATACACTTCCTGTGAACACATTATTGACAACAATATTGTCAGTCACCACAATAGGAGTTTTACTGCAATAGTTTTTCCACTTAAGAGTACAACAAAATCTAGTTAGAGTAATCTACATCTGGAAGATGTTCCCTTGGAGCCAGCAGATAGAAGGTCCAGCACATTAGTAAGTAGTTTTCCTGTACGCTCTGCAATAGCGCTTATCAGAGGATTTGCTGTGGAGCCGCCAACTGCAGTAAACATCGGGTCTCCATAGAAATGCATAGAGCAGGCGGCGCATAGCTCACCCCCTTTAGTGGTCTGTTGGAGATGTTTAGCAATAATTCGGGATGTCCTCTTGTTGTACGGTACATTCTTTCTCATCAGGCATTTACTGTACACATTTCTTCCTCAACCACGGACTATTTCTGCCACCACATCTATTTCTCCTCCATTGACATGTTGTTTTTGTAGCATATTTCTTACATTATTATTACATAAGTTTTAGTGAATAGTCACTATACTGGTAAAATGCAAAGAAAAAGTCTTTTCAGCCATGTTATTGCTAATCAAATAGGCACATTATAAAGAATACAATCAAATAATCCTTATATACAAACATTAGAAGTGCATAGGTCACACTTGGCATCACAATGACTTTCAGCAGGACATAGAAAAAAAGGTGATGCTTTTATCCAATTCCCAACCTAAACATTATAGTACATTCTGGTCTTTGTCCTGTGAAGGTGTGTACAGCAGGCATCTTGATGGTAACAGCAGTGACTAGAGATTAATGTTTAACCCTTTAATAATAATAGTATTTATTAATTTATATAGCACTATTAATTCCATGGTGCTTTACATATATTTGCAACACTGTCCCCTTTGGGGCTCACAATCTAAATACCCTATCAGTATGTCTTTTAAGTATGGGAGGAAACCAGAGAGCCCGGAGGAAACCGACACAAACACGGGGAGAACATACAAACTCCTTGCAGATGTTGTCCTTGGTGCGAATAGAACCCAAGACCGCAATGCTGCAAGGCTGTAGTGCTGAGCCACTGAGCCACTTTGCCCCCCGTACACTGTCAATTTCCGATAGTGGCATTTAAGTGGATGAATTTTCTTTGCCCAGGAGGGTATCGTGTTAGTACTCCTGTGTGGTCTTTGGGTTGGACTTCATAGTAGATGGTGATTTATGATTTATTCTATACACCATTATACTGTAGTATTTCATTATAAAGAACAAGCTTGTAATAATCACAAATTCAAGGTCCTTAGGTGAACGTAAAAAATAAAGTTAAAAGATATAAAATGTCATTAACCCCTCCACCCTGGGTAATTTTCTGGTTTTCACTTTTTCCCTCCCCTTCTTCCAAGAGCCATAACTTTTTTATCTTTCTGCCAATATAGACAATATAAGGGCTTGGTTTTTTTTTGCGGGACAAGTTGTACTTTTAAATGATAGTATTCATTTTACAGTAAAGTTTACCAATAAACAGGAAAAATATTCCAAGTGTAGTGAAATTGCAAAAAAGGTGCAATTTCACTATAGTTTTTGAGATTTTTTTTTACCATGTTTACTATATGATAAAGATGACCTGTCAGTATGATTCCTCTAGTTGGTATGTGTTTGTCGATACCAAACATGCATACTTTTATCTTTGTTGTGAAAAAAAATTTAGAAGTTTGTAAAAAATAAAAAAACGCTTTTGTTTCCATTTCCCATGACCCATAGAGTTCCCATTTTTTGGGATCTGGGGCTGTGTGATGGCTTATTTTAGGCATCCTGACCTGACATTTTTAATATTATCATTTTTGAGTAGATGTTTTTATTGCCTGTTTTTTTGCAGTGTTGTGGAAATAAAAAAAAATGCAATTTGGGCATTTTGTCTTTTTTTTTTTTAATCTATTACGCAGTTTACTGATCAAATTAATTTATTTTATGTTTTGATAGATCAGGCATTTTTGAATGCGGCAACATTAAATGTAAGTTGCTGTGTTTTTCAATAGCTTAATTTTGAATGGGGCAAAAGGGGGGGGTGATTTGAACTTTTATGTTTTTTTTTATATAACCCCCTCGCTGTAATGGCAACACATTGGCACCTTGTGATCGCATCACGGGGTTGTCAATGGTGACCGGGAATAGTGTGATCCCTGCCAGCATATTGATAGATTGCGCTGTGAGAGTTTGACATCAGTATCTAACTAGTTACCTCCGATCCATCCGTACTTGTTAGCTGCACATGTCGGCTGATCAGATGAGCTGACATGTGCGGGTAATGATGTGAGCATTGGTCATGAAGGGGTTCAATATTAAATTTAAAAAAATGAAATAATTTAAATCACTCCCTTTTCTCTTTCTAAAAAATATAAAGACATTTAAAAAGGACAAAAATAGCACATTTGGTATTGCTGCATACACAAAACTTTAATTTATAAAAATATAAAATGAAACCAATAAGGTAAATGCTTTAAAGCCAATAAAATTGAAGTAGTAGAAATGCAGTTTATTGCTTGCTAGATTTGCCAAAAAATAATACAACATTGTATGTATCTCAAAATAGTAACAATAAAAAGTATAGCTTACACGCAAAAACAAATCTCTTTGATTAAAAGTTACGATTTTATGAGACTGGTGACAAACTATATTTTTGACAGAAATAAAAACCACTATGCAAGTTTTGGTATAATTGTAATCATACTGATTAAAATTCACAATAAACACTCTAGCTTGTGTGATAACATGAATGGTGTCTTTCAAAACTACAACTCATCCAGCAAAAAACAAGCCCTCATTTGGCTATGTCATTAGAAAAATAAAAGTTAGTATTCTTAGAGGAAGAGGAGGAAAAAATGAAAGCACACAAACAAAAATAGTTTGGATTGGGAAGAGTTTAATAAGTCATTTAACGGGAACAAATCATTGAAGCACACTATTCGCGACAATAGCACAATGATTGAATGTACCATATTTTGTGGATTATAAGATCTCACCCCAAATTTAGAGGAAGGAAATAGGAAAAGTAATTTTTAGTATTAAAATAGGGGTCCTTCTTAAAATCTCAGTTTGTTTTATTATCCTGATATTTCTTATTGGGGGATGCAGTGGAGTGGGGTCACAGGAGGCAGAGCTGAAGGAAGTCAACAGGGGTATGGCATGCTGAGTACCCAAGGCTGGGAGGAGGTGGTGTGATACAGGTACCATTGATCTCTGGTCAATGGATGAGATGTGCTTCAGGATAATCGATACAGAGGCTGTGCATGTACAGTTTCAGATCTTGGAGAGCCAAGATCACAATCTGTGCGTGCCCTATTACGATGCCATGGAATTGAGGAAAAAGTGAAGCATGCGCAGATTAAGATCTTTGAGAGGATGCTTCCCTGAGAAAGGAGGATAAAATGCGTAGGATAAAATAAAGAAAAATCTGATCAGTGAACCTTAGTTTCCTGGTGATTCCTGGTGGCAGCACGGGCATTCCGCATTTTGTTCCATTACAGCATTCCTGTTTCCATGGCTATCGTGAAGGTGCGGCCCTGCAGCAGCCATCCTAAAAGCCATCTTACAGGCGATTATACCGGTTGTGGGTGACACAACCGAGCCAGGTGAGCAGTTCCTGATATATTTATTTATTTACCCTTTGTAAAAAGGATAAGACCCTATGCGCATTTATCTCACGTTTACAGGCAGATTGAGATCTTGACTCAACAAGATCTCAATCTGCATGTATGCTTCCTCCTCAGCCATGTTACTGAAGCACATCGTGTCCACTGGTTAAGTCATATAACAATTGGACTCCACTCTGATGGAATAATGAAGGCTGTCAGTGGCCAATGATTGGCTGCAGTGCTCACTTGACATAACAATGTCACGTAAACGTTGAGGAATACAGGTTTACATTTAAAGGATAAAACTCAACTAGTCCAGTACTGAATTAAACTAATACTTAGGTTTGCTTGTAGCAGTTTTTTGTGCCTGAAATGAAAAAAATCTGAATCGTGCATTTCTAGTTAAGAAAATTAAATTCAGTCACCTCTTGCTGACAAATATATGGTTATGACAGACTTCTTTTCACAAAAGGACAATTTCGACGTGGAAGAATTGATCTTTAATATTGCCTTGTTATAAAAGGCAATATTACACTCAAGAAACACAACTGTATACCACAACTCATTTCAAATACTCATTGATTTGTTGCCAAAATATCTAGCTGCCCATAGTTGTAGTGAGAAAGTAGGAAATGAAAATGTGGGTGGAAAAATAGGATAAATAGAGTTATAATATTGACAATTTTCTAGATATGTTTTATGCTGTCCAAAGTGCTTAACACTGAGAAAGCGCAGTAATTTTGGAAAGAAGTTAAGGTCACCCAGAAACATAATTACTTCTGTATTGAAACATGTTAAAAAGTGAGACGCATGGATGGACAATTCTCTGATTAATATTTTTGAAAAGTAAGAAAACCATGTATCATTTCCTTTACACTTCTAAATACTTGCTACTTTATATTGGTATATCACATAAAATCCCAATAAAATGCATTTAAGTTTGTGGGTGTAACATCACAAAATTTGGAAACGTTCACGGAGCATGAAATCATTTTCAAAGCTCTTATGGGGTTTGCATAGTTATGAGCTTTTAGACTGCAAAGGTCCAATATATTATTCTGGTACAGGGGCATTTTTACCAGTGGGACAGGTGTTGTCCAAGTGTGGCACGGTGTAGATGACCTTGTCAATGGTTAACTGGGCATCACCCTTTAGGAAGAAGTTCTAAGTAAACTTAGAACATACGAGTAGATGCAAATAGCCTATAAGTAATATTCAAGTGTCAGCTCCACCATCGCAGTAAGTCTTCAACGCTAGAATGACATTTGATCCTAATATGTATTTATTAATTTTGGGGGTCATTGGTCTATTCTACAATTTGTATGCTTTGCCATTTTATCTTCTTCCAACACATCAACTTCAAGAACTGAGTGTTCATTTGCTGCCAAACATAACTCACCCTTGACAGGTGCCATTGTCACTAGATAATTAATGTTATTCACTTCACCTGTCAGTAGGTTTAATGTTATTTCTGGTTTGATATTTCGGGTTATTTCTAGTTAGTCAGGAAAGTCTCTTTTTTTATTAAAACCTTTTTTCCATTGTGCATTGTTTCTAAGTTCCTTCAATGCAGTCATCATTGTAAACAATGGAAGTCTTCATAGCTGTTGCTATGACTACACTTATAAATCTCTATTGTAATTAGCACTTTTATCTGCACTTTGTTTTAAAATAAAGAACACATTGGCACGCTAGCCGAACTTTCTAATTGTCATTTAGTATATTGGTATACTAGAATACATACCAGAAAACTGCAGTTGCTAGTAAAAATACATACATGTCATTGAATGAAGCCTTGGGACTGACAATGAGAACGTCCATTGTTTACATTGCCGGCTGCCTTTAGAATACTGAAAAGTGATACACAATGGAAATAAAGCTTATATTACAAAGTTACGTCTCTTTTATTCCATTGCTTTATATCTAGCAGAGCTGAGTAAAAGAGAAATTTTTGTTACATGTTTTATTGATATATTTACTGTTGTTCCCGGCTTTTCAGCTTCACAGAAGAAACAGAACAAAAAATCATTAGGTGCTGAAAATGTGGGACAAGACACGGCACCATAGACAATGTGGAGGCTCAAAGTCTGCTAAGAAAAAAGTCGTCTGTTAACTGAGTATTTCTTTTATAAAATGAAATAACACTAGGGTCAGACATGCATCTTCCCTGAGCCTGGGGAATCCATTAAAAACTTAGTAGCAGGCAGAGTGCATAGCGTTAAGGGCATGTATCGCTATGCGCCACCTGCTCTATGCATTTCTATGGAAACCCGATGTTTACTGCAGCCGGCGGCTCCACAGTGAATCCGCTGATATGCGCTATTGCAGAGCGTACAGGAAAACGCTGCAGACCGCGTTTCCTGTGCGTTCTGCTAAAGCGCATATCAGGGGATTGTCGGTGGAGCTGGCGGCTGTGGTAAGCATCACGGTACCATAGTGATGCATAGAGCGGGCGACGCATAGCGTTACATTCCATTAATGCTATGTGCTGCTCCTGCCACAGACTAAGTTTTTAGCGGATTCCCCAGGCTCTGGGCAGACGCAAGTCTGACCCTAGCTTAATATGGGGCATAGACTTTCCTTCACACTGCTTTGTGCAAATACTCAGGGATATGTTAAATATGAATTTGCAGATTAACATCTTCTCACTGCTGCCACTTTTGTTTTTCATTTTCATATTTCATTCCCTTATTCCAGGAGCCACACCATTTTATTTTTCTGTTCAAATGCCATCATTTAGAGGGAAATAGCATACACCAGAATGATATCAGATTTTTGCTATTTTATCCATAAGGCATGAGACAGAGATCCTGACTCTCGCGAGGCATCATTTACAGGACTGCTTACAGTACTTTTGATAAAATGTTTTATCAGTTTGCAAAGCTAGCAGTTCTCGTAATAGTGAATTCGTTATACCCTACAAACAAACCACTGATTGGCAGCTTTCTGTGAACACTTTGCAAAGGCTTACAGAGCTCATGTACATGGTTGTCTATAGGAATGCAGGACATTAGTCCTTAATAGTAATCTCCTCCTGTTAATCCTTGACTAAAGCAAGAATCCCAGGAAGTGAAATATTGTCGGAAATGTTACTCTACATTATATTGCTCTCAGATTAAGTGGAAAAAACCTGATGATATAGTCCTATAATTTACAATATAACATACTATAACAACAAGAAATGACAAACTAGATTAGGAAAAAAAATTCAGTTTGACCGCTATTCAAGTTTAGTTTTTATAGCATTGGTCAAGCATAAATGACCTGATTTCTTTATTATTCAAATTATAATAGAAATGTAATGACTAACTGCTTCCAAGCCTAAGCTGCCTGTAAGACAGCACCCCGAGAAACTCCAAGACCCTTTACCCCTATACAGAAATTTGGAATTACTGTGGAGCCTAGGAGGTAACAGCCTATAGGTGAGCAACAAATCAGAGCAGGTAGGTCGCCAGGCAGGGCCAAAGCTATTGGGTCAGGGAATACAACCCCTGGCAGAAATTATGGAATCACCTGGCTCGGAGGATGTCCATTCAGTTGTGTAATTTTGTAGAAAAAAAGCGGATTAGACACATGGCACAAATCTAAAGTCATTTCAAATGGCAACTCTCTGCCTTAAAGAAACACTAAAAGAAATCTTTAAAAAAAATGTGCTAGCCAGTAACGGTTACTTTTGTAGACCAAACAGGTGGGAAAATTATGGAATCACTCAATTCTGAGGAAACAATTATGGAATCATGACAAACAAACAAACAAAACAACAACTCAAATACTCGTACATTACTAGTATTTTGTTGCACCACCTCTGACTTTTATAATAGCCTGCAGTCTCTGAGGCAAGGACTTAATGAGTGACAGACAGTACTCATCATCAATCTGGCTCCAACTTTCTCTGATGGCTGTTGCTAGATCAGCTTTGCAGGTTGGAGCCTTGTCATGGACCATTTTCTTCAACTTCCACCAAAGATTTTAAATTGGATTGAGATTCGGACTATTTGCAGGCCATGACATTGACCTTATGTGTCTTCATTCAATGAATGTTTTCTCAGCTTTTGCTCTATGGCAGGATGCATTATCATCTTGATAAATGATTTCATCATCCCCAAACATCCTTTCAATTGATGGGATAAGAAAAGTGTCCAAAATATCAATGTAAACTTGGGCATTTATTGAAGATGTAATGACAGCCATCTCCTCATTGCCTTTACCTGACATGCAGCCCCGTATCATCAATGACTGTGGAAATTTGCATGTTCTTTTCAGGCAGTCATCTTTATAAATCTCATTGGAACGGCACCAAACAAAAGTTCCAGCATCATCACCTTGCCCAATGCAGATTTGTCCATAAGTCCATAATTACTCTTCCTTAGGCCCCTTTCACATCAGCGTTTTCTTCAAATCGCGGCAGATGCGGTGAAAAAAACGCATCTGCCGCGATTACCGCATACCAGCTGCACTTGCGGCACGGTTGCAGCGCAGTTGCGACAAGCCCCATACAATGTATAGGCGGTCTTGCGGCAGGTGCGGCAAGTGCGGTTTTGGCACTTGCGGCAGGTGCGGCCGTGAAAAAAACTGCACTTGCCGCACCTGCCGCAAGCCTGCCTATACATTGTATGGGGCTTGCCGCAACCGCGCTGCAACCGTGCCGCAAGTGCAGCCGGTATGCGGTAATCGCGGCAGATGCGTTTTTTTCACCGCATCTGCCACGAATTGAAAAAAACGCTGATGTGAAAGGGGCCTTAGCCCATTGTAACCTTGTTTTTTCTGTATGGAAATCCCATTTCCTTTAGGCGGTTTCTTACAGTTTGGTCACAGACATTGACTCCAGTTTTCTCCCATTCGTTCCTCGTTGTTTTGTTGTGCATTTCCTGTTTTGGAGACCTATTGCTTTAAGTTTCCGGTCTTGATGCTTTGATGACTTCCTCTACCAGTATGTTTCCCTTGAACAACCTTCCCATGTTGTTTGTATTTGGACCAGATTTTAGACACAGCTGACTCTGAACAACCAACATCTTTTGCAACATTGGGTGATGATTTACCCTCTTTTAAGAGTTTGATAATCTTCTCCTTTGTGTCAATTGACATCTCTCGTGTTGGAGCCATGATTCATGTCAATCCACTTGGTGCAACAGCTCTCCTAGGTGTGATCACTCCTTTTTAGATGCAGACTAACGAGCAGATCTTATATGATGCAGGTGTTAGTTTTGGGAATGAAAATTTACAGGGTGAATCCATAATTTTTTTCTCAAAATTCAGTGATTCCATAATTTTTCCCCCTGCTTGGTCTACAAAAGTAACCGTTACTGGCTAGCACATTTTTTTTCAAGATTTCTTTTAGTGTTTCTTCAAGGCAGAGAGTTGCCATTTGAAATGACTTTAGTTTTGTGCCACGTCTGTGATCTGCTTTTTTTCCACAAAATTAAACAACTGAATGGACATCCTCCGAGCCAGGTGATTCCATAATTTTTGCCAGGGGTTGGACAAAATCAGTATCCGAAAGAGTAGTCAGAAGACAGCATCAAAACCGGAATGGCAGCAAAAGTACAAAATCATCAAGCGGTAGAAGAGTCCAAAATCCAGGCAGGGTTCAGAGCCAAAAATAGGAGAACACAAAACTAGATAAGAGGAAAAATCAAGAACATATCTGGTTATTTGCAAGGTAGGCCCCAAGGTATTTGAAGGGCACAGTCTCCTCTCATAGGCTAGGGCTCAGAGCCTAATGATCTCTCCCAGACCAGCCCTACAACCAGACCAGACAGTGATGCACCACAGGTACCAACCACCCCATTTTCGATGGAGGAACGAAGCTTGCGCCTACCAGTCACCTCTGCAGGGACCTCTCTTCCATCTACAGCATCACCTACTGGGTGAACACGGCGATGCCCAATGACAGAGGCAGAAACTAAAGGAGCAAGTCCCGATAGGGAAATGACCCCCTTATAAGCGGGGGAATCCGGCGGCACCTAGTGACTGGGGCAGAAATCGCAGTCACATATTCTGACAGAGATGTGACTGAAAGCTGTGAATACAAAAGTGCAATAGGGTCTTACTCAACAAACATGAGGGTGAAAACAGATCTGGTCCAGGAAAGAGGTGGTAGACCCAGCGACAAGGAACCGGCAACATGTTGAGGTTATAATAAAACTTCTGTTTATTGAAAAAACATAAAAAATATTGCACAATATAAAATGCAGTCAGATCAGTACAAACTTTAAAGTTAGTTTAAAGGCAGCTGTGAGACAGTGCGGGGGATCATATGCGAGGGGCGCTATGTCTCCCCCAGAATGCGCACTGTCACGTATTGAGCCCGGTATAGGGTGTGAGAGAAAGGGACGGTCCGCTCCCTCCGCTCTGGGTCTTGCAAGGTCCCGGAAGTAGACACGGAGTTAAAAGCCTGGTCAGGAGGCAGGGCGGGGTTCCCTGTACACAGATTTGTGCCTTAGCTGCAGCAGCAGCAGAGATACAGAAAGGAGAGGTCTAGAGTTCCACGAGGCCGTGTGCTAGACTAACACGGCCTAGCCCAGGAGGGCTGGAGGAACTCGGGGTGACCCATAACGGAGGCCTTTGGCCTGAAGGACCCGGGTACGTTATATGAACTGTGTCTTGTGTACCCGGCTGCGACCCGGATTCCGGCAGACTGTGCCACCGCTGTGTGTATCAGCAATAAACACCGGGTCCTGTTTGAACCACTACTGGGCTCCACGTGTTTCCTGACTTGTGATCCAGGCGCTGCCCCACATATGGTGGAGAATGCGGGCAACTGCCGGCCCGGTGAAAGTGACTGTTTCATGAGGCTAATGAGCGGCGGCTAAGTGAGAGGAGCAGCAGTCAGTATAGTCGCCAGTCTCTTGCGGGGTGCCCGGCACTGCATGTCCATACTTAAGCCGGCCACGCTACAGTTCAGGCCTGCCGCTGATATGGAGGAAATCCTAAGGCAGCTGGTACTTACCCAGCAGCGGCAACAAGAACAGCAGCAGCGACACGAGGAGCAGCAGCTCCGACAGCAGGAGCAGCAGCAGTTGCGACAACAGGAGCAGTTTCTACAACAGCAGAAAACGAATGAACTGCTCCTGCAGCAAATAGCGGCCTTACGAGACCCGCCAACAGCGCCTCCCACGGAGCGGCGTGAGGCCCGGGACCGGGTCCGGTCGGCACTGCGGAAGCTGAGTCCAGAGGACGACGTAGAAGCCTTCCTCACCGTCTACTAGCGCACCGCAGAGCGAGAAGGCCTCCCTCCCGCTCAGTGGGCTGAAGTGGTGGCGCCATTCCTGATGGGCGACGCCCAAAAGGCCTACACGGACCTCAGTTGGGAGGATGCACAGGACTACGCCAGACTCAAAGGTGAGATCCTTGCTAGACTTGGGGTCAATACTTATGTCCGAGCCCAACGGGTGTTTTCCTGGTCCTATGTGGAGTCCAAGCCGGCTCGCTCCCAGGCGTATGACTTATTGCAGTTGGTGAAACGGTGGCTCCAGCCTGAGAGCTTAACTCCGGGACAGATGGTGGAAAGGGTGGTGGTCGACCGGCTGGTTCGTACTCTGCCGGTTGCGATACAGCGTTGGGTGGGGCAAGGGGACCCGGGTACCTTGGACCAGGTGGTTAGCTTGATAGAGCGATATACAGCCACCCAGGAGTTCATACGGGACTCTGCCCCACTGCGGCAGTTACGCCGGCCTCCGGAGCCGGGTAGAGGTATTCGTTCATCTACAGGGGACTCTCCTAAAAACGTACCCGCTGAGAGGATACCCCAGAATGGGGCTAGCAGGAAACCAGGCTCCCCGAGAAGGAGCTTCCGACCCGGCGCTGCCACCGCTACGTGGTGCTGGCGGTGCAAAGGACCGGGACATGTGGCTGCCTACTGCCCACTAACAGTGGAACCCATGGACTGCGGGTTCACACGCCGGCTCTCGATGTATGCCAGCCCCGTGTTCACCGCAGAAGCAGTGGTTCCCCTAACGGCACCACATCTGTGCCCGGTGCTCGTTAATGGACACAGAGCAGAAGCTCTCTTGGACTCTGGCAGTTTGGTGACGCTGGTTCGTGCGTCCTTAATCCCCGGGTTGCAACTCACTGGGGGATTGGTAGGGGTCCGGTGTATTCACGGGGACCTACGCGAGTATCCGACCACGGAAGTGACTATCCACTCCCTGTGGAGAGGTGACTCACGTGGTCGGAGTGGTAAAATCTCTACCCTACGGGACGGTGCTGGGAAGAGACTTACCGTTGTTTTGGTCCTTATGGGGAAGGAGGAGTAACCCTTCTCTGAGGCCAGGGAATCCGGGTGCTGAGCCCGACGACCCTGAGACCGGGACACCTGCCGTAGGGGTCGCCAACATAGGGATAGAGTGTCACCCCGATAGGTTCCCGCTAGACGTATTGGCAGGGGAGGTCGAGGAGACCCCACCGCTTCCAGAGTTGGAAGTATCCCGGGGAGCGTTTGGGACAGCCCAGCTACAGGATCCCACACTGACCCGGGCCTGAGAAAGGGTAACCGAAATAAACGGGTAGCTCAGCATCCGGGGGCAGAGAACGTATTTCCACGCATGGTGCTTAACCAAGAGTTACTCTATAGGGTGGACAAAATCCGGGATGAGGTCGTGGACCAACTGGTAGTACCGCAGCCACACCGCCAGGCGGTCCTAGAGATGACCCACTCCCACCTGCTAGGGGGCCACCTTGGGGCTAAAAAAACGCAAGAACGCATCTTGCGGAGGTTCTTCTGGCCGGGCGTGTATGCGGATGTCCAGAGGTACTGTGACTCCTGCCCGGAATGTCAGCTAACCACACCCATTGCCACCTTCCGTAGTCCATTGGTACCTCTACCGGTTATAGAGGAACCTTTTGAACGGATCGCAATGGATTTGGTGGCGCCTATAGTGAAATCAGCCCGAGGCCACCAACACATACTCATGGTTGTCGACTACGCCACCCGGTACCCGGATGCGATCCCGTTACGGCACCCCACGGCGAAACTGATTGCCCGGGAGCTGTTTGCCATGTTCTGTCGCCTAGGACTACCTAAGGAAATCCTCACAGATCAGGGGACTCCTTTTATGTCCAAAGTGACCCGGGAACTGTGTAAATTGCTCAACATAAAACAGCTGCGCACCTCGGTGTATCATCCCCAGACAGATGGGTTAGTTGAGCGGTTTAACAAAACCCTGAAGTCCATGCTAAAAAAAGTGGTAGCAAAGGACGGAAAGGTTTGGGACATGTTATTGCCCTATCTAATGTTCGCCATCCGGGAGGTACCACAGTCGTCTACGGGGTTTTCCCCCTTTGAACTGTTGTACGGCCGGCATCCTAGAGGGCTATTGGATGTTGCCAAAGAGACGTGGGAACAGGAACCCACTCCCTATAGGAGCGTGATCGACCACGTGGCGAAAATGCAGGACCGGATCACAGCGGTCCGGCCGATTGTAAAAGAGCACCTCATGGATGCCCAAGGTGCTCAAAGCCGCAGGTATAATACACGGGCCACCGTTAGGACCTTTGAGGTGGGGGACCGGGTATTGGTCTTAGTGTCCACCACGGAAAGCAAATTATTGGCCAAATGGCAAGGGCCCTATGAAATCCGGGAAAAAGTAGGGGAGGTCAATTACAAGGTATACCAGCCCGGGAAAAGGAAACTCGTGCAGCTATACCACGTAAATTTGCTTAAAGCGTGGAAAGACCGGGAGTGCCTGATCACGGAGGCATCCGATGCACCCGGGGACCCTTCCCCTTCGGCCCCAAGGGATGACGAAGGGGTACGAATAAGCGACACCCTCACTAAGGCCCAACGACGGGAGGCTCGAAAGTTGGTACAGCAGAATCCTGATGTGTTCTCTGACCTGCCCGGGCGCACTTCGGTCATTCAGCATGACATTGTCACTGAGCCCCGGGTAAAAGTGCGAGTGAAACCATACCGGGTACCCGAGGCCAGACGGCAAGCTATCGCGGCCGAAGTTAAACACATGCTTAAGTTAGGGGTGATAGAAGAATCCCGGAGCGAATGGGCTAGTCCCATCGTGCTCATTCCAAAGCCGGACGGATCGTTGCAATCTGCAACGATTTCCGGAAGCTGAACGAGGTGTCCAAGTTTGATTTATTTCCCATGCCCCGGGTGGACGAGCTGATTGAAAGACTGGGGCAAGCCCAGTACTTCACAACGCTCGATCTGACAAAAGGTTACTGGCAGGTGCCGCTAACAAAGGCGGCCAAGGAAAAAACCGCCTTTGTTACTCCGGAAGGTCTCTATCACTACGTCGTGTTGCCGTTTGGGTTGCATGGAGCCCCGGCCACATTCCAGCGGCTCATGGACATTGTGTTGGAGCCTCATCGGGAGTACGCGTCCGCCTACCTAGATGACATTATCATCTTTAGTCCAGATTGGCATACCCACTTATCCCAGGTTCAGGCAGTGGTGGATTCTCTCAGGACAGCGGGCCTGACGGCCAATCCAAAAAAATGTGCCATGGGGCTCGAGGAGGCCCGGTACCTGGGGTATGTGATTGGGCGAGGGGTTATCAAACCCCAAATAAACAAAATCGAGGCCATTCAAAAGTGGCCCCGACCGGTGTCTACCAAACAGGTGAGGGCGTTCCTCGGCATAGTTGGGTACTACCGACGCTTCATACCCAACTTTGCTGGGCGAACGGCGGCCCTGTCCGACCTGTTGAAAGGGAAGAAAACTGCGTTGGTGCGTTGGAATCCCCAAGCAGAGGCAGCCTTTCAGTCCATGAAGTTGGCCTTGTGCGGACAGCCCGTCCTTATCAGTCCTAACTTCAAACACGCCTTCGTTGTACAAACAGACGCCTCAGAGGTGGGGCTGGGGGCTGTGCTGTCGCAGGAAGTGGACGGAGGAGAACATCCGGTCACTTACTTAAGCCGGAAATTGTCACCGGCAGAAAAGAATTATAGCGTGGAGAAGGAGTGCTTGGCTGTTAAATGGGCCTTGGAGTCCCTACGTTATTAATTGCTTGGGCGACAGTTCCGGTTGATTACGGATCACGCTCCCCTGGTCTGGATGCGAAATGCCAAGGAACGGAACGCTCGGGTCACTCGGTGGTTCCTGTCCCTCCAAAACTTCAATTTTACGGTGGAGCATCGGGCTGGCAAGTTGCAGGGTAATGCGGATGCCCTGTCCCGGGCACCCTGTTTGATGGCTGGGGTTCAGCCCCACAAGTTTGAACCGAGGGGGGGGGTGTGTGAGACAGTGCGGGGGATCATATGCGAGGGGCGCTATGTCTCCCCCAGAATGCGCACTGTCACGTATTGAGCCCGGTATAGGGTGTGAGAGAAAGGGACGGTCCGCTCCCTCCGCTCCGGGTCTTGCAAGGTCCCGGAAGTAGACACGGAGTTAAAAGCCTGGTCAGGAGGCAGGGCGGGGTTCCCTGTACACAGATTTGTGCCTGAGCTGCAGCAGCAGCAGAGATACAGAAAGGAGAGGTCTAGAGTTCCAGGAGGCCATGTGCTAGACTAACACGGCCTAGCCCAGGAGGGCTGGAGGAACTCGGGGTGACCCATAACGGAGGCCTTTGGCCTGAAGGACCCGGGTACGTTATATGAACTGTGTCTTGTGTACCCGGCTGCGACCCGGATTCCGGCAGACTGTGCCACCGCTGTGTGTATCAGCAATAAACACCGGGTCCTGTTTGAACCACTACCGGGCTCCACGTGTTTCCTGACTTGCGATCCAGGCGCTGCCCCACACAGCACAAAGTTAGTTTAAAGGCAACACATTTCGACTACAATTGCAGCCTTGTTCATGATTATGTTTTTTAAATAAATGGAGGTTTTACTATAACCTCAACATTCTGCTGGTTCCTCATCGCTGGGTCTACCAACTCTTTTCTAGACTCTGATTATAGCAGCCGCGACCCATGCTGAGGAAAGGAGATCAGCAAGTAGGACATTAATGGTGAGCAGACAATCGTTACTTATTTCTTGTTTAAAACATAACTGGTCGCTTGTCTCATGAGGTTGTGTCACGCAACCAAGATAAAAAAGCATACGACAGCTGATGCAGTAACCACCTGCATGAGCCAGGAATGTAGAAACCAGATGAAGTAGTGAATAAAATTATTTTATTTGTTCTGGACCGCTTCAATCAACAGCAGCACAGATTTTATCCACTATTTTATCTGGTTCCTACATCCCTACTATTCAGGTTAGCACAAATATGGCAATAGCGGTTTTTACAGTGTGTTCAACTGCTTTAAAATAATCTTAATTTTTTCTCCTGATCTAGCACCATACACTAACACCACATGGTAGTAATGGTTTAAAGTGCTTGTTGGACCTGAGTATACATTAGGTCAATACATTAGGTATCTAAAATGCTGTTATTTGGCTCAACATGCTCTTATATAATAAAGCATTAGCTGGGGTTTTTGTGGGATAGCACATACACTTAACACTGCATCATATGAATTGTCATTTATCATAGTATACAGAATATAAACAGTAAAATAACAAATTCCGATATATTTGTATATGAAAAGACATTATATCTTCTAGATAGCAGGTGGGTGGACAAATGCTTCATTATGATTACAGTCCTGCTTGCACCATTCTCATTCAGAGCTAGCAACAAGCCATTAAATAGTTATTGGCTATAAATAAAAATAAGTAATCAGATAAAATACTTCTAACATAAACAATAAAGAAATTACTAATTTTATTTCCAAATATCCTCACTATAGTTGGATGTGATACAGTTGAAGTCAGCAAAGGCATCTAAATTTGAAAAGTATAAGCTGTCCACAATGTTGGTTTACTAGCAGGGAAAGCGTGATTTTAAGCTGTCCTCAAGCTTGGGGTCCCTGCCCCCAAGATTATCTCTTAAGGCAGGTCTTTAACTTTGTTATGCTCCTAAGACTACCAAAAGCAGTGAAAGTGTAAATAGCACTCTCACTAAATAACACCAACCACAATAGTAATTTTAGAAAATAATCATGCTCTTTATTAAATATAATATAGAAAACAGTGGGTCTCAATAAAATAATACAGAACTCTTTGGGGAGAACAAGATAAAGAATTGGCATAGATGTTTTTACCAATAGATGAGAGAGAACAAAACATGCGTCTACACAGATCTAGAGTCTCAATTACTCAAATAGTGGTTGTAAAGCCCCATACAGACTATGATAATAGACCTGATATACACTTCACCTAAAAATTGCTAGGTCTGTACTGGGCTATACTTTGCCAAATGCCTATAATGTAAAAAGTGTACCAACCCTGGTGTTAGGTAACCTAGCTGCAGCTGCTAAAGGGAGATCTGCAAACCCAATTGCGATCTACTCTAGGTATCATAAGTCACTGCTAACAAAATATATAGCTCATGGTTTCTTGGACATGCGTCTCCATGTCTAGCTCCTGTTTCAAGTCGTGCACCATGGCCCAAGGTAAACCATGAGCTAAATTACTATTGCGAATGGTGTTTTTTTAGTGAGAGTGCTATTTACACTTTCACAGCTTTTGGTAATCTTGATAGTATGTTCTATTCACATGAGATTAAGGGGCTCCTATTGTAGATATTTTGTTATGCTCCTGGCTGTGACTCACCTAGGTGTCCCCTCTGACCTCTTAAGGGAGTGAAGGAGCACAAGAGCAAGGAAACACACAGAGAGCCTAAGCAAGGTAGCAGATGTAAAAAGAGATTCCTTCAGAATGTAACTTGATGCAAAAGGAACAACACCTCTTCTACACAGGAACAAGCTCAAACACCTTAAGAAAAACACAGATTCTGCTTCCAGCATGGAGTGAGGCCAGATGTGGGCAGATATAGTGGAAGTGGGAGACAATCACAGGCTACAGCTGGAATTATTATTAATATTATTTATTTATATATTGTCATAATATTCCATGGCGCTTAACATGTTAAGAGGGCAGGCTAGGACAAGTAACATTGTAACAATACAAGTAACAATGGCTGTGGACAATTCTAACATACAGATACAAGAGGGGAGAAGATCCTGTCCGCGAGGGCTCACAGTCTATGAGGGGCGGGTGGGGATACAGTAGCAGGGGGAGGTGTCGGTCGTGAGGCGGTGCGTAGACCGGGTCTCATTGCAGGTTGTAGGCTTGGAAGAAGAGGTGGGTTTTCAGGCCTCTTTTGAAGGTTCCCAGGGTAGGGGAATACCTGATGTAGTGGGGCAGTGAATTCCAGAGTATGGGTGAAGCACGGGAGAAGTCCTGTATGCGGTTGTGCGAAGAGGAGATGAAGGGGAAGTAGAGGAGGAGATTTTGGGAGAATCGCAGGTTGTGTGAGGATAGGTATCAGGAGACCATGTCGGAGATGTATGGAGGGGACAGGTTGTGGATGGCTTTATATGTCATGGTTAGTGTTTTAAACCGGGATCTCTGGGAAGCAGGGAGCCAGTGAAGGGCTTGGCAGAGGGGGGAGACAGGGGAGTAGCGGGGAGACAGATGGATTAGGTGGGCAGCGGCATTCAGGATAGATTAAGAGGTGAAAGGGAGGTAGCGGGGAGGCCGGTGAGCAGGAGGTTGAAGTAGTCGAGGCGGGAGATGATGAGAGCGTGAATAAGGGTTTTAGCGGTGTCGTGGTCAAGGAAAGTGCGGATCCGAGAGATGTTTTTGAGCTGGAATCGGCAGGAGGTGATGAGGGATTGAATGTGGGGCTTGAAGGAGAGAGAAGAATCAAGGATAACCCAAGGCACTTGGCGTGGGGTACTGGGGAGAGAGAGCAGTCGTTGACAACGATGGATAAGTCAAGTAGTGAGGGGGAGCGGCTTGGTGGAAGGCAATGAATTTGGTTTTGTCCATGTTCAGCTTAAGGAAGCGAGCAGAGAAGAAGGAAGAGATGGCGGACAGGCATTGCGGAATTTTGGATAGTAGGGAAGCGATGTCAGGTCCAGACAGGTAGATTTGGGTGTCGTCAGTGTAGAGGTGGTACTGGAGGCCATGGGACTCAATGAGTTACCCTAGGCCGAGAGTGTAGATTGAGAAGAGTAACTGTCCTAGCGCCGAGCCCTGGGGGACCCCGACAGATAGGGGGTAGGCCAAGGAGGATGTGTGGGAGTGGGTGACGCAGAAGGTCCGGTCCGTTAAGTATGAGGAGATCCAAGAGAGGGCAAGGTCCGTGATGCCACGAGATTCCAGGATCTGAAGTAGAAGGGAGTGGTCAACAGTGTCGAAGGCGGCGGGACAGGTCGAGGAGGAGGAGGACAGAATAGTGGCGCTTGCTTTTGGCAGTCAGTAGATCATTGGTGACTTTGGCCAGTGCTCTTTCACTGGAGTGGAGGGGTCGGAAGCCGGATTGCAGGCGGTCGAAGTGGGAGCAGGAGGAGAGGTGAGAGGACAGCTCAGAGTGGATGTGCTGTTCAAGTAGTTTAGAGGTGAAGGGGAGGAGAGATATAGGGCGGTAGTTGGAGACAGCCGTGGGGTCAAGGGAGGGTTTTTTGAGGATGGGTCTGATCAAGGCATGTTTAAAGGCTGAGGGGAAGGTGCCGGTGGTGAGTGATAGGTTGAAAAGATGAGTCAGGGCTGGGATTGAGGTGGGATGGGAGTGGGTCATGGTCACTTGAGGTGAGGTGTGATTTTGACAAGAGGGAGGAGAGCTGGTATTCAGTTATGCGGGGGAAGCAGTTGATGGAAGGAGAGGGCAGTATACGCAAGAGGGGAGGCTGTGGAGACAGTGGATCAAAGCTGCCTCTGATTCTGTCAATCTTTTCTTTGAAGAAGGAGTCAAAGTCTTCAGCAGAGATAAGGGAAGATGGAGGGGAGCGGGCGGGCGAAGTAGGGAATTGAAGGTTTTGAAAAGTTGTTTGGGATTGTGGGCTAGGGAGATTATTAGGGATTAGAAGAAGGTTTGTTTGGCGGTAGCAAGAGCATCTCTGAAGGTGACGAGGGACTGTTTGAACAGTGCAAAGTGCTCAGTGGATTGGGATATTTTCCATCGCCTCTCGGCTACCCTGGATGCTCGTCTCAGGTCTTTAGTGAGGGCGGTGTGCCAGGGTTGCCTGTTAGTGCGTGGAGTGTGGTGTGTGAGGGGTGCAGCTAGGTCGAGGGCCTTGGTTAGCGTTGTGTTGTAGAGGGTGGTGGCAGTGTCTGTGTCGCGTATGGATGTTATGTTGGTGAGAGGGAGGAGGGATTCAAAGAGTGAGAGTAGATCAATGTGTTTTAGGTTTCTGCAGGGGTGATCGAGTTTGCGGAGAGGAGGTGGCATAGTGGGGGAGAAGAGGGAGGAGAAGGTCAGTAGATTGTGGTCAGAGATGGGGAAGGATGAGTTTGAGAGGTTAGTGAGGGAGCAAAGACGGGTAAAGATGAGGTCCAGCGTGTGGCCACCTTCGTGGGTGGTGGAGGAGGGCCATTGGGAGAGTCCGAAGGAGGAGGTCAGGAAAAGAAGTTCAGAGGCGGTTGGGTGGGCGGTGTCGATGGGGATATTGAAGTCACCCATAATGATGGTGGGGATATCAGCAGAGGGGAAGTAAAGTAGCCAGGTGAGATGAAGTAATGTAGCCAGGTGAATGAAGGAAGGAAGGTCAAGAGAATACTCAGCCAGCAGGGAAGAGGTCCTTAACCCCTTCAGCATAGAAAAGATCATAAATCAGCAAAAACAACAGCTAAGTGAGCCCTGCAGAAGCCTGTGATCTATTAAAGGCTGAAACCTCCTGAAACCTGGTCCAGAGGTGGCATCAGGATGCAGCACACTCTTAACATGTAAATATTGTATTCCAGACAGAGCCACAATTCTATTGCATCGGCAGGGCAGTGACATCATGATGGGGGCAGGTTCTGTGGTGCTGGGGGCGGTAGCCATCTCTCCCCAATATGTGCTCTCCCCCGTCCACTCTCTCTCTCTCCTCCTGTTCCCTGTCTCTCCCGCCCTGTGTTCTTTCCTCACTGTGTGCTATGATATCATAGCAACCCACTATGATTTCAGAATACCCCATTGTAATGTCATCATCTCTCGCTATGATGTCATAATACACCACTATGATGTAATAATACCCCATTGTGATGTCATAATACTCTATTGTGATATAAAATACCCCTATAATATGAAAATACCTAGTTATGATGTAATAACCCCATTGTGATGTCATAATTCCCCAGTGTGATGTCATAATACCCAATGTGATGTCATATAACCCCATTGGGATACGGGGACAACCGGACACAGGTGGTGATGACAGGTGCCACACGGCAATTATATCCATGGATTTGCGCATGATTGCAACTGTATTTCTAAGGGACGTGGGACATAGGGCCCCATAGATTAATTATGGAATATGCGCTTTCTTTTTTATAAGGTCATTGTTAGTGGCTAGAACGTTTCCTGCTCACCTGCCAAATATTTCCTTAATTTTAATGCATGGTAAATTGATTAAGTGGAATAAAATCAAATTCACCAAGTCTTATGGATCATTTTTCCACGTAATTTGATTCACACACAAGTTATTCTCTGTGAAGTGTGACAAGCAGTGGTGTCTTGGACCTAGACACGGTCATTCGCCTTCCTGCCCTTAGATTCGCTTCCTCTTTCCGCTGTTGTAAGGCTTATTTCCCTCATTTTAAAAATGCTGATTTTTTGTTTATACTTGAGTAGTATTCAATTCTAATCAAATATATTTGCTTATCTCTAATGGTAAGGAAAAAGAAAATGTCAGTTTTTCAAATAAGTCAACAAGTATTCTCTGCTCTGCATTGCAATGCATATGCGGAATTCCTAAACTGGCAAAACAATACAGTAGTGTCCTTCATGCTTTGTTATCATACAAAGCACAGGTCACATGTGGACTACAAGCAACCATGAATGCAGAGAAGGCCATTTTGATGGTGACATATTCTTTTTAAAGATAACCGCCATATTTCTTTATACGAGCATGTTTATAGTCTAAAGTCTTTATAAAATATTTCATTAACTTCTTTTGTTCTGTTCTGTTGTTTCTTAGGTCATTTTATCAGCAGTAAGAAAAATATTCCTAAATATTCCTCTTAAGTTTAAAGCCATCTGTAAGCAGGGTAGCTGCAGGGTGGCTTTATTTCAGTTCAATTAAAATGATACTGCATTCTTTTTTTGACAATATATATATGATAATTAAATATGAATCATCATCTTTATAGCTGGTAATGTAAAGAATCAAAATGTTTTCAAATAGAATTGTGAGTGGAAAATGGACAAAATGAGAAGGTTTTTTATTATTCTGTACTTGACTTGCATTTTCTTACCACATACAGTGGATATAAAAAGTCAACACACCCCTGTTAGGGCCCTTTCACATCAGCGTTTTTTGTAATTTGCGGCAGATGCGGTGAAAAATCCGCATCTGCCGCAATTGCCGCATAACCGATGCACTTGCGGCGCGGTTGCGGTAATACCCATAGAAAGTATAGGGGGACTTGCGGCAGGTGCGGCAAGTGCGGTTTTGCACTTGTGGCAGGTGCGGCAGCGAAAAAAACCGCGGCTGACCGCACCTGCCGCAAGTCCCCCTATACTTTCTATGGGGATTACCGCAACTGCGCCGGTTATGCGGCAATTGCGGCAGATGCGTTTTCTCGCCACATCTGCCGCGAATTTCAAAAAACGCTGATGTGAAAGGGCCCTTAAATGCAAGGATTTTGTTGTGTAAAAATATATCAAGAATAATTTCATAACTTTATCCATCTTTGATGTCACACCTATAACACTGTTCTATATATTTTCAAAATTTGTAAGGCTCATTAATGAAATAAGGAATGTCCTAATGATTGTGACCTTTTAAATTCAAGTTTGAAAATAAAAATTTGTAGTTGGCTTTTATTTCTATGATATATAAGAGTTTTCCTTTTACTTCTATGTAAAACTAATGCATAAAAGTTTTAAAACATTATTATTTTTGCAAATGTAAAGATCCAGAAAAATTTAATGTCAATTTTCTGATATTTACTGGAAACCTAGCAACAATTCAAATTACTAAAACATGTCTGTACACTATTAAAAATTATAAAGTTACAGAAAATTGCACTACAAAATTTGGTCCTCATTTAATGACAGTTCTTCTTTGCTTGTCTTCTGATCTCCTGCATCCTAACATCTCTCAAAATAGTTCAGTGGTAATCGGCAAACATTGATGGGTTCCACTTTCCTTGATATCTTTTCTCCATAGCTATACTATCTTAGTAAAATCTCTCACTGTGCTTGTCGCTCACTGTTTCATGGTTTGGTGGAAAAGAGTCTAGATGTGAATGTAAGAAGTTCATCTTAAGTATATGTTATAGCCAAGATCCTTACATGTTTGGGGAGTTTTTACACCAACTTTTTATAGTTATTTGCTTAAGAGTTCACCCCAAAAAACTAGTTACCACTAATGTGAATTGTGGGGCAGCGCCGGGATTGCAAGTCAGGAAAAACGTTAAGCCCAGTAATAGTTCAAACAGTACCTGGTTTTATTGCTGATACACACAGCGATGGCACAAGCTGCCGGAATCTGGGTCGTAGCCGGGTACACAGGATACAGTCCACACACAAAGTAACCCGGTTCCTTCAGGTCATGAGCTTTCCGATATAGGTCGCCCCGAGCACCCAGCCCTCCCGGGCTAGACTGTGTTATTATAGCACACGGCCCCTGGAACTCTTGACCTCTCCAGTCTATATCTGCTGCTGCTTCAGCTTAGGCAAAAAGCTGTCCACAGGGAACCCCACCCTGCCTCCTAACCAGACTTTTAACTCTGTGTCTCCTTCCAAGTGGCCTGCAAGACCCGGAGCGGATGGAGTGGACCGTCCCTCTCTCTCACACCCTATACCGGGTTCAATATGTGACAGTGCGCATTCTGGTGGAGACATAGCGCCCCTCGCATATGATCCCCCGCACTGTCTCACAGAATGCTACCCCTGCAGCCTTTTCCTTGCCCTGTAACAAATGCAAACACTTCTCATCATGAAGAAGTTTAAGAATCTGAAGTCCAATGAAGACTTCTTCCTTTATCTTTGCTTCACTCAACTTTGAAAATGTATCAATGATATACGTGAATGATTTTATATTTGTTCAATCACGTTAAAAATTTGTAAACTTCTTCATGATGAGAAGTTTCTGCATTTGTTACAGGGCAAGAAAAAGGCTGCATAGGTAGCATTCACATTAGTGGTAACTAATTTTTTGGGGTAAACTCTTAAGCAGATAACTATAATAACTATGAAAAACATTGCAGACAACATTTTCCTGTACGCTCTGCTAAAGCGCAGTTCCTGGGGCTTCCTGTGTCACTGCATCCATGGTAAATATCGGGTTACTATGGAACAGCATTAGCTCTCACCACCCGACGTTAACGCTGTCCGTTACAGCAGGCTTGCCTCTGTAGTTACTGCATCCGTCAAACATAAGTGACATAATAAGTGTGGCCCTAGCCTTAGGCTTTTTTATGATAAATTGATGAAGAGCCTCATTTCCTTTGGATTATGACATATTCAGAGCTTCCATTAAACTGTTTATGTTGTTGCATGGCACAAAATCACTCTCCATGAAGACATGTAGGACAAGATCTTTATCACATTTGTGGAACAAAAAATCCAAACATAGTCTGCAGTGGCGTAACTTCAGGCCCAGGGGCCCCGATGCGAAAGCTCCAACGGGGCCCCCAATTATTGCAAATCTTTCATAGTATTAGTTTTTTCTATAGGCCAGAGGGACTTTTGGGGCCCCCTAGGCAGCAGGGCCCGGGTGCGATTGCAATCCCTGCACCTATTGTAGTTACACCCCTGATAGTCTGGATCCTAAGAACTAAGCCTTGCTCTTGGGCAGATCCAAATCTCTATCAAGATTGTTCAGTTAACTTTCTATTAGAATGTGAGGTTGCTGACAGAAAGCCTGGGTTGTGAGAGGAAAATAATTAATGACATCAAGTGCTCCCTTCTTCCTCACTTGACTGAAAATGTTTCTGGTGCTTTTAGAACTAGACGTTTTTCTGTATGTGATACTAGGTGTATTGCAGATTAAAAGTTTTGATTCTGCAATGTCCACTTCGTTTTCCTTGAATCTATTTTCCTTTTGGGGGTGCCATGCAGAAATAGCAATTGGTAATGTGATTGGGTGATTGGGTCAGCAAAAAGCATATATTGCCTCTTCCTATGTGTGGCACCCCAGGGGTTAATGTGCCACAGAAACAACAACAAAGGGTTAACTCCCCACACAACACTGGACACTGCACTAGCACCTCTGGGCCAGAAAGGGGAGCTAAAGCAGCTCCCTTATATATTCTAGATCAAGAGGAAGTAGTTAGTTCAGTTCCTGGGAGAACTGAGGAAGAGAGACTGTAGTGTAAAGGGGCTGCATCAGGCTTCTCTACAGTCTGCTCCTCGGTTCCAGGCCTAGCCAGGGTCTGAGGGAAGGAGTACAAGAAACAGAGGAACACATCTTGGAGACTGAGTGACTTCATAACTCGCCCCGGAGGAGCGCACAGACCGGATACCAGATCCGAATCTGTGACTGAAACACGCAGCACAGAAAACATCGAGATAGTGGCGGTTGTAGATCTACACTGTACCACAGTGAATCAACATTGCGGGGTCAGAGGCACACGGAAATACTCAAGTTGCCTAGCAAAGGGGGTACCTATGAGGAGAGACAATGCCAGCAGCTCAGCTAAAGCAGCAGGGCCACACATACAGCACAGCAGTGGAAAGCTGAGGACCCGACAGACTCCATGGACAATACTCTGCTACCAAAACCTGCAGTAAAGTCTTGGAAATCTTCAAAACTGTGAGTGTGTGTGATTCTTGTACTCGCGCCCTACTTTCCCTCACAAACAGCCACCGTCTCCACTATCATCCCTATCCTGCAACATCCATTACATTCATCATAGACTTTAACTATCACTGCCCCGGGGAACCAGGCTCTACCTGCGGAGAGCCGTTACATCTCCAGCTGCCAAACATCATCCCCGGAGGTTCTGCAGCAGCAGTGGTCCCCTCACTGACCACAACCCGTGGGTGGCATCACGAGAAACTCCCCTGTAAATATTCCCATTACTTGCGGAACCTGGGACACAGTCCAGACCAAGACCGCCGTGATATCCCCAGCAGTACCTTGGTCCGGCACCGAGTACCCTGTCCCAGTGGGCTCCACATATGCAACTGTGATGTGCATCTTTTGCAGCATATGTGTTGAGCCCAGTTCTTGTCCTGATCTCCTATTCTGCAGCCAAAATAAATGTTGTAGGCTTTCCTTATCACGGTAGTCAAGTTTCACCTTTGTTTCGCAAAAGTGACTTCTCCACATATATAGCAAAATCTATATGCTATTTTATTGCAACAATAAGGCATATCTGAAATTACATATATAACCTAATCTATGAAATCCTAAAGTTGTACAAACACACAAAGAAAGAATTTATAAAAGTACCTGATAAAACTTTAAATAGGATTGCATCATCAGAGGGGAGTTGGGGATTTTTGATTGGTCACCCTAAGATAATAAAGTACTGAAGTCTCAATAAACTAAATAGATAATGTAATAGACTAACTACTAACAATGAAATATTGAAGATGATATAGTAATAAAGATATAATTTTTCTTTAAGCCTTCATGAAAGTTATTACAATCTCCTCTTGATCTTGAAAAATTGAGCTAATCAGTAATTTTAAAGGGGTTCTCCAGGAGAAAACAAATTATTCTACTGTTTTCTCCTGTAAACTGTAAAGATGAGATGCTAAATACAGTTTTAGAATCCCTACAATATCTTTAATTCAGTGTGAAAGGAGCTGCTCTTTCTGCTTCCCCCCTCCCCTCTGGGACCATACAACACATGCTCCCTGTTGTTACATCATGATATCTGTTTCTTTGCTGTCCAAGAACATGGGGAATGACCATGCTCCTTGTTGTCAAACAATAGCAGATATTGTTAGGGACGTGGCTGTTACTAACAATATGAAACGGACCTCCAGATATGTGATGGTACATCCCAGACAGGAGGAAAGAGCAGTAAGGACAGCTCCTGTCACATTGAAATACAGCTATTGTAACGATAATAGACTTGCATATCACATTTATCATTTATGGAGGTATTGATCATATTCTTTTTGAGCACCACAAAATTAATTCAGTTCAACTGCTTTCATCCCTGAACCAATTAGGCTGTAGAATAATGTAATGGCTCAGAGACAAGAACGGTAATAGGCTGCTGATAATGTCATGCTTGGGAGGTAAGGGATTCAGGTAACAGGTAGGTGTAATGGGCGAAGGGATCAGAAGGAGATAATCTGACCCTTACACTGGGGGTCCTTAGCTCGACCTGGCTCTCTAAGGTACCACTGATGGTGAGGAGGTCCAAGTCTCCACCCTATTCCCTGGCTCCTGAATAGCCCTAGGTTGAGGGCTCCTACCTCCACCTAAGGATCCGGGATCACATCTACTCCCAAGGAAAAACATCAGCCCAGCAACTAAGCAACAGCACAGTACCAAGACCTAGAGCAAATAATTATCAGCAGCATCTGACAGAGGGGAGGGAAGGACATTTAAAGCCAGGGGAAGGGATTCCAGGTGAGTCACACATCAACCCCTCAAATGACAGCTAAACATAATAGTGAGTGCAGCTCTGTAGCCTCCTACGACTGGCCCCAACCATGAGGGTCTTCCAAGATAGCCTGGCAGTGCTGGACGCATTCAGCACCACCTGAGCGCTGCCTATCAACCAAAAGATGACCAAAGTCATGGTGTTTCAGAAAAGGAACCAGAATAAAACCCCAACTCACTCCCTCACATTAAATGGTTCAACACTGGAGAAGACCAACAGCTATACCTACCTCGGTCTGGAGCTAAGCCAAACCAGGAGCTTCTAGCAAGTAGCAGAGACCCTAAAAGAAAAAGCATGCAGAACCTTCTATGCCATCAGAAGACAACTATACCACCTCAAACCACCGGTGAGAGTTTGGCTCAAGATATTCAATAGTGTCATCACTCCTATATTGTTGTATGGTAGCGAGGTATGGGACCCTGCGTCTTACCCAGACCAGACAAAGTGGGATTCCAGCCCAACTGAAGTCTTTCACCTCGAGTTCTGCAAATATCTACTCCAAGTACATCACAGCACCTCAAACATAGAATGTTGGGCAGAGTTGAGCTGATTCCCTTTATGGCTAACTATAAACAAGAGGACGCTATCACATCAGACACATATACAGAGCAGCAACCTCAGCTCCTACCATCATAAAGCCCTACTGAGCCAAAGCCCAGAGCAAGCCATGAACCCTGGCAGTCAGTCCCACCAAAGTCAGCTACACAACCTGACAAAAGCCGAAATAAAGAAATTCTCAGAGAGCTGCAAGATGCAATATATAGAGGGATGGCAGAGTGATTTAGAGAACTCCCAGAAATTCACCATCTACTAATCGTTGCGGAGGGACTATACTCTGGCCGCATATCTGGAGAGGTTACATCACCCCAAAGACAGGCAACCCTGAGTCTGTACAGACTGAGTGCCCACAGTCTAGAGGTGGAAACAGGGTGGTACTGACAGACATGCCAGCCACGAGAGAACAGACTGTGGCAGCAGTGCCAGCAGGGGGCACTGGAGGACGAGGTGCAGTTCCTGCTTCACTGCAATAAAAACTAAGCAGTGAGGGCCACCCACTTCCAGAGACTTTCCACTCACAACTCAGACTTCTGATCCATGGACGAGGAGAGGAAACTCTGCATCCTACTGGGCGAAGAGGAATCAACAGTGGAGATCGCTGCCCAATACATCACCATATGTCATAAGTTGAGAGGAACTTTAAACCCCCAAATGAACTATTATTCCCCAAATTGTGCCCCCAACACCCCATTCCCTCAATCCCCATTCCCCTCCCTTGTCACATTTATTTTTCTTGCTTTGGCATTTGGTCCTGCCAATAAAGCCTATTTGAGTTTGAGCTCATATGCCTTTTTTGCCTTAAGCATTTCAGCCATACAGTGCAGCTGTCGGTGCTGCAGACACAAGTCCCAGAGATCACTTGATCTTTGAGGCTTGGGTCAGGTGACTGAATGTCGTCATGGCAACATCGGGTTGCTATGGCAATGCCAGGTTGCAATGGTGATGTCAGGCCAAAGATGTTGGGAAAAGGGCAGGTGATCCCTTTCCCTTTACCCTTACTGCTGAAATTGATACCAATCACAATGGTTAGAGGGTAATACAGCCAGTAAATTGTGGCTATTATCCCTGGCTATGTGACACTACTCCTCTCCACCCTTTATTCGCTCGATGCACGGGATGAAGCTAAGGAGGAGCGATCACAGGCAATTTCATTGTTTGAATCATTACAATCGCTGTGATTGGCTGGTCAGATTTAACAGCCAATCACAACAATCGTAGTTCCGGAGGGCAATGCTTAATCCCTGCAGTCGAGTTTCGGTGCAGAATAAGCAGGCCTTAGAGTGGGTGCGCGGTTACTTTGGCTATAGAGCAACAATTTTACCATGATGAACCTGTATGTCAATGGTTGGTAAGTACTATCGAGCTATGATGAACCGGTATGTCAAAGGTCATGAAGGGGTTAACATATATTGTTGTCATAAGTTTCCTGTAGTGTTTAAGTCAGGTTCAAAACTTTGTTACTGCACTTAGCCCACCCAGGAAATATGGAAATAACTAAAAATTGTAGGATTCACATAATGGAAAGAAAAAGATAACTAAACAACAGCCTGCCCTTTTTATAGGTTTGTCATGTATACAGTGGGTATGGAAAATATTCAGACCCCTTTGCTTCACTGCAGCCATTTGGTAAATTCAAAAAAGTTCATTTTTTTTCTCATTAATGTCACTCTGCACCCCATCTTGAATTAAAAAAAGACAAATGTAGAAATGTATTAAATTTATTAGAAAAAATGAAACTGAATTATCATATGGTCATAAGTATTCAGACCCTTTCCTCAGTATTGAGTAGAATCATCCTTTTGAGTTAGTACAGTCATGAGTCTTCATGGGAATGATGCAACATGTTTTTCACACCTGGATTTGGAGATCCTCTGCCATTCTTCCTTGCATATCCTCTCCAGGTCCATCAGGTTGGATGGTGAACGTTGGTGGACAGCCAGTTACAGGTCTCTCCAGAGATGCTCAATTGGGTTTAGGTCAGGGCTAAGGCTGGGCCAGTCAAAAATGGTCAAATACTTGTTCTGAAGATACTACTTTGTTATTTTAGCTGTATGCTTAAGGTCATTGTCTTGTTGGAAGGTGAACCTTCAGCCAAGTCTGAGGTCCAGAGCACTCTGGAAAAGGTTTTCATCCAGGATATCTGTGTGCTTGGCGACATTCATGTTTCCTTGAATTGCAATCAGTCATCCTGTCCCTGCAGCTGAAAACACACCCCATTGCATGATTCTGCCACCACCATGTTTCATTGTTGGAATTGTATTGGACAGGTGATGAGCAGTGCCTGGTTTCCTCCACACATACTGCTTAGAATTATCACCAAAAAGCACTATTTTTGTCTTTAGACCATATAATCTTATTTCTCATAGTCTGGAGTCCCCCGTGTGTTTTCTTGCAAACTCTATGCGGGCTTTCATATGTCTTGCACTGAGGAGAGACTTCCTTTGGGCCACTGTGCCATAAAGGCCAGACTGGTGGAGGGCTGCAATGATAGTTGACTTTGTGGAACTTTTTCCCATCTCCCTACTGCATCTCTAGAGCTCAGCAACAGGGATCTTAGGATTCTTCTTTACTTCTCTCACCAAGGCTCTTCTTCCATTATTGCTCAGTTTGGCTTGACAGCCAGGTCTAGGAAGACTTCTGGTGGTTCCAAACTTTTTGCATTTAAGAATTATGGAGGCCACTGTACTCTTAGGAACCTTGATTACTGCATACATTGTTTTGTAACCTTGGCCAGATCTGTGTGTTGCCACAATTCTGTCTCAGCGCTCCTTAGGCAGTTGCTTTGACCTCGTGATTCTCATTTGGTCTGACATACACTGTGAGCTGTGAGGTCTTATATAGACAGGTATGTGCCTTTCCAAATCAAGTCCTATCAGTTTAATTAAACATGGCTGTGCTTCAATGAAAGAGTAGAGCCATTTTAAGGAGGATCACAAGGAAATGGACAGCATGTGACTTAAATATGAGTGACTGAGCAAAGGGGCTGAATACTTATGACCATATGATATTTCAGTTTTTCTTTTTTAATAAATTTGCAAAATTGATTACATTTCTTTTAAGTCAAGATGGGGTGCAGAGTGTACATTAATGAGACAAAAATGAACTTTTTTGAATTTACCAAATGGCTGCAATGAAACAAAGAGTGAAAAATTTGAAGGGGAACTGAATACTTTCCGTGCCCACTGTATGTCTACAATTTGTCAATTTAAAATAGTGTGGCAAAATAGACCTGCACATTTTAATGCCTTGTTTCACTGTTACAAAATGTTTACAGATTTCGAGTTAAAACAAATTTATTTGCCCTGGCCAAAAAAGTTAATGTAAAAACAAATGCTAGGAAGAGAGAATACCATCTAAAAATACTGCAACAGATCACAGCATATTTGTGTGTTTCCAAACTCAGTAATTAAAACAGGTATGCCGAAAGTATTCATATCTCTTTTAATTGTAAGGTGTAAAGAAATTTAAGGTTGCAACCTAGTTACACGCATGAAAAGTACTTTTCAGAAACAGCCAGAAGTCTTGTTGTAGTCTCTGAAATTGTCAGATGCAGCTAGTAGAACACTTACAAAACTCTAACCCCTTTTGTACTTTTATTTTTTTCAAATTTTAATTATTCCCTTTTATTAATAACACAACAGATGGTATATGACTCCAATGTACAGAATAGTTACACATCAGATTATGGCCATAAATGATAATGCGACAACAGCCTGCAACTTGGTTATGCTGTATACTTGTGTACGTTGTATGGTTGATCAGTTGGACAATTAAAACAGGTATTCAAAAACTAAACTGTAAGTTTTCTTTAAAAGAATAAAAGTAAAAAATAAAAAAGCAAGGAACCAGAAGGGTCCCATTCTTTTACAAAATTGCACAGGTCAAGAAAAACAAGGAATATTAATATCCCAAAAGCAAGCACCTGCAACAGGCTGCTGTATTCAAGTGGTGTGTGAATGGGTCTAATTTTGAATAATTACAATGAAGTGTGCAAAAAATCTATAATTTGCACAACACTTACACTTTGAGGTATACAATTCTGTTTACATTTCTGGATTATGGAGTTCATTCTTTAGGATTGAAAATATATGTTTTGCCTGTCCTGCATAGCAGGAATCACATGTTCTGTGATAAATCCTAGGATTCATAATTTTGTTTTAGTAACAAAAAAAATGAATTTAATACTGTTAACTGATTTGGAGTGTGTAAAGAATAACTAAAGGTGTTTATTAAGATGCTGTCACTGCATTATTTCTCAACCAATCAATTCCGTCACACTGACTGAATAAGCAGAAACTGCATTTGTCTATACATCACTTGAATCTTTGGCTTAGGCTGCCTTCACATTTGCGGACCCCTCCGCAGCGTTCTGCGGAGGGGATCCACAATGTGAGCGCAACACTGCAAGCCTCTATCTTTATAATGGGAGCGCACGGTGCTGCGCTTGACAGCGCATGACCGTGCACACCCATTCACTGCCATATGTGATCTGTGCGCAGGCAGAAGCCTGTGCACAAATCACCCAGTCTCGTCCGCACCACGAACGCGACATGTTGCATTTCTGGTGTGGACGAGACCGGGTGATTTGTGCGCAGGCTTCCGCCTGTGCAAAGATCACCTATGGGAGTGAATGGGTGCGCACGGTCATGCGCTGTCAAGCGCAGCACCGTGTGCTCCCATTATAAAGATAGAGGCTTGCAGTGTTGCGCTCACATTGTGGATCCCCTCCGCAGAACGCTGCGGAGGGGTACGCAAATGTGAAGGCAGCCTAAGTGTTCACATACTTAGAATATCTTCAATCTATGCGAGCACTGTAGTTGTGCACCATAATCAAATACGATATCTTTCAGACTAGAAAAATAATGTAAAATAGGAAAAAATAATTTTTAACACTAAAGTAGGGGTCCATCTTATAGTCCAACTTATCATCCAAGTGTAGCTTACCGGCGGGGCAAGGGGATGATTTTTCGCAACCCAGCGTATTTCCCCTCTCATTGTAGTGGTTCATCAGGGGTTTATTGCTCTATTAGTCCTGTATGGTCATGGTCCAGACTTATATCCTAGTAGAAATAGGTTTAGGCATATAGTCAAAGCTAAAAAGTAGAAACTTCAGAAGGTTATACAGAATCAAACATCATTGTATTCTATTGAGGTAGATATACTCTCTCAATAGAGCAGAGCAGTTTATCAAAAAAGATGAATATGGGGTCACATAGAAATAGATAGATATATTCTTCTGAGACAGGTCATACAATTAAGGATACATTCTTCTGAGAGAGATCACTAAGGATACATTCTTCTATGGGAGGGTCAAAATTCCTGTCATCTGCAGACAACTATGTCTCTAGATGCCCTCTGCTATCAGACACTATCTTGATAGGTTTATCAATCCCAAAGATCTCTACCTTTATAATATAGGATTGTTGATGTTGCATACCCGGTCTGTTTGTGAGAATAATAATATATCTTCCCTCGGTAGTTGTAATATAAGTATCCTTTTAAAGTGTTATACTCTACATCTGAAAAGGGCATATCTCAAAAATATATCTCTTCTGCCTTAATTAAGAAGTGTCATCTCTATAGTAATGTTAGAAAATGGTTCCCACTTGATGAGACAACTGATCTCTTCCAAAACCAAAGGGTAAATCTGGTAACGTATTGAAGTGTATATAGTGTGTGATCTGAAAATAATTGCCACTGGGCTCCCTTAATAGGGAGACTCTAAGAAACTTTTGTCCAGCATAATATTTCTCATACAAAGGAGGAGGGTAATACCAGTTTCATATGTTACCCAGTGTAAGAATCTTAAAGGGACTGTGTCAGGTCATTTTTCACTATGATACTAATAATACCCTTGAATAGTGCTCAGGCAGACTTTTTAGAAAATGTAATAATCTTTAATCTACGATGAGGAGAGATAGGAGGGGGCAGGTGTTTTGTGCTACAATATGTGTGCTGTCTGTAAGAAATTTCTATATGCTCATACGAACTTTGGTTTTCCTATATACATGTAACATGTGTAGCTGCTGAGCAAACGCTAAACAAATAGAAATATCTCTATCACACACTGCACGCATGCCTCAGATACACACAATGAAAATGTCTGATGTGCAGCTGCAAAGAGTACCCACGTCCTCCCCCCTCCTTTCTCATCTGGACTGTGCCTGTTCATGGAGAGCCAACCACACAACAGGATACAGACCAAAAGGAGGGCAATGCAGTGATGTCACTCACTACATGAATATTCATTTCCTGGGGAGTGTGCTGCAGAGAATTAAGTGATCACTCACTGTGATTGACCAGATGGATTAAATCTCTTTTCTTGCAGTTTACAGAGGATAGGAAAGAAGTATAAACAAAATAAATACATTAACAGAGAGGGCTTTACCTGTTCAGTTACAAATTAATATCAGTTACATATGGATTTTTGACCTGACAGATTCCCTTTTAATGTATATGTGCCGCCCAGCTTAGGGGACCGGGATACCCGGCGCAGGGTCCCTTTCCTTGGGGGAGTCACTGGTGGCTGGACCCAGGCCGTGGCCCCAGGCTGGCACACTCCTAAAAGGGGGTATTTACAGGGGATTTAGAAGTTTATATAATTTATAAAGTTTGTAGATGTTATTGTCGTGACGCCACCCGGAATAATGTGGCTATATATGGCCACCGCTGCCTTGTACTGGCCAGGGGATGATGGTGAGAGGCAGCTGAGATGGTATAGCCCTTTTCCGGGTAGGGCTGTAGGGTCCCCTGGACAGGTGATGTTAAAGTTAATGATGGATGAAGATGGAAGTATGGTGAGGAGATGTTAAGGACACAGACACTTACTTGATTCACAGCAAATTCTCTCAGCGGTGATGGTCCCAATCCTGGATAGATGGTAGCTGTTAAAGCAGAGGCTGAGGCACAGATGAGGTTTAACTGGTTTACTTTCAACCAAACTATAATACAACAAGTCCCGTCTCCGGAGTCTGCAATAGGGGTTCAGTTGCTCAGGCCCCACCGGGTCCTTTACCTCCTGCTTGCGCTGTCTATGTGGCCCTGCTGCCGTGTGTGAACTCGCTGCCGGCCCAAATCTGTCCTCTCTGGGTCCCACTCAACAGGCAACTTGAGTCCTTTGTCTCTCTCTGCTTACCCCCTCCGGGAGTACTGCTGAACTCTTAGTATGTTGCTGTGTCTGGCCCTGTGAAGCTTGTTGTTACCTCACGTTTTTTTCCGGTTGCTGTATTGTATATAACTAATGCAGCCACGGATCCGGTATCCGTATCTGCGCTTTTTATCTAGGGTAGATAATGATGCAACCCGATTCTGAAAGTGTTTCTCTTATCAGTTTTCTCCTCCTCAGACCGATGGCTTGGCCCTGGAAATTGTCAGTCAGTCCTCAGGAACTCAATGCAGCTCCTGTCACTCTGAGCTCCTGGCTCCAACTGTCTGAAAATTTACCTCAGACCAGTGTTTTATCTCTAGGGAAGTCTCTGGTGTCTCTGGAGCTCCCCCTACTGGCCAAAGATGGTAGTGCAGTGGCATGGCTTTCTATGTGAGTGCAACTATTATGATCTTATACTGTGGCTAATACCCGCAGGGGCGCCACATATAGTTTCATGCTCCTGGTTGGTGCCTTGATGATGCCCCATAGCGAATATAATGCTGTTACCAAAATTGTTTTGCTCACTACTATCGGACCTAGTAGTAACATGAAAATAAGCCTGGACATATAATTGTTGAATTCTTGCTATTCTTCAGCTCATCATCTAAGCTACAATATAAACTCCTCTCCACCAAGCCCTTCACTGTCTTCCTATTGTCCAGAGGCTCCAGTTCAAAACGCTAACTATGACATACAAAGCCATCCACATTCTGTTTCCTACATACATCTGAGACATGGTTTACCTATACACACCATTCTATTCTCTCAAGATCTCCTTCTCTACTCCCCTCTTATCTCTTTTTCCCACAACCGCATACAAGATTTCTCCCGTTCTTCACCCATACTCTGGAACTCTCTACCTCAACACATGAGACTCTTGACTACTGTGGAAACCTTCAAAAGGAACTTGAAGACCCACCTCCTCCGATAAGCCTACAACCTGGAGTGATTATCAGTCTACTGAACTTCCACATGACCAGCTCTACTCTCTCCTAGTGTATCCTCACCTACCCCTTGTAGACTGTGAGCCCTCGTGGGCAGGGTCCCCTCTCCTTCTGTACTTGTGTGTGCCTTGTATTGCTCATGTTTATTGTACTTGTCTATGTATGCCCCTTTTCACATGTAAAGTGCCAAAGGATAAATGGCACTATAATAATGAGTAATAACAATAATAATAAATAGCAAAAGGTTAAAAGTCATGACTTAACCTTTGCAATCATTATACCTAATATACCTATGATTTTTCTAAACAGTCTAATGATATGGGCCGTCACTCTTCACATGAATCGCACATGAATATTTACTGAATTGCATATACTAGTTTCATATTGCAATAGTTTCAGAAAACCCCTGTCTCCCTGCTACAGATTTTGTTTACAAAAAACCCAACCTCCTTGGGTCCAGCACTGAGTCTTCACCACTGTACCATGTGTCTGGTATTGTAAAATATAAAAGGGTGGGGGACAAGAGGTGCAATAGTGCCCTATCACTAGTGACACTAATCGTAATGGGGTGGTGCTGAGAAGCCACTCACCTGATGCAGTTGTGATCCCCACAACTGGTTTGAAGGCGTTTAGGAAATATTATTCCAAGCTGCTGCAGGACCTCCACCGACCACTGAACAGTGGTTATAATCCAGAAAGATGATGGGAGTATAGGTGTATCACGGTCCCCGCTGCTCCAGGGCTTAAAAAAACTCACCAAAGAGCCAGTCATATTTCCATCCTTTATTCTCCTTCTCCTACGCGTTTCGGCACCTAGCCTGGCACCTTCATCAGGGATATTACATCAAACAGTAACAGTGGGGTTTTTATAGCCCCAAACTTACAAAAAACAGGGTGTTGTCTGTGTACCTGTGATGTCATTTGCATCATCAAAATGGGAGGATCTCCTCATTTTCCTGCTCTTTTTATAAAAAGCTTAACCAGTATCCAAAGTCACTAAGTTGAATGTACATTCTATTTATAAAAAGATGACTTAAATGTCCCTGATAAAGAATTTTTAAAAATAATACATGAAATTGCAAAAATCAGCGATCAAAATATCTTCCTGATGCAAAAAATATAAAAAAACTTTTTACATTACTTCATATGGGGTTAGAACCTGAGACTTCCACATAAGTGAGTATATATCGAGGTGATTAGTGGTATACACCACCCGCTCTTTAGATGTCAAAGTTCTGGATATAAGGGATAAAATACTGGAAGAATAGATCATTGCAAATAAAAATCCCATAAATATACTAGTAAAACCGTAAGAGAAAATAAAAAATAAAGAATAATAATAAAAAATGGTCATAAATATTTAAGGAATTGGCATTAATACATAAAAAAAATTTTTTAAAAGGATTTTTATTAATATATTAAAGTATTAAAAATGGAGAACATATGTATTACTGTATCGCAAACTAAAAAAAGGATGGTGTATATAAAACAGTTAAATAATCCGTATAGAATCACAATCCCTATGTAAAAATCAGCGGAAACTCAGCATTGTGCCCATTAAACATAGATTTTGGTGGGTTATTTGCATTATATGCAATTTATATACAGGCTGGACCATTTATAGGGTGGGCAATCTATATGGATACAAATCAAAATGGGAACGGTTGGTGATATCAACTTCCTGTTTGTGGTACATTAGTATATGGGAGGGGGGAAAACTAATGTGCCACAAACAGGAAGTTGATATCACCAACCTTTCTCAATTTGTTAGGGTGTATCCATATAAATTTACCAATGATATTTAGTCCTGTATTACAGAACAGGAGCTAACCACCGTGTACGTCTCCCAAGGAGATAAAGTCAAACTGTTTGCTTAGAGTTGATCAGATCTGCTGTGTTCATGATGAATGATATATGACCATTATCTGCTTAGACGCTGCATAAATAAATACATAATATCAGACGCTTAGATGGATAACAGATATTGCTCTGAGGGTGAACTTGGAGTACAGCAGCAACAACGGCAAAATCCAAACAGGAAAGCGCACTATTCATTGTGGTCCTGAGTGAATTCGATTAATAGTTTTATGTGTCAGGAATGATTGGACATATCATCTAGAATCAGAGTGCTTAGCTCCTTTGTGCTTTATATTTTCTGTGAGACCTTGGCAGTGAGAAAACTGCTTGTGAAGGATTGTCGGTTTGTAGCCAGTGCAGACAAGTATTCCCTGTCAGGAATGGTAATACAGGCGGACAAGTGCACATTAATTTTAGATTATTCATTCTGACAAGGATGTTGATGTGGTGTTTTTTTTGCATTTGTTGGTTTAGGCAGACACAGAAGGGAGCTTTAAGGCATGAATACAGTCAAAACTTTTTATCCCTGTTCCCTGTTTCCAAAGAGGGGGCTTTACTTGATAAACGGTCCTTTAAAATGCACTCTCAGTCATCTTATCAGCAGAAATAAAAAGCTTGCATTCAGAGCCACAGCAGTACACGTGTAGCCATGGTGATTTTATCCACATCAAGCTGGGGTGGCAAAAACTGCCATGAAAAAGAAACTCAATAATGCAGGAATTCATTTAAAGAATATATGAAGGAGTTGAGACAAGCTGTCAACAAACTGGCAAAACACCAGAGAGAATCAGTGTGACCTTTCTGCAGACCATTTAAGAAAACTAGTGGCATACATGTAGAAAACAGACTTCAAAAGAGTTATATTCAAGCAAACATCAGTCTGTATTCATCAAAAAGCAATGTTAGGAATAATAATACTACATAAATGATCATTAACGGTCTGCGCAGTTTACTCACACAAAAAAAGCTTGATGTACAGTATGTATCTAAGTTGTTGGCAAAAGTTGTTTTTACAAAGTTTGCTGCCTCAGTCTTTTTTATCTCTTTTACCAATGATTTATCTAGGAGGGCGGCAGATGGGGCATTTGCCCAAGGTGCAGTTATCAGTGGGGTGCGGTTAAGCCATCTGATGTGGTGGTCCGAGTTGCCTTCTGAGCAGCTGCATTTTGTCGCTTCTCCACAATGGAAGTTGGTCATTGACTAAGATGGCTGTCAGACTTACACCCAGCTCAGAGAAAGAGCAGTGCGCCAGCTAATAGTGTAACTTTTATAAAAGAGTCTTAATCATGAATTCATGATAGGCGCTCTAGTCGAAACACATGGCATTTTGCTTGCCTTCCCCACTGGGTTGCCCACTACTTGCATCACGATGTTTTAATTGATTAAATAAGTTGTTGTTTTTATACTTATCTACCTTATCTGTGTTTGCTAGAGACTCTTCAGTTTCACATACTACTTGCCAGGACCAGGGCGACTCTGAGCAACGGTGTGGACTATGTATACCTGGGGCACTGAGGAATGAGCTAAACGTTTTCTATATAACAACACATGATACACTGTGATTTCCTATTTCATGTATACAGAGCAATAATGACAGGTCTTGCATTAGTCTCTATGACATACTTGCCGCGTGGTTGCTGGTGTGCAACTAAAGGTAAAGTCATGGATGGCTGTTAATCTAAAAATTCCATAATGGCATCATATGAGAATGTTCTACCATCTCTCATTTTGGTCAGTCCCAATTGCAGAGTGCTCTGGATGGCAGCAGTGTTGGATACTCATGATCTTAGATTGTGACGTCACTGAAGAGACTATGGGTTGCCACAAAGGCCAAAACCAAACATGTTTCAAAGGAACGCAATCCTCCTGAATAAGGATATGGTTGTGGCATAGAAGTGTTTCATTATGTATCAAAAATAAAGCGTGCTTTCATAATTATAACTGCAAATACAATTGCAAATTATCTAGCATTGGTGTAGATACAAACCTCATATATAAAGCCGAGTGTATGTGTGTATGTATGTATGTGTGCATGTGTATATGTATGTATGTCCACTAAAGGAATTCGTTACATCACATTTAAAATCAAGACATTTTGAACAGCCAACTCATTTGACTCAGGGAACGTGTTAGACTAAGTTTGAGGGGAAACACTGCGCTTTACAGTCATTTGCCAAAATGTTGTTTATATGTGTGGCTAAGCATTGAGATACTGCATTGACAGTTTTGAAAGTAAGCATGGATATTTATCAGGTGTACAGATCAGGTTCTGATTGTTTGCTATAGGCAACAAAGGACATTCATAGTACAACACAAGGAAGCTTGCCGAAGAGGAGAATTCTCGAAAATGCTGCACACTGAGACATACTCTCAGTGAAGCAGCAGCCACATAAATGCCTAAGTGACTAAGACACCTCTTTGCTATTCTTCTAACAACCTGTTACATTTCAAATTCACTGGAGATTTGGACAAAGTAATAAACTGATCTCAATGAGGACCAGGGGCAGATTAAGAGTAGCCAGAGCCCCGGAATGCGAGGTCCCCCAACTTAAAGTATTATGTGACATGTCACAAGATCAACTTTTGAAAGCCATGTGATAGGTCATGTGAGTAGCACACATGGACAGATCCATAGAGACAAAATAAGAACAATAGTGGTGTGTTTAGCCACCTAGTCCCCAGTAAACAGCAGATATCCACATGGAGCCCCCAGTATAGAGCAGGCACCTGCACTCAACCCCCAGTATTTAGTAGGAGCCGGCACACAACCCCCATTATACAACAGGAGGCCACACAGCCCCCAGTACACATCAAAAGGCCACACACAGCCCCATTATACAGTAGGAGCCCGCATACAGCCCCACTATACGTCTGGAGGCCACACACAACCCCCAGCATTACAGCAGGAGGCCACACTCCTCAGTATAACAACAGGATGCTGGACACAACCCCCAGTATATAGCAGGTGCCTCACATAGCCTCTATATTACACGAGGAGTTCACACATAGCCCTGTGTATTAGATAAGGAGCTCAAACATAGCCCCTCAATTGCAGGCTGTGCCCACACATAGCCCTTTTCTTACACCAAGAGCACTCACATAGCCCCTGTATCACACTTGAAGCCTCACAATGCCCCTATATTAATGCCTGTGCCCCATATAGTCCCTGTATTACACCAGGAGCCAACACATGGCCCCTGTAGTATATTTACAGCCTGTGCCTTACATAGGCCCTGTTTTAGAGCCTTTGCCCCACTTAGCCTCTGTATAGGAGCCTGTGCCCAGACATAGTCCCTGTATTACTGCCTGTTCCCACATACAGCCTCTGCATTACAGCTTGTGATTACACATAGCCCCTGTATTATAGCCTGTGCCCACACATAGCCCCTGTATTGCACCAGGAGTACACACATTGCCCCTGTCTTACACTTGCAGCCTGTGTATCTCAGCAGAGAGTAGCAAGACTTTGCTAACCGATTCTATTTTGTTATATCTTAGAGCAATTAGTTACCATTCCGGGAAACACCCGGGACTACAGTTAGTAATGTATAAATATAAAGCGACTATATATTAATAGATGGGCTGTAGGTTGCAAATGGCGCAATAAATACTAAAACGCAAACAGCAGGAGGCCATACACTCCTCAGTATTACAACAGGATGCTGGACACAACCCCCAGTATACAGCAGGAGACCTCACATAGCCTCTGTATTACACGAGGAGCTCACACATAGCCCTTTGTATTAGATCAGGCGCTCACACATAGCTGCTCAATTGCAGGCTGTGCCCACACATAGCCCCTGTCTTACACCAAGAGCCCACACATAGCTCCTGTATCACACTTGAGGCCTCACAAAGCCCCTATATTTATGCTTGTGCCCCATGTAGCCCCTGTATTACACCAGGAGCCAACACATAGCACCTCTAGTACACTTAGAACCTGTGCCTTACATAGGCCCTGTGTTAGAGCTTTTGCCCCACTTAGCCCCTGTATAGGAGACTGTGCCCAGACATAGCCTCTGTATTACAGCCTGTTCCCACACACAGCCTCTGTATTACAGATTGTGCTTACACATAGCCCCTATATTACAGCCTGTGCCCACACATAGCCACTGCATTGCTCCTGGAGTCCACAAATTAACCCTGTGTTACACTTGCAGCCTGTGTATCTCAGCAGAGAGTAGCAAGACTTTGTTAACCCATTCTATTTTGTTATATCTTAGATCAGTTAGTTACCATTCCGGGAAACACCAGGGACTACAGTTAGAAATGTATAAATATAAAGCGACTATATATTAATAGATGGGCTGTAGGTTGCAAACGGCGCAATAAATACTAAAACGCATATTTTATTAACAGTTAATTTAAAACTGGAACGTTTTCTTAGAGATAAACTATAAGGCTATGTGCACATCAGTCGGTTCTGCATTTCTGCAGACCGACCGGGAACCGGAGGACACTGGCAGAAACTGAGTTTTCTGTGCTCAGCAGTGTCCCTCGTTTTTTGCTCGTTTTTTGCTCATTTTTTGCTCGTTTTCCGCCCGGTTTTACAGCGTTTTGTCGGCAGTTTTTCTGAGCGGTTTTAAAACTGAGTTTTTAGTGCACTTGTTCAGCTGAAACCGGTGGAAAAACGGAGGAAAGAAGTCACTTGCTCTATTTTTGGAAACCGGTGAAAAAACTCAGTTTTGACTGAAAACGACCAGAAGAAAAACGTTGTAATGTAGACAGAGTTTTCTAAAATCCATTGACTAGCATGTTAATCCAACCGGAGGGTAGGATTAACATAAATTAACATAAAACTGAGCGGAAAACGCCGACGGAAAACATCCAAAAGCAGCCCACAAAACGACTGATGTGCACATACCCTAAGTGAAATATTTTGTCTATAACAGTTTTTTTCTTTTTTCTTTAAAAGTGGGGTACAGCAAGGGGTATTACATTTGCCCCATGTTATGCCAATTTATATATAGAAAGGTGGAAGGTGACAACTATCAATCTGGAAGGTTCCCTACATAAAAACCTTTGCTCCTATAGGATATTTAGATACCATTCTTTTTTCATGGCAGTGTTCTTAAAAAAAAAACCAACCTGTCAGTAAGTCTTTTGCCTCTGATGGAAGGCCCCCACACATGAATCACTCAGAATGCTTTACTTTTAGCATAACACAAAACTCAAAGTAGTGCTCACTTATTTTCTCTGGACAGTAATTCTTCCAAATGTTCCAAACAGTCTGAAGGGGTCTTCATTAGAGAGGATAACTTTACCCAAATCCTTTGCAGTACAATACCTATACATCCTCCTGCTTTATTTACAGTAATAAGGAGAATATAAAAATTCATGGAGAACAATTTTTAATATTATTTGACTGAACGCATGCTGCATGCTTATACCATTGTTGAGTGGTAGCTTAGTGTACAGGATAGCACTCTGACTAGTGATGGGCGAATCCTAAATTACTCGGAATCGCTTGACTCTAGCGAGTCCGAGCACAGGACTCGCTACTCGTTGCGAGTCTAGCGAGTCCAATGTTAATGAATGGGGAAGCGAGTAATAGCGAGTAGTGTGAGATTTACAAATCGCAGATGTGTCTCGGAAGCTTCAGCCTGAAGCAATCCTAGTTTTGTCATTTATTTGCATTGGACTCGTTTACTTTGTAAGTAATCGCTGGGAAACTCGCACAGATAAGAGTCCTGTCTGCTCTGTGTGCTGGCTGCCAGCTCCAGGGTCCTAGAGCCCGCCTGCTGCCTGATGTAGCAGAGCTGAGATTATTCTCAGTCTGCTCATTCCCTGTGTACAGACATGAATGTCTGTGCACAGAGATGATGTAGCAGAGCTGAGATTGTTCTCAGTCTGCTCATTCCCTGTGCATAGACATCTATATCTATGCACAGGGGATGTAGCAGAGAGGACATCGCGTTTTGGACTGCGTCGGACAGAAGAGGATTTTTTTAATTAAAGATGGAGTCCCTAATGGCTTTTTTTTTTATTTCTAATAAAAAATTTTCTTTGTGTTGTTTTTTTTAAAACAATTTAATAGAAATTCATGGCGGTCATGTCTAATATTGGCGTGACCGCCATAAATTTCGGGTTTAGGGCCAGCTGATAATACAAAGCTGGCCCTAACCTCTTTATTACCCAGCGTGCCACCGCTACCAGGGCCGCTGGAAGAGCGGGGTTCAGCGCCAGAGGATGGCGCTTCAATGAACGCGCCATCTTCTGGGGCGGCTGCGGGCTGCAATTTGCAGCGGGGGGTGCCCAGAATGTTTGGGCATCCCTGCACTGCGGATTCCAGCCCCCAGCTGCTTAGCTGTACCTGGCTAGACATAGAAATTGCGCGGAGCCCCACGCATTTTTTTTAAATTATTTCATGAAATTCTGAGATTCTGACACTGACTCTGACTCTGAGACTCTGACTCTGAGACTCTGACTCTGAAATTCATGAAATAATAAAAAAAAAATGCGTGGGGCTCCGCGCAATTTCTATGTCTAGTCAGGTACAGCTAAGCAGCTGGGGGCTGGAATCCGCAGCGCAGGGATGCCCAAGCTTTCTGGGCACCCCCCGCTGCAAATTGCAGCCCGCAGCCGCCCCAGAAGATGGCGCGTTCATTGAAGCGCCATCCTCTGGCGCTGAACCCTGCTCTTCCAGCTGCCCTGGTGGCGGTAGCACGCTGGGTAATAAAGGGGTTAATACCAGCTTTGTTATACAAGCTGGTATTAAGCCCGAGATTCTTAATGTCAGGCCACGTTTGACCCAGCCACTAAGAATCTCCAATAAAGGGTTAAAAAAATACAACACAGAGAAAAAATGTTATTTGAAATAGAAAAAAAAGCCATTAGGGACTCCATCTTTAATGAAAAAAATCCTCTTCCGTCCGACGTAGTCCAAAACGCGATGTCCTCTCTGCTACATCCCCTGTGCATAGATATAGATGTCTATGCACAGGGAATGAGCAGACTGAGAACAATCTCAGCACTGCTACATCATGTCTGTGAGAAGGCGGGCTCTAGGACCCTGGAGCTGCACAGAGCAGACAGCTGGACTCGGCTCGCAAAGAAACAGCAGTTACTTTGCGAGTTTCCCTGCTATCACTGGCACAGTAGCAGAGTCTAATGCAAACAATGGCAATCCTAGTTTTGTCTGCGTTTCTGACAAAACTAGGATTGATATTGATTTGCATTGGACTCGTGCGAGTAATCACTGGGAAACTCGCAGAGTACCGAGTCCTGCGAGTCCCTTACTACTCGCCGAGTAACGAGTCCTAGCGAGTAGATTCACCCATCCCTAGCTCTGACCAAATGGCCTCAGGAAGAACCTTGAATCTGTAATTTTGGGGCTGAGGATACACATGGAAGTTGCTGTGCCCAAAATATTCAAAGATGAAAGGTAGCAGCTCATCCCTCAAACTTGTGGATGTCCATAGTTGAACTGCAACACTTTCAAGTAAAATTCTTTCTACTGAAAAGACCCTACAAATAACTAACTTTGTAAACTGTTTCTTTATTACATGGTTTCTTGTTTGAGCTCCCATTGTAGTACTCGCTCCTGACTAAAGATGTTGTTTCAGATGTTGGCAAGATAAAATGTTATTACTATAAGATCTCAGGATAAAATCATACCTTGATCCGGTTTTGAGCTGTTAAGAAGCTCAAAACCGTATCAGGAACCGCTCCCCATAAGAGCCCATTATAGTAACCGGATTGCATTACATGCAATCCGGTTACCGCTTGCGGATCTGCAGCCTGCGGTAAAAATCATGCAAGCTGCAGTTCTCGCAGTGGTTAGGAAACCGCAGCGGGGATTGCTATAATGGGCTCCTATAGGAGCCCATGCCGCTGCCACAAGGCACATGTGAGTGCCGCAGGGATGAACAAAGGGTTAAATGTTAATAATAGCTGTGGGCAAAATGTCTCTAGGGGGTCCCCACCCTCCCTAGAGACATGCTGTCCACTCAATTGGGCATGAGAGGGGTTAATGTTGTCAGTATAGTATTGCCGGCTATTGTCAATAGAACTAATGTTACAACTTTCAGGACCAAGGACAGGGGCTCATACAGCATGTACATTACGTACAGTATCTCCTCCACTGTGAGTAGCCGCCACATTCATTCATAAAATTGACAAAGCCGACATTAGCTGGCAATACTATACTGACAACATTAACCCCTCTCATGCCCACTTGAGTGGACAACATGTCTCTAGTGAGGGTGGGCACCTCCTAGAGACATGTTGCCCACAGCTATTATTAACATTTAACCCTTTGTTCATCCCTGCAGTAGCAGGGATGAACAAAGCATACGGTAACCGGATTGCTCCGGATTACACATCCTGAGCAATCCGGTTACCGCATTCCAGTTTGCAGAACACATTTTTGACAAAAAATGTGTCTGAAGGCAATTGCGGTTACCGCATCCGGATGTGAATGCGGTAACCGCAATTACCTGTCCAAATGTGACCCCAGCCTTAGTCTTCCTTCACACATCCATGATTCCAGTGATGTCTATCATCACAAATTCTGGAAACACATTCACACGCATACTAGTTATAATTAATGATGTTCTTCATATCTCCATGATTTCACAAGATCTGTGTGTCTATGTGAACCACACATCATTCCGTGTGCAAACAGAGCATCTTTTCTGGATTTACCTAGCATTGGACAATGTGATGGAAAATTTTATTTTTCACTCTTGACTCCCTCTAAACCAGAGGTCCCCAAATCCAGGCCTCAAGGGCCGCCAACATTGCAGGTTTTCAGGATCTCCTTAGTATTGCACAGGGCTTGGAATCATTAACTGTGCAGATGATCACATTAGCACCTGTGCAATACTAAGGAAATCCTGAAAACCTGCACTGTCGGCGGCCCCTGAGGCCTGGAGTTGGGGACCTCTGCTCTAAACTCTTTATAAATGCTTTGTAGTTAAAAAAAAAAATCACAACCACAAATAAATTTTGTGAGGAGTGTGATTTTTTAAAATCGGGTCATTTTAAATAATTCTGGCACCCACATTGGTCTTCCAAATAGACTAGGAGCATAAAAAATGCACAAAATATTAATAATGTTGCATAATTTTTAAAGCAAAATGAATAAAGATTTTAAAACTCTTAATAAAAAATGTAAATCATTTCAACCCAATTTATTCTGAAAAAAATTACACTGTTAAAAAAAGCAATGTCCAAATTTCTTTGATATGCAAAACCTTTTCTGATTATTTCTTCGATAAATGGACAAATACCAGATTTCTAATATCTGACTTTAACTTAAAGCTCTAGTATGTCTTAATCCTAAATTTGTTATATATACTTCTAGATTTAAACAGATTACTAATTGCTCTATCTCACAGTATCAACCATGGGCTTTTAACAGTATGCACTTAACCCGTACAATAAAGTTATCATACTTTCTACTGTTAATTAAAGTTTTATGTCCTTTAATTGTGTATTAATATGAGCCTACTGTTAATACCCATTGACATGGTTCAATTCACTGTGTGTGTTTTTATATGCCCTTTATGTATTTCTTTTGTGTGTTTATAACATTAATTGACAACATGCAATTACTATGAAACTAAAACAGACAATTTCCTATTCCAAATTTTTGCAAACAGTATCAAAAAAGAACAGAGTTCAGAAAATATAACAAATGTTAATCCACTTACTTTTCTTTCTAGATTTAAATCATCTCGCTAATTAGTTACAGTATATGAGTACATCCCCTTTAAAAAGTAAGATTTTAATGAATATCCCACTGAATACAAGAAGAACTTCCAAACTTTTGACAAGACTAACCGTTATACAACACTTTTTTACACATAACATGAAAGTAAGGTTATTAACTATAGTTCATTACAAAACGTTCGTTTCCCTTAAAATAAGCTGATGAAAATATAATAAACTCTACATGAAACCACACCCCCAATTTTGGTGAAGAAAAGAAAAAAAAGAAAAACAAATCCATATTTATATAAATGTCCTATCCTATTATTATATAATAATCCCCATTTGGTACATGCTATAATGTCCCCCTGTGATGTACATACCATATATACATATCCCCATGTGGTATAGCCCATGATGGATATGGGCCTGTGATGGTACATAGCCCCCAGTGACGGTACATACCCCAATGTGATGGTATCATAGCCCCAGTGATGGTACATAGCCTGAATGATGGTACATAGCCCCCAGTGATGGTACATAGCCCCGGGTGGAATGCGTACATAGCCCCCCATCCTGGATATGGCCCCCAGTGATGGTACATAGCCCCCCATCCTGCTTATGTCCCCAGTGATGGTACATAGCCCCCATCCTGCAAATGTCCCCCAGTGATGGTACATAGCCCCCATCCTGGCTATGGCCCCCAGTGATGGTACATAGCCCCGCCACCTTGGATATGGCCCTTCTCATCCTGCACTTACCCCCCTCCATTCTGGATATGGCCCCCATCACTCTATATGCCCCCATGCTGGCATGCACACAGTAAAATAATAAACCTCTGATAACATACCTTCTACCACTCCATGCTCACAGCTCACTGCTTTCATCCTGTCTCTGTGCCCGGCATCTTTCGATCAAGTGGCCAGGGCCCACGGCAATTATGTCATCGATGTGTACCCTGGTCACCTGATCGGATACCGAGCAGCACAGAGACAAGATGAAAGTGGCAAGCTGTGAGTACGGAGTGGCGGAAGGTAGTTAACAGCTATTTATTATTTTAATGTGTGCGCGCCAGCATGGGGGCATATAGAGTGACAGGGGCCATATCCAGAATGGAAGGGGTGAGTGCTGGATGGGGGTGAGAGCAGACTCCGGCTGCTTTCTGGCCCCTGACTCCACCTGGGCCCGGTCTCCACTTGCCCCCTGACTGCACCCAGCCCTGCGGCTGAAACCTACCCTCCTGGCTGTGCTTGACCCCCCCCCCCGGCTGCGCTTTGACCCTCCTGGCTGCGCTTTGACCCTCCTGGCTACGCCTGACCCTCCTGGCTACGCTTGACCCTCCTGGCTATGCTTGACCCTCCAGGCTACGCTCGGCTCCTGGCTGCCACTGACCCCCGCCTGCTTAGACCTCCCTGGCTAACCTGGCTCCCATCCCGCCCACCTTGCCATCGCTGCAACGCCCAGCTGAACCTACCCTCACCGGCTGCGTCATTCATCACACCCCGGCTGCGCCATCTCATCATCACCCGGCTGCGCCATTCATCATCACCCGGCTGCGCCGTCGACTCATCACCTGGCTGCTCCGTCAACTCATCACCCGGCTGCTCCGTCAACTCTCACCCGTCCTTCGCGTCAACTCATCCCGACTGCTCCGTCCACCACACCCACTGCTCCGTCAACTCATCACCGGCTGCTCCGTCACTCATCACCCGCATCGCTACCCGTCAACTCCATCACCGGCTGCTCCTCAAATCATCACCCGGCTGCTCCGTCAATCATCACCCGGCTGCTCCATCAAATCATCACCCGGCTGCTCCGTCAACTCATCACCCGGCTGCTCCGTCAACTCACCTCCAGTTTCACCACTCCATCCATAGACTGCATCTCATCTGTGACCACGGCAGTACCCCCCCTGGCTGTACCCGCCCGGCTGTACCCCAACCCTGGCTTTTTCTGTGTCCTTGGCTGCACCACTTCCCTAGCTGTTTTCCGCCCCGGCTACACCTGACCCCTGCTACTCAAATCCCTGACTCTACCCCATCCGGCCCACACCCCTCCACCCGACCGCACCTGACCCCTAGCTACACCCTACCCTGTACCGTGCGGCACCCCCAGCTGCACCCCATCCTCCGCTACCCCCTAGCCCTGTCTGCACCCCTTCCCCATCCACGCACCTCCCCTGCCTCATCCCTCCCCCGTGATCTCTCGCCGCCTTAACCGCTACCCACAATGTTCCCTCCTCTTCACCCTCACCCCCATCCTACTCCACTTCTTCTAACCCCGAACATCCCTCCACCCACCAAGGCCATAGTGATCTCTCCATCCTTCCTACCCTTCCACCTCACCCCCTCCTCCGAACTGTTCCTCCACACCCAGTCCCTCTTCTCCACACACGCACGCCCCCCACGCAAACTCTCCTGCTCCCACCTCCTAACCCTCTCGCTGCTGCTCCTACTTGAAGGCGACGTATCCCCCAATCCGGGTCCCCCCCACCACATCCCTCCACCCACCCCCAACTCACGCCCATCCCTCACCACAAACTTCCGCAACCCCCACAACCTTATACACATTCACCAACCCACTCCCCCTGGCTGGAGCACTCTGGAATGCCCGCTCAGTGTGCAACAAACTCTCCTACATCCACGACCTCTTCATCACCAATAAATTCAAATTTCTTGGCCTCACCGAAATTGGCTCACCCCCACCGACACAGCCTCCCCTGCTGCACTCTCCTACGGTGGACTCACACTTTCCCATACACCACGCCCTAATAGCATACGCGGCGGTGGTGTGGGTATACTCTTGTCCGACAGCTGCTCCTTCACCCCTACTACAACCCTCCCTCCACCTCCTTCCCCTCCTTCGAACTGCACTCTGTTCGCATTTTCTCCCCTGCAACCTCCACCCGCGGTCATCTACCGTCCCCCAGGACCCACCGGCTCCTTCTTTGACCACTTCAACACTGGCTTCTCCACTTCCTCTCCTCCGACATCCCCACCACCATCATCATGGGTGACTTCAACATCCCCATCGACACCCCCGACCCAGCTTACTCCCGACTCCTATCCCTGACCACCTCTTTCGGCCTGTCCCAATGGTCCTCCTCAGCCACTCACAAAGACAGCCACACTCTCGACCTCATCTTCTCCCGCCTCTGCTCCCTCACCGACCTCTCAAACTTCGCCCCTCTTCCAATCTGACGACAACCTGTTGATCTTCTCCTCCCTCTCTCCCCCTACCTCACCCCCCCTCTTCGGAAACTGAGTCACCCACGCAGAAACCTTAAACTTATTGACTTCAACTCACTCTCCCACTCCCTCTCACAGACCTTGCCTCCTCACCCGACGTCAACACTGCCACCACCCTCTACAACTCCACTCTATCTGCAGCCCTTGACCAGGCTGCCCCCCTCACACACACCAAAACCCGCACACACAGACAACCTTGGCTCACCTCTCTCACAAAAGAACTACGCGAACGTCCAGAGTCGCCGAACGGAGATGGAAGAAATCCACTCCACGGCCCACCTCACCATGTACAAGCAATCCCTCTCCAACTTTAAGGATGCACTCACCGCCGCAAAGCAAACCTACTTCTCTTCTTTAATCAACACACTGTCCCGAAACCCCAAACAACTATTCAAAACCGTCAACTCCCTACTCCGTCCCCCGGCACCTCCTCCTTCCCCCCTCATCTCGCCGATGACTTCGCCACCTTCTTCAAACAAAAGATTGACAAAATTAGAGAAAGCTTTGGCCCAACGTCCACCCAACCCACCCCCATTACCGCCCAACCCTCCTCGACCAAAGGAAGCTTCTCCAGTGTGACTGAAGCCCAGCTCACCATCCCCTGTCACGATCTCACCTCACCACCTGCGCCCTCGACCCACTCCCATCTCATCCCAAACCTCACCGCTGTCCTCATCCCTGCCCTAACCCACCTTTTCAACCTATCACTCACTACTGGCATCTTTCCCTCATCCTTCAAACACGCCCTAATCTCACCCATCCTCAAAAAACCCTCCCTTGACCCTTCGTCAGTTACCAACTACCGCCCAATATCCCTTCTCCCTTTCGCATCCAAACTACTTGAACAACACGTCCACTCCGAACTGTCCTCCCACCTATCCTCCTGCTCCCTCTTCGACCACCTACAATCCGGTTTCTCGACCTCACCACTCCACCGAAACAGCCCTCACTAAAGTCACCAATGACCTCCTGACCGCAAAAAATAAAAAACACTACTCTGTCCTCCTCCTCCTCGACCTATCCGCCACCTTCGACACAGTCGACCACTCCCTCCTAATCCAAATCCTCAAACTCCTTGGCATCACCGACCTCGCCCTCAACTGGATCTCCTCATACCTCACGGACCGCACCTTCAGCGTCACCCACTCCCACACCTCTTCCTCGTCCTACCCCCTTACTGTCGGCGACCCCCAGGGATCGGTACTGGGACCGCTACTTTTCTCCATCTACACCCTTGGCCTAGGTCAACTCATTGAGTCCCATGGCCTCCAGTACCATCTCTACGCCGACGACACCCAGATCTACCTCTCGGACCCGACATCTCCTCCCTCCTGTCAAAAATTTCCCAATGCCTGTCTGCCATCTCATCTTTCTTTTCTGCTCACTTCCTCAAGTTGAACATGGACAAAACAGAGTTCATTGTCTTCCCCCCCAACCGCCCTCCCCCTCTACCAGACCTGTCTATCCTAGTCAATGACTGCTCCCTCTCCCCAGTCCCCCATGCAAAGTGCCTCGGGGTCACCCTAGACTCCTCCTCTCCTTCAAGACCCACATCCAAGCCCTCGCCACCTCCTGCCGACTCCAGCTCAAGAACATTTCACGTATCCGCCCGTTTCTTGGTCATGACACTGCCAAAACCCTCATCCACGCCCTCATCATCTCCCGCCTTAACTACTGCAACCTATTGCTCACGGCCTCCCTGCCTCCTCCCTTGCCCCCCTCCGGTCTATCCTAAACTCAGCTGCCCGTCTAATCCACCTGCATCCTCGCTACTCCCCTATTTCCCCTCTCCGCATGGCACTCCACTGACTCCCCACCTCCCTAAGACCCCGCTTTAAAATCCTAACCCTGACTTACAAAGCCATCCACAACCTGTCCCCCCCCTACATCTCCGACATGATCTCCCGATACCAACCGCACTGCAACCTACGCTCTTCACAAGAACTCCTCCTCTCCTCCCCCCTCATCTCATCCTCCCACAATCGCTTACAAGCCTTCTCCCGCGCCTCCCCTAAACTCTGGAACTCTCTCCCCCAGCATGTCAGACACTCGCCAACCCTTAGGAGCTTCAAAAAGAACCTGAAAACTCATCTATTCCAGCAAGCCTACAACCTATGATGAGTTCCAGCGCCCTCCACCACAACGCTTGCCGCTTCCCCTCCTATCATGTCCTCTCCCACCCCTGTAGACTGTGAGCCCTCGTGGACAGGGTCCTCTCCCATCATGTACCAGCAAGCCTTGACTGTTCATATGTACTGTACCTGTTCTTGTCACCCCCATTTCTTATGTAAAGCCCATGGAACCAATGGCGCTATATAAATAATAATAATAATAATAATAATAATAATATGCACCACTCCCCCTGTCCATCTCCCAGTGCAACTTCAGCACTGAGAGGTGGACAGCGGCTGGTTCAATGCATATTATATGAGTATAATGAGCAAGGTCACATGACTTCCCACTGTCTCTGCATCCCACAGCCAGCCTCCTCCAGCCCCCAGACACCACTCCAGAGCCGTCCCCTCTTCATGGTACAGTAGATTTGGTACTTCATCTAGTATTTTGTATGTCCCCCATGGGCAACACCAAATTTTCTAAGCATAAAATAGACAAGTTGGCAACATATTGCAACATCTTTCTTTTTCCATTCTTGAACAATGACCTCTTTTAGATCTTGGATGCTGGATGGGGAGTGAAGCTCAAATTGTCTCTTGAGAATTCCCCATGATTGTTTGATTGATTTCAGATCAGATATATTTGGCCACTGGATCACTTTCATCCTGTTCGTTTTCAGATATGGGAACAGTGGTGAAAAAAATGCAACTGCCGTGGTTACCGCTTAACGGCAGCACTTGCGGTTCACTTGTGGCAAGCCCCATGCAATGTCTATGGGGCTTGCGGTAAGTGTGCGGCAGATACGGCAAGTACGGTTTCGGCACTTGCGGCAGATGCAGCCGCGAAAAAAAACGCGGCCACATCTGCGGCAAGTGCCGAAACCGCAACTATACCGCACTTGCTGCACCTGCCGCAGGCCCCTTAGACATTGCATGGGGCTTGCCGCAGGTGAACCACAAGTGCGGCCGTTAAGCGGTAACCACGACAGTTGCATTTTTTCACCACAACTGCCACGATCAGTGATTACAGCTGATGTGAAAGGGGCCTTAGATGTGTAAATTTATGATAACATCAATGAAATGTGCACCCTTACACCGGTATCCTTCATTCAGACCCATATAATGATACTTTCATCACAATGTTTCCCTGTAGGCACTGTGATTTTTCTATGTACTCTCACCTTTGCAATGCCATACAGTTTTGAAGCCTTCAGTTTCTAAATCATTTATCTTGGTCAGATCACTCCAGAATATAAAGTCCAAGTAGTCTTCATATATTTCAGGATGAGCTCTGGCAAATTGTAAGTGGGATTTTTTCTGCATGGGCTATATGAGAGGCTGTTCACTGATGACAAATTGGCAACTCTGCAGTTGTTGGCAAAAAATAATTTGATGGAAATCGAGCAGAGCTGAGTGGCCAGACAGTGGTACTAGGCACAAAAAATTACGTTTGCTAGGTGCAGTTAAAAATTAGTAGACTGAGCTACTCTCAAGGTGTACTTGGTTGTATTACACGTGGCCTACAGTAATGTTTTTGTGGACACTGCTTTTAGGCAAAAACTGACAGGTTTGCTAGGTGCAGTAAAAAATTAGTAGAAGGAACTACACAGGCGGTGTAGCTTCTCTCACAAGGGGGCTACACCACTGTGGGACACTGCTAGTCTGCTACTAGCCCAAACAAAGTGCCAGGACTAGCTGCAGCAAACAAAAATGCCTAATTAAGACAGGTGGTGTAGCTTTCTTCACAGCAGTGCTACACTATCTGCCCTAATGGATTCAAAGAGCTATATTACACTGTGACTAAATGCTGTGAGAAAGACTTGCACAGCACTGGCAACACACCTGACACACACCTGCCTGGCAAAAACTAATAGACACTGCTCTAACCTAGCCCTCAAAAGGGCTGCAATTAAAACTAGTCCTTGCTTCTATGAAGTAGGCCTGAAAAGGGCTGATAGACTACTAGTCCCTAGTCCCTATCCCTAATCGCTACTCCTATGGAGCAGCCCTAAAAAGGGCAGCTATTACTAAAATTTGCACCCTCCCTCCAGTCCCTACTCCCTAAACCTATCTATCTAACTTTGTATTCGCTCACTAGCTGACTGAGAGAACACAATTTAGAGTTTGCACTGTTTAGCGGTCGCACACAGCAGCAGCCGCGGGTTCCGTCTAATACCCTGCAGCAGCTATCACCAAAATGGTGGGGATCGTTAAAATGTCCGAGTCTTATAGGGCTAGGACATGTGACAGACACAGCCAATGATGACCTTGGTTGTGTGAAAAAATGCACTTTGCAGTGTGGCACTGTGAACCGCCCCACTGTACAAAACAAACAAGCGAATCTCCTATAATCCACACTGCACCGGGACCTAGAAGAAACAAAAATTAGCGTTAAACTATAGCATGTGGCCTAACATAAATCTTCATCCTTCCAGACGACCATCTACCAATTCTTTTTATCTTATCATCAGGCAAACCTGCTGCAGACGCACACGTGGCCGCCCCGACCCGAAAAGAATGTGCAGAGATATTGCAATCTCCCATACCCAAAGCCGTAATGCATTTTTTAAGAACAGCATTAAACTGAAATATTGATAACGGGGACCCATCCGCATGTACAAATAATGCTTTTGAACCAGCTGGTCTGAGATGAATAAACCTACGTAAATTCTCCACCAGACAAACCGGGCTATCAGCAAAACCATTCAGGTGTATAATAGAACCCTTGCCAAGCTGATCTGTTTTGGATTTCCTGAGAAAAATATTGCAAGAATTACGTTGCAACGCAACATCCTCAAACAATAAACCAGAAACAACATCCTTGTTTTTGCTGACAAGCTCGCTAATTCTGAAAGCACCAAAAAAGGCTAGGGAAAAACATGAGCGAAACAAGATAACTTCCGAACTGTCTAAGCAAATGGCGGGTAGAATTTCATGAAGCTTTCGTAGCATCTCAACAGATATCGCTCTCCTAGTATCTGACCTAAATTGCTTCCTTTTTAACCCTTTCAATAATTGTTGAACTGGGAAAAAACTAAACACAGAAGGGTTGCCATAAAGTTTAAGAATAAAAGAAATCCCTGACAAATTCTTATGTAGTTTAGAAAAACTACAATTAGACAACAATAATTTTTGCGTGAAATCTAATAACACGTTCAAATCAGCCACATACACAGGCGAACCTACTAATTGACAATGACTACGCCACGATTCCCATGCCGACAAATAAGCATTCCAAGTAGAACTGGCTAAAGAATTCTGGATATATGCAGCTATTTTTTCCGTAATAATTCCCATAGGTGATTCGGGATTGTTGAACCGTCCAGACTCAGAATGTGATCTTCCCGGAAGCCTGCAGAAGGCACCTGAGAAAAAACAGAAGAAACGGAAACTGAATTACCTATAGGAATCAATTCACCTTTTAGCCAAATGTTATCAGACAAACAACAAAAAACGACTTCCTTTAATAAGGAATTGACAATCCTATTTCTAGAAGAAAGGCAATTGATAGCCATAACAAAACCCAAATCCACTGACTGAATCTTAATTCTGAGGTTACGAAAGAGATCCTTCCAAACATAAAGACTGGTTAACAAAGCAAAAACCTTGCAGGCCGTGGTGCTAAACCCAAAAGTAGAACTATTCCACCAAACAGGCCAAGGGTGTAACAGCAATTCACTACCGAAGACAACCACAAGGAGAAACATATCTGTCCTATCGAGCGAAAGCAAAAGGTCAGAAGACGACACGAAAGTCTCCTGAATACAACACCGGCCGTTAAAATGATCCAAGAAGCGAATCCAGACCCGCAAATCTTCCTTCATGTCAGAAGAAACTCTGACATGAGAATTCTGAGATTTCAAACCTTTAGTTGCGTCGTATAGCTGTCTGCAAAATGTCCTACCCATTGGAAGCACTCTCAGGGCAAAATTTAGGCTCCCAAGTAAAGATTGCAACGCTTTCAACGTAACTTTATCTGACTCCAAAATTCTCAATGTTTTCTCCCGAATATCAATCCTCTTTGATAAAGGAAGGCTAATTTCCATCTTTACGGAATCAATATGGATTCCTAGAAACTCCAAAGACGTACAAGGCATTACCGTCTTATCATGGGCTAATGGGACTCCAAAGCGAGACATCAAATGGCAGAAACCCGACACCAAAGTAAAACAATCAGAACTCTCAGGAGGACCCATAAAAAGAAAATCATCCAGGTAGTGAATTAAAGAGCCTTGAGAAAACAAAAAGGACGTAACCCATTCCAAAAATGAAGAAAAAGCTTCAAAATAAAAACAAGATAACGAAAAACCCATTGGCAAACACCTGTCAAAGAAAAACAAACCCTCAAACTGAAAACCCAGCGAATTGAAACCTGCAGGACATACTGGCAGCAAACGAAAGGCCGACTTAATGTCAGCTTTTGCCAACAAGGCCCCTTTTCCGAAGCGCTGTAATAAAGCAACAGCAGCATCAAACGAGGTGTAGGTGACCGATGGTAAACACTCGGCTACCTCGCTATTCAGGGAAGCACCATGCGGGAAAGACAAATGATGTATGACTCGAAATGCACCGTTTTCCATCTTCGGAACGATCCCCAATGGGGAGATGCAGAAATCCGAAAAAGGAGGGGAAGAAAATGGACCAGCGATGCAACCAAGTGATAGTTCCTTGGCAATGTACTCTTTCACAGAACCCCTATACAAAGTAACAGATTTTAAATTCTGGTAACACATACCACCACTTCCCATAAACGTGGGAACCCAAAAACTTTCACTAAAGCCCCTGCTAATGAGTAGAGCCTTCTCCTGATCTGGAAAGAGATTTAGGAATGGTTGCATTGCGGACAGCCTCACTGGAGTCCTGCCCTTTTGCCCCAGATTCCCTAGCAACAATAGCTCCCTGTGTAAGACCTTGTTTTTTGAAACACTTAGCGGCGGAATGGCTCCCGCCACAAAAGGAGCATTCATGTCGAAACCTGCAGGTTTGCGGCCATTTGCAACCAGCATCATTAAACGCTTAACATATACCCTTCTTGGTCGCAGTTGCAGATTTCACAGTGGAAGGACGCTGAAGCAACATTAGGCTCACCCATAAGCCAACGTCCTTAGATCCCCATTGTACAGAGGGGTGAATGGATAACTTTTGGCGGAAAGCCTCATCATACAGAAGCCAAGCTCCGCCCCCAAAATTTTTATATGCTTCCAATATAATGTCAAGATGTTGAAAAAGAGACGAACAAAGCTGTGGCTCCTTCTCGCCTAATACAGCCGCGTAAATTGCAAAAGCCTGAAGCCAATTTTGAAATGATCGATATAATCTTTTTTTATCATCCGCTTCAAGCTTATCCTCTTTTCTATCATGTAAAAAGGAAGAAGTAGACCTATTAGAAGGTAAAAGAGAAAATAAATCGATATACTCATGCTGCCGGATCTTGTCCTTAATTGCAGCAGATAGATGAAAACCAAGAGGCGACACAGAACATGTCATCGCTTCCTTCATTAAACATTCAGAAACACCAGTATTCATAGCTGGTGCATCCTTAACCAAACTTCCAAATTGCACTTTCTGGCTATTTGCCAAAGCTGTTGTCACTGCGTGACTAATAACCTCCTGCAAAGAGGCATAATTAAATGGAGTAGCAGCAACGCTGCTGACCATATCCATATGCGCAGCTGCCACAGGTCCCCTCAGGAGAACCCCAGTATCGGACCTATGGCTGTGGACAGATGATGACCTGATAGAGTGCCTTGATTCTTCATCAGAAGAATAAGGAGCTTGAGCCCAGACCTGTGATAGAAGCTCCTGTCCCCCTTCAGCAGGTCCTCCAGCCATCCCTCCCTGGGCCACCCGATCAGCATCAATGCACCCATGTCCAGGCATGCCGCCTGCTGCCATATTCACATTCATACTACCGTGATACATACTAGTATCACCCAGAACAGCCGGTCCAGTGACCTTACCAGATCCCTTGGACCGCCCAGATCCTCTCCGTGTGGTGGAAGTGGCTGCAGCAGACTTCTTCTTGGGTCTGATAACCTTACCAGTTGCTGAGTTTGTAGCACTGTGAACAGCTGCCACTTCAGATTCTCTCGCAGGGTTGGAGCGGCAACAACTCTCTTTATCCCTCCTCACAGGTGACAAAAGAGGTGAATACCTTTTAGTAGGTTTTCTTCTTCTATGAGTAGAAGAGTCATTTCTATTGTCTCTGGCATTCTGAATAAATGCAGCCTCCTGCACCTCCCCCTCCAGCAAAGGAGTCTCTGAAATTACCTCAGACCTGACCGTCTGATGAATTGTTTGCAGAGTCTGAGAGGACGCTGAAAATTGCACAGGAGCCGCTGAACCCTGTAAATTTGTAGCAGGAACAGATAAACATGTCTTTAGCCAATCTAAGCCTCCGTCCTCATTAATCTTCTTCCTGAATTCCGACAAAATAAGCTCCATTTCGTCTCGTTCTTCGCCGTGAACGGCAGCTGTGACTGAATCCATGAAGCTCCTGAGATTAACTGAAACTCTCACCTTCGCGCCCAATGCGCTCAACCAATCAGGAAGCTTCCCCACAATACCAGCAGCTAAAGTCGGCCACTTAAAGCACGACCTGCTCTGCGATCATGCTCACCAGACAATGCTGTAGCCTAAACCCGGAGATACTCCAAGTTATAAAACAACCAATACAACACTTATAGATTATGCATAACTATAATGTCCCTATTAACCAATTATGCTAGTAAACAAAACGGGCCGTGAGCCCATGGGGCCCTTACGTTATACACTTATCGGGCCCTCCATGATTACACATCTCACACAGCAGAACCCTCGACTGGCTGTGCAAGGATTGCATAGATGCAATAAAATGTACACTCGATGGCATTGTCAATATTGGAGCACATTTTCCAAATGGGGATTGCCAAGACATAAGAAATATTAAATCATTAAACAAATGAGTACAAACAGAGATTCAGAGCAAATTACTTCCCTCTAAGATCCCTGATTCCAAAGTCACTAAATCACAAAAGTCAGATGCTTAATACAAATCACATTCAAAAAACATAGCACCCTAGCCAGCTCTTTAACACTTGCAACAGAAGATTATTTAAATGGTAACTTTTTCCTTTAGTAACAAAACAACCTGCAACAAATGTTTGCCTAAATTTAAACAGGCTGCCCAGCCTTAGATTATAAACCCGCAGCTACTCTATAGCACTGCTCAATTGTGAATCCTTACTTTGCAGGCACTGCATGATGTGAGGATTCTCTGGTGATTACCACGGGAGCTTGTAATTATATGATACCAGGGTTGCAATTTGCAATTTACATACTTTTGGCCACATTCAGACTAGACTGTATCCGGCATCTCAATACACTTGCTTTGAACAAGCTGTGCTCCTCTAGTCAGCACATGTATGCAAATTGCCAACACTAGCGAATCCTCAAATCATGCAAGCTGCGTGATGTGAATTCACGTTTGCAGTCACATAGATTGACTACAGCTTTATAGCCTAAGGCTTGACAACCCCTTTAAAGTGAACCTGTCACCAGAATTTTGTGTTTTGAACAAAAAGGATCACCTTCAGCAGCACATATGGTGCATTTTAAGAAGGTGAGTATTATACCCCAACCCCCTTCCCTCATACACTGAATAAACCCTTCATAAAAATCTCCCGCCCTATATTATAATTACCTGTTTGTTACCAGTAAGATGGGCTTGATTGTAGCTCGGTCCACCAAGCCTCTCGTTACCATCTGCCACGCCTCTCTGCACTGATCACTGTCCTCCTTCTTCTGATTGACACCTTCTGCATCATCCACATCACCAGGAGAGACCTCTCAGGGCTCCGGAGATCTCGCATGTGCACACTAGGCTCTGCAGCATTCAGCCTAGAATGCATGGGCTCCTTTTAGGTCCTAACGGCAGCCCATACATTCTAGCTGGAGGATGCTAGAGTGTAATGGCTGTTTGGAAGTCCTGACTGCAGCACATACATTCCAGCTTGTTCACTACTGAAGTTACTAGAATATATGGGCAATTTCCAGGCATACAATGAAGCCAGCCAAATGTAAGGGACCCAGATAAACTTCTAACAGGATCCCATACATTCTGATAATATTCTAGTCACTTCAGTAGTGTAAAAGCTAGAATGTATAGAATGCAGGCAGGACATCCAAGCAGTCCCAACAGACTAGGCTCAACTGGAGTGGCTGCTGTTCCACTGTAAGGGGTGCAGTATCTGCATGTGTTTTTTAACTATTTAGGATTGATAATATGCAGGTCTCATAGAAGCCTGAATATTATCAATCTAGGGCTTATTTACAAGCTGACAATGCATAGCTGCCATTAACCCTTTTGTTACCAAGTTTGCCACCAGCACCAGAGCAAATTGAAGAGTCAGGGTACAGCACCAGAAAATGACGCTTCTAATGAATGAGCCACTTTCTGAGGTGGCTGCGGGAACACTTGGGCCTCCACATGCTGAGAATTCCAGCCCACAACTGCCTAGTTGTACTTGGCTGGCAACATGAAATACGACTAAGCCTGACACCAGGTTCAACTAGGCAGCTGGGGGTGGGTGGCAGCCCATAGCTGCCTAGTTGTACCAGGCTATCAACCAAAAATATGGCTAAGCTCCACATCGTTTTATTTTATTTCTACTAATAATTCTTTTAAAAAATTACGTGGAGCTTTGCCATATTTTTGTTTGCCAACCAGGTACAACTAGGCAGTTGGGAGCTGGAATCCTCACCATGGGGATACTCAAGTGTTCAGGGCCCACCACACTGTGAATTGCAGACTGCAGCCACCCCAGAAAATGGTACATTCATTAGAAGTGCCATTTCCTTGAGCTGCACCCCTACTCTTCCAGGTGCCCTTGTGTCAGTGGAAAACTTGATATTATAAAGGAGTTGATGCCAGCTTTGTATTGGCAGCTTGACATTAAGCCCTAGATTGATCATATTTAGGCTTCTATTAGACCCGCACATTATTAATCCTGTGAGTAAATAGTTAAACAACACACAACATTTGAAATAAAAAACACAGACAACCTTCATTTTCCCATTTATTAACCCCAAACATACTTTCTGACGGTAATCCATAACGAAATCTTACTTTCTCAGCATATGGGGGGGGGGCACATTCAGATAATGCACTCCCATATGCTGAAAGAGCAGCTACTCCGGTTGAGCTTAGACTGTAAGAACTGAATGTAGATCCTTACTGCAGCCAACCAATTCTAGCTTGTTCACTACTGGAGTCATTAGAGTAAAGGGGCTCTTTCCAAGTATACATGTATGGGACCCTGTTAGATGTTCAACAAGGTCCCAAACATTTTGCTGGCTTCATTGTATACTTGGACATAGCCCATACGTTCTAGTGACTTCAGGAGTGAACAAGCTATGCGCTGCAGTCAGGACCTCCAAGCAGCCAGTACTCTCTAATGTCTTCTGGCTGAAATGTATGGGCTGCAGTCAGGACCTGAAAGGAGCACATACATTCTAGGCTAACTGCTGCAGAGCCAAGTGCGCATTCACAAGATCTCTGTAGCCCTGCAAGATCTCCTCAGGCACTTTGGATGACACCGGAGGTGTCAATCAGAAAAAGCAGGACGGTGATCAGTGCAGAGAGGTGGAGCGGTGGGCGATAAAAAGCGTGGTGGACTGAGCTACAATCAAGCTCATCTGACTGGTAACAGGTAATTATAATACAGGACAGGAGATTTTTGTAAAGTGTTTGTTCAGTGTACAGGAGGGGTCGTGGCATAATAGCCACCCTCTTAAATTGCAGCGTAGGGGCTGCTGAAGGTGGCACTTTTCAGTTAAAACACAAAATTCAGGTGACTGGTACACTTTAATAAGTTGTGCAAGCAGTGGTTTGAAAAATTGAAGAGATTTGATGCAAATATGAAAGAGTGGGGATGGTCTTTCTGAAGTACCCATTTGAACTGCAGTCTCTTTTTTAGGAAGTTAAAGGGGTTTTCCCATGAATAAAGTTAATTTTAATCAATAGATTTTGAAATACCGTATATACTCGTGTATAAGCCGACCCGTGTATAAGCCGACCCCCCTACCTTTGCCCCAAAAATCTGGAAAAACCTATTGACTCGTGTATAAGCCAAGGGTGGACCCCAGCACAGGTATACAGCCCTCAACAGTGTGGTATACAGCAGCCCCAGAGGTATATACAGCAGCCCCAGAAGTATATACAGCCCCAGTGGTAGTATACAGCAGCCCCAGAGGTATATAGAGCCCCAGTGGTAGTATACAGCAGCCCCACAGGTATATAGAGCCCCAGTGGTAGTATACAGCAGCCCCACAGGTATATACAGCCCCAGTGGTAGTATACAGCAGCCCCACAGGTATATACAGCCTCAGTGGTAGTATACAGCAGCCCCACAGGTATATACAGCCCCAGTGGTAGTATACAGCAGACCCACAGGTAAATACAGCCCCAGTGGTAGTATACAGCAGCCCCACAGGTAAATACAGCCCCAGTGGTAGTATACAGCAGCCCCACAGGTAAATACAGCCCCAGTGGTAGTATACAGCAGCCCCACAGGTAAATACAGCCCCAGTGGTAGTATACAGCAGCCCCACAGGTAAATACAGCCCCAGTGGTAATATACAGCAGCCCCACAGGTAAATACAGCCCCAGTGGTAGTATACAGCAGCCCCACAGGTAAGTACAGCCCCAGTGGTAGTATACAGCAGCCCCACAGGTAAATACAGCCCCAGTGGTAGTATACAGCAGCCCCACAGGTAAATACAGCCCCAGTGGTAGTATACAGCAGCCCCACAGGTAAATACAGCCCCAGTGGTAGTATACAGCAGCCCCACAGGTAAATACAGCCCCAGTGGTAGTATACAGCAGCCCCACAGGTAAATACAGCCCCAGTGGTAGTATACAGCAGCCCCACAGGTAAATACAGCCCCAGTGGTAGTATACAGCAGCCCCACATATATATGCCCCAGAGGTATATACAGGCCCCCCCATCTATATACAGGCCCCCCGCCGCAATCCTGTAAAGGAATAGATTAGTATACTTATCCATCCGCTGCAGCTGTCCTGCCGCCATCACGATCCAGCATCTGTCTTCCAGCATCTCGCGTCTTCTTCCGGTTTCCTCCTCGGTCGCACAGGCAATGACGTCATTGCCTGCGACCATCGGAAGAAGACGCGAGACGCTGGAAGACGGAAGATGCTGGATCGCGATGGCGGCGGGATAGCTGCAGCGGATGGATAAGTATACTAATCTATTCCTTTACAGGATTGCGGCGGGGGGCCTGTATATAAATGGGGGCACTGTATACTGTATACATTGTATACAGTATACAGTGACTCGCGTATAAGCCGAGGGGGGGACTTTTCAGCCCAATTTTTGGGCTGAAAAACTCGGCTTATACGCGAGTATATACGGTAATAATAATTTCCACAATTGGATGTGTTAAAAAAAGTTCCTGTTCTAAGATCTAATATATAAAGCTGAATGTGTGTGTGTATGTATGTATGTATGTATGTGTGTATATCCGGGATTGGCATCTACACCGTCGCAACTACAGCCATAAAATTTTGCACAGTGACACGTCTCGACCCCGAGAGCGTCATAGGCTATGTTGTGAGGCGAAATTTTAACCCTGCGCGTTCCAGTTCACCAAACAATTGTGCCCCTATCTACATAATGGGGAAAAAGTGAATGGAAAAGTGTTGGAGGAAAATCGACAGCTGTCAGCTACAGCCACAAAATTTTGCACAGTCACACATATGGACCCCGAGAGCGTCATAGGCTATGTTGTGAGGTGAAATTTTAACCCTGCGCATTCCAATTCACCAAACAATTTTGCCCCTATATACATAATGGGGAAAAAGTGACAGTTACCAGTTGACAGTTGTGTATGAGAGGGGCTTAATGATAGCACCAAAGACTAACAGCACATACCAGCATATAGTCACTAAGGTGGGGCCCCAACATGAGATATTCACCACGCACGGGGACATGTATACACACCACCCGTACACAAATAGTAACAGCAAGTGTATAGTCACACAACACAGACACACACACCACACAGACCCCCCCCCACAGGGACACACACACATATCCACCCTATAGGAACACATGCACTCACCCCACAGGGACACACACACACCACAAAGAGACACACACACACACCACACAGACCCCCCCCACAGGGACACACACACACATACACACCCTATAGGGACACATGCACTCACCCCACAGGGACACACACGCACACACACCACAAAGAGACACACACAGCACAGAGACACACACACACCCCACACAGACACCTTCCCCCTCAGGGACACATGCACATACACACCATATAGGGACACATGCACTCACCCCACAGGGACACACACACCACAAAAAGACACACACAACACAGATACACACACCACACAAACCCCCCCCCCACAGGGACACACACACATACACACCCTATAGGGACACATGCACTCACCCCACAGGGACACACACATACACACACCCCAGGGACACACACACCACACAGACAGACACAGATGTGCACAAATCACCTCACACAACTCGCCTCATACGTGTGCTATCTTTAATTTCCAAACATAAACATCTGATTAAAAACAGCCAATGTGCAACACATGTGCCATATAGGGAATTAAGGCAGATGTCAGTCACATGAGCCGTCTATTATATGTATGTGTGAGGTAACATATACTTCCCGGCCAGGGGGAGGGTTTAATGTTGGCTGGAGATTTATTAGGCTGCCTATAGCAATCAATCACAGCTCAGCTTCTATTTTCTTACAGGTCATTAATATGACATATTCAAATTCTGTTTTGTTATAGCTAACATCAGTTATTTATTAACCCGGGCGTAGCTGGGTACTACAGCTAGTATTCTTATATTATGCTCCTACTATGTACAGTTTCATTTTTATTTCTGACTGTGCACGGAACATAATAATAATAATATTTATTAATTTATATAGCGCTATTGATTCCATAGCACTTTACATACATGAGTAATGCTGTCTCTCTTGGGAGCTCACAATCTAAATATCCTATCAGTATGTCTTTACAATGTGGGAGGAAACCGGAGTGCCCAGAGGAAACCCACGCAAACACGAGGAGAACATACAAACTCCTTGCAGATGTTGTCCTTAGTGTCAATTGAACCCAGGACCTCAAGACCCCAGCGCTGCAAAGGCTACAGTGCTAACCACTTGAGCAACATGGTATGATTATACCACATCTCCTGGACAGGGGAGGAAGGAAAGAGAATATACAGACATTACAGCACGGGATTACAGATAATTCTTTTTTGTGAGATTAAACGTTTCTCTTCCTGTTTGTAAAAAAATGTTTTACCTCAAAGAAAGAATTACCGTATATACTTGTGTATAAGCCGACCCGTGTATAAGCCGACCCCCCTACTTTTGCCCCCAAAACCTGGGAAAACCTATTGACTCGTGTATAAGCCGAGAGTGGACCCCAGCACAGGTATACAGCCCGCAGCAGTGTGGTATACAGCAGCCCCAGAGGTATATACTGCAACCCCAGTAGTAGTATACAGCAGCAGCCCCAGTGGTATATACAGCAGCAGCCCCAGTGGTTAGTATACAGCAGCCCCAGAGGTGTATGCAGCAGCCCCAGTGGTAGTATACAGCAGCCCCAGTGGTAGTATACAGCAGCCCCAGTGGTAGTATACAGCAGCCCCAGTGGTAGTATACAGCAGCCCCAGAGGTATATACAGCCCCAGTGGTACTGTACAGCAGCCCCAGTGGTAGTATACAGCAGCACCAGTGGTAGTATACAGCAGCCCCAGTGGTGGTATACAGCAGCCCCAGAGGTAGTATACAGCAGCCCCAGAGGTACATACAGCCCCAGAGGTATATACAGCAGCCCTAGTGGTGTATACAGCAGTCCCAGAGGTATATACAGCAGCCCTTAGGTAGTATGCAGCAGCCCCAGTGGTGTATACAGCAGCAGCAGCCCCAGGGGTGTATACAGCAGCAGCCCCAAAGCTGTATACAGAAGCAGCCCCAGGGCTGTATACAGCAGCAGCCCCAGGGCTGTATACAGCAGCAGCCCCAAAGCAGTATACAGCAGCAGCCCCAGGGCTGTATACAGCAGCAGCCCCAGGGCTATATACAGCAGCAGCCCCGGAGGTATACAGGCCTCCCCATCAAGCTCCGGGACCCCCCCTTGCGCGTCAGCCTGTAAAGTAAAATCATACTTATCAGTGTCCTGTCGCGCTGTCCCGCCGCTTGCCGACACACGATCCCGGGCTTCAATCCACGTCTTCCGGCTTCCGGCTTCTTGTGGTCGCGGGCAATGACGTCATTGCCCGCGACCACAGGAACACGGAAGACGCGGAATGAAGCCCAGGATCGTGTGTCGCCAAGCGGCGGGACAGCGCGACAGGACACTGATAAGTATGATTTTACTTTACAGGCTGCCGCACAAGGGGGGGGCCCTGGAGCTTGATGGGGGGGCCTGTATACCTCCGGGGCTGCTGCTGTATATACTGTATACTCGCGTATAAGCCGAGGGGGGACTTTTCAGCCCAAATTTTGGGCTGAAAAATTCGGGTTATACGCGAGTATATACGGTATTTGTGATCCCATGCTGTAATGTCTGAATACTTTATTTCATCCTTCCCTGCCCAGGATCAAACCAATGCTCTGGGCACAGTCAGAAACAAAAATGAAACTGTACATAGTAAGAGCACATTTATAAGATTATCTCAGCACAGGAACATTTTTTTAAACCCATCCAATTGTGGAAATTATTATTATTCCATTGATTAAAATGAACTTTTAAATTAACTTTGTACATGGGAAAACCCCTTTAAGTCTATGCCTTGTTCTGCCTGAAAGGCAAAGGAACGTATGAGCTTTTCAAAACAATACATGGTCAGGTGGTCTTAGTGCCAAGACCTGAGTAAAAGGTAGGAAGAATACAGTAGAAACATGTCTTTGGTGAACAAGTAAAATTAAACTGACAAAATTACATTGCTCGTTTTTTTCTTTAAAAGTGCAACACAAAATTAATAAGTAGAGTTTTTTAAAGGTACACCACGTTTTCAAAATGTTTTTAATTGCTCCATGAATAACCAAGTTTTAATGATCTACAGTGCTTTCATTCTGGTCCAGTAGAGCCCTCTAAAAACTCATGTGGACAGCAAAAGATACAATTGCACAAAGCAGTTAATACATAATTAATTTAGATTTGTTTGCTTGGCTTGATAACATCTTCTGAATGTCAACACTTGTATAAAAAAGTGCATCATTTTCCCCAAAAGACTGTAATAGCTTCTAGAGCACACTGGTTTATGTGGACAAATACTCCTTTTCTATATTAGATGTAGTATAATTCAGTCAAACTCATAATTAATACTACTGTTCACGTAATTTTTCTTATGTATGCTAATTTCACATTTCTTCATTCATAGGAGATTAGAGGTTTAGATTTAGATTAAATTAGTATCTTTAATCTTTAAGATAGAGCCTCATACATGTTCTATCAATTTGTATATTATCACTTATCTCCATAAGTGACTGCAAATATTGTACTGAATGCCTTTTGTCATACTTTTAGAAACTTTTGAATTAAATTCTTAGCCATGTGTATTTTCATAGCTATACTAATTCATTAAATGTAACTAGCCTGTATCATTTAAAGGGAACCTGTCACCCCAAATCACCTTTCTAACCTATTAATACCTGTCCCTGCAGCCTTACAATGCATTCTAACATATCCCTGTCTCACCTTTTTTACTAATCTACGAGTACAATAATGTAGTTAACAAACTTACGAAATTCTTGTAAGAGGGGCGATCCTCCAAGCCATTTTAACCGGTAGGCGGGTCCCCTGTGCCGCGCTACTCCTGCCTCGTTGCTCTAATATGTCCTAATGGGTGTCATTATACAAAAGCAGAGCTCGGGCACGATTTCAATATCGCGCCTGCAACGTGACGCGAACATGTGACGCCGGGACGCGTCACTTCCGGTTGCAGGTCTCACAGGCAGCTTTCGCACATGCGCAGATTGCATGCTGAAGTCTGCCTGTGTGCAACAGGAAGTGACGTGGCGATCCCGGCGTCACATGACCACGTTGCAGCGGTGGCGTTTCGGGCGCGCTACATTGAAATGGTGCCCGAGCTCTGGGTTTGTATAATGACGCCCATTAGGGCGTATTAGAGCAACGAAGCAGGGGTAGCGCGGCACAGGGGACCTGCCTACCAGTCAAAATGGCTTGGAGGAACGCCCTTCTGACAAGAATTTCGTAAGTTTGCTAACTACATTATTGTACTCGTAGTTAGTAAAAAAGGTGAGACAGGGATGTGTTAGAATGTATTGTAAGGCTGCAGGGACAGGTATTAATAGGTTAGAAAGGTGATTTGGGGTGACAGGTTCCCTTTAAGGGGTTAACCAGCCCTTAAAAATTGAATTATGGTTTATTCTTAGGATAGCCCACTGTTATTAGATTGTTGAAGGTCTGACTATTGGTTCCTACTCTGATCATCTGGGGAGCACGGCATCTAATCAATTTTTACAGCGGAATGCAAACTGATTCACGCTATACTTTCACAGTTGTGATGCAAAGTATTTAAGCATTTTCATATTCATTTCAATAGTGGAGGTGAGCAAAACCTTTGACGTTCGAGTTCAGTTTGCCATATTGACATACCGTATGTTTGCCGAGCAGTTCGCCGAACTTCCTAACCCCATTCAAATTATTGGGAGGCAAAATAAGGGGCATAAAAAACACCTTAAACAGGCCACAAAAGCTCAAATTTGGGATAGACACCAGGAAAATTGCCATCTATTCCTGAGAGTTAAAATCCTCATTACTGTGCATCATGGATGCATAGGATAAGGCCTGGCCCATCATTTCAATCTTCAACATTGATCAGAAAGAGAGAGATGAATGTCAGGCGTAGACATTGTGCTCAGATATCCCTACTAAATTAATAAACCACACAACAAAGATACCCTAATAACAGTCTCCACATTTCAAAAAATTAGGGCCAGATACCATCAAAGTGGCATCAGCCCAGAATAAAAATGGAATAATGGTGAAGCCTGCATGCATCGCACATGGTCTGGATCAGTGCCTGGCCTAGCATTGGAAGGTTAAACATTGATCAGGAAAAGGGGGTTAAGTGACAGGTGTAGGACCGTTGGGTAAAGGGCCCTCACACCTCATGCAACCGCTTCAATACAATTTGTGCTCCATTACACTCAAGGGACACAAGTATTAGACTCACAGACGCCCAATTTGAATTCCAAAAGATCAATCATTTCTTTTAGCCATGAAGGTTCAACATTTGCATCTTCTGAACTCTAGGATGAGACTGAATATGGTCCTAATGTGCAACTAACTTTTTTCCTTTTTGATCATCGCACTCCAGGATCAAATTTGTTTTTCTTTTATCAACATAACTGTTCGATAGCTATTCAAGTTCTTGATCTTTTAATGCTTCAGATTATTTAAAGTTAACACCGGAGCTAGCTTTTGTCTGTGACCGAGTTGGAGCTATAAGCCTGGGTGACACCGCATGTGTTTAATCCTATGGGGTAGTATGGTGGTATTTATTTGAATTATGGGTATTGGCTTAGCTCTAACTCTTTGAATATGGCTTGACAAAAGAAGTGTACTAAGAGGTATATGCAGTGGCATAACATGACCCTAGCGGGCCCCGGTGAGACATTTGGACCAGAGCCCCACTTAGTACTAGAGGAGCACCGGGGGGGGGTTCTGCCAGCTACAGATGAGGCCCAGGGGGAATATTTCTGCATTTCTGCTGTTACCTGCCGCAGATAGGAGAGGAGAGGTGGGGCGGGATCAGCCGCTGGAAGCAGGAATCTTCCCCCACTTCACCTCCTCTCCACTGACACACACGATCGCGGTCACGGGGGGCGGCTGGAGACCCTACAGGTGCGGGCCCGGTCTCAGCCGCGATTTCTGCAACCGCGATCGTTAAGCCACTGGGTATATGGTTAACCCTTCTGCGGGATTTTTATTAAAACAAATTAAAACTGATAAAAATAATATCAACCATAAAAACCATAAGAATAGTAACCTCTATTCTATAACAAGACCACTTGTATAATCGAGTGGTGCTAAAGATAATCTCAGGAGGTGTTAGTTATGTACAGGGATTTTAACATTTCAGTTATAAAACATAATCTATAAAATCAAAAAATTATTATAATGAGTACAAAGAGTACTATTTTTAGTACTCTCTATATCTTATAAGAGAATCCTCTGTGATACGTTTGTCTCAAGATATTATTGAGCATAGATTCTTGCAGCTTTTTAGGTTCCCACGGCTGTGCTGTTCTACCGATGCCTCACGGTGTTGTTATTGGTTGAATTTTAGTGTGGAACTAAGGAAATAAAAATACATTTATGAGTGTCTAATACTCCTATGGGTACTGCTAGGTTTTGGTTGTAAAGTATTACCTTACCTTCAGAGGATGGTGTCTATGGTGTTAAGCTTGGATTACGATGGTGGCATTACTTGCGGTTTGTCCTCGGGTGGTGTATCTAGTTCTAGGACATTGGTTAGAAATTTCTATTATGGGTCATTGTTTGGCAATTGAATTAAGACCATATGTTTTGTTTGCTGGGTAGCACTTTACTTACATGTTTAGGCTGTTGTCTTAGAATTTTTTCCTGGTGCCTTTATGTCGGTCCCTTTAAAACATATTTTGTATGCGAGAATACATTAGTTATAGATGCAGTACAGACCAAAGGTTTGGACACACCTTCTCATTCAAAGATTTTTCTGTATCTTCATGACTATGATAATTGTAGATTCACACTGAAGGCATCAAAACTGTGAATTAACACATGTAGAATTATATACTTAACAAAAAAGTGTGAAACAACTGAAAATATGTCTTTTATTCTAGTTTCTTCAAAGTAGCCATCTTTTGTTTTGATTACTGCACATTCTTGGCATTCTCTTGATGAGCTTCAAGAGGTAGTCACTGGAAATGGTTTTCACTTCACAGGTGTGCCCTATCAGGTTTAATAAGTGGAATTTCTTGCCTTATAAATGGGGTTGGGACCATCAGTTGTGTGGTGCAGAAGTCTGGTGGATACACAGCTGATAGTCCTACTGAATAGACTGTTAGAATTTGTATTATGGCAAGAAAAAAGCAGCTAAGTAAAGAAAAACGAGTGGCCATCATTACTTTTAGAAAAGAAGGTCAGTCAGTCCGAAAAAATTGGGAAAACTTTGAAAGTGTCCTCAAGTGCAGTTGCAAAAACCATCAAGTGCTACAAAGAAACTGGCTCACATGAGAACTGTCCCAGGAAAGGAAGACCAAGAGCCACCTCTGCTGCGGAGGATAAGTTCATCTGAGTCACCAGCCTCAGAAATCGCAGGTTAACAGCAGCTCAGATTAGAGACCTGGTCAATGCCACACAGAGTTCTATCAGCAGACACATCTCTACAACAACTGTTAAGAGGAGACTTTGTGCAGCAGGCTTTCATGTTAAATAGCTGCTAGGAAACCACTGCTAAGTTCAGGCAAAAAGCAGAGGAGACTTTTTTGGGCTAAAGAACACAATGAATGGACATTAGACCAGTGGAAATCTGTGCTTTGGTCCGATGAGTCCAAATTTGTGATCCTTGGTTCCAACCACCGTGTGTTTGTGCATCGCAGAAAAGGTGAACGGATGGACTCTACATGCCTGATTCCCACCGTGAAGCATGGAGGAGGAGCTGTGATGGTGTGGGGGTGCTTTGCTGCTTTGAAGCTTATCAAGAGAATGCCAAGAGTGTGCAAAGCAGTAATCAAAGTGAAGGACCTAGAATATAAGACATATTTTCAGTTGTTTCACACTTTTTTGTTAAGTACATAATTCCACATGTGTTAAATATAGTTTTGATGCCTTCAGTGTGAATCTACAATTTTCATAGTCATGAAAATACACAAAAATCTTTGAATGAGAAGGTGTGTCCAAACTTTGGTCTGTACTGTATGTGGTTAAGTACTAACTCGGAGGTACTAACTGCTCCTATTACCTTCTACTTTGGTGATGCTGCTAGTTACCTTGGGTATCTGTTGTTGTGGTCATCTGTAGTTATTGGATATATAACGTGGTCGTGAGATTGTTCCAATGCCAGGCTGTGTTGTTTCTTCTAGTGGGGATCTTATCTTGTGGGTATAGGATACTTCCGGTATACCTTTTATAAAAAATATATATCCACAAAATGCAAGTTGGTACTGGTCTATGTGGGATAAAGAATTAAGGCTTATATGCAGCAAGAATACCTCTTATAATCTTGGTGGAATAGCACTATTGGCCTGATGTAAGACCCTCTTTGTTTTGGGTGTGGATAATGAGATCATGATTTTTTATAGGTCATTATCCCTTTTCCAATAGATAACATAATCTAATGTGGTGTATTTGCTACTCATTTTTATCTGTTTTATGTTCAGGTGTAGTGCTCAGATATTTTCTCAATGTTGCTATGGTACTACAACCATTGTTTTCAAAAACAATCAATTGTGGTGTAGTAGCATCTGGTTTGTACCCTTTGGAAGCTGGGATGCAGCTGCATCTAAGAGGTTGCTTGTGCTGTTCCTCTATTTGTACAGAAATTATATATTTATATGCCGTTTCATCAACTTTGGTTAAACTATATCTCGTAGATTTGTATCTACCCTCTTAAAAAGGGGTTCAAGCCCCCTTCAGTGTCTTTCATCCATCTATGCTGCTCATGCAGGCTATAGGGTTATCTGAATACTTTAACTACAAGTGCGGCTGTACTGTACACCAAGTCCCTTCACTGCTACTAATGCTAATGCAGGCTTAGGGGCTATGGATAATGATGTACTGGGCTTAGGGGCAACCAGGATGGCTTGTGCAGTACACCTCTTTCGTGTTCCTGACTTCTCGGGTTGCTCTTTCTCAGTGCTGCCTGCTCGCCTCACTCCTGTATGCACCTCCGCACACAGTGCCCCAATCCAGCAGCCACGGGTCCTGTCGGGCGACCGGCCATGTCCAGAGCTCCTCTAGATCTGGTAGCCTCCGATCCTGTGGTTAGAGCATAGAGTCTTCTTGCCACCTTCAGGGCCGGGTCCCTAGTGCCCCTCTGCTTTACTCCAGATTCAGGCACACGGGTGGATTCCTTACTGCTCGTGCCCCTAGGGTTCCTTCCATCTCTCTGCAGTCTGTTGCCCCGGGACCCAGGACGAGCCTCATCTCTGCTGAAGTCCTCCAGGTCCGTACTCTCCTGCTTACTCTGCCAGCTTTCTCCCCTAACTGCCTTGTGCCTCTCACTTCCTGTTGTCTCCCTTTTCTACTTCCTGACTGCTTTCTTGCTAACTTCACACCCTCCACCTTTCTCTCTCCGCGGTCCCACTGACCACTTGGTCCCTCCCACTATTGGGTTCACCCGCCGTCCCTGGGACTGGGTGTGTTAAGTGTGTTTGTGCATGTCTGGACTTACCATCCCATTTACTGAAGACAGGAATATCACACCCGTGCATTGGGCGCAGTACCCCTCTGTGGCGACCAGACCACAGGGGCGCCACACATACAGTTTTAGGCCAAAAAATTGCACCAAAAAAAAGCATAAAATCTGTGCTAAAAACATTGCAATTTTTGCTGCAGATTTCATGCTTTTTTGGTGCAATTAAAACTACATGCATTGTTTTCAATGTGTTCATATACATGTCATGTCCAAAAAAGCATCAAAACCACAATGTTTTGCCATTGATTTCATGCTTTTTTGGTGCAAACTTGACCAAAAACTGTATGCATTGTGTTCATATGCATCTTCTGGCCCAAAAAAAGCACCAAAACTGCAACATTTATGCAAGGATTTTGCCACGAATTTCATGCTTTTTTGGTGCAATTTTGGCCTAATACTGCAGGCATTGTGATCAATGTGTTCATATGCATTTCCTGTCCCAAAAAGCACCAAAACTGTGATACAGTTGAGCCCTTTTTTTTTATAAAATTATACCTTGAAATAATAAAAAAATAACAGTAGTTCACCGTATTTTGTATGCTAGCCAGGTACAGCAGGTAGCTATGGGCTGACCCCCAGCTGCATATTTTTGCTTGGCTGAAAACCAAAAGCACAGGTAAACCCTTTTTTAAAATTATTTCCTGAATTTCTTGGAATAATTAAAAAAACTAAATTGGGCTTTGCCGTAGCTTTGATTTTAAGCCAGCTGGAATCCTCAGTGCAAGGTGGCTCAAGCTTTTTGCCCCCCCCACTGTGAATTTGTCACGGGTGTGTCAGGAGGCAGGGATGAGACTGTAGAGACCACTCGCAAAAGGTCCCGCGTTTGGCCAAACAGTCCAAATCCTAAAAAATGTCTCTGTCTCTTTAAGAGGCATTTAAGAGGCATTTTCCTTTTAGTGAAAGCTTGAGGTCACTAGGACCCAGCTGATCCCTTACTTTGAGCTGTCTATATATTCCCCTTTACTCCCAGGATGCACTGCTGGTGATAGCTTGTCAGGTGTTTGGAGGAAGCTTCTCAGCTCAGCAGTGTATCCTGGAGTTTCGGTTGAATTGCGGTGAGGATCTTCTCAAGCTAAGTGTTTCTTCCCTTCCCTCGTTGTTTGTTTCCCTTGTGTTTATCTTTAGTTGGTAGCCAGGCTGACTAGTGTTCACCCGCACTGATCCTTATTTAGTAGCAGTTCAGGGTCAGTCAGGGAATACGTATCTTGGTGGCGACAGTTGCGGAAACTGTATAGGGACGTTAGGGAAGCCAGGTGCCAGTGGTAATTTATCTAGGGGTGACCATCTCCCTTTTGCCCTTACCATCAGGGTCTCCTTTCCCCCCTGTCGTCGTCCAGCATTGGGTGTCTCCCCACATCCAACGTGACAGAATTGAAGCTCACAGCCTCATAGAAGCACCATTTTCTGGCGCTGTACCCGACTCTTCTAGCAGCCCTGGTGGTGGTGGCATGCTGGGTTATAATGGGGTCAATACTAGCTTTATATTGTCAGCTGGCACTAAGCCCAAAATTCATTTTGTCAGGCAAATATTAGACCCATCCATCATGAATTTCTAGTAAACATTTTTAAAAAACACAACGCAAAGAATTTTTTTTTTATTAGAAATAAAACACAACACATTTAGTGACTCCATCTTTATTACCAAAAAGAACCCTCCCTCTGATGTAATCCACAGAGTGTCTTCTACCCTTCAGCTCTGCTACAAAACAAGAATGACACCTGGGTGAAATGTGAAAAGTTATCTGAGTTTACATATGAGCGTGAACTCAGGTGGCCCAGCATCACACGGCACCCACAGCCCAGCCATAAAGTGAGCACTTCTCTCACTCACTTACGGCTGTGCTCTGTGTGCCATCATGCTGGGGTTATCTGAGTTCACGCTCATACATACACTGAGATAACCTTTCAATCAGCACCTGGGTGTCATACTGTACCTGCTCTCTTTGCGAACAGACGTGTTTGTCTGCTGGTAGATATGTAGCAGAGCTGAAGATAGAAGACACCCTGTGGATTATGTTAGAAGGAAGGGTTTTTTTGGTAGTAAAGTTAGAGTCCCTAAATGTGTTGTGTTTTATTTCTAATAAAATAATTTCTGTGTTGTGTGGTTTTTTAATGTGTACTATACATTCATCGTTGCTTGGTCTAATATTGGCCTAACACCATGAATTTCAGGCTTAGTTCCAGCTGACAATGCAAAGCTGATATTAACCCCTTATTTCTCTGTATACTAAGATAACCTTTCAGACAGCACCCGGGTGTCATTCTGTGCCTGCACTCTTTGTGAGCCGATGTGTTTGTCTGCTGGCAGAGATGTAGCAGAGCTGAAGATAAGAAGACGTCCTGTGGATTACATCTGATGGAAGTTTTTTTTTTTTAAATAAAGATAAATGTGTTGTGTTTTATTTCTAATAAAAAAATCTGTCTTGTGTGTTTTTATTTTAATGTTTACTATAAATTCATAATTGCTTGGTCTAATATTGGCTTGACACCATGAATTTCAGGCTTAGTGCCAGCTGACAATACAAAGCTGGTATTAACCCCTTATTACTCAGTATGCCACCACCACCAGGGCCACTGGATAAGCCAGGTAAAGCGCCTGGAAATGGTGCTACGATGAATGTGTAATTTTGAGGGGCAGCTGTGGTTTTCAATGTAATCTGAAGGCAATTGGGGGTAATGGGGGGCAATCTAAAGGCAATTGTATATTCTGTGAAGATACCAGTTGTACAGTATTTCACCCAACGGATACTGGAAGTCTGTGCTAGCATTTTTTCTGCGGTGTTGCTATCAGTGTGTCAAGAGTGGAGAAGAGGGTTGCATGGACAATCCAACACAATGGGTAGCACTTTGAACACATTTTATAAGAGGTCATAAACTTGTAAATAACTCATGAAAGAATAAAGTTATGTTAAAATCATGCATACCATTGTTTTTCTTATGAACCTCTCAATAGGTTTGATGTGTCACATGACCTTCTTCCCATTGAAAAAAATAAAGATGGATCCAAAATGGCAAACTTCAAAATGGCCGCCATGGTCACTATCCATCTGGAAAAGTTTTTCCCCTCCCATATACTAATGTGCCACAAAAAGGAATGTGATATCACCATCACCAACCATTTCCAGTTTAATTAGGTGTATCCATATAAATGACCCAGCCTGTAGAATGTATAGGTTGAGTCCAGATTACCCCAACAGCCAATCACAGATGCCAATTTTGTGTGACAGCATCTGTGATTGGCTGTTGGGTCCCTCTGCAGTGAATATCATGGAAGTTAATGAGCTGCCCCAGAAGTAGACGTGACAGGACTTGGTATGTATAATGATAATGTTTAATAACGGTTTTCTTTATTTTTACTGCCCCACGCCCCTGAACCCGCAACCAAACTGTAACACAGACTTCCCAGAGAAGTCAGTGTTCGGGATCTGTGCCTGAACACTAGATGTTCTGTACAGATCCCGAACTTTATAGTTCGGATTCACCCATAACTAGTTATCGTAGCAATTATGTGCTCCCCATGATCATGCATCTGAGAGTTGTAGGAGTGGTAGAGGGAGCAATCTACCTCTGTCATTCTCACCACACTAGGTCGCTGTTGACAATGGCATGTAAAGACTTAATTCAGCTGTTATGGCCACTTTACACACGGCTACATTTCTAGCTTATCCACAGGTAACTTACTGGCTGCAGTGAAATCATGGAGACATATTCCATTTGTACACAGCAACAAGATAGAACCATGTCTCCATGATTTCACTGCAGCCAGTAAGTTACCTGTGGATAAGCTAGAAATGTAGCCGTGTGTAAAGTGGCCATTACAGAGTGCAGATATCTTTCCAACCTCTGCATCTGTACTAGCAATGGGGGAATGAGAGATACTGGTAAAAAGGAGCACAGGGTGAAGATCAGGCTAAACAGATTCTTAAAAAGTCAATGAAGAGGAAAATCTTTAATGATTCCGTATTTTCTATAATAAATAGAAGTTACACAATGAAAGGGATGATAACTGCTTGCACTTACAGTTCAATTGCAATCATATTATCACAAAACTTAGGTGTACACCATATACTGTAATATAATATTGGTAGATTTTTTCCAAAATTAACTTGTTTTTCTTGAAAATATTTATAAATACAAGATCTATGTAATTACTGGAGATTGGTAGACTATACAAGGTTTTCTTTTAAATGAAAGACATTGAGTAAGAATTTTTTACCTAAGTTTAGAAAAATTGGCTTCAGTAACTTTTTTTAAGCAGGTCACTATTAAAAATATCTGGACCTCTATTCATTCCTCCTGGAGAAGGTTACGATATGTTAACTACAGTGTCCAACTTATTTTAAAATTAATTAAATTAATAAATAAATATCAAACTTGCTATTTAGATGGGCTACCTAAACTCCCAGGGTAGCATCACAGAAGATATTTATGGCATATTGACACCCATTGCAGTGAATTTAGAGAGTTGCGCAAGAATGGCCACTTCCTTTGTCACTGTGATCAGGGAAGGAACTAGTTATAACACCATTCCGGAATTAGATCTTTTTAAGTCTTTTAAACACTTATGACAAATTCTTTTGAAATGCCATACAGTTTGATTGTGAAATATCTACAATTAGTGACAATTGAGTCACAGTTCCCGATCCAGCAACCAAGTCAGTAATCCCTGGACACTAGACAAGAGCCCTAAACCCCCCTGCTTGTTCCCATCATCCACTGCTCTTCTTTTAATTGGCCTTCTTAGTACAATCATATTGTTATATTTTTGTCATGCCGAAACTATGAAGTCATGCCAAGACGGGTGATCAAACAAAAGCCTGGAATGCCAGGAGGTAAGAATCATCTTTTACTAGAAAGCAGAGAATACTGCCATGGCTGCTGGAATGGGTACTCTGAATTGATTTGTACCATCCCTACTTTAGAGATAGCCCTTTTAAATATGTCTCCTTTCTTCAGAAAAAGTTAATGTCTTTAATTTATTTAAACTTTTCTGCTCCATCTTTTTGTTTTGTTTTTATGTCAACTGTTTATAAATGACTTATATAGGGTGCTTTCACATCAGCGTTTTTCACTGATCGCGGCAGTTGCGGTGAAAAAAACGCAACTGCCGCGATTACCGCATAACGGCCGCACTTGCGGTTCACTTGCGGCAAGCCCCATACAATGTCTATGGGGCTTGCGGTAAGTGTGCGGCAGGTGCGTCAAGTGCGGTTTCGGCACTTGCGGCAGGTGCGGCCACGAAAAAACCGCGGTATGCCGCGATTTTTTCACAGCCGCACCTGCGTCAAGTGCCGATACCGCACTTGCCGCACCTGCCACAAGCCCCATAGACATTGTATGGGGCTTACCGCAAGTGCGGCCGTTATGCGGTAATCGCGGCAGTTGCGTTTTTTTCACCGCAACTGCCGCGATCAGCGAAAAACGCTGATGTGAAAGCAGCCTTAGGGTACTTTCACATCAGCGTTTTTTTTAAATCGCGGCAGATGCGGTGAAAAAACGCATCTGCCGCGATTACCGCATAACCGCTGCACTTGCGGCACACTTGGGGCACAGTTGCAGCAAGCCCCATACAATGTGTATGCGGGCTTGTGGCAGGTGCAGCAAGTGCGGTTTTGGCACTTGCCGCAGGTGCGGCCGCGAAGAAAACGCGGCTGACCGCGTTTTTTTTCGCGGCCGCACCTGCCGCAAGTGCCAAAATTGCATTTGCCGCACCTGCCGCAAGCCCGCATATACATTATATGGGGCTTACCGCAAGTGTGCCGCAAGTGCAGCGATCATGCGGTAATCGCGGCAGATGCGTTTTTTTCACCGCATCTGCCGCGATTTAAAAAAACCGCTGATGTGAAAGTACCCTAAGGGCCCTTTCACATCAGCGTTTTTTTAAATTTGCGGCAGATGCGGTGAAAAAACCGCATCTGCCGCAACTGCCGCATAACGGTTCCACTTGCGGCACGGTTGCGGTTTTTTCCATAGGAAGTATAGGGGACTTGCGGCAGATGCGGCAAGTGCGGTATTGCACTTGCGGCAGGTGCGGCAGAGAAAAAAACCGCAGTAAGCCGCGTTTTTTTCTCTGCCGCACTGCCGCAAGTGCAATACCGCACTTGCCGCATCTGCCGCAAGTCCCCCTATACTTCCTATGGAAAAAACCGCAACCGTGCCGCAAGTGAACCGTTATGCGGCAGTTGCGGCAGATGCGGTTTTTTCACCGCATCTGCCGCAAATTTAAAAAAACGCTGATGTGAAAGGGCCCTTAGATAGATTTCTAAACTTTACAATTAAATTGTAGCTTGGTTTGTAATACAATGAATTTTCTACAACTTCAAACAAACCGATACGGTGATTTGGTAGTTGGAAATCCAAGTTTTGCAATTGAATTGATAACTAATTTTCTGATTGAATCCATTTACTGCATCTCACCTTTAAAATAAAAAAAAAATACTTAGCATATTTTTGCATTGGAAAGAATTTATCTTTCCAAATACATAGTTTTATCAAATCTGGCTCCCTTTCAGGTTTGCACACAACATTTTCTTTTAAATCCTTTTATTAAAGCAGTTTTGAAAGCCATGTCCCAGTTGACATGGTCAAATGACCTCCTGGCATAAATTGTAATAATAATGTTATTCCTGAGAGCTTCCTGATGAGTTTGAAAGTAGATTAGAATAGATACTAGTTTCTTTATATTTCTTTCTTCCACAACATAAATTGAGGTTGATATTTGTAGGCCAGATATATCAAGCTTTACAAGAATTTCATTTTCTTCTATGGGTTTTGATTTTCCTTGAATAACATTAAACTACTGTAAAATAGTCTTTTGGATATTTTTTACTATACATATTTAATGCTTTTTAAAAAAGTTCTCAGCACTATGATAACCATAGCTTATTTTAGTTTTAAAGAGAATTTGCAGTCACCCTATGACTAAATAAATCTGGGTTAAGTAGCTGGTAAAGTAGCTTTAAAGATGAAGTAATCAACTCATTGCAAATCAAAAAAAATTTGGATTGAATTTTAGGAAATTCACTGGACCTAGTGAATTTGTAATATTTGCAATTAATTTAGCATGAATTATCCAAAAAATGCTATCATTTTATACATTCCAAATAGTGCATCAATGAGAGAAGGTTGACTTGACCTCTTGCACAGCCACTTAGGCCTTCCCATAAAGCCTTGCAGCTTTGATATCTCATGGCATAGCAAAATTAATCTGAAAGGACAATGATAGCCTTTATAAAAAAGAAAATGCAGCAGCCATTTTATGCTGATTCATGATAGTGAGAGGACAGCATAGCTCACAGTTCAGCAATAAAGATAGGTAAAGAAATCCCTATAACAGTATGCCCATTATATTTTGAAATAAATAATAAGAAAAAATGTGTGTGCTTCATTGTATTTTTGATTGCCAGCCAAAGTAAAAAGCAGGCAGCTGGGGCTGATATTCTCAAGATGGAGAGGCCCATAGTTATTGGGCCCCGTTATCTACAGAATAGTAGCCCACAGCCGCACCAGAACTTGGCACATTAATTGCAAGTGCCAATTCCTATGGCTTTACTTGGCTGTTCCTGATGCCCTGGTGTGTGGATCATAGAAGGAGTAAGCTGAGAATATTGACAGCTGTAATTAACCCTAGTTTGATAATGTTCAGGCTTCTATGAGACCTGCGCATAATCAACCTGTGAGTAAATAGTAAAAAAAACCACACAGGCAGAATAAAATCCTTTTTATGAAATAAAAACACAGACAACTCCCATTTTAAATAATAATATTTATAATATTTGGTCACTTATATAGCACCATTAGTTTCACAGAGCTGTACAGACATCAGCAACACTGTCACCATTGGGGTTCGCAATCTAAATTCACTATCAGTATTTCCTTGCATGTGGCAGGAAACCGGAGTACCCAGAGAAAACCCACGTACACACGGGGAGAATATACAAACTCCTTGCAGATGTTGTCCTTGGTGATATTTAAAACCAGGACCTCAGCGCTGCTAGACTGCAGTGCTAACCACTGAGCCACCGTGCTGCTCTCATTTATTAGCCCCAAACATCCCCTCTGACAGTAATCCACAGTGATAACCAGAAAAGCACATGATCCATCGCTCTCTACATCGCAGAGACTGTGACGATGAAACAAGTGTCCTATTGCTGCAGTCTCTGAGATCACACTGACTGCTGCAGGAAGTGGTGATGTCACTCATTGAGTCAGTGCAGGCTCCCTGCTGCAATCAGCAAGTCCAGGTGACCCCACTGCCAGATTGTGGGACATATCGGCACAGCAGTTCAGCAATCTGGAAGCAGATTCAACTGAGTTCATATTACTAGTTTCTCACACTGTGAACTCAGTTGAACCTGCTGCTGGATTTCCATACAGCTGTGCCACTGTGTACCTCAATCATCACTGACTGCCGCAGAAAGCCCTCAGTGACTCATTAATGTTACTGCTCCCCACAGCAGTCAGTGTGATTCCAGAGACTGCAGCAATGGATGCTGATTCCATTGCTGCAGTCTCTGGATGTAGCAGAGCCAGGATAATGTGTTGGATATCACTGTGCATTACCATCAGAGTGTATGTTTGAGGTTAATAAATGGGAAAATATGGGTTGTCTATGTGTTTTATTTAAAAAAAGGGGTTTTCTCTGTATGTATTTTACTATTTACTCACAGGATTGATAAGGTGCAGGTTTCCTAGAAGACTAAATACTATCATTCTGGGGTTAATGACAGCTGTCAAAATTCTCAGCTGTCATTAACCTCTTTTATCATCCCAGTGCCACCACAGTAGGGCATCGAGAAGAGCTGGGTAAAACTCCAGGAATTGGTGTTTCTAATGAATGCACCAATTTCTGGTGTGGCTGCGGGTCACTATTCTGTAGCCTGGGGGGGGCAATAACTATGGGCCTCACCACACTAATAATACCAGCCCCCAACTACCCAGGCTGCTAATCAAAAATAGGGCAAAGCCCACAGTATTTTTTATTTATTGAATGCTTGGGGTGGCAGCCCATAGCTTTCTGCTTTATGAGGTCTGAGATCAAAAATACAGCAAAGCCCTTATTTATTTTTACACTTTTATGACGTCAGGTTTGTTGCCTATGGCAACCAAACACAGACGCCAGCGTAATGGGTGAGGGGCACAATAGCCAATCATAGACACTGTCACAGAGAGTAGGCATCTCTGATTATCTGTTGGAGCCAGTGCAGTGAATAATCAGGAAGTTAATGAGCGGCCCAGAAGTACAAGCGTGCTGTCCTTGGTAAGTATACCTCTGTTGTTTAATCATTGTTTTTTACAGCCACCAGCTGAATCTGACTCCAAACTGTAACACAGACTTCTCAAGGAAGTCTGTATTTGGGGTCTGTGCCTGAACACTAGATGTTCAGTATGTACTCTGAACTGTGCAGTTTGGGTTTGCCCACCAGCAGCTGATACTCAACTGGACATAGAATAATGACCAAAATAAGGCAAGTGATGTAAAGCTTTACATCCTTTGTCTTTTTTACTCTACTATTCTATGTCCCTTTTGTGTATAAATAGGTGACTCTTCTGATTTTGTATTACGTCATGCCTGATGAAGAGATCTAAGTAGTCTTGAAGGCTTGCTATTTATTACATTTTTTTAAGTTAGCTATTAAAATATGTCAACCACTGAGGACTATTAATATTTTTCTACTTGCTATCACAGTACATAGATATATTTCCTGTATCTTGGCAAACCTTCCCTTCTTTCAGTAAACTGCACTCTGCTTTGCCCTCCATTTTTTTTAAGAGGAATGTGAAGCATTCGACAAGCAATCAGGCAGAATAGGTCCAAATTGCAATCCTTTATTCTGTGGTCAGGGCTATTCAAGCTCATGCAGAAACCATGAGGGACTACTGGGTTATGATCTGTAGTCTGTACAGGAACTGGCATGATCAGTTGCAGTTTTTGGTGTGTTGCCTATTTCCTGTATGTGTTGCTACACAAAGATAACATCACTGTTGCTTTGCAAAGTTTGTGAGGGTGTCAGGTTTATACAACCCAATATATGCCAAATTCAGGACTACCAACAGCATTTTATACTGGAAATCAACTTCTCTCTAGGTCACAATAAAAATCAATTTATCTGCAATTCTAACTCCTGCATGGATTATCAAATGGCTTTCCAAAGCCTATGAATGAGAAATGTACCTCACTATACTAAGAAATGATATATCCAGTTATCAACTTATCCTCTTTCACTGCCCAGATATTCATATTGGCCCTTTAATCCCCAAAAGTTAGATGGCAAAACCCATGGAAGCTGTTGTGATCGCTGTTTTGGCTGATCAAATTTCTTGGAAACTTGTATATAAACAATGTTCTTCAACTTTAATTTAGTATATGACATCTTAGTTGAATGCATTAGAATTAAGTAGTTTAGCAGTCATATTTGAAAAATAAATGCAAGGCTGGTTTATATGCCCTATTACGGCACATTTAGTGAATGAAATGCACTCACCCTTACCTTGATTAAATCCTTTTATTTTCCCCAAGTAAGGTTCTAGCTTTAGGGCTTTCTATAATTATTGTAGTTTCTCACTAGCGGTAAGACGATTTTCATTAACCTTCATCTGCTTATTATACATGGCTGTTATTTTTCCGAGCAGTACAGGCTGAGCTACTTCCCAGAACATGAAGCTATTATATTGATGATCGTTATTCAATCCTTAGTATTCTAACAATCATTTTAAAACTGGTCTATATTCATTGCTCTTTAACAGGGTTAAGGTAGCATAATCTTCATATAAATTCTAAATACTGTTCCAAGTTTATATTAGCTCTGAAGGAGGTGAACTTGGCGTAGGATACAAATATATTGCCAGTGTGGGCTGCTGTTCTCATGCTTTGTTGTATAATTTTCAGAAAAATATAAAGCATATAGGTAGGTGATGAGAGAATTGTTTGTTCTAATACGTTCAGTTGATTTAACCAAGACCTGTAACTCATTGTTCATGAAAACCCATCTAAAGTGTTTTACACTGCAGGTATTATATAGCAATCATGCCAATTATTTCCAGTTTTTCAAGATTTAATCTAGAAATGCAGTATTTATCTACAGTATGTTTGAATAAAGAGCTTGTAACTGATTGTTTTCAGACCTTATTATTACACACATGGCCATTTTGGAAATCCATGTACAGAACCTCTGTATGGTGCAAATGGAATCCTTTTGTTTTCCTTCTAAAGTTTACAGAACTTTTTCTTTTTTTGCTAATTATTTGCAGAATCCGTGAGAAAAAAAAACTGGATTGTTTCATCACATTTTGTTAGCATTAATAAGGTGTGCTACAGATGCACCAAACACACTAAATGCCTTCTAGTTTATAGTACTGACTTTATGTAGGATCATATTTTGGCATATGTATACGTAGCTCATACGTAGCTTTTTGTTTTATTCACAAATAGCACAAGGATAGGTTATAACTTCATTGCATACTACTTGGCAGTCCAATAGACTACGCGAGGGCAACTCCTGTCCTCATGGGCTACAAACTGTGCATGTTTTCAGGATTTCCTTAGGCTGCATACTCATGATCAGAATACGCAGCGTTTTGGACGCAGCATCTTGCCGTAGTACAGTATCAGCATAGTAGATGGGATTCGTTCAAATGCGGTGCGGGTTGCCGGAATTCCACTCTTCTGCAGCATTTTCATTTCATGCTGCGGAGTCAGAATCGGCTCCCATCAGGTGACTGCAGGGAGAAGCCGCCCCATACCCACCGCACAAGGTGAGTACAGGGCAGCTGCGGTCTCCCTGTGGCCACCCGCAGGTTCACTTAGGTCCGGAAGAGCTGCGTCCAACACGCAGTTCCTCCGGACTATGAGCACAAACCCTTAATATTGCACAGGTGATAATATAATCATCTACAAAAGTGATGATTCCAACACCTGTGCAATAGTAAGGAAATCCTGAAAACCTGCACTGTTTGTGGCTCATGAGGACAAGAGTTGACCACCCCAGCAATAGACAATTAATGGAAAGGTGGCAAAGCATGTACCCCATCACCATTCCTTCCTTTCTCTCAATCTCTCTCTCTCTTTCTCTCTCACACACGGTCTCTCTTTTCTCCCTCATGTACACTAAGCTGCCAGCCCATGCAATTAGAATTCAGAAAACATAAGCACATGGAAATGATCACATGATGACTTCATTGGATGAAAAGGCACTCCATTAATAAAGCTATATCTATATACAAAGCAATAAAATGTTATACATGATTAATCTACAGCAACATTTATGCTGGACATACTGTAATTGAGTAATAAAATTAAAAAAAATATTATAGGAGAACTACAGTATGTGTAAAAAAAATCATGGTGTTCCCAGAAAGAATTTGCCTAAGACACAATCGTAAAATTAATAACCCTCTAGAAAAACAAGTGTACAATTCATCAATTCAGAGGGACACATGGTGTGTAAAAGATTCATCAATTGTCCTCTCTCTATAGCAATTGCTGTCTGACTGCACCATGTTATAATGGTGGGATATGTTCATTGATCATTAATTAAATGGTAAGAAATTATTAACTTAACTAGCTGGGTGCCCGATGCACATGCATCGGGATTCTAGCAGAGCGAGTCTCTGACTCGCAATGGCCGCTTCGCGGCCAATGCTTCGCTCTGCTAAGGCGACTCACCATGCCCGCTGCGCGGGCATAGCGAGTCACCTTAGAACTGCTCGCAATGGCCGCTGTGCGGCCAATGCTTCGGGCGTATCCACATGACGACATTGACTCGCAGCGTGAGCGGACTCAAAAGGGGCAAAAATCCCATTCGTGATTATATAATAGATTTTGTCTTAATTGTTAAAATGCAAGCTTTGTATTTTCAGTTATCTTAAATGTGGGTTTGGAAACACTAGCTCTTTAAAAGGGTTTTTGTGGATTTTATATGCCAAATAGGGATGAGCGAGTAGCAAAATATTTGTAATCTCTATACTCATAACAAGTACTTTGTGATACTCGCGCACTCGTCCGAATAGCCAGTCCAATGTTAGTCAATTAGAGATAAGCTCCGCCAACACACAGTCAACCATAAGATGAGCATTTCCAGGACAGGACGGGAGGGTGGGCTTTTTGGTGCTTTCTCTGCATACAACACCTTGCTGTACCCCCAAGGGAGAGCCTTCCATTCAAGCTGCTCTCATTGGGGTTGTATACTGAAAGGAGCTGGCAATATGTGCCAGATTGCTCAAGATCGACATATCATTCTCGAGCCCCAGCGTTAGTTTCCGAGTAACAAGTATCGCGAGTACTGTACTATCCATGCAAGTAGTGAATAGTAGCGTGTATATTTGCTCATCACTAATGCCAAAGAGCAGGCAATGCATAATTCACATTTTTAATCACGGTTCCTAAGGTCACTCCTGACTCTGCAGTATGCCATTCTTTTTTTTATTGCATCCACTGCAGCTAATCAGTGGCCAGTTAGCTTGAATGCATTACCTGATACCAGCCACCTCTCTGGTTATTCATATTTCTGTCTTTTTGATTTGTCAACTTTCCTTAGCTGTTATTACAAATCTTCTTATAGGAAGAACACCATGATCTGGACTGTTTTATTTCTTACTTCAACGTGAGCCTTGTTTGTCATTCTGAGTGAAACCAAATTTTCAAATTCCAATAAAACACTGGTTTCTCATTCAATAAGCTGTGGTTTATAATTCCTTTTAATTCTTCATTCATTTGACTGATATCATTTCATCTGAATAATGAGAGCCACATTGATTTTTTAGTATGTTGGTGAGAGGTGCATTATTCATTGTATAATCACATTTTTCTTTAGTTTCATAAACTGGAAAAAAAAACAGCTCAATAGAGATTTTTAAAAAATGGCAATAAAAATATTTCATTTGTAATATATTATATGTATTGGCTCATTTCTGTTTAGAAACAAATCTCATGTGTCTGTTACATTGTGATCATGAGCCCTTCTGATCATACCTGAATTAAAAACAAACATGATTATTAATACATACCCATTATATAGTATGATTGAGTATTTTTATGTTAAACCTTGATTACCGGAAATGTACTATTGGAATTAGAAGATCTCGGTTCATCATCAGGAACTTCTGGGCCCTGTAAAATCAAAGTCACACTGGAAAATATAAGGCTGTGTGCACACGATCAGGAATTGCAGTGTTTTGGATACAGCGTATGGCTGCTGCATCCAAATTGCTGTATTGTACAGTACCAGCATAGTGGATGGGATTTCAAGAAATCCAATGCCCACTATGCTTCTATGGAGCCCACTGGGACGGGGTACTCGGTACCGGACCGGGGTATCACGGGGGTTATCATGGTGGTCCTTGGTCCAGACTGTGTCCTGAGCCCACAAGTAAAAGGGGTTATTTACAGGGATTGTCGTGATGCCACCCACGGGTTGTGGTCAATGGGGACCACTGCTGCTGCTTACTTCTGCCAGGAGGATGGATGGTGCTGCAGCCGGATGGATGAGCCCGCCGTGGGTCGGGGCTGCTCCTGACAGGGTGTAATATATATATATACAGTTCTGCATGCAGGGAATCACACACGGGAGACAGAAGCAGGGTTCACCGGGTTTTACTAGCAGTTCTTTCTCAGTACAAGTAGTTCACGGTACAGTTCTCTTACACAGGTAACTCCGGACAGTCACTTAACCCTCTGCAGCCAGGTTTCCTTCTGAGACCCTTCTCTCTCTCTGATATCTTCCAGGCTTTCTCTATGCTTCTCTTCCCCATGGGCTGTATGGTGGCAACTCGGTCCCTTGTCTGGCTTCCCCCAGTGTGTGTGGGTGGCAAGCCGGGTCCTATGTGCTGCTGATCCTCCAGTCGGTGTGTTAGTAACTATGACCTGGAATCAGAGTCCCCGTCAGTGTGTCTGAGATCCGGCATATAGCTGCTGTCCCCTCAGAGTCAACTATCTGGTCCCAGCCTAGCCTTAGGTGTCCCTGTGTTGTGGGGGAATGCCGGGCCCTTTCCTACCCGTGTAACTACGGCGTACTTCAGGGGATTCCTTCCTGCCAGTCGTCCTTTGTCGTCATCCTTGGACCCAGCTGCACGGGTCCGGTCTCAGTCTTTCCCTTCCTTTGGGCTACAGGCTGTGGAGCAGGCTTTCTCTCAAGGGACTGTGTCTCACAGGATTCTGCGCCTCTAGGGAGCCCAAAACCTTCAGGGAAGTCTCTCTTTCTACACGGTCTTTGTCTTTATTGCTCAGCTCACTCTGGCCTACTCTTGGTCTTAGCTTCTCGGCACCCACTGGCCTACTTGGTCTTTGCTGCTCAGCCTTTTCTGGCCTACTGACTAACTACTTCCTGTTTCCCCTTTTGTACCCGATCTGATACCTTGACTATGTCCCACCCACTTGTGACTGGCCCTACCACCCCTTGCCCGCCTAGAGTCCCGGGCTCCGGGTTGGGTCTTGTGTCTGTGGGTGTATGTTTTGAAGGTGGTTTGTGCAAAACCTGTCACTATCTCCTGGCTTCAGTTCCTACCTGTGGCCACCCTGTCGCAGGGAGCCACATTTCACCCTACCATAGTGTGTTTTCAGCTGCGGTGCGGGTTTCCAGACTTACGCATCTACGCTGCATGTTCATTTCATTCTGCGGAGTTGAAAGAGATAACGATCAGGTGCATGCAGGGAGAAGCCTCCTGGCACCCACTGCAGATTGTGAGTATAAGGAGCTGTGGCCTCACTGAATTTCCCGCAGGTCGGGAGGCACTTCATCCAATACGTAGTGCCTCCAGATCATGAGCACACAGTCGAAACACCTAAAGGCCCCATTACGCGGTACTAGATCATGAACGATATCGCTCAAACTCACGGGTTTGGAGTCGTTCAAACTACATTGTTAGGACATCGTTACGTGTTACACCGAGATACGACTACGATAAATCATTGGATCATTGATCGCAGATTTGAAAACATGTTCTCAAATCAGACGATCCTCAATCAGCCAACCTGCTGCATCGTTGTGTGTGACACCACGATAACTATGTCATTAATGACTTCCCCTATTCACAACAGTGAACAAGTATCATTTGCTGGGTTGTGCGAACGATATCTGCTCGCCACATCATTGGTGCGTCATTCATGATATCTAGACGTGTGACATCTCACTAACGATGTCGAAAAGATGTCCTAACGATCGCGCTCCCATGAGATCGTTGGTGATATCTTAACGACATTGATGCGTGTAACGGTACCTCAAGAATGTATACTCCTTTTACATGCATTAAACTGCATTTTGTTGAGGATTCTTGTGGAATTCACACATAAAATTTAAACAAATCCAACAAGTGCATCTATCTGGCCTAAGGACAAGTCTGTATTAAAGAACCTTATGCTACCATGAGAATTTGTGCATGACACGTTATGGAGAGATTCTCCTCAGAATGTCTTGCTAGATGGGGACAATCAGGTGCTTCAGGTGGTAGCTCCTGTTGTAATCTGTACTACAGCCTCAGTACCTGGATCTCCTGTGGTTCTACTAAAATTAATTTAGATCAGCACAGAACCCTGTGGTGATCTACTATATGTTTGGTAGGAACATGTGGAGTATAGATGTTGCAGCCATAAAATTAACCTATGAAACCAAGCTTAGTGTGCAGAACACAGCAGCTTAAACAGCAATAATAGGCAATATCTTTCTGACCTTCTTGCCTCTTATCGTTACTTTCTGCTGTGCTGTGATTCGGCTGGGCACCTCATGTGTCACCTACACTTTGAACTCTTTGATTTACTTCAATTTTTTATTTTCATCAAACCAGTGATAAATAACTTCAAACTGCAAGAATACAATAGCGGCCAATAAAACTAGAAAATATCCCAGATTAGAATGATACATTTTTATTTGTTATTTGATCATATCCTTCATACCTTCTTGTCATAGTCATTGTAGTTTATGTTTCGATAATCATTATTTTTGGTAGCAATTATTTAAAATAAAGTTTTTTCTCCATAAATGTGCCTCAGATGACTATGAACATAATCACTGATGTAGTTATGATGAATGTCAAATCTGAGGATAACAAGACCCAAAGGAAACCACTAGATGCATTTTTCATGTCATCAAATTAAAATTATGCAACACCATTTAATAATGATACACTGCAGCAGCTGCTCAGGCTATACTATCATAAATACCTCCAGTGTCAGAGATTTAGTCATTCCATTTCTTTGATTTGATAGGAACCGTTTAGATTTATTCTCAGCACTAAACTACACATCTGTCTATGTATATTGTATGCAAAGCAGAGGTGGAAGGAATTAAAATAAATGACTAGGAAAATGTTTCAAATACAGCGGAGAAAAAAAAGTATTTTGTCAGCCACCAATTGTGCAAGTTCTCTCACTTAATAAGATGCGAGAGGCCTGTAATTGACATCATAGGTAGACCTCAACTATGTGAGACAAAATGAGAAAACAAATATTGAAAATCACATTGTCTGATTTGGAAAGATTTTTTTTTCACATTTTGGTAGAAAATAAGTATTTGGTCAACTACAAACAAGCAAGATTTCTGGCTCTCACAGTCACACTCCAAACTCCACTATGGTGAAGACCAAATAGCTGTCGAAGGACACCAGAAACAAAATTGTAGCCGTGCACTTGACTGGAAAGATTGAATCTGCAATAGGCAAGCAGTTTGGAGTGAAGAAATAAACTGGGAGCAATAATTAGAAAATGGAAGACATACAAGACCACTGATAATCTCCCTTGATCTGGATGGGGCTCCACGCAAAATCTCACCCCGAAGGGTCAAAATGATCTCAAGAACGTGAGCAAAAATAACAGAGCCACATGGGGGGACCTAGTGAATGCGCTTCAGAGAGCTGGGACCAACATTACACAGGCTACCATCAGTAACACACTTCGCTGCCAGGGACCCAGATCCTGCAGTGCCAGACATTTCCTCCTGCTTAAGCCATTTCATGTCCAGGCTCATCTGAAGTTTGCTAGAGAGCATTTGGATGATCCAAAAGTGTACTTGGAGAATGTCATATGGTCAAATGAAACCAAAGTAGAACTATTTAGTGAGTTGCATCTAAATAACACCATACCTAATGTAAAGCATGGGGGTGGTAAGGGTATTTTGGTGCTGCTTCTCTGCCAAGGGACCAGGGCGACTGACCTGTGTACATGAAAGAATGATTGGGGCCATGTATCATGAGATTTTGTGTGCAAACCTCATTCCATCAGCAAGGTCATTGAAGATGAAACGTTCTTTCAGCATGACAATGATCCTATGCATACTGCCAGGGCAACAAAGGAGTGGCTTCTGTGGCGCCCCACTGTTCAGTGCGCCACAGTGGGTGTACTGCACCCACAACAGAGTGTGCAGTATTCCTGTCATCCCGGCATCCTTACGCCTAGACTAGGCAACTAATTGGCAACCCGCTACCAGGGTAACTGGTCCCAGGGGGAGGAGTGTGAGGAGTAAGGAGAAGCAGGAAGTCAGACAGTTGGATGTAGTTCAGACTGAGGGAAGAAGCAAGAAGGGAGTCCTAGAGGGGTCTCTCAGGAAGGGCGCCTGAGAGGAAAAGGTGACCCAGGAAAGAAAGGGAAACCCAGTGCCAGACCACCGGACAGGTCTGGGGAATCCTAGTCCACCAATGGAGTGCTGGCTCCGAGTCACGGTAGAGGCGAGTTCACTCCTGAGCCGTCAACACCGGCCAGTCACGGGTTAATCCAGCAATCCCGACTCCCGTCCAGAACGTGCAGCCCCACCAGGATCACCAAACCGGGTTGAGCCCCTTAGATAGAAGAAGGGTACCACATAGCACCCAACGGGCCTGGTAGACAAGCGGGCTGTGCAAGGCAGAGCAAGGATAGTGAGGAGGCACAAGTAAAGGTAACAGGACGATAGAAAGACAAGAGAAGGTACACTACGAGAGCCTCAGAGAGACTTTACCTTCCTCAGTGACTACCTGGCCAGCTACCCACTAAAAGACTGTGTAAGCTGTAACCTAAAGTGCCATCTGAACTGGTTCCAGTAAAGTACCAGTATAGAGTCACAAGGCCTCAGTGTTTCCTTTCAACGTAAACTGTTGCGCGGCTGGACTGTCCATATCCAGCACCATGGCAACAAGTGCTACTGCATCCACCCCTCTCACCTCACCACAACCCCGGGGACTCTGCTCCGCCTGTTGGGAGCTATACCACCCAGCTGCCCATGCATCATCCCCGGAGGCCCACAGCAGCACTGGTGCATTCACGAGAAACCACAGGTGGCGTCATGAGAACTCTTTACTTTATTATTTTTACCAGATTTTTAACGAATTCCCCAGAGCTACGGGCCAGGGCACCAGCCACCGAGTCAGCATTCCCCAAAGTACAGGCCCTGGTACCGAGTACCCCATAGAACCCTGGGTGCATCACTTCTTAAGAAGCATTTCAAGGTGCTGGAGTGGCCTAGCCAGTCTCCAGATCTAAATCCTATAGAAAACATTTGGAGGGAGTTGAAAGTCCATGATGCCCAGGGACAGCCCAAAACATCAGTGCTCTAGAGATCTGCATGGAGGAATGGGCCAACATACCACCAACAGTGTGTGCCACCTTGTTAAGACTTATATAAAATATTTGACCTCTGTAATTGCCAACAAAGAATATATAACTAAGTATTGAGATGAACTTTTGTTATTGACCAAATACTTTTTTTCCACCAAAATTTGAAAAACCTTTCTTTCCAAATCAGATAATGTGATTTTCAGGATTTGTTTTCTTATTTTGTCTCTCATGGTTGAGGTCTACCTATGATGTCAATTACAGGCCTCTCTCATCTTTTTAAGTGGGAGAACTTGCACAATTGGCATCTGACTAAATACTTTTTTACCCACTGTACATAGAGTTGGGGGTGGATGAAGAGTAGCCAGTTCTTCAAGCTGTTTAGAAGGTGTGGGGCCAACCTGCTCCAAAGTAGCACATGTAATATCAAAGAAGAAAAAGTCATAGTCTAATCTGGAAAACAGAAAGAGAAGAGAGGCACTCCTGTGTATACCCGGTGATTTTTAAGAGAAGTGGGGCAGGGGATAGAAGTTTGCTAACCTTGTGTGGTTGCACACCCCTGCACAACCACGGATTAAGCCTCCGGCATATACCGCACACCACACGGGTCTCTGGTGTACCAGCTGACCGGGTCACATGGGGCATGACATTACTGCAGGTCTTTAAGAGCTTTTAGCAAGCTAATATCTGTAGCACCCATGACTTACTCAGAAGCGAACCAAATATACAAGATGCAAAAATAGTGTGATTTTCTCTGGGCGCAAGACGACAGTAAGCCAGGGTAGTTATTATGTGGTATTGTGGCAATTAGAACTGTCCGATGTATGAAAATATAAAATAAATTAATCTGATCCGTTAACAGTGTAACTAAAAAAATATACGCAAAATGCCAGAAGTACGTTTTTTAAGCTGCCACAGCATTGCACTGAAATGCAATAAGAAGCGATCAAAACATAACATCTACCCAGATATGGTATTTCTAAAAATGTCAGGTCTGAGTGGAAAAAATAAACCCTCTCTTAGCCCCATATGCTGAAAAATGAGAACATAAAAATAGAAACAAATTCAACTCACCCCATGCCGGTTGTACTACTGAGTCTTGGATTCTCCCCTAGCGCATGGATGTGCCTTAGGCTTCAGGCAATGGTAGACAGCGAAAAAGGTTAAGAGTTAATCCAATGACTACGGACAGAAGAATTATTTTTAAAATGTCCAGTTTGTTTTATACATGTTAAAATATGGTGCAGCATGTTGCAGCTACAGGGCTAGGCTTAAGAACAGCAATCCTATGCGCTTCAGCTGTCAGGTATATCTGAAACGCGTAGGTTTGTGATCCTAAGCCTAGCCCTGTAGCTGCAACATGTTGCACCATATTTTAACATGTATACAATAAACTGGACGTTTTAAGAATAACTCTACTGTCTGTAATCGTTGAATTAACTCATAACCTTTGTCGAAAAATAAGAATGTTATGCCTATTGGAAATTGGCGATAAATGTACTATTATTAGGGATGGGCAAATCTACTCGTTACTTCTCGCTACTCTGCGAGTAGTAGGGTACTCGGCCGACTCCTTACTCTGCGAGTTTCATTGCGATTACTCGCACAGTAACGAGTCCAATGAAAATCAATTGTAAATTCTATTCCTCTACTTCTTTGAACCGGATTGTCCTGGATTGACCCTGTCAGTTTCAATCAGGTACCATAGACATCAATGTTAAAACAAATTGGATTGTCCCGGTCAGGATCAATCAGGTTAACTTTAACATGACTGTCTATGGGACCGGATTGAACCTGACCGGTTCAATCCGGTTCAATCCGTTTTTTTTTTAACTATTCTTTTTGCTGCTGGCTTTTAACACTAGAAGTCCAAGAGACGGGTCATTTGACCTTTTTACCATTGAAAACCAAGGATCCTTTAAATTCCCGGGACTTCTAGTGTTAAAGAATAAAATGGGGAATTGCAGGTTTTTCCTCTGCTGCCAGACCCCTTTATGGGGTCCAGCAGCAGAGGAACCGCTGCATACTCGCTTCCCCATTCATTTACATTGGACTTGCTAGACTCGCAACTAGTAGCGGGATCCTACTCGTTAGAGTCTAGTGAGTCCGAGTAATTTAGTATTCGCCCATCCCTAACTATTATTTTTTTCTTACAAATTTCTGATTTGTTTTTTCACCAATGAAATAAAAAAACCCTGATATATGTTTGGTATCTGCGAACTCATACTATATCCATCTGCTATCTTTGCTACCTTACTTTTCCACTAACACTTTTACCATGCTTACCTATGCCCTAGTAGTAACTGCTTCACTAATCCTTACCCTCTTCCACTACCCTCAAAACCCATCAGTCCCGTCACAAATATTTATCTCACCATCGCTCTTACCTCCCCACCTGAGCTCCTTTTCAATCTCACACCTTTCCTGCAGAAACACAAAACAAGCTGGCCACTTTCATTCTCACACCTGCTTGCTCTCTCTTTGCTTCTCCTATCAGAGGGCAACACATCTCCCAACCAAGGACCTCCACAGCCAAAATTACCCACTATTTCTCCCACCTATCACCCCACACCTGCAAGAAACAAACAGCCGCATTCTTCTAAATATAAAACCTATTCCACTGACCATCTCTCCACCACCCCCTCTTCCTGGAGCGCTCTGGAATGCCCTTTCCAGGTGTAATAAACTCCACTGCATTTACAACCTTTTTACCTCTCGCAAACTCTCCTTCCTGGGCCTCACAGAAACATGGCTGACACTTTCCGACATGGACTCCCCTGCTGTACCATGCTATGGCGGCCTCCACTTCACCCACACACCTCGCACTGGCAACAAACATGGTGGAGGAGTGGGTCTTTTCCTTTCTATCAACTGCACCTTCAACCCAATTTCTCCTCCTCCCTGCCTTATTCTCTCATCCTTCAAATTGCACTCTATTCGTATCTACTCTCCTTCCTACCTCCAAGTGGCTGTCATTTATCGACCCCCAGGCCCAGCCACTGCCTTCTTTGAGCAATTCTACATTTGGCTTCTTCACTTTCTCTCTGTTGACATTCTCACCATAATCATGGGTGACTTCAACATCCCCATTGATACCAACCAGTCAACAGCCTCCAAACTCCTGTCACTTGTTCCATCCTTTGGCCTCTCTCAATGGTCCTCCAGAGCCACCCATACAGAGAGACATATACTAGATCTCATCTTCACCTGCCTTTGCTCCCTAACTAACCCCACAACCTCCCCTCTCCCCCTATCTGACTACCATCTACTTACCAACTCATCTTTGTCCTCCTCACTTGCCACCCATGTCTACCAACTCGCACACTCTCGCAGAAACCCCACACATGATAACACTCACATACTCTCTGACTCTATTCTACCACTATCCTTCATGTCCTCACTCCACGACACAGATAATGCCACCACTTTCTACAATTCTACACTCACAGTAGCGATTAAAGCAGTTGCCCGTCTTGTTCACGACAGAACACGACGAATCAACAGACAACCCTGGCACATAGACACCATTGAAAAACTGCGGCAAGAGTGTAGGGTAGCTGAGCATCACTGGAAGAAAACACACTCACAAGAAGACTACACAGCATTCAAGCAAACAATTCTCAAATTCAAGTCAGCACTCACCACCACTAAACAGAATTACTTTATTACCCTCATATCCTCTATGTCCCACAACCCCAGTCAGCTATTCAACACATTTAACTCCCTCAACTGCCCCCCCCCCACTGCCCCTTTCTACTTCTCGTATCTCTGCAGAAGAATTTGCAACACACTTCACCAGCAATATTGATCAGATCAGACAAGTCTTTGCTGCCCAACCACCACAACCCCCAATGTAAACCAGACCACTCCCCTTCCCCACTAACCCTCCTCCCCTCCATCACTAAAGGAGAACTTGCCCACCTCCTCTCCAAATCGCACCTCACAACTTGTGAATTGGAACCCATCCCTTCCTACTTCCTCCCCAACCTCACTACCACACTTATCCCAGCCCTAGCCCACCTCTTCAACCTATCACTAACCTCCGGTACTTTTACTTCCACTTTCAAATATGCAACAATTACACCTATCTTAAAGAAGCCATTCCTTGACCCGTCCTCCACATCCAGCTACCACCCCATATTGCTGCTCCTATTCACCTCCAAACTTCTTGAAAAGAATGTCCACACTTTCCTCCCACCTCTCATCTAAATCTCTGTTTGACAACCTTCAATCTGGCTTCTGTCTCCACCACTCCGCCGAAACCACCTTAACCAAAATACTAATTACCTACTTACCGCCAAAACTAGCAGACACTTCTCCATCCTCCTCCTTCTTGACCTGCCCTCTGAATTCGACACAGTCAACCACTGCCTCGTATTACAGATCCTCTCTTCGATTGGTATCACTGACCTTGCCCTCTCCTGGATCTCCCCCTACCTTTCCAATCACACATTTAGTGTCTCCCACACTCACACTACCTCCTCGCCCCATCCCCTCAACTTTAGGGTCCCTCAAGGCTCTATCATGGGGCCACTTCTTTTTTCCATCTATACCCTTCGCCTAGGACAACTCATAAAGTCCCATGGATTCCAGTACCACCTGTACGCTGATGACCCTCAGATCTATCTCTCTGGCCCAGACATCACCTTTCTGCTGTCCAGAATCCCACAGTGTCTATCAGCCGTATCCTCCTTCTTCTTCTCTCGCTTCCTTAAACTAAACGTAGACAAAACTGAACTCATCATCTTTCCCCCATCTCGTGCACCTCCCTTACCTGACCTGTCTATCACAATAAATGACATCACACTTTGCCCTGTACCTGAAGTCCTCTGCCTCGGAGTAACCCAAGACTTTGCCTTATCCTTCAAACCACACATCCAAGCCCTTGCCATCTCCCACCTCCAACTCAAAAATATTTCCAGAATCTGTCCCTTCCTCGACGCTTATTCTACTAAACTACTAGTGCATGCCCTTATCATCTACTATCTTGACTACTACAACCTCCTCCTCTGTGGCCTCCCTGCTAACACTCTTGCACCTCTCCAATCTGTTCTTAACTCCGCTGCCCAACTAATACACCTCTCTCCTTGCTGCTCCCCCATTTCTCCCCTCTGCAAATCCCTGCACTGGCTCCCAGTTCCAATTCCATATCCAATTCATACTAACATTGACTTACAAAGCCATCTACAATCTGTCTCCCCCATATATCTCTGAACTAATCTCCCATTATCATCGAACTCCTTGTGATCTTCGATCCTCCCAAAACCTCCTTGTTTCCTCTACACTTGTACATTCCTCATCTAACCACCTGCAAGACTTCTCCCAAGCATTTTCCATCCTCTGGAATGCAGCACCCCAAAACGTCCGACTATCAACTACACTCGGAACCTTAAACCAGAACCTGAAAACCCATCTCTTCAGAAAAGCCTACAGCCTGCAATATCCACGGTGCCACCCCACCACCACTGGACTTTGGGCTCCACCACCACCAGAGCCTACACAACCTACTGTCTACCTCCCCATTGCCCTGTAGAATGTAAGCCCACAAGGGCAGGGTCCTCTCTCCCCTCTGTACCAGTCTTTCACTGTTAGTTTGTTCTTTGTATTTTTAACTTGGAATAGAATCAATGGTGCTCTACAAATAAATAATAATAATATTCTAGTGATCTCTATTATTATTGTCTATAAATGTGTAATTGTACATGTGTTTAATAGCAGAGTAACATATTCATATGCCACTGCCTCAGGATAGTAAAGGAGGGATCAATTTAGCTTTAGTAGATCCAGATGTAGGAGAAGGGGGTAAACAATAGTACCGCTGTGAGGCTGGAGTTAATAGATTAAAGTGGTATACACTGTCTCACAAAATGGCAGATCTAATAATCTTCTCCCCTCAGAAATCTCCCATTTGACGTATAATCATGAATTCAGCATCAATTTTAACACAAAATATCTCAAAATGACTCCTGATACTCAAAGAATGTATCTGGTCGCTTTAATTGGTGTATTAAGCATTAAAAAAGGCTTTTAACCCATCGCTTATATTAAAACACAGGAGCACCTGAGATTTGTGTTTACCTCATGCACCTGCAGGCCACACAGACTTAATAAACATCATTAAGAGGGAAATTCAATTTACTTGGGAAAAAGAAAAACTTTGTTATTTGGGGATAAAGCTTACTAACCAACTCTCATCTATTATGAATATAAATTTGTTAGATCTTTACAAAACAATTCAATCTGACCTGTTATATCTGGCTAAACTCTACATTTCATAGCTTTGTAGAATAAATTCATACAAAATGAGCATCTTAGGGTGCTTTCACATCTGCGTTTTTCGTAATTCGCGGCAGATGCGGTGAAAAAACCGCATCTGCCGCGTTTGCCGCATAACGGTTCCACTTGCGGCACGGTTGCGTTTTTTTCCATAGGAAGTATAGGGGGACTTGCGGCAGATGCGGCAAGTGCGGTATTGCACTTGCGGCAGGTGCGGCAGAGAAAAAAACCGCGGTCAGCCGCGGTTTTTTTCTCTGCCGCACCTGCCGCAAGTGCAATACCGCACTTGCCGCATCTGCCGCAAGTCCCCCTATACTTCCTATGGAAAAAACCGCAACCGTGCCGCAAGTGGAACGTTATGCGGCAAACGCGCAGATGCGGTTTTTCACCGCATCTGCCGCGAATTACGAAAACGCAGATGTGAAAGGGCCCTTACCTAAGTTACTTTATGTGTTTAGAACTATCCCTATGCCAATCCTTACGTCGTGGATTCAAAAACTACAAACCCAATGTACATTGTCTGAAAAGACTTAAGCCTCGTGTTGCCAGATCCATCCTAGAAAGAATAAGAAAATGGGGGATTCAAAACCTTCAGCATATATTACTCAACTTAGTTAGATTAACTCAATGCTGGTGGGAGCAGAACGATAGACCTGCCTGGGTGGTTCTAGAGGAAAATAAAAATAAGCCTCGTTCATCAACTCGGTTGTGATTACACACTTATTTGATCAAAAGAAGACACTTCTAGAGAAAATACGGTTAGAGCTTCTATTCAAGCTTGGAAGCATTTTTTATTAAAATCTAGGAAGTTTATCCGTCCTCCAGCCCTTCTTGGTTACCAATTGAGATTTTAGGAATGTTTCAAATAAAATTAAATTACCTTGTGGAAGGAGAAGGGATTTGGAATATTTCGGACATATTAGATGATAAAGGAAATTTATTATCCTTTCAAATTTTAGAGACAGGTTTAAGCTGATAAGATCGGAGGAGAATCTGCGGGTGAGATCTGTGACATTATTAAAACTCATATGATTAAATTCAGCTTACCTCTAAATATAACCAAAATGCTAAAATTTCCAATAATCTTAGCCTATGGAGAACTAGCAATATATACCAGACCATCAACCAAGACTATGACATTGCAATAACAGCTCATATAACAGCTTGGGAGAAAGAATGAAAATAGTCATTAACTTAAACTAACTTAAAAGCATTTTGGACCATTTATACAAGCGTTTCTTGCATTTCTTTACTGAAATCCAATATAGAGTGTATACTAGGTGGTATTACACTCCTTTAAAACTTTATTTAATACAGAATCAGAATTCTCCCTTATGTTGGAGGGGCTGTAATGCATTGGCAATTTAACCTATATATTCTGGAGTTGCCCTATTTGAAAAAAGTTTGGGAAGAAGTTCAAATATAATATACTACTAAACTTAAACTTAGTATCACACCAGAATTTGCACTCTTATTAAGAGGTTTAGAAATATCCCAAAGAAAAATAGGCTTCTAGTAACACATATCTTGTTAACTGCAAAAAATATTATTGCTGCACATTGAAGCAACCTGTACCTCCACTATCCAAGATCTTAAAGAAAAATAACTGCCTAAATTCGTATGAATTTTCTTATACGATAAGGAATAAACAGCAATGTAAGTATCAACTAAAATGGTCTGATTGGATTCATACATACACTCCAAATTTGCTACATAAGAGTCCTTAACTTTATAAATTCTTATCATATTTTTTATTTTCTTTAAATATGTTCGTAGTATGACTAATTGAAAGAGATGAAATATAATGACTGAAGTGAATTGGTTCCTTTGATAGACCAATGGTATTTTTAATACTGTTCAATATTGAGGTGAAACTAGCTGTGGTTAAAGCCATAGGTATTGTATTGATAACTCTATTTTTCTTTTTCCGTATTGATATCAATACAAATTTCTCATAACTGAATTTGTTGATCGAAGAAGTACAAACTAGAGTATTTATTTAATCAAACGTCTTTATATAGTTACTAGATCGCGCCTGATTCTAAACAATCGGGTAGTCTAGAATCCATATATAGTCTATTTACTAATAGTTAGGGAGTGCGGTGAAATGAATTGTGTGTATACAGTGGCTCAGTGGTTACAGTGAGTGCGGTGGCTCAGTGGTTAGCAGTGAGTGCGGTGAGATTGGTCAGCGCAGCGGCGTGGGCAGAGTGGTCACGCAGCGCCGTGGCAGAGTGGTCAGCGCAGCGATGTGGGCAGAGTGGTCAGCGCACAATACATACATACACACACACACACTCCACTATAGTTAGCACCGACCCTGCGTCTTCCTCGCTGCTTGGATCCTGAGTCGACATGTCGCCACCCGCGGACGACTGGATCCAATATGGTGTCCGGGAAGTTTGGAGACACTTCTTGACGCTATAATGGATCCAGTAGTTGGGGGTGGCGACATGTCGACTGAGGATCCAGCGTGATGCAGGGCCGGTGCTAACTATAGCAGAGTGTGTGTATTCATTTAGGTTATTCTTCTAATTGTGGTGTTTAAATTTTATTATTAAAAGAGTTTAGTGAAACAACATAGCTAAATTTAGTATTATATGATAACTCGATTATAATTACTCTTTATAAAATATTTCATTATACTGGATTGTAATGTAATGTGATTGTCTAAATATACATAAACTTCTAATATACATAAACTTCTATAAGTTAATTTATGCAATATGTAAATATTGCTGCATATTTATTATTAATTGTATTGAAAACCTTTAATAAAATTATATGAACCAGAGTAACATGTTCTCTGTTTAATATACAAACTGCATATTTACTAGAATTGAGGCAACTGATTTTTTTCTAATGCACTGTCTTTTCCAATTGTAAAGTTAAAAATATCCTTCAGTGTTGAAAGTCAAACATTCCTTCATGTCCATGCAGGCACCTCATCTATATCATAACCCATAAAACTGAATATAGTCTTCATAATTAGACTCATCTCGGAGCTTAAAAGGGTTCACCGGGACATTAACTCACAGCAGAAAGAGAAATAACACACATAAATATACCCTGGCAACTATGCACAACATGTAATAAGGAGGAATGAGGGGGTCAACAGCTTTTTTTACATTTTTAAGATGAAGGACACTGTAATGTGCTTTCACGCTATCTTGACTGCACTGCTTTTCTATTTTCATTCTCAGGACCAGAAAGATTGGTGTCAAATGAGCTTTCTAATTACACCAAACCTTTTTCATTAGATATAACGTGTTAAAAGTAAACCTGTGCATTCCTTACCATTCCCTGGTCCAGCTCCGAGCCCCCACTGCTGCCCCTTTTGTCTGATATGGTCTGTAGAACTGATGTCACATTGATTATCTGCAACCAATCAATGAGCTCATCGGCTATGAGCGATTTGTCCCATCTAATCGAGCAGAGCTGCTGAGCTCACTATCTGGGGCTGGGGTTACACATAAGCCTCAGTCAGTTTTGGCTTCAGTTTGTCATTTTTTTTTTCTAAGTCCAAAAACTGACAGAAAAACGCATTGGGTGTAATAAACACCCTGTGCGTTTTTCTCTGGAGCTCAAACATTGCCCTGTCCGTTTTTGAGCCAAAACGCAGTAAACAGCGTTTGGCATCAGTTAAAAACGCATGCGTTTTCATGCGTTTTTTTAACATGGGGCCCTATGGAAACGCATGCGCAAACGCATGCAAACGCATGCACTTGCGTTTGCGCATGCGTTCGACATGCGTTTTTTTAATGAAAATTCCAAAAACGTACAGGAGTGCAGGAGACACAAAAGCACCTATAAAAAGGGATTGGTGATGAAAATGACTTCCAAAACGGATTTCTATGTGTAACCCAGCCTAACTGCAGCATGGGAAAACAATGTCAGTGCTGGAGATCATAAGGCTATGTCCACATGATCCGGAGACACTGTGTCCTTGACACAGTGCCTTCTACTGTGGGAAGCTGGGGATCTTTATGGGTGAAATGTAGCCATCCATGCCCATAGTCAGTGATCAGGGTATGGTGACTTTTTGCATCACACTGTGCAGCAATGAATTGACATGCTTGTGGCCAGGAAGCCACCCTACATGTCAGTTTCCGCTGCAGATAAAACAAGCACAGAGGGCATGGAATCTCTCTAAATCCTTTCATAGTGCTTGTACTATATAACACAACTTTTTTACATAACAACAGTGCTGCAAACACTGATCTTGGAAATGTGCCTTTACAGACACAGGGGGCAGCAGTGCTAATTAAGTGACAGAGAGGGTGAGTAAGGCTAGGGCCACACTTATCATGTCACTTACATTTGGCAGATCCAGTAGCTGCAGAGGCAAGCCTGCAGTAATGGACAGCGTTAACGTCGGGTGCTGAGAGCTAATTCTGCTCCATTGTAACCCGCTGTTTACCATAGATGCAGCCACACAGGAAGCCCCAGGAACTGCGCTTTAGCAGAACACAGAGGAAAATGTCTGCAACGTTCCTGGGTATTCCTGTGTAGCTGCATCCATGGTAAACATCAGGTTACTATGGAGCAGCGTTGGCTCTCAGCACCCGACATTAATGCTGTCCATTACTGCAGGCATGCCTCTGCAGTTACTGGATCTGCCAAACGTAAGTGACATGATAAGTTTGGCCCTTGCCTAAAGCAGAGTTTGCTATCTTTTTAATAACAAATTGCCACCAGAGCACAGTGGAATTCTGAAACTGTAAAAAGAAACCTTAAAAGACAAAGCATTTACATTGCAACCATAGGAAAGTGATTACTATACCAAACATATCTTCTGAATAGGATGTGCCTTCGATATATTTGTGAAGTAGGCAGTATGCTTGATCACAGACACCCATTCAGACTAAACCAGAAAACCACTACATGGACTCTGGATGTTGCAAGCCTTCATATCAAATCCTCGACCCCATGATCCATATGACTGGCTCCTTTGTCGTAGTCACATCATTGATATCTGAGCCAATCAGTTTCTTGTAAGGCATCTGGACCATAGTCTGTGACAGTACTGACGACCTCAAGATAAAGCAGCATGCTTGTATATTAATGTATACTCCCACCATCACTTTCCATTGTGTTAGCTATCTGGATCTATGAGAATGTGACACAGTCAGTCGAAGTAGTTTAAAGTCAAGCTTATATTTATTGTTTTTAAGTATTGTTGGACTATAAAAATGAAGCACAATGTTTTGTTACAGGACATCAATCTATGCCTTGGAACTCATTACGTGGACGTTACCTGCAGCAAGTACATCTGCTCTCTACAGATGCCCAATGAAATATAAGTTTGAATCACCATACATGCTCTAAAACTTGCAGCAATTTTTAGGATAGTCAATTTCCAGCCAATCCATAGTAGATACGTAGCCTTTATATTCATCACCAAGTTATAAACTCAAGTGTTTGCATGAAGCCAAGTGGTCATAGTAGATATTTTATTATCTTTTAATTGATGCCCATGTTATCAGTTTCATTCCACCTGAGCCCTAACTTTCTGTCAGTCATCTGGATAGTGTATGACACTCACAAATCACTGCTGTATTTATTGAATTCACTAATCTTATGCCAATATTAACATAATTGACACCCCAGCATATTCAAGGCAATTTGTTTAGTCGATCCTGCCCAGTCTCAGTAAACTATGCCAATTTCTCGATGCAGTTTTCAAAGCCAGCACATTAATAAATGTGAAACATAATTTTTAACTATGAAAAAGAAATAGGTCGACATAGTTAAACTTATTCTCTGACACTGACAGATAATAGTAAAAAAACATTAAGCAGAAGTAAATTTTCATTTTAGTGAAATAATTTCTTAATAACTCTTAACTATGGAAATCAAAATAAATACCGTGATAAAAGTAACTTAGTATAGGATTACTGCTTTTACAGTAAAGAATCCATATTTATGTAGATGGCAATGCTGTTTTATATTACTTGAATGCCCTCTTGTCATTTTACACCAATTTATAAAAAAAAAATCATTAGACTTACGTGTATTGGCGTTTTATATACTTATACATAATAAAACACACTTCTAAGCCACATTTTTCCCATTTTTTCCATAATTTCAATATTGACAATTCTTCTGGATACCGGTGTCTGCCTTCCCCCCTTAGATGACCATCTCTGAACATACTTTTGTCTCTGAGTGAAATTCACCTATGAATAATCATTTTTGCTGAGCAATGACAAACTGCAATCAGCTTGAACTAAGTCAGAGACATTTTAATTTTATTCTACAGTCACTTGAAAACAAAAAACCTTTCCGTTAGAATGTTTCCAGAACATTAATTTACTCACTTATATAGCACCACTATTCTACAGAGCTGTACAGACATCATCAACAGACCATCTGTCCCCATTGGGACTCACAATCTAAACTCTCTATCACTATGGACTAGTTCACATCTAATGCAGGTTTGTGTTTTGCTTCATTTGCGTTTCTATGCGTTTGTACCGCTAAAAACGCATCCAAAATGCATGCGTTTTTGCCCCCATTGATTTCAGTGGAAACGCATGCAAAAACACATGTGCATTTTCAAAACACAAAAACGCATGCGCTTTTGCAAACGCAGCCAAGAATGTGGGCCATTGTGTCTAGGGCTGCGTTTGCAAAAACTCATGCGTTTTTGCTTTTTGAAAATGCACATGCGTTTTTGCATGCGTTTCCACTGAAATCAATGGGGGCAAAAACGCATGTGTTTTGGATGCGTTTTTAGTGGTAAAAACGCATGGAAACGCAAATGAAACAAAACACAAACCTGCATTAGATGTGAACTAGTCCATAGTGATAGAGAGTTTAGATTGTGAGTCCCAATGGGGACAGATGGTCTGTTGATGATGTCTGTACAGCTCTGTAGAATAGTGGTGCTATATAAGTGAGTAAATGAAACAAAACGCAGACCAGGCTTTGATGTGAAAAGGGCCTAAGTCTTTGGAGCGTGGGAGGAAATTGCTGTACATGGAGGAAACCCACTCAAAACCAGAGAAAATTCCTTGCAGATGCTCTTGGCGGAATTTGAACCCCGGAACTAAGTGCTACAAGGCTACAATGCCAACTATTGACGACCATGATGTTCCTTTACTAGCTTTTATTGAACATGTTCCATTTAAACAGCTGTGTTGGGCAATGAGGACTAAATTGTGCATGGAAGAATTGGTAAAATTAAGCAGTGATAACATTAAGTTAAGAAGCATGAATATGGTTTAGTCTAAAATCTCTAATTGACAAATACTAACGTTGGCAAAGATGTGGGCAAATCCTATAACGCCTAATAAAACAATGTCTTATAAATTGTGTTTCATAAGGTTATGTGCAAACTTTTTTTGAGGCAGTCAAACTCCATGAGCTTTGTAGTGGAAACTGCTTCAAGAAATGTTCTTTGAGTATATACATCCAGCGTCATTTAGAGTTCTTCCAAGCAAAGCTGGGGGTTGTTTTCCCCAGGCAGCTACCCAGGCTGCACTTTAAATTGTTAAAAGGATTGTCCACCACTAGGACAACCCTTTCTGCTTTCATATCTCCCCCAGGTAAAATAAAAAATGCCTGTACACTGTTCCAACATTGTGGGTAATCGCGTTCCTTGGCCCCATATGAGGTTGAAGCCCTGCATCCAGTCACTGCTGGCTTCTGTCTCCACACCTTTGGCCAATGAGCTAACCAAAAGGAAGTATGCGCTATGACTTTCTTCCTGTTGATTGCTCCTCTTTCCAAAAACAGGAAAAGACTAAGGCCTGTTTCACATCTAAGGATGGTGTGCGTTTTGCTTAATTTGCGTTTTACCGCTAAAAACACATAAAAAAAGCTAGCGTTTTTGCCCCCATTGATTTCAATGGGAACGCATGTAAAAACGCATGTGTGGGAGTAACTGAATGCAAGGATTTAACCTCATATGAGGCCAAGGAAAACTGTTGGAATGGTGCCAGCATGGCACCCCTGCAGGGGATTGCCACAGGATCCACTGGTGAGGTGCAAGGAGGGAATTACACCTTGGTTAGCACAGCACACCACACCTTCCACCCCAGACCTGAATGTCTGCTTTAAGTCAGTTCCCCTTGAAAACATCCAGGCCTGAGGGGAGGAGTTAGTCAGTCCCTGAAGTCAGTCTGAGGAGAGTGAGGAGTGAGGAGCTGGTCGCTGGGAGAGATCCAGACCCAAGACCAGGGACCACTGACCGCTGTGCGCACCCTAGGGAAAGGGTCGGAGGCAAGTGGAGAAAGAAGGGAACTAAGAAAAGGGAACCGGTTACTAAAGCCCTTTAGTACACCCGGACACCTGAGTCCGAAGCTGCCAGTATTTAGTGCCACAGCAAATGTCTGGCAGACTGAGGAGGAGTTCAGCCCTGAGGAGAGCAAGTAAGAGATGCTAAAACTGACCAAGCACAGAACCAGGGGCCATAGGAAGAATAGGGACCCCGCAGAAGGACCTCATTGTCAGTTTAGAGCAAAGCCCAGAGAGGGAGAAGAAGCGGTGAGTTCAGGCTCAGGCAGGACTTACCCCACACCACAGAGCACAAAGACAGAGGAGGCCTCATAACTTTCGAAGGTGGAATTCCCAAGTTGCACTGGGGTACCGGTTATTACTCTGGACTGTACCTGTTACCCTGTCACCAGTAAAAGGTACCGAAACAACCATCACTGTGTGTCTGTGTGCCTGTCTTACCGCCGAATTTCACTGCTTTGTCAGAAAAGACTTAACTACTACTCCCCTGATCCATTCCCGCTGCCCTGAGGTAAAGCTCCACCTGTGGGGAGCTGTACCACACTCTGCTGCAACCAACATTACCTCAGCGGCCGGCTTGCAGTGCCGGTACCATATTACCGGGATCTACATGTGGTGTCACGTATCCTCTGTAAATATCCCCTTATCCCCCACCGTGCCCCGTCATTGAGGGTCCAGGGCACGGTACCGGGGATCGACCAGCTGTGTCCGGTGTGCAGCCGCACGAAGTGCCCACTGCTGATAAGTCAGGATCACAGCGTCGCGGTCCTGACCTGTCAGTGGCTGCAGCTGCATGCACCTGCACACCGGACCGGAGGGCATATTAGCCCTCCAGTTCTGTGTGCTGATCCTGTCCGCGGCAGTCAGGGTCATCCCGGACAGCCCTGGACCGGATCACGCCGCAGTGTGAAGGCACCCTAACATCTTCTTTTACGAGAATAGAATTATATTCATTATTGTTATTTATACTCATATAAACTGGCATTCATTATAAGTAGGAATGAAAAGGTAAGCGTTTTCCTAATTAAAAAAAAAAGTGTGTCAAAATTATACTAAAACAAATGTTTTTACATTTTACAAGCCTCTACTTGAAACAACAATAATTCATGAATATTATTACTCATTAAATATTATTAATGTGATAGAGTGTGAGCAAATGTCAGGCATGACTGTTCTGTAACCATACTGTGGAGTTGCTGAAAGAATAGCTGTCAGAAGCGAATTCTCAAATAGGCTTTTCAAAATAGTCTTTGTTTGGTTAAAGCACTTTTTCTTCAAAAATTGCCTACTACAGGGCTGAAAAAGTTGCAGCTATTTTTAATGTTTTTAATGTTGTTCTCCTTGTTCCTTGGATACTTCTAAAGGTTGACTTTCCAGCATTGCTAACTAAAAGTCTTAAAAAGCAGCCAGTCTGAAAAGTAAAAGCAGTTTTAGGTTTTGAAAAAAGGATACCTCTTATACTACACCGACAGTCTTCATTTATATGCATAGATTTCTTTCCTAATCTAAAACATCCACACACTCCCAAAACTCAATTACTTTCCAATCCATTAGAACAAACACAGCACAAACTGAATGGACAGTTGAATGTTATTGGGTAGTGTTTAAAAATGTATATGCCCAGCAAGAAGAGCATCATACTTATTATACAGTCTCCACGTTTAAAAGAATGTTTTTATTTTAATCTACCACATTAATGCTAGGATTCATAGTTTTCTAATTTATGGCTGATGCTCCTTAGCAACAATATAATCTAGAGCTTTTCTCATTAAGGCCCCTTTACACGGGGATGTATTTGCCACTAAACACCAAAGGTCTGATGCTTAATGCAGTGGATTTCAAGGAGAAGGTAGAAACAGCAGAAAGAAGGAATTTGCATTGATTTGTACCTGCGTCGTAAAGACGCATTTAGAAAAGAACCTGCAAGCTCATTAGCACTTCCAAGGTCAGAGGACCATGCTGCAGATATCACCTGTAGAATATGATAGACAAGAGAAGGTATCTACATCTAAAGTAAAATATTCAAAGAAAGGGAGAGAGTTTGAAGGGGTTGATTACTGAGAAAAAGGGTCATTTCACATCTATGTGCCCTGCATTTGCCTGCACTGCGCTGGCACAATTGCAAGCGCAGGTGCATGCACAGCCCAGTGCAGGCAAGCGCATAGATGCACAGCCCTTGCGCTCACCTGCGCTCCTGCCACCATTACCTGCTATGGCCGAGCGCAGGAGACTGCTACATAGTGTGAATGCTTAGTATTTAGTGTGAGGGCACAGTATAAAGTGTAGTATACAGTGGGAGGGTGCAGTATGTGAGTATATAGTATACAGCAAAGGCAAGTAATCCTCCAGCAAACTGATGATCAATTACTAAGACTCACTAGAGTTGAAACATGATATTCTCTCCTATGTGTTGGGGTCTCCACTGCATGTAACATGAAATTTTAATCAGGAAAAATAAAGGATTATTTTTAATATTCATCTGCCTTCCTGAGTTCGCTGGAGGATTATTTACCTTTGCTGGATGTTCAACTGCCTGGGCCATGGCGGCTCCGATTGACGGTGCTTTCCTAGAAGGCTGAGGGGTGAGCTGAAATATTTGCTATAGTGTATAGCATAAGTGCAAAATATAGAGGTAGTAAACAATGTGAGAGTACAGTTTGAAGGATTAGTATTTAGCGTGAGTGCACAACAATTTCATTTTTTAATCAACCTCCCCTGTGAGGGCACAGTATGGGTATTCAGTATATAGTAAAAGACCATAGTATGGGGTATTAGTTTATCATGTGAGGGCAAAGCATGGGAGATTTGTATATAGTGTGAGAGCACAGTATGAGAATTTGGTATATTGTATGAGGGCATAGTGTGAGGTATATTATCAATTTTCAGGTATAGCATGGAGGATATTATTTAGTTTAAGTGCACAGTATGAATATTATAGTGTAAGGGCATTGTATGGGGGCCAGTATATAGTTTGAGGCACAGTATGGAGGGTATATTGTCGTGCTTAGGAAATCAGAAACTAGATGGTGAGGTGGGTTAAGAGATTCAGTGAAAACTAATCTGACCCTGAAACTGGCGGTCCCTGGCTTACCCTGTTCCCAGAAATACCTCTGATGGGAGGAGGTCTTAGTCACCACCCTTTCTCCTAAGCTCCTGAAAAGACCTACCTCCTTATGCCTTATATACATACATTGCTGAACTGAAATGAAGTAAAATCAAGGGTTAAAAATAAAAAAAATCAATACTCACCTCTCTAATCCATCCAGCGACGCTTCCAGCACTGCCTATCTGTCGAAGATGTGATCCCGGCAGCGCTTCCCGGTGAAATGGCGAGTTCTCGCAATAACTCGTCATGTGACCGAAAACCGCTGCCGAGATTATGACGTCACCGCAGGTCCTACAGTCCCTCACTAGTAGTGAATAGTAGTGAGGACCTGTAGGACCTGCGGTGACGTCATAATCCCAGCAGCGGTTTCCGGTCACATGACGAGTTATCGCGAGAACTGCAGTGCAGTTCCGTGGCTTCCTCCACTCTTCCTCCTTGTTCCCGGCAAATCTAATCATGTGACCGATGCATTAGTGATGTCATCACTGCTGCGCCGGTCACATGATTAGAAGCCGAGGACAAGCAGGAAGAGCGTCAGACAACACAGAGCCTGCAGGCAAACGTCGGTTAAGAGTTAAATATTTGTTATTTTATTGTGAGAGCCAGCATGAGGGCCATATGCCAGTGATGGGACCCATATATAAATGTTTGGGGCCATATAAAACTGATGGGGGCCATATAAAAGTGATGGAGACCATATGCCAATGATGGGACCATATCCAGTGATGGGGCCATAAACCAGTGATGGAGCCCTATACCAGTGCTGGGGTCCATATGCCAGTGATGGGGACCATATGCTAGTGATGGGGTCCATATATCAGTGATGGGGCTCATATAAACTTAATGGGGCCCATATACCAGTGATGCGGCCCATATACCAGTGATGGAGGCTATATATAATGATGGAGGCATATACTGTGATGGAGTGCTATATACCATTGATTGGGGCTATATACCTGTGATGGGGGTGCAATATACCAGTGATGGAGGCTACATACCTGTGATGGGGTGCTATATACCTGTGAAGGGGTGCTATATACCAGTGATGGGGACTACATACCTGTGATGGGGGTGCTATATATCAGTGATGGAGGGTGCTATATACCAGTGATGGGGGCACTATATACCAGTGATGAAGGTGCTATATACTACTGATGAGGGGGCTATGTACCAGTGATGAGGGGTTATATACTAGGCTGGGGGGCTGGTACATTTTCCACCCTAGGCATATACTCGAGTCAATAGGTTTCCCAACCTTTTGGGGTTAACATTAGTGCCCTTGGCTTATACTTGGGTCGGCTTATACTATATATAGTAATTGTTTTAAAAGAGAAGTGGTTGTGCACCCTTCCAGTTCGATATGTCCCTATGCACCCAATTTAAAAAAGTGTGTCATTCAATGCATGATCTTGCTCCAGCATACTTTATTTTATTTTATGGGAAAGCTGGTTATTATAGTGATTTCAGAGAAATATGTCTGAAGCAAACCTGTAATGCTGAAAACCCATCAGTAAGGACTGAGCACCTTAAAGTGTAGTGTTGATGAACACTCATGCTTATAAATCCAGATTCAGAAGTCCAAGGGAAGGTCGTTTAATTAATGAATACATTTCTAGTTCATTGCTGTCAATCACTGAGTAGAACCACCCTGGAAATAGTGATTTAAATCAATGTACCGTATTTTAAGGTATACTGAATATTTTTGTACTGAACTATTTGTCAATTTGATCATCTTATCAAGCTCTATAACATGCTTCAAATGTTTACCATGCCAAATTCCCTTTAGGCAAGACAGCTATATTTACAGGCAGATGAGACAGATTTAGATAGTTCTTGGAATTTAAGATGCCCAAATGTGATATATAATAATTGTCTGTAAAGGAACAGCTAGTATTATCAGAAATGTTGTAGTCCAATCTATGCAGATATAATTTTGTTGCATTGATATGTAAATAAGTTAGAGATATCTGGAAAACTATAATATTAATTCTAAATTATCACTGTATAAATGAAATAAATTATGCACCATGTTAGCAAAATACTCAACAGGCTGCTGTTTACTTCACAACCCTTGGATGTCAAGATAGGTATCTCAAGAGTAGAGTATGTAATCAAATTTGTTACAAGTTTCCTAAAAAGTTTGAATTCTGGAAAACCTGACATTTTGGAAATTCAATACTGCTGCCTCAGCTACACTCATTCCCCTCAGTTTTTGGACCTTTTTCTATTAACCATGCTTCATTCGATCGCATGGGGTTACAACACATGTCTCTAAAGTGGTAGGTTAGGTGAGGGACAGGCCTAGGGAAATATAATTTTGCATTATTTTCCTTGGAATCTCATGATACATCACAGCGTAATAAGTATCTAAATGATAATTTGGGCATTTTCGATTCAGGTGGTATTTATTTGAACATGATCAAATCTGCAGACCGAAATGAGTAACTCTTTTCAAAATGATATTTGAGAGATCTAATGCTCATCTATGCCCATAAGCATTGTGAAATTTTAATTTTCAAAGCTAGATATCTGTCTTTTATCTCAGGATATTTTAAATCAAGGGAATAGGTTAAAAAGTGCATATCTGTATTTATTAAAATAAGAAACCAGTCATAACCTAACTGATGAATCCCCCCAGCTCAGAGACTCTCATGTTCCCTGCCAGTCTCTGTTTACATCGCTACATTGTTGAAGTGCCACAATGGCACGTGACCACTGCTGCCAACACTCATCATAGTGGACCCATGAGATAAAGTAGTAGCATCACAATATATTATTACGAACAACTTCCTTAATGTTTGCATCTGGTGTATTCATTAAATTGAAGGTTAAACATGATGCAAATTTACTTATTATAGTTGATTCACTGCACAGAACAATTAGTAAACTGCAGCTGCTAGATGGTTGCAGATGCAGAATAAAAAAAGGTAAAAGTTCCTGTTTACTTTAATGTCTTACCAATTTCTCTGTCACTTACAACTCATGACACTGGGAATCTTATCTGTACCCTGTCACACTGCAGCACTATGCGCCACTGCCACTGGTCACACTATGAAGAACAGCTACTATTGCCTGAGATAGTGAGGTGATGTTATGGTATAAAGCTGCAAAGACCCCAAGTAGTAGCTAGTTTTACCACATCCAAGCCCTCGCCACCGCCTGCCGACTCCAGCTCAAAAACAATATCCGAATCCGCTCTTTCCTTGACCGTTACACTGCTAAAACACTTGTTCATGCTTTCATCTCCCGCCTTGACTACTGCAACCTCCTGGTCACTGGCTTCCCTGCTACCTCCCCCACACCTCTCCAAACCATCCTCATTTCCGCTGCCAGACTCATCCACCTGTCTCCCCGCTACTCCCCTGTCTCCCCCCTCTGCCAAGCCGCTCACTAGCAAAGACCCCAAGTAGTAGCTAGTTTTACTAATGGTGCACTTAAGCAGAAGTCATTTGTAAAGATGAGTGAATACATTCAAGTGGAATTGATTTCTATTAAAATTTTACAAAATTCCACATTCACCTAATGTAGTATTTTTTGTAATTCATTTCCTAGTGGACTCGATAATATGTTGGCCGCTGACTGCCATTGTTAGGAGCCATTTCATCATAAGGTTTTATAAAAATCTTTATAACTTACCTTACGTACTCACCTCTCTAGTCCCATGACTACTCAATGTCACCTATCAGGGCCTTGCAGCATCTTCTAATTCCCACCGCTCGCATTGAAATTACTGGGCCTGTCACAGTGAGTTATGACATCCAGCGCTAATAATGTTTAATAATGTTTAATGTAACAGTTCTGTGTCACGACGGTGTGATCTTTCAGGCACTTGTGCTAAATCCACTAGGATCCTATCCGAACTGAGATTCTCAACTCACTGAGAATAGTACAGCGATCTCAGGAGCGCCAAAGGAATACTGGACAAATTAGTGGATAAGAACCGACCTTTATTCTTCCTCCAATACCACTGCCATAACGCATTTCAACGGTCTAAGCCGTCTTTATCATGAAGACGGCTTAAACCGTTGAAACACGTTGTGGCAGTGGTATTGGAGGAAGAATAATGGTCGGTTCTTATCCACTAATTTGTCCAGTATTCCTTTGGCGTTCCCTGAGACTGCTGTACTATTGTTTTAATGTGAGATATCTCTCTATGAAGCCAAAGCGGCAGAAGCAGCCTGGCATATCTGGAGGGATGAGGACCTGTGGTTACCTAGCTACAGGGATAAACAACTGAGGACCTGCGGTGACGTGGTGTCCGGTCCGGCAGGATCACGCAAATGTTTGGGGAGCACAGAGTTGTGAATGCAAACACCGGCAAGACAGCAGCATTATTCGAGAGAGGCGACCCGGAGCACCACACGTTTAATCTTGGTTGTGTAGACGTACACAACCATTATAGGTGAGTGCGCTGGCACTTTTTATGTATACAAATAGCCCTGTGTGTCTACACATGCGCCCTTTTCTTTTTCTTTCTCAACTCACTGAGGGAATATCAGGGATCAGGAGATGCGACGAGGACTGTACAAGTGATGATGAGGAACAGAGAGTCTGAAGAGGTGAACAGTGAATTGTGTATAAGGATTTTTTTTATTTTTTACATATTATGTTTAAATTATTGTGCATTAGAGTGTTGAAAGAACCTAGAAAGTATTAAGAGATATTACATTTCCAGAGGATAACTTCACTGTGAACTGAATTTCCTGAGAAAATCTGCCCGAACAAGCAAATTCAAGTTTTACCTAATTTACTCTTCCCTAATTATTTGTGCATGGTCATCATTATTTTTTCAATGTGGCGAATACCATAAAAATATAATAAAATTCTTGCCAAAAATTGCCTTTTTCATCACACACTGATACACAAAAAAGTGAATAAAGACTGATCAATAATTTATATATAAAAAATAATGGTAGACATAAAAACTGTTCCTCAAAAAGAAATAATATGGTTTATTTGGAAAAAAATAGACGTTAAAGCGCTCAGAATATGGCGATGCAAAAACAAAATACATTTTTGTAAAATATCGTTTTTAGTGTGTAAATGTATCAATGCATAAATAGACTAGTAAACTATATAAATTTAGTAACACTGTAACTGTAATAATAAACATGTCTTATCACTTGTACACACAGTGAATATACACAAAATATTATTAGGTGAATTGCTTATTTTTGTTCATAATTCATCTGAAAAATCTGAACTCAAAGCGATCAAAAAATGTTATGCGCATCAATGTAGTACTAAAAGAAATCTCTAACTCAGTGCACAAAAAATAAACCCATACACAGCCTTTTTTGCCATAAAGTAATAAAGTTTCATCTCTCAAAATATGGAAAAGCTATTGTAAATATATATATATATATATATATATATATATATATATATATATATATATATAAAATTTTTAGGGTGTGTTCCCACAATCCGGAGACACTGCATCCTGGATGCAGTGTCTCCTCTCCTGCAGGAATGCTGAGGAACCCGCAGATGAACACATCCACCCGTGCCCACAGTCACCTTTCTCGGCACAGTAGCTTTTCCCTGCTTTTACCTCCCAAGATCGCCTCAAACTCCACAGTGCTACATTTACATGCTGTGGACAAGCGGCGAAACATAAAGCCCCCCAGGTTAGTTAACGCTGCAGAGAAAAGAAGCACAGTTGGCATGAGATTTCTATAAATCCCATTCCCTGTGCTTGTACTGTACAACGCAGTGTTATGGACACAGCGCAGACATGCTGTATCCATACTGCTGCAAACACTGATCTTAAGAACACAGAGTTACTATGTAGAAGAAACTTCCAAGTCCAGCTTCACTAACTTCGGCCGCTTTGATTGAACAAAATTCAGTTCATGTTGTGACTAAAGGCACTTGGCATCTAATACACGTAGGCCCCTTTCACATCTTTGCGCCTAGCGTTTGCCTGACCTGCGCTGGTGCAATTGCAAGCACAGGTGCATTCACATGCAACCGCAGGCAAGCGCATTAGCGCATAGATGCAGAGCCCTTGCGCTTCATTCCGCATTTTCTGCCATTACCTTCTATTGCGAGCAGACGGGAGTGAAATCCGAAAGTGCAGGACTGCAGAGGGGCTGAGTCAAAGCACATACTACACTCCAGACGCACCGAAAAGCGTAATGCAACATTTCCGGCGCGTCCGGAGTGACACATGTTCTCTGACTGTGCACCTATTTAGACTTGCGCTTCCGGTTTCGCTCCCGTCCGCTTGCCATAGAATGGCGGCGAATGGGGAAGCAAGCGCAAGGGCTCAGCATCTATGCGATAATGCACTTGCCTGCGCTTGCATGTGAATGCACCTGCGCTTGCAATTGCGCCAGCGCAGGGCAGGCAAACGTTGGGTGCATGGATGTGAAAGGGCCCATAGAGGCATTATAGGAAGTATGACTGTGTGCTGTATTTATGTAAATACATATGCCCCAAGAATGACAAAAGTGTTATAGGAGTGATACCTTTATTGGCTAACCAGAAAACTTTTATTTGCAGGCTTTCAGAGCCCTATTTTATTCAATAAAAGAAGCTGAAGTTAGTGCAGCTGGACTTTGAAATTTCCTTAATCTCTACACATCCTGGAAGAGCGAATCAATGCTAATGAGAAGGCTTGCAACAATGAGGTGAGCTGGACATTATTTTTATTATTTTTACTGTGTGATAAAAGCAAAAAATAAAAGCTATATTAATCTGAAATCACTGTACTCACATTAATCACATTGACACAATGGATAAATCTGTGTTATCGCTAATACCGCAAGGTGAACTGTGAAAAACTAAAAATGACAACTATTCTTATATTACTGTCTATTTCTTCATTCTACTTCCCAAAAATCTGAATAAATCTTAATTCACATATTTTCTAATCTCTCCGATGTGCACTTACATCAGCGTTTATAAGTCCCAAAAGCGTGATTCAGGCAAACCCCCTTTGAAGCCATTCACTATAATGAGGTAGATGAAATCACTTTGGACTGTCTGGTCTCTGTTTCAGTAGTGTCCCATCATTGTAGGTGACATTTTTTGCAGAAATGTGGAACAATTACAGTTTTATGCATGTCTAAACAGATGGACACGAGCTAAACAGGTTCCAAACGGAGTCATAAGTGTCTCTATCTGTCTCATTGGAATGATTGGTTCTGTTAAGGGGTTTCAAATTTGGGGGGTATTTACATGGAAATACCAATGTAGGTGTTCAGCGCAAAACACAAAAATATGATCCCAGCCTTATACTGAAATCAATAAAAAAATATTCTGTACCCAAAAATGTTGCTAATAAAACCCTTAACATATCTCATACAAACCAGCCCCCTTTCACATCCATCAGCCATTATCTCTGTAAATTTAAGAAGCTTCAATGTTACTGGTAGAAAAAAGACTCTGGAAAAGTGATGACTCCCACCCCTATCCCTAAATAAAATCCAGTGAAATCTGAGCTCCCAAATCTAAATGCTCTCCTCCTTTTGAGCCCCACTGTGCCTAATCCAAAGTCTACGACTACATGTGTGACATTATTAAAGTGGGAAGGGTACACTTATAGGGTTTGTGCCACAAACAATTGTACATCTTAATTTTTAGATCTTATAATAAATATAAATTGCACAATTGAATATGTTTAAAACAAAATGTTCTTGCGTTGAGATATACTTAAAAATGTCTCCCTGTGTAATGCATATACCCAAACCATGCAGGAACAGGTCGGATATACTACACTTTCTGGGCAGGGTAGGAAGAAAAAGAGAGTGCACAGACTATACAGCTTGGGATCGCAGCTGATTCTTTCAGTAATGAAAAATATTTAATAGCCTATTTACATCTTAGAAAGAATCAGCTGTGATCCTTGGCTGTAGGGTCAGTATACTCTCCTTAACTTCCTTCCCTACCAAGGAACTGTTGTATATTTAACTTGTAACAACTTATGGGGTGCCTATCTCCAGAAGCACAAGCTGGGTACAATATATAGCGGTGCTACAATATGTGGGGAGCACAATTAAGTGGGGTGCTACAATATGTGGGGGCACAATGCATGGGGGTGCTACAATATGTGGGGGGCACAATGTATGAGGGTGTTACAATTCTTCAGAAAATGTCTGGTGTGGATGCTACAAAATAGTCACTGCAGCTATAAAAAATAATTTAATTATGAAGTGCAATTTCTACAATGATGTCTTTTTTGGGTTCTGGCACCTTAGGGCCTCTGCAAATGTTGCAAGCAAACTATTTTATCAAAATCTGTGCTCTATTCTAGACAAATAGAGCTCTTTTCTGCTTAGACCTGCCATGAGGCTAAACTGCACTTTCAGAAGACATATTACCATGTTTGGGAAAAATTGTGTAATACATTGTCGGGTCAATTTTCACCTTTTAACCCTTGCGACAAATTGACTACAATTTGACTACAGCACTCTTCCTCTACCTGATAGCCATGTCTAGTTTACCATGTCTAGTTCTCATCTTGCTGTAGTCAAGCTCCCAGTCACACCCACACATGTAGGTTTTAATTGCACTTAGAGGCACACATCCTCATATGCATTTGTACCGCAGACAGAGGCACAAGGTCAGGGACCCGATAGATATGAGAGCACCTTGATGAGGTTATCGGGCTCACATGCAATGGCCAATGCATCAGCTGAGATTCTCATTTTTGTTCATTTTTCTTTGTATCCTGAAGAAGTTACTGCAATGTCAATTCTCCTCATCCAAATTTGCATTAGCTTTATATATGCCAGTCATTTATTCTTTAGCCATTATGTCATAACTAGTTTTAATGTTTAGTGTGCAGGAGATAACCATATATTATAATAGTTTTTTTTTCCTGCTAGCACCTTCACATATAGGGGTGCCAGTCATTCTCTACTTTCATACATTTACCACTAACATGAAGTCCAATATGTTACAAAAAACTCAATCACTGGTGTTCGTTGCAGTTTTGCATAGTTATTACCTCATAAAGTGACACTGGTCAGAGTTTAATAGAATTTGGCCTGATCATTAATGTCAAAATTTGCTGCCTCGAAAAATGGTTGTACAAACATGACAGACATGGGGCTAAAGTTTGGTGCCATCACAGCTCTATTGGCACCCCATAATCAAGTGATGAGAACCCAATGGGCATCACATTAGCTAGACTCAAGGCATCAGTGTCTCATGAAGCAGGATCAGCTCCCAAGCCTGCTAAATAATTTCACATCTGCTGTACATGTTAGGTGGATATTATCAATAGTAATCAAACTGCAGCATTGACTGCAGCCGAGAGGCAGTCATGCTCAACGTTTGTGACCAGGGCCCATGAGCATTTAGCTACTCCTGTGTCTAATTGCCAATAAGAATATGAAAAAAGGAACGAACATTAAAGTTCTTTTAATGTTTATAGTTTCGAGAAAAAAACATTTTGGGCAGATTCTCTAATATCAATCAGCATACTCAATTTGGTCCAAATAAAATTTTGCTCTGAAAAGAAGTTTAATATACTCTGAGGTCTCTCCTGTTCCTAAATCATAAAAAACAAAATTCCAGGAAGGATTTAAAAAAATAAAAGATTATACTCACCCGTTGTTGGCCCTCCACTCACCTGTTCTGCCAACGTAGCTGTCACATGATGTTCTAATAAGGGATTCACTACTAAAATTTAAGAAGGACCTGGATGCCTTTCATGAATAATATAATATTAACGGTTATATATACTAGATTCTGGTTATATATTCTAGATTCTTTGATAGTGCGTTGATCCAGGGAGCTAGTCTGATTACCGTATGAGGAGTTAGGAAGGAATTTCTTCCCCAATATGAAGCTTAGTGTTGCCACACAGGGTTTTTTCTTCCTCTGCATCAACATGTTAGGCTATGGGTAGAAATAGATAGACTAAAGCTACCGTCACAGCTTCCAGCATCGGCTGCGATGTCGGATGCAAGGCCGGGTGCGCGCTCACTTCCGACATCGCAGACTAGCTGTCACATTGCAAGATGACAGTGATGGTGCTGCAATGTTGGCACAGCGATCACTCGCTGGGCTGGCATCAACCCAGTGATCGATCTACTGCAATGCAGCGAATAGGCTGGATCAGCTGTGACATTGCTGTTGCGGTGTTACACCGAACGATGACGCAGGTTGTTTAAGTTGAAGTTGACAGGTTATCCTGCATGCAGGAAAACCTGTCAACTCTGACTTGAACAACTATCATTGTTGAATTGTGTGTTTATATACAACGACACAACAACGATGTAGTTTCAACATCGTTCCTGACGTCACTTTTGAACGACGTTGGAAACGATGTTGAAAGGTGTGACGGTACCTTTAAAGTCTTCCTTCAACCTTACAAACTATGAAACTACCCACTCATTCTTCTTATTGCAACTGCCGGCCTTGGATCTCTTTGGATCTTCGGCAGCTGACTTGGCCTCTTGCAGGATCTTGGAACCCGAACACAAATCTATGAGGAAATTTGTAATACATTTTCATTTGTTACAGTTAAATTTGCTCATTTTTAATTTTTCTTCACATGATTCATGTGTGACCTACACGTTTTAGTATGTCTGATAGCACCATGTGAAATTGATTGCCTTCAATGCTTACTTAGCACAGTACAATTCTTACTACATGTGATCAAAGTTTATCAAAATCACATAATGCAAAGCTATCTTTTGTGTTCAATAGCATATACAGTTACAATGTATATAATTGAACTTAATTATAGCTTTGTGCATATGAGTGAATGACTGAAGAATTCTGGATATTCTAAAATTGGTTGTTCATGGATTAAATCTGAATGATCTCACGTATGTGCAAACTTGGACATTTATCATTTTCCACATTAGCTGGAAGTAGAATTCTTAAAGAATGGAACAAATTCTTTAATCAATGATAATGTATATCTAGTGTTAATAAGAAAAGCTTTTATTCTGACAATAATGAAACATTTACTTCATTCAATTCAGTTTATAATCATAGAAATAGCTAAATAAGAGAACACACAATTCTTCATGATTTTGTTTCTTGTAGAAAACATTGTAAATTTCGTTAATTCTCCCAACTGTGTTTTCAACTCTTCATGTTTCTGCTTGTGTGGGTGTTTTGTGATAATTACAAAGGGTAAGGAACAAAGACCTGTATATCTCTTCTTTGCCTGCCATCAAATTTGAACTTTTTTGTATGTGTTGTACATGACCTTTTCTTAATAAAGGTTAGATTTAACTTCAAAACATTAGACACCATATATTTATTGGTAAACCTGTGGCATTTTACAGGTATATCAAAACAGTTGGCAATGAAAAGGTATCCTTTTCCCCTCAAGGAAAAGCCTTAAATGAAAAGTCCCTTATCTACATATTCCATACAGCCTAAGTCTGTATGCCGCCGTTTCAGTCTGGGAGAGTCTGACCATAGCGCTCCTCATTCTGATAACTTTGTTATATTTTCGCTTTAAATAGGAATTATTGCTGAGGTCCAAGAAAGCAAGAAAAATGTAATGAATTTAACAATTCCGTTATCATCATTAACCTTACAATAGGGTTATGTAAGTTGATATCACATTCAAGTACTCACTACAGAAATTTGCATGAACTTATTTTACGAAAATGGCAGTACTTATCTGATTATAATTTACCGTATATACTCGAGTATAAGCCGAGATTTTCAGCACAGTTTTTGTGCTGAAAAATGCCCCTTCGGCTTATACTCGAGTCACTATACAGGCTGAGTGGGGGTGGCGGTGACTGGGGCTGGAGGAGACGGGGAATGCTGGAGAAGGAGCGGGCAGTCACATGGACTCACTCATTAGTGCAATGCAATATGCACTGCATCCTCCTGTCAATCAGCGGCAGGGGGAGCAGTGCATATTACATTGCACTATATATACTCACTTCCCCCCCAAATCGCTGCTATATAGGGCCCATGCTAGTGCTCACTATAAAATAACAAACTTCTTACTCACCTTCCGATGATTTCTGCACTGTCCGCGGGCTCCGTGCGTCCTCCCTCTGGTCTGACGGCCTCTAATCATGTGACAGGGGCTTCAGTGATGTTCATCGCTGCTGCGCCACGATCACATGATTAGAAGCTGGAAAACCGGAGGGAGAACGCGCGGAGCCCGTGGACAGTGCACAGAGTGGTTGGAGGGTGAGTAAGAACAGTTGTTATTTTATTTTGAGCACCAGCATGGGACCCATATAGCAGCTATGGGGGCTGTTGTACCAGGGATAGGGGGCTCTTGCACCAGGGATGGGGGCTCTTGCACCAGGGATTGGGGCGGCTCATTCCCACACTAGGCTTATACTCAAGTCAACAGGTTTCCCCAGTTTTTGGAGGGAAAATTGGGGCCTCGCCTTACACTCGGGTCGGCTTATACTCGAGTATATACAGGTAGTTCTTATTTATCATACAACATGGATGTACATATAATATAATATATATATATATATATATATATATACACACATATACATATAATTATATAAAAAAAATATGTAATTTATATATAAAATAGGGAAGATCAAGGGTTAAAAACCGCCCCGCCATATTCCAGGAGACATCAAAGGGTGAATATAATATTGATTTATTGGTCAAAGTGTTTCAGGACTCCCTAGCTCCTTCCTAAGAACAGATCAATGTGACATCTAAAAGTTACACGGCTGTGTTATGTAGAGTGTCACATGAAATGACGCTTCTAAATTTCAAAAAAGCCCACGAAGAAAGAGTTGCATCACATGTAAAAACAAAATCTATCAAAAGCAAAATAACATCAAGAAATAGAAAAATTAATTAATGAGTAGGTATGCAATTAAAATTCACACAAAGAAATTAGTTATTAAGTCAGAAATTAACAAAAATAATGGTGCTTAAAGGGAACCAACCAGCAGGATTTAGGGCTATAACGTAAGCCAGGCTCTGGGATACTGAGTGCAATCATACCTTTATTTCAATGAATACATGAATGATTGCAGTGAAAAGAGTTATCAAACACTGGGAAATCTGTGCAGCAGAGCGATGGAGTGTGCAGTACATTAGCATAAGAGAGGATGGGTTTCTCTTTATTATTCCCCTGTCTGCTCTAAGCCAAATCTTCCCCCCTCCCTTTTCCCCCTTCCTCTCCCTCCCCTCTCACTCCCTCCCTGTCACTATATACTCATGGACAGGATATCTGACATTGTGTATGAAAATAGATTGCACAATGTCAGACTCCCATTTGCTTCAGATCATCCCTCCCTCTCACCTGCATGCCTGCCAGCTTCACACTGCTTCACAAGCAGTCACAAGCAGTAGGAGACCGGGACAGATTGCTGCTACTGTTATCTGTCATCATGATATGTGATGACAATAACAGGGATTTATCCTGCTGCTTGTGACCGTGGTCTGTGTGGAGAGGAGACTGGGGACGCCCAGAGACTGAGGGGTGAAGTCTTCTCTGGAGGGGGCGGAGTCCTCTCCTGCCCTTCAGTAACAACTGCAAAAAAATTTAGAGAGAGGGGGAGCGCACTAAGGCGGTAAATGAGGGGCTCCAGTGTGTTATTAACAAAGGTAATCCACTCACCTGGTATGGTTGTGAGAGTCACAACCACCTGTAGAAGTTTTGGCTGTGCAGATCCCGGGATGCAGATACATACACTAAAGGAGAAAAAAGCCAGGATTTGTCCTCGCTAGACCACAGGGAAAAACCGAAGATGCAAGCAAACCTTTATTCACACTCAAGCCAACGCGTTTCGTGGCCACCTGACCACTTCATCTGGGCAGCAATGTTACAGTCAGTTCACAAGAAGCCATTATATACATTACACCAATGACATCATGGTGATGTCAGTTCCTGTGGGAATGCCCATATTGGATAAAACCCTAGAAATTAAGATCCTGATGAGAAATTATTATAAAACTGTGGATAAAAAGACATTTGTATGATATAAAATACTAAATCCAATGATTAACATGTATTAAATATGTATAAATCAATGCACAATTCAGCAAAAAGGATAGCAGCATTATCCCCTTCTCACAGAGGACAGCTGAGTATGATGATTATCCAGAATCCTGAAATGACATTTGCTGAGTTAAAAGATAGAGCCATTCGTCTTCAGCAGGTAGAGGAGCCCCGGGATCTAAACTTCACCCAAGGCCCCACAGCAGCACCCCAGCAGCCAGGAGTATCAGCGACATTTGCCATGTTAGCGACTGCTGCTGAATAAAAAGAGCCTGTCTCTAATGAGGCTCTCAATCAAAAGCTAGATGCTCTGACAGACACTGTTGTTTCCATGGCTAAAGTCATCAAGGAGCTGCGTGGATCCAAGCCTGCACCCAACATCGAGCTGGCGACCAGCAAGGAGGATGTCCCGTGGATGAGGCCCAGGAAGTACCAAGCGACAAGAGGATGACCCAGCGACCGCTATCAGCCGGATGGACAGCCCATTTGCCGCTGTTGCAAGGAGCCAGGCAACTTTGCCCGGGAATGTGCTTTAAACAAGGATCCCCTGGGAAGGCGGGCCACTCCTCAGGAATGAACTCTCAAGGTCCTTCAGCCTGGTATGACAAGTTCGTGGGAGGACGTCCGGTCATCCCTATCATGTTGGATGGCATTCCCTTCAGTGCCTTGTTGGATACTGATACATCGATTCCACGTGTTCTTTACAAAAGGTACTGGGCTGATTCAGACATTAATAGTGGTCCATCTGACATTGCAGTGAAATTATGGGCTAGCAATGGTGAACTAATACCACAAGTTGGGTTCAGAGAGATGACCATTCAGATTGAGAAGGTAGAATTGCAGAACCAGGGTATTATAATTGTAGATGTGACCGGCGAGAACGTGAACCAGTAATGTTACTAGGAATAATGTAATTGAAAAGTGTTTTTCCGAGGTAATTACTGACTTACAGCAAATTGCCGAGCCTGCCAGAGCCGGGCAATAGAGACTTCTGCAAAAAGAAATAACAGCCCTGATGTTGAAACAACAGGTAGACTTATCAGGAGGTGAAATTGGCAGTGTAAGGGTAAGTGACCCGATACCCATTGTAATACCTCCCAAAACTGAAATGTTGGTCTGGTGTAGAGCCGCAATAGGCAATAAAGGGCAAGACTATCAAGCCCTGGTAGAACCCGTGTACTCAGACAGTGGGCCTACTATACTGACAGCCAGAGGAGTAACATAGTAACATAGTTATTTTAAGGTTGAAGGAAGACTTTAAGTCCATCTAGTTCAACCCATAGCCTAACATGTTGATCAGAGGAAGGCAAAAAAAAACCATGTGGCAACACTAAGCTCCACATTGGGGGAAAAAAATTCCTTCCTGACTCCAGATACGGCAATCAGACTAATTCCCTGGATCAACGCCCTATCAAAGAATCTCGTATGTATAACTGGTAATATTATAGTTTTCAAGAAAGGCATCCAGGCACCTTCTTAAATGTTAGTAGTGACTCACTCATTACAACAGCATGTGGCAGAGAGTTACATAGTCTCACTGCTCTTACAGTAAAGAATCTGCATCTGTGATTATGATTAAACCTTCTTTCCTCCAGACGTAGAGGATGCCCCCTTGTCCCAGTCTCAGGCCTAAGAGTAAAGAGATCATTAGAAAGGTCTCTGTACTGTCCCCTCATATATTTATACATTATTATAAGATCACCCTAAGCCTTCGTTTTTCCAAGCTAAATAACCCCAAGTTTAATAACCTGTCTTGGTATTGCAGACCCCTTAGTCCTCTAGACTTTTGTCGCTCTTCTCTGGACCCCTCTAGTTCAGCTATGTCTTTCTTATACACCGGAGACCAGAATTGTACATAGTATTCTAAGTGTGGTCGCACTAGTGACTTGTATAGAGGTAAAATTATGTTCTCCTCATGAGCATCTATGCCTCTTTTAATGCATCCCATTATTTTATTTGCCTTTGCAGCAGCTGCCTGACACTGGCCACTAAATGTGAGTTTGTCATCTACCCATACACCCAGGTCTTTTTCAGTGACAGTTTTGCCCAGTGTTTTACAATTAAGCACATAATTATACCTTTTGTTTCCTCTGCCCAAGTGCATGACTTTACATTTATCCCCATTAAAGCGCATTTGCCATTTAGCAGCCAAGCTTCTAGTTTACATAAATCCTCCTGTAATATAAAATTGTCCTCCTCTGTATTGATTAACCTGCAGAGTTTAGTGTCATCTGCAAATATTGAGATTCTACTCTGTATGCCCCCTACAAGGTCATTAATAAAATTAAATAGAAGTGGGCCCAACACTGACCCCTGTGGTACCCCACTGTTAACTGTGACCCATTCTGAGTGTGTTCCATTAATAACCACCCTTTTTTCCTATCACTAAGCCAGTTCTTAACCCACTTACACATATTTTCCCCTATCCCCATTGCCCTCATTTTATGTATCAACCTTTTGTGTGGCACCGTATCAAAAGCTTTTGAAAAGTCCATATACACCACATCCACTGCATTTCTTTGGTCCAGTCCAGAACTTACTTCTTCATAGAAGCTTATCAGATTAGTTTGACAGGAACGGTCCCTCGTAAAACCATGTTGATAATGGGTCATGAGGTTATTTTTCTTCAGATACTCCAGTATAACATCTCTTAGAAAACCCTCTAGGATTTTACCCACAGTAGAGGTTAAGCTTACTGGCCTATAATTTCCAAGTTCAGTTTTTGTCCCCTTTTTGAATATTGGCACCACATTTGCTATACGCCAGTCCTGTGGTACAGACCCTGTTATTATTGGGAATCTTTAAATATTAAAAATAATGGTCTATCTATGACAGTACTTAATTCCTGCAGCACTCTGGGGTGTATCCCATCCGGGCCCGGGGATTTGTCAATTTTAGTGATTTTTAGACGATGCCGTACTTCCTCTTGGGTTAAGCAGGTGACATTTAATTGAGACTTTTTGTTATCACTGATCATATTGTCTGTCATGGGATTTTCTTGTGTAAATACTGTTGAAAAAAAGTCATTTAGCATATTGGCTTTTTCCTCATCCTCATCCACCATTTCACCCAGACTATTTTTAAAGGGGCCAACACCATCATTTTTTAGTTTCTTACTATTTATGTAGTTAAAAAATATTTTGGGATTCTTTTTACTTTCTCTGGCAATGAGTCTCTCTGTCTCAATCTTTGCTGCCTTGATTTGCTTTTTACAAATGTTATTTAATTTTCTGTATTTATTTAATGCCTCATCACTACCTACTTGCTTTAATTCCCTAAATGCTTTCTTTTTGTCACATATTGCACTTCTTACCGCTTTATTTAGCCATAGTGGTTTCCTCCTATTTCTAGCATGCTTATTCCCATAGGGTATATATTGTGCACAGGTCCTATTCAGGATGCTAATAAACATCTCCCATTTGTGTTGTGTACTTTTATGTCTCAGGACATCGTCCCAGTTTATTGCACTAAGATCATCTCTCAACCGTTGGAAATTTGCCTTCCTGAAGTTTAGTGTCCTTGTAGCCCCTCTACTACACGTCTTAGTAAAGGATACTTGAAAGCTTATTAAGTTATGATCACTATTACCCAAGTGACCTCCAACCCGTATATTTGATATGCGGTCCGGCCTGTTAGTTAATATTAGGTCCAGCAGTGCCCCCCTTCTTGTTGGGTCCTGAACCAGTTGTGAAAGGTAATTGTCTCTCATAGTTTTCAAAAACTTATTACGTTTGCTGGAACTGCAGGTTTCTGATCCCCAATGTATTTCAGGGTAGTTGAAGTCCCCCACAATAATTACTTCTCCCTGAGTCGCTGCTTCATCTATTTGCTTTATGAGGATATTCTCCTCCACTTCCATCATTGTTGGGGACTTATAACAAACCCCTATCAGTAATTTATTATTTTTTTTTCCCCCTCCCCTTATCTCCACCCACAGGGACTCTACATTTCCATTAGATTCACCTATATTATCACGCAGGATGGGTTTTAAGGATGATTTTACGTATAAACATACACCTCCTGCACGCCTATTTGTGCGGTCATTTCTGAACAGACAATAGCCCTGTAAATTAACAGCCCAGTCATGGCTCTCGTCCAGCCAAGTCTCCGAAATCCCCACCATGTCATAATTATTTTCCAACAAAATCAATTCTAATTCCTCCATTTTGTTGGTGAGACTTCTGGCATTAGTGTACATGCACTTTATGCATCTCTCTTTACCTCTATTCCTTCCTACTAGATTGACTGTTCTAACCACCCCCCCCATGCCACCCCCAATTTTATTACTTGTGCCCAGGTTACTATTTACACTATCTTCCCCTCCTATACAATGAATACCCTCCCCCCCAATCCCTAGTTTAAACACTCCTCCAACCTTCTAGCCATTTTCTCCCCAGCACAGCTGCACCCTCCCCATTGAGGTGCAGCCCGTCCCTAGCATAGAACCTGTAGCCAACAGAGAAGTCGGCCCAGTTCTCCAGGAACCCAAACCCCTCCTTCCTACACCAATTCCTGAGCCACTTATTTATTTCCCTAATCTCCCTTTGCCTCTCTGGTGTGGCACGTGTTACAGGCAGAATTTCAGAGAATACTACCTTGGAGGTCCTTGCCTTAAGCTTGCAGCCTAATTCCCTGAAATCATCTTTAAGGACCTTCCACCTACCTCTAACTTTGTCATTTGTGCCAATGTGCACCATGACCGCTGGGTCATCACCAGCCCCTCCCAGTAATCTGTCAACCCGATCAGCGTAGTTGAGGTACACTGGGGAAGAGTACCATTACGCCTTCTAAATTGCGGGGAAAATGAGGTCACATTACCAAAGTATGCTACCATGGCTAAATTGTTTACGGTTGATAACAACGCCATCACAGCCGTCGAGCCCTTGAACCTATCAAGTCAGGCAGATGACAATGGCTCAGGGGAAAAGCTGGAGGATTGGTGCCAAAAACTACATGTGGGTACTAATTCTACACCTCCCCATCAAAAGCATGGAGTATACCGGGTAGTAAAAGAATATGAGCAGATATTCAGCAAACACCTGGTAAACTTTGGGCAAATTAAAGTGGTAGAGCACACTATACCCACAGGTAAACACCAGCCTATAAAAGAGAGGTATAGACCATTACCACCTGCTCACTACCAAACCACCAAAGACATGCTCAAAGAGATGAAAACTGCAGGTGTAATAAGAGACAGTCGTAGCCTCTGGGCAGCGCCTTTAGTTTTAGTTATATAAAAGGACAGGACCATGAGAATGTACGTAGACTACCGGCAGATCAACCGCATTACACACAAGGATGCACCACACGTTACCTAGGATTGAGGAGTTATTAGCTGCATTAAAATCTGCTAACTACTTTTCCACCCTAGATCTGACTAGTGGGTATTGGCAAGTTCCTGTGGCAGAGGCTGACAAGGAGAAGACAGCGTTTACCACGCCGATGGGCCTCTGTGAGTTCAGTTGTATGCTGTTTGGACTCTGCAACGCACCCGGTCCCTTCCAACGCTTGATAGAGAGCTGCCTAGGACATAAGAACTTTGAAACTGTCCTCCTGTACTTGGATGATGTCATAGTCTACTTCAAGACATATGAACAACATCTACAAGACCTGGCAGAAGTGTTTGAAGCCTTGTCCGGATACGGCATGAAGATCAAACCATCCAAGTGCCACCTTCTCAAGCCAAAGGTGCAATATGTCATGAGTTCAAAAGGAGTAGCACCGGATCCTGATATAGTCACAGTGATAAGGGATTGGCCAAGACCCACCAATGGGAAAGAGGTGAGGCAATTCCTGGAACTGGTGGGCTATTATAGAAGAATTATCAGAGGGTTCACAAAGTTAGCAGCTCCCCTACAAGACATCCTGGTAGGACAGTCAAAAAGGTCTTCAACCCGTAATCCCCCTTTCCAGTGGAGTGAAGAGAGGGAAGAGTCCTTCAAAAAGCTAAAGTGGGCACTGACAGGAGAAGAGATCCTGCCGTATCCAGATTACCATCAATCCTTCATTCTGTACATGGATGCCAGCAACATGGGACTGGGAGAAGTACTGTCACAGAAGCAAGGAGGCAAAGGGATAGTTATTGCCTTTGCAAGCAGGAAACTCCGGCCTACGGAAAGAAACCCTGAGAATTACAGTTCCTTCAAGTTAGAACTACTGGCAGTAGTTTGGGCTGTAACCAAGCGTTTCAAACACTACCTGGCAGCTGCAGAATTTACCATCTACACTGATAACAACCCATTAACCCACCTAGACTCAGCAAAATTAGGTGTGTTAGAGCAGCGATGGATAGCCTGGCTGTCTAACTACAATTTTGTAATCAAATATAGGTCAGGCCGCAAGAACGGGAACACAGATGCCTTATCCCGGATGCCACACCTGAAAGACATGGAAGAGGAACCGGAGGAGCTGGAAGAGATTGAGCTACCGGCCTTTCATCATTCTAAGGTAGGACAGTAGCAACCCGGCATCTACCAGAAACAACAGCAGGCAAAGTACCGAGTACCCCATCCCAGTAGGCTCCACAAGTGTCTGAGCAAAGGGTCTGAATACTTAAGACCATGTCATATTCCAGTTTTTCTTTTTTAATAAATTTTCTAAAATTTCTACATTACTGGATTTCTTCAGTCAAGATGGGGTGCAGAGTGTACATTAATGAGAAAAAAATGAACTTATTTGAATTTGCCAAATGACTGCAATGAAATAAAGAATAAAAAAATTTAAGGGGTCTGAATACTTTCCATATCCACTGTAGGAGTCTGACATTGTGCGATCTATCTTCATACACAACGTCAGATGTCCTGTCCATGGGTATATAGTGACAAAGAGGAATGAGAGGGGAGAGAGAGGAAGGGGAAGAGGGGATGGGGGAATGTTTGTCTTGGAGCAGAGAGAGGAATAATAAAGAGAAACCCAGCCCCTTTTATGGTAATGTGCTGCACACTTCATCCCTCTGCTGCACACATTTCCCAATGTTTGATAACTTCTTTCCTCTGCAATCATACATGTAATTATTGAAATAAAGGTATGATTGCATTCAGTATCCCAGTGCCTGTAAGGAATGGGCTTCACTTTATAGCCCTAAATCCTGTGGGTTGTTTCCCTTTAAAATTAGAGAAAAAATATATAAGGCTGGGGTCACTCATAAGCCCTTGGTCCGTTTTTGGCTTCATTTTTGGCATTTTCTATCAGTCCAAAAACTGATAGAAAAACGGATTAGATGTAATAAACATCCTGTCCGTTTTTTTCTACACCTAAAAACATTGCTAGGTCCGTTTTTGAGCCAAAAAGGTTTTTGCGGTCCGTTTTTTAAAAAAAAAATTTTTTAACATGGGCCCTATGGAAAAACGGATTCATTTTTTTAAAATTTTGGTCAAAAAATGACTAAGTCCAAAAACGTTCCGGGGTGCAGGAGGCTCAAAAAGCACCCAAAAAAAACCGGCTTGGTCATGGAAATCACTTCCAAAAACAGGGATTCGAACTTCTAGTCTTTAGCATCTTACCAATGGTGTGTTAGTGTAGCGTGCTAAAATGGACCATGAAAAGAAGGTATGGTAATATAAATAGAGAGACTAAAAATGATTATAATAAATATATTGTTAAATGTTATTATATTTAATACTGTGGTGTATACAGACTAGAATAAAAAGTAAGAAGAGCCTAGTTCACCCTCAATATTGTGATCATAAAAATCTAAAAAGACAATAAAAGTAAAATTGGAGCATAGATCGTGTGATGTTATGTGATGAAAACTATTAAAAGAATGAAAAATGATTGGAGGATCCTGATATAGGAGGTTAATCTTCCCAAAGGGCCACATGAAATATCATGACTGTTGTGAAGGGCCGAACTAACAAAGTGAACTTAATTCTTCTCATTATTAATATTATGATTATTTTATATTTACTTTTATCACTTAATATTGGGCAGAATAAAGTCTGTTGACTCACTGCAACTGCTAAAACACGTTACAACAGATCTAATTATACCCTGTATTATATATCACAGTGTACCTGATGTTCAGCCCTTGAACCCCATTAGCTTCCCTCCATTCAGTATGAGGCCACATACAATCCCCTAAAAGTATGGTGTTCAGGGGGTGGACTGGCTCAGGTGGCAGGGGGGCATTTAGGGCCAGCCCCCTGCTGAAATGGGCCGGCTTCACTTTGCGGCCGCAGCTGCTGAAAAAATAGCAGCCGCGACGGACAGTCGGGTGAGTTCGCAACAAACTCAAACCCCTTCCCCCCGCTCCTCCAGCTCTCCGATAGCCCCCCTACCCCCCGCTCCTCCAGCTCTGCGATAGCACACCCCCCTTCCCCACCTATGGCTGTCTGGAATAATCTGCCTCCCGGAATAAGATGTACCAGCCTGCCCCTGGGTGTCCTCATATGGCCCACACACAGTATGATGTCCTTACAATTTTACCTATAAAGTATGATGTCCCCTGCAGCTAATGTTGCCTAATTTACAAATGATGCTCATTTCTTCCCCATGTTTTTTCCCTTTTCAGAGCTTCATTACATAACATTGTTGAATTTAATGACTTTTGGGCTGAGCACAGAAATCGGTACAAAACCTTGCATATGTCTTATCAAATAAACTATTACTAAATAACTAATCAAATCATCTGCACGGCTGGAATCCTGCTAGCTGACTGGATTCTTGAATATATTTCCAGTGTCAAAGCAGCATGGTAGCTGGCATTGCACAGTGTGATCAAGACTGATGGGAAAACCACATCTTTTGCTCTGCAAGACACTGACAAATGAGAGACTAATTTGCGGCAGAGAACGACATAGATTCCACAAATTAAAAAATAAACAGGGTGCTGAATGTCTCTTAATTTATTGAAATGCTGCCGAGTCAGTAAATTATGACCTCACGTAAATGTCAACTGTAGGAATTACACACACTAAAATTGATCTGGGAAGATAAAGCTAAACTACAGTTTATTTACTGAAGGAAGCCATCCTGCTTAATGGTGATATTGATTATACACTCCAAACATTGATGTTATTTGCTGTTCCTTCTACTAAGGAAACAATAACACATCAGATCCACCGATAAAAATGAAGGTGTACGTGAAAAATTATTGAAAAGAACATAGAACAAAATCAAATCTATACATGTCATGGAGACATGTGAGATGTTAATTCTTGAAAAAGTAACTTAATAAATGCAAAACTGAATAGAACAAATAATAATAATCCCAATCACTTCCAAGGCACCTGCTGATGAACAGTAGATGTCACGCATGAGAGGCGCACTGCGCATGATCAGAAGTGCAAAGGAAGCCAGTCGTAAGCTGTCTTGTGTTCAGTCATGCCCAGAGTGCCTCTCTGAAGATGGGACACGTACAACCAGCTTCAGAGGCTCAATGACGTGAATGAACAAAGTGCTCCACATGAATGAGATCTGTCTGGCAATAAATCATTTTATTATTCCCACAAATTAAAATGTGCTTGCAATGCCTGTGCTTTTTATGCAACATTTTTACATACTTTTCAGTTTGTTATATTATACCTGTATTTTTTTAAAACTTCTGTATTGCAGTACATTATGCCTGGCAGGGTTAGGCTGGAAACAGATGAGTGTATGGCATCCGATGGAAGAGCATCAGTTGCGATATGCTAATGACCAGTGGCGTCACATTTGTGATCCCAGCGCCGGGCGCAGCCCACACCTCTCGTCAGCCAGCCGAAAGCAGAGCGCTACCTTCAACCCTTGCCCTCTGGGGAGCTGTCAGTTCCCTGCAGGTCAGGTGACTGGCAGCTGTCTCCTCAGTCTCCTGCCCAGTGTCCAGGCGGCCGTGTGTCTTGTCCTGGTTGCTCATTATCCAGGAAATGAGGACACGCTGTTGCCGATCACTCACTGAAGAGAAGAGAGGTGAGAGGGGGAAAGCGGCGGACAGAGGAGGAGGAGAGAGGGGGACACAGGAGAATGGGGGACACAGCACAGGAGAATGGGGGACACAGGAGGAGAGAGTGGGGGACACAGGAGAACGCGGGACAGAGGAGGAGGAGCGTGCGGGGGACACAAGGAGAACGGGTGACAGAGAGGAGGAGAGCGGGGACACAGGAGGAGGGGAGTGAGGGACACAGGAGGAGAAGAGTGGGAACACAGGAGGAGGAGAGCAGGGGACACAGGAGAATGGGGACAGAGGGGGAGGAGAGTGGGGAACAAAGAACGGGCAACAGAGGAGGAAAACGGGGAAACAAGAGAGCAGGGACAGGAGGAGGAGAGCAGGGGACACAGGAAAATGGGGACACAGAAGGAGCAGAGCGGGGACACAGGAGGAGGAGAGCGGGGGACACATGAGAATGAAGGGACAGAAGCAGAGATCGGGGGACACAGGAGAATGGGGACAGATGAGGAGGAGAGGGGGGACACAGGAGGAGGTGAGTGGGGACACAGGAGAATGGGGGACAGAGGAGAAGAGCAGGGGACACAGGAGAAGACTCACTACTGGGAAAGGCTAACATGGGGGGTGACACTGGGTTTTGGAGTGAGTCTACCATTTTGTGCAGTTGTCACTAATCCTATTTTTCAGTCCCGGTGGGGCTGCATATATAAGGCTGCATATATAACACACTATATAGAAAGATATAAGGCTGAACTACAAAGAGAGCTATGAGGCTGCATATATAAGGCTGACTATATCGAGAGATATAAGGCTGCACTATATGAGGCTGTACTATAAGGAGAGTTATGAGGCTGTCATATAAGGCTGTTCTGTGGGGCTGCACTACATGGAGAACTGTGCCTGCATTATACTATATAGAGGGCTGTGAGGCTGCATTATACTATATGGAGGGCTCTGAGGTTGCATTATACTATATGGAGGGCTGTGAAGCTGTATTATACTATATGGAGGACTAAGAGGCTAATACATGTAGGATAGTGGGGGTGCATTATAATGATTGGATTACTATTGGGCTACCTTATGAAGGGAGGACTATAGGATGCATTATAATACATGGAGGACTATGGGGATATATCGTATTATATGGAGGAATATGGGGATGTGTTATAATAATTGAAGGACTATCGTGGCGGGAGTAGGAAGACCATATATACCAGGACGGGGAACACATATACCACGATAAGGGCCATATTCCAGGAGGAGTACCATATATAGCAGGATGGGTGACATATTTAATAGGATAAGCTCCATATTCCAGCAGGATGACCATATAAAGCAGAATGAGAGACATTAATATATAGAGGGGTCAATTTGTGAGTCTTTAAAGAACTTAGAACTTATACGGGGCCATACATCCGCAGAGGGGGGGGCCCAGGTCTGAATTTCGCACCGGGGCCCAAAAGACTCTAGTTACGCCACTGCTAATGACCCTCATCAAAAGTCCCTGCTGGGAGCGTGAGGAGAGTGTCAGGTAACTGTGATTCGATACTGCAATCGGATAACAGCTGTGGAGGACAGGGGGAGATTAATCTTTCCCTCTCCTCTATTGCTGGCCTCGGTGTATATAGCATTGTATTTGGATGTTATCAACACAAAGCGATGTTTCACTCATACTCATAGACTTGTATGGGTTTCCTCAGTTCAATTAGAGCTGAGAAAAAAATTGCATATCTGAGCCTCCTTATTGATTAACATTAGGCCGAATGCAATGGGAGATTTTCTCGTGTTGCACTTGTGTGAGTCACATGCTAGTGTGATTCAGGCTTTATACTAATACACCGACAGATTCTCTTTTAGGACTTTCTTCCATTTGTTCAAGTCCATGGGAAATATGGGGGTTTTTGTAGATCCTGACTTCAATGATAACCAATTGGCAACCTTTGTTTGAAGTAGCGCTGAGGGGGTTGTTCAAGTACTTAGATTTGGTTCAGCTCGCATTGTTCAACTTCTTAGATTTCACAGTTAGTTTCTTCAAAATATTACATAAATTGCAGCAAGTGCTTTGTCGTTTGCTTTGGTGGATATCACATTACAATTTGGGTGTGGAATTTGTATAGACGAATCTGCAACAAATCAACAGTCTGACTTCGTCCACTCAAGAAGCTTCGTTTTCTGAAGAAAATACTTAAAGAAAGTCTGTCAGCAAATTATTACTACCCCATTTGAAAAAAGCAAAATGTAGGGACAGAGACATTGATTCCAGCGACATATCACTTATTGAGCTTCTTGCTGTTATTTTGATAAAATTCTTGTTTTCACTGCTGCAGATCTCACAGTTTTCTAAATGTTGCACTCTGTATATCCCCCACACCACTGACTGACAGCCTCTGTCCATTTACAGTGTACACAGAAAACTGGCAGTCAGTGTAGAGGTTGGGGCTATATAGAGCTCATTAATATGATACATGGCAGGAGGTCTACTAGTCCTCTAGTGTTAATCTCCTCCTACAACAAGCAGCTCGGCAAGGCTAGGGTCACACTTGGAGGGACGTTTTTGGGAAGCCTGTGTTAATGCTAGGCATTTTTTTCTGTTGCTATTTTGTTGACAAATTAACGCTAGCGTTAACGGATGCGTTAACACATGGTACTTATATGTACCATGTGTTAACGCATGCGTTTCCCATAGGGTCCCATGTTAAAAAATGCATGCGCTTTTGCAAAAGCACCCAAAAATGCTGCTATCAGCGTTTTTTGTTACTGATGCAAAAACGCATAGTGTCAAACAGATTGCACATTTGCAGTGCATTTTTTGCATTGAAGCCTATGGGTCTGTTAACGCATGCGTCTTTCACAAATTTCACAATGAGAAACGTTAGGTTTTAGCGGATTCATGACGCTAATGTGACCCTAGCCTAAGTGATACCTCACTGTAATTGGGGTCTCAGCCCCTACATTATGCCTCTTTCTGATTAGGTAGAATAAGCCTGGCGATAAATTCTCTTTGAAGGAGTTTTCAGCTCTCTTTTAATTTTTAAAATGTAACAATTTTAAGCCACAACCATAAAAAAAGGACCAGTAGACGTTCACTGGAGCAAAACTTGTGTCAGTCTGGTGGATGCAGTCCACTTCCCGCAGCCCACCTGCACGTCACCTGTGTGCCTTTCATGAAATATAGATTTTCAAGGCCACCCATGGTGAGTGCATCGTTTCTTCAAAATGTGCAACCATAATTAGAAAAGTCAACTGTGGAATCTAGTGAAAGAGCCAACTAGTTCTGTGTCACAAGGTTTTCGGACGAAGTACCTTTATGTCCGCGCTGCTGCCAGGAAGATATAGACACACCAACGACACTGGACGTCTGGGTACTGGTGATATAGATTTATTTTCCGACGCGTTTCGGAGCCACGTACCGAGCTCCTTCCTCAGGAAACATGTTCAGGGAAGGAGCTCGGTATGCGGCTCCAAAACGCGTTGGAAAATAAATCTATATCACCAGTACCCAGACGTCCAGTGTTGTTGGTGTGTCTATAACTTTCTGGAAGCAGCGCAGACATAAAGGTACTTCGTCTGAAAACCTTGTGATTAAAGCACCGCATCCTGTGGAAGTACAGTCCCTGCAGCAGTTGCACTTTTTAAGCAATTACGCTGGTTGTGTGCTACACAACCGCACCAGGTGAGCAATTCTATTATTACCATTTTTACACCTGTCTATAAAGGATAAGACCCTATTTGCGCATTCTCAACCCTTTAGATAAACTAGTTCTGTGTGGCCCCCAACTGGCTTCTCTTCTCCCTAATCCGGTTGATCTATAGGTCTTTCTTTATGTACAGTAAACACATGGGACAGACATACCAATCAACTAAAGGAGAGTGGGGAGAAGCCTGCTAGAGTTTGCACCGGACTAGTCATCTCTCTCTCGATAGTCCTCGGTGACATTTTCAAACTATGTTTTCCTCTGAAACCCAGTAGCGTATCAGACTAAAACATACCTGGCTGTCATCACACAGATTCCTTTGTGCCCGTTATTTGCACAGTATGAATCTAGTGTCGCTTTCCTTTTATACAACCTTTAGTACTTCTTATTACATCCTCTACTGTGACCTCATATGCGGAGCACCTGTAAAGCGTGTCCTTTTAATGATCATTGGATGTTGTGTCAGATACCAAAACTCTTTCGAGCTCGTTGAAAGATTTATTTGAAGTGATTTACAACATATGGCTACTTTATATGTGTCTGTCATTTACATCAGTCCTTGCATGGCTGAGTTTTATGATTCGAGTAATTTTTGAAAAGATGCATCTCCATTGTATACAGAGCTTGTCTCATCCATCACACTTAGAAGAGCTAGATAAAGGGTCTCCTTCACAAGGGTACATCAAATCACCTTTTTACTACACTAGAATAGAAAATCATTAAACAAGAGGATTATAATAAAGAAAAAAAAAGAACACTTTGGGATAAAATCAAGCCTGGTACTTCTGCTGAAATTTAATTAAACAGAGGAAGTCAACTTATTAAAATTTCATTGAGAGAATATTGACCAGAGCAATGTTAAATGTACATTGGGAAATATATTACCATGTCATTGCAGATTTTCCAATGCACTCACCTTTTTTGTGCCGAGAGGCTTCTGCCGTCCCTCTTTGTTTTGTGATGTCTAAGAATTCTCTGATCAAAATATTAAGCAGTTCACATTCATTTTTTATTATCAATGCGCTTCCCAGCTTCAAAAGCTATACAGTATAAACCCTTCCCCCACTGGAAAACGGAAGACTGGAAAACTGAATGCTTTCTAGCCAGACTTTTGAAATAGAATTGGAGAATCTCATTAAAGTATCCGGGTCCTCACAGCTTTCCCGTAGATTAAAATTTATCGCATTGTAAAAGCGCCAAATACCAATTTTTATTCTTTTCTTCAATGTCTACCTTTCTTCTCTTTGCTTTCCCATATCTACACACTCACAAAAAAAACACATTGCATGTTTTCCTTCAGTGTGTATTTACTGCTCTGCCATACATTTCTGTAAGTGATCTCTTGACATTGCTTCTTAGATACTGTGCAAGGAATGGAAAAACAGTAACACCTCTTTAAAACAGAAAGTTTATGCTGAAAAAGAAAACTTTTGAAGAAATAAATAAATAATTTTGATTTGACTTACTTCCCACAAAGTTAATTTAAAAGTTCATTTTAATCAATACATCTTAGAATAAGTTTAGAATAAAAATAATTTCCATAATTGGATGTGTTTAAAAAAGATGTTTCTGTGCTGTGATAATCTTATATACGTGTCCCTGCTATATACTGTGTAATGGCCGTGTCTGACCGTACAGGGACATGGTCTGATCATACCACATCTTCTGTGCTGAGATAGGGTCACATTTGCGGCAAAAAATTCAGATCCTGCATCCGGATTTGCAGCCTGCGTGAAAAATCGTGCAGACAGCAGTTTTCGGAGCGATATCTCTGCCGCCACAGCAGGATTGCTATAATGGTCCCCTATGGAGCTCATGCAGCTGCCGCAAGGCATATGTGAATGCCTGCGACAGCCGTATGCTTTGTTCATTCCTGCTGCTGCAGGGATTAACAAACGGTTAAAAATAATAATCCATGTGAGCAATATGTCTCTAGGGGGTGGCCACCCTCCCTAGAGACATGCTGTCCACACAGGTGGGCACGTGAGGGGTTAATATGCACCATTATAGTATAGCCGGCTATTGTCGGCATTTACAATTTTATGAATGAAACCCGGCGGCTCCTCACTGTGGAGGAGATACAGTACGTAGCCACGGTCCTGAAAGCTTTAACATTAGGTCTATGGGCAGCGCACCACCATAGACCTAATGTTAAAGCTTTCAGGACCATGGATAGCGACTGATACAGTACGAAGATTATGTACTGTATCTCCACCACAGCCGCCTGTTTCATTCACAAAAATTGTAAATGCCAACAATAGCCGGCTATACTACAATGGCACATATTAACCCCTCACATGCCCACCTGTGTGGACAGCATGTCTCTAGGGAGGGTGGCCACCCCCTAGAGACATGTTGCCCACATGGATTATTATTTTTAACCCTTTGTTCATCCCTGCGGCAGCAGGGACGAACAAAGCAAGCAGTAACCGGATTGCTCCGGATTACACATCCTGAGCAATCCGGTTACCACATTGCGGTTTGCAGGACACATTGTGTGTAAAAAATGTGTGGCACCCCAGGGGTTAATGTGCCAAAGTAACATCATAAGGGTTAACTCCCCACACAACACTGGATACTGCACTAGCACCTCTAGGCCAGAAGGGGGAGCTCAAGCAGCTCCCTGATATATTCTGGTCTGAGGAGGAAGTAGTTAGTTGATAGTTGACAGTTGACAGTTCAGTTTAGTGCAGGGAGCACTAGCAGGAGGACCTGTAAATGGGAGCAGTTCTGAGCTCCTGGCAGGGACCACTGACTACTTTCAGTCCAGGGTCTGAGGAGAGGAGTACAAGAAACAGAGGAACATATCTGGGAGACTGAGTTACCTCATAACTCGCCCCAGAGGAGCGCAGAGACCGGATACCAGATCCGAATCTGTGACTGAAACATGCAGCACAGAAAACCACCAGGATAGTGGAGGTTGTAGATCTACACTGTACTTCAGTGAAGCAACACGGCGGGGTCAGAAGCACACAGAAAGACAAAAGTTGCCTAGCAAATGGGGTACGTGTGAGGAGAATCAGGGCCAGCAGCCCAGCTAAAGCAGCAGCAGGGCCACACACACAGCGCAGCAGTGGGAAGCTGAGGAGCCCGACAGGGTGGGAGCAACCCGGCCCCAGTACAGACTCCTTGGACAGTACTCTACTGAATACCATCACCAGTAAAGCCTTGGAAAACTTCAAAACCGTGATTGTGTGTGATCCTTGTGCTCAAACCCTGTGTGCCCTCACAAACTACTATCATCTCTACTACTACCCCTATCCTGCAACATCCATAGCATCAATCATAGACTATTACTACCACTGCATCGGGGAACCAAGCTCTACCTGCGGAGAGCCGTTACATCACCGGCTGCCAAACATTATGCCCGGAGACTCTGCAGCAGCGGTGGTCACCCTGACCACAACCCGTGGGTGGCGTCACGACAAACTCCCCTGTAAATACTCCCCCCATTACTTGCGGAACCCAGGACACGGTCCGGACCAAGACCGCCGTATTATCCCCAGCAATACCCTGGACCGGTACTGAGTACCCCGTCCCAGTGGGCTCTACAAATGTATATGAAGGCAATTGCAGTTACCGCATCCAAATCTGGATGCGGTAACCTCAATTACCCTTGCAAATGTGACCCTAGCCATAATCTTATATATGTGTCCCTGCTATGTACTGTGTAATGGATATGTCTGATCGTACAGGGACATGGTCTGATCATACCACATCTCCTGTGCTGAGATAATCTTATATATGTGTCCCTGCTATGTACTGTGTAATGAATGTGTCTGACCATACAGGAACATGATCTGATCATACCACATCTCCTGTGCTGAGATAGTCCTATATATGTATCCCTATGTACTGTGTAATGGATGTGCTTGACCGTATAGGGACATGGTCTGATCATACCACATCTCCTGTGCTGAGATAATCTCATATATGTGTCCCTGCTATGTACTGTGTAATGGATGTGTCTGACCATACAGAGACATGATCTGATCACACCAGATCTCCTGTGCTGAGATAATCTTATATATGTGTCACTGCTATGTACTGTGTAATGGATGTGTCTGACCGTACAGGGACATGATCTGATCATACTACATCTCCTGTGCTGAGATAATCTTATATGTGTCCCTGCTATTTACTGTCTAAGGCTAAGGTCAGACCTGCGTCTGTCCCTAGCCTGGCGGATCCGGCAGAAACGTAGAAATTATCTGCCTCAGCGCATAGTGTTACCAGCAGGTAATGCTATACGCTGCCTGACTATTGATCCCTATGGTAACCGGACGCTAACTGCAGCTGCCGGCTCCACAGGATATGCACTTTTGCAGAGTGCACAGGAAACGCTGTTTGCAACGTTTTCCTGTGCACTCTGCAAAAGCGCATATCTTGGAGGTCTCTGTGGAGCCAAGTGCTGTGGTAAGCGTCCGGTTGCCATAGAGATCTATTGCCTGGCAGCACATAGCATTACCTGCTGGTAACGCTATGCGCTGAGGCAGAAAGTTTATAAGTTTCTGCCGGATCCGCTAGGCTAGGAGCAGATGCAGGCCTAGTCTAAGGCTAGGGTTACATTAGCACTAAACGCTGATGTTTTTCACAACTGCAAATTGAAAAAAACACTAGCTTTAATGCCTCAATAGGCTCCCATGTTAAATAAGCTTTGCAGAAGTGCAATGTGTTTAACAGTAGGCATTCTTGCAACAGCCACAAAAAATGCTGCTAAGGCTGGGGTCACACATAAGCCCTTGGTCCGTTTTTGGCTTCATTTTTTAAATTTTTTTTTTCTAAGTCCAAAAACTGACAGATAAAAAGATTGGATGTAATAAACACCCTGTCCGTTGTTTTCTGGACCTCAAAACATTGCTCTGTCCGTTTTTGAGCCAAAAACGTTGCTAGCAACATTTTTGGCATCAGTTAAAAAACGCATGCGTTTTTTTTAACATGGGGCCCTATGGGAAACGCATGCATTAACGCATGGCACATATAGGCACATGCGTTTTTAATGAAAAAATGACTAAGTCCAAAAACGTTCAGGGGTGCAGGAGGCTCAAAAAGCACCCTATAAAAAACGGATTGGTGATGAAAATCACTTCCAAAAACGGACTTCTATGTGTGACCCCAGCCTTACAGCGTTTTTTGGTGCTTTTGCAAAAACGCATGCGTTTTTTTTAACATGGGCTCCTATGGGAAACGCATGCATTAACGCATTGTACATAATGTATATGCGTTAACGCTAGCATTAAATCTGCATCAAAATGGCAACAGAAAAAAAACACCTAGCATTAATGCAGGCTTGACAAAAATGTCCCTCCAAGTGTGACCCCAGCCTAAGGACATGCTCCTATCCATGTAAAAACTCATTGAGTACAATCTGATGAAACAACAGACTGCACGTGCAGTGAGCTTAAACTTTTGTGCAATGCCCATCTGTGAGTTTTCCTCAGCAAGAAATGGGCTGAGGAAAAAATTGCAATATGCTGTGTGTGGCTGCAGATCTCGCTGCAATTCCCCCAATGTAAGTGCATAGGTGGGATAAAAAAAATTGTACAGCACATACCAGCACACAGATGGCGCTTTTACCAGTCTTTTATCTTTTCACTGTAAAAAGTAAAGAAGATAAATAGATAGAAGATAGATAGATAGATAGATAGATGATAGATAGATAGATAGATATAGATAGCTAGCTGATCTACAGTCTCCTGCTGCATGCTTCGGGCCACCCATTAAGATCATGCATATTCACTACACTGACCAACAATTTGTGCTCTGTTTGCTTATTATTTGATTGTGGAAACTTCACACTAGCCCATCAAGCAGCTTGGATTGTGGCCTCACCACTCTTCCTCCAGACTCTGGGACCTTGATTTCCAAGCGAAATGCAGAATTTACATTCATGTGAAAACAACATCATGGACCACTGAGCAACAGTCCAGGTCTTTCTCTCCTTCACTCAGATAAGAACTTCTTGGTTGTCTATTGGTCCTAAGTGCCTTCACTAAAGAAATGCTACAGTTGTAACCCATGTCCTGGATACGTCTGTGAGCGGTGGCTCTTGTAGCACTCAATCCAGCAGCAGTTCATTCTTTATGAATCTCCCCCAAATTTTTGAAGGGTCTTTTCTTAACAATCCTTCCAAGGCTGAGGTTATACCGGTTGCTTGTGCACTTTTTTTCTACTACTCGTTTTCCTTCCACTCAACTTCCCATTAATATGCTTGGATACAGCACTCTGTGAACAGCCAGCTTCTTTAGCATTGACCTTATGTGACTTACCCTCCTTGTGGAGTGTGTCAATGACTGCTTCTGGACAACTGTCAAGTTAGCAGTCTTCCCCATGATTGTGTAGCCTACTGAACAAGACTAAGGGACCAATTTAAATGCTTAGTAAGCCTTTGCAGGTGTTTTGTGTTAAAAATTCAAAATTTTCTGAGATAATAACTTTTGGGTTTTCCTTGGCAGTAAGTCGTAATCATAAACATTAACGGAATAAAAAGTTTGAAAAAGATCACTCTGTTTGTAATGACTCTATATAACATATGCATTAATTACTGAAATAAATGATCTTTTTGATGATATTCCAATTATTGAGATGCTCTTGTAGTGTCTACAGAAAATAAAAACTTTGTGTTGTAGATTGCTATGTTCAGCAACAAAAGATATTCTACAATGTTATTTCCATACTTTAAGCCTTTTTCATAGAAATAAGCTCTGGATGTAATGGTTCAATTTTACTAAAATTACAGACTGTGGTAAATCTGTGTACATGAATTTCAGAGTACCCGTTATAGTATGACAGAGAATAAGCTTCTATCTTGTCTCGTCTAATCTAGTGTATTTTTATTGCCTCCTTTTGCCATTATTTGCTGTGTGTATGACTACATCATTTTTTGTTGTCCAAAAGGCCAGGCATTTGAAAGATAAATCAGAACAAAATACTACCTTATTTTGAAAGTGATTACTTTAAAATGTGTCTATAAAAGGGTCACACGTAAAGGAAAATGGATGAATTCAAGGCCAGTTGTATTTCCACTACCAATATTGACTCCTGTCCGATACTATACAGTCATGTGAAAAACTAAGTACATTCTCTGTGAATTCTATGGTTTTACTTATTGGGACATACTAAAAAATATTTTGTCTTTTGAAGGTCTTAAACCTATATAAGAACAACCTTAAATGAACACCAACACATGACAAATATCATGTCCTTATTTACAGGTGAAACCAGACTTTTACACACGCTATGTAAAAAGACATATATGCATGTTTTTCTCACTATCTGATATGAACTCAGATTAAACCTTTCCTGTTTTAGGTCAATTAAGATTACCGTAATTATTAATATTTGGCAAATGCCAGAATAATGAGAGAAAGAATGTTTTAAGACATTTTTATTATTTTCTATTTTTTTAAGTCATAAATTTACAGACATTTTATTATATCAGTATTTGATACCATTGCCCTTAAACTGTATGACTTGGGTCCAACATTTTGGATATCCTTCCATGTTCTTCACACAATAGTTGGTAGGAATTTGGGCTCATTCCTCCTGAAAGAACTGGTGTAACTAAGCCATGCTTGTAGGTCGCCTTGCTCGCACCTGACTTTTCAGCTTTGCTCACACAATTTCAATAGGATTGAGATCAGGACTTTGTGATGGCCACTCCAAAACATTGAACTTATTATTCTTAAGCCACTTTGTATTCAGTTTGGCCGTACGCTTCGTCAATGTCCATTTGGAAGACCCATTTCTGCCCAAACTTTAACTTCCCGGCTGATGTCTTGAGATGTTGTTTCAGTATTGCCACATAATCTTCATTCCTCACAATGCCATCTTTTTTGTGAAGTGCCCCAGTCCCTCCTGCAGCAAACAAACTCCAAAACATGATGCCTACATCTGTCACTCATTCTCCCTTTCCTCCTCCTCATTTTACTTAATGTAGAAAACTGCTGCCACTTCTCCCCTGTGACTCATCCATCTGTCAATTCAAACTTGGTTTCACCCCCCTATAAAATTCTATTGAATGTGAGCGACCTTCTATTTTGAGCTGATTTTGAAGAGTGTGCAGGCTGGCACAGACCATGTCTCATGCATCTATGCTAGAAGAACAGGTAGTTTGGGCTTTCCAGACTACTGCTGCTGCTCCTGGGCTCCCGCTGAATCACTTCCGGGCTGCCTATTAAGCTACTTACATATTCACTGCACTGTCAGGCAAACAGCCAATCACAGACGCTCACACTCTGTGAGTGCCTCTGTGATTGGCTATTGCAGTCAAAGTACATTTCCACAATGTGGACAGTGACTGTGCTTGGTTGCTATACATATTAGTGTATGGCAACCAACCTGCTGTCATAAGATAAAACTGGAATGGTATCCACGGTCCGCGCTGCTGCTCTTTATCCAAGGAATCCACAAGAGGTTATTACCATCAAAAGTTCTTTATTTCATCACACCAACGCGTTTCGGTGCTGTCCCAGCACCTTCCTCAGGGTGCCCTGAGGAAGGTGCTGGGACAGCACCGAAACGCGTTGGTGTGATGAAATAAAGAACTTTTAATGGTAATAACCTCTTGTGGATTCCTTGGATAAAGAGCAGCAGCGCGGACCGTGGATACCATTCCAGTTTTATCTCCTGATTTCCCGCGGTTTTGTGGCGTTGGTGGAGGTTCTGCAGCAGCTGCCTTATGCTTTTAAACTGGTTGTGGGTTTCACAACCATAAAAGGTGAGTGGATACACTTATAATCCACATAAGAACTATAGTGTCTGTTTGATAGGGCACAATCTGCGCCTCTTGTATCTCCCTTTTTTTCTAGTTAACCTGCTGTCATAGGCTGGGGTCACACTTGCGGCAGATTTTTGAAATTCTGATCCAGTTTTGAGCTGTCATAAAGCTCAAAACCGGATCAGGAACCGCTGCCCATAGGAGCCCATTATGTTAACTGGATTGCACTACATGCAATCCTGTTAATGGCTCCGGATTTTCAGCCTGCGTGAAAAATCATGCAGGCTGCAGTTTTCGCAGCGGTTACTCTGCTGCAGCCTTTTTGTTATAATGGGCTCCTATAGGAACCCATGCTGCTGCCGCAAGACATATGTGAATTCTCAATGAGGAGCTGTCTGTGTTGCTTACTCAATTTGCGTAGGATACTGGTCCTGATGCAGGAGTCGGCGGGTTTTAATAGAATGAATTGTAGAAAGCCGACAATTGCAGCTCAGGAGTTAACAGTTAAGTTAACCCCTGACATGCCGTCCTGTGTGGACAGCATGTCTCTAGGGGAGGTGGGCACTCCCTAGAGACATGTTGCCCACATGGATTCTTATTATTTAACCCTTTATTTATCCCTGCAGCAGCAGGGATGAACAAAGCAGGCGGTAACCGGATTGCTCCGGATTACACATCCAGAGCAATCCGGTTACCGCATTGCAGTTTAAAGAAAAGACTGAGACACAAAAATGTGTCTGAAGGTAATTGCGGTTCCTGCATCCAAATCCAGATGCGGGAACCGCAATTACCTTTTTAAGTGTGACCCTAGCCATAGGGTGTTAAATAAATAATTTAAAAAACCATGGTGCGGCTTCGCAATATTTTAAGACTAGTCCAGTGAAAGCAGACAGAGGCGAGATGCCACTCTCAGCTGCATAATTTTACCTTGCCTGGCAAAATAAAATGCGTGAGCTCTGCCCTATTTTTAATTGCTAGCCAAGGTAAAACTATGCAGCTGAGGGCTGGTATTGTTAATGGAGTGAGAGACCATTTTTTAGGGTCCTCTTACACTATAGACTAGCAGTTTGTATCGTAGAGCCATTTCCAGGTGCTTTCCCAGGCTCTTCCAGTGGCCCTGGTGGCGGTGGCATGCTGGGCAGTAAGGGGTTAACACCAGCTTTGTATTGCCAGCTGGTATTAAGCCCTGAGATTCTTAATGTCAGGCCAAGGTAGACCCGGTCATTAAGAATCTCAAATAAATTGTAAAAAAGTCACAAGACAGAGAAAAATAATTTATTAAGAAAAAAACACAGAGACACGTAATGATTTCACCTTTATTACCCCCTCCCCATCCTTGTACTCCTCCACAATCCTCTTTTTCTTTCTTCCTGTCTTCCTCGATAGACTCAGCTCTGTTATATCAAAGAGCATGGGGCTAAAAAACACATCCGCTCCCATGGTCTCTGATCACTGAATGACAGCACTGAGACCTGCGGTGTAGTAAGTTGCGAGGTCACCATTGCCATAGCAACAGCGGTACTATGGCAATGGTGACCTCAGGCTTTAGTATATGACAGCACTAAGACCTGCGCTTCATCGCTTTACTATAGTACTGGTCTCAGCGCTGTCATATACTAAGCACTGAGGTCACCGTTGCCATAGTAACCGCTTTTGCTGTGACAACAGTGACCTCACCACTTACAATATGAAAGCGCTGAGACCTGTGCTATAGTAAAGCGATAAGGTGCAGGTCTCAGTGCTGTCATATGCTAAGCGCTAAGGTCACCATTGCCAAAGTAACTGCTGTTGCTATGGAGAGCGCTGAGACCTGTGCTTTACCGATTTAAAATTGCGCAGGTCTTAGAGGTGTCCATAGCAACAGCAGTAACTATGGCAACTGTGATCATATGACAGCACTGAAACCTGCGCTATAGTAAAGCGGTATATCACAGGTCTCAGTGCTGTCATATAGCAAGTGGTGAGGTCGCTGTTGCCATAGCTAATAGCGTTTACTATGGCAACAGTACCCACATGGCTTACTATTTGGCTACATTCACATACAGCGTTTTGCCTGCATTTTGTGATGATGCATTTTTGGTGCAGAAACTACATCATGAAATGATTCTCAATATATGCAGCCTTGTGTGTGTGAATTCTTCTGCCCCATTTATACATCTTCCTGCGCTCCCCCGGTGATCTCCAGTGATGTTCTCATCCCAGAGGTTGCAGTGATCAGTGCCTCCAGGACCCTGATCATGTGGCTGAGTGACGTCACTCAGTCACATGGTGCAGTGCCAGGTCCTCGAGAACCATGCAGAGAGCTCTCATGGGTTTTGCAGTCTCCAGGATGATAGAACTCTGGAGATCACAGTGGGAGTGACAGAGTGTGAGTGCTGTGATTGGCTGTTTGCAATGAATATCCAAGTAGCTTAATGGGTGGTCCTGGAAGTGATTCAGTGGGAGACTGAACTGACCTGGAAGTGATTCAGCAGGAGCGTGGGAGACTGAGTTGATCCAGGAGCAGCATCAGGAGTTTGGTAAGCCCGAGCTACCTCTTATTCTATCAATTTATCTTCACTAGTTTCTGTCACTCAGAGCAGACAGATGAAAGGCAGAACAGTATGCAGACAGTGTACATCATGTCTGCCTACTGTTCACATGCAGTTTAAGCCCATTCTCAGCCATCTATTCCATTTTACAGTCCTCCAAGACTTCTTTGTAGAGTCCAGCAGAAAATGACTCGTGTTTCCCATTGACTTGCATTGTACTCACTATTCGGAACGAATGTGCAACTATTACAAAGTATTCGTTAAGAGTATAGCGATTGTGAAAATCACGGTACTCACTCATCACTATTATTCATCTGATGAAGCATTTACCCAATTTTACGACTTTTAAATGATAACTTTCTTCCTAGTAGTAAAACCATACAATTCAAAGAGTATGTACTTAGTTTTTTACATGACTGTATGGTATCTTTCCAAGCCACTGCAATACATAATGATTTATTTCTTATAAAGACGTGGATATAATCTTACAAAATAATACACATTTAACACTCCTCTACCGAAATATTACATATGTATTTTGTGTTAGCATTATAATTTGCTGCTATGCATCTGTGAATTTCTAGTGTATAAACTGCATAAAAGCAGAGAGGGGGCTCAACTAAAAGAACAGTTCTACGTATTAAAACATATTATTAGTTCTCACACTACTTTCTGGCAAGGGACTGAGAGCAGAGCTGTCTATTGTTCTAGTAACAGTGTGTGTGCATTAATGCAATGCATTCACACTGCCACAATAAAACATGCAATGAGCTTTAATGACAGCTGACAGCAACTACAGTCTCCAGGTCTTAAGCTTATTGTCTGGACATTCTCCATTTATAAGAAGAAAAGCTCAACAACATAGTCCTTAGCCCTCACATTATCATTTTTTATTCAATGTCTTTCATCACAATAAGGCAGAGAGGCGTAATTAAATTTTAGTCATTTACCAGATATAAATATAGAAAATTACATAGATTTCGCCAAGTTCTGTCAACCATTGACTTTGATCTGACGCCACTAGATCAAAACAACAAACTAAAGACTACACTGAAAGCAGCAAAGTTAATGAGGTTTCAGAGCTTTCAGACCTTTTTTTACAGCTATATAGCTTAATGGCTATAAATTTGTGATAAGACTATGATAGGATAAGTACATGTATAAATATGGGTATAGATGACAATCAAAAAAAATAATATTATTTATATTGTCTTGATATATTGTGTTGTTGGACAAGGGACATATATACTTCGGTCCAGAAATATTTGGACAGTGTGTTCAGGGGCCGCCAGCACATGGCCTTCATAGTCCTGGGCAAGGAGGAGCCTCATCTGCAGAGCAGCCCTGGTTTTCCCCAGTGAAAAAGTCAAGTTCATAATTACCCTTGTGAAGGGCAAAGACAGACATGGATTCAAAAAGTCTTTTCAATATGGTTTCTCTCAGTTTCGTGAAAACATGAAACATGAATGTTACTTGTTTTGGGACAATTACTGTAACAGAATTTAGTGAAGACTGCTCCTGCTGTTCTGGTACCTCAACACTCTCAGGCTGTCCTCTCAATACCATGAGGCTTGGCTTTAAACTCCTCCGACTTACTCCCGTCCGGGTTCAAACTCCCAATTTGGTGTTTCAGTGCCAGGATGAACAGAAGGTCCAGTCAGGCTAGACTGTTCTTTCTCCCATCAATCTCTGGAGATTCTCCTTTCTCCAATGCATACAGGCTTGTTTTGTTACTTAAACCCCCTCCCTAGTGGGTGGACTCACTAGCTAACTTAATAACACTTTCACTTTATCTTGCTTGCCAATCAGGGTATTGACAGAGGATAAGGAAATGAGCACAGCTGCTCAGATTCATTGCAGAATATGGAGACACTTGCTTTGATGGAATGGATATATATCACTGGTTCCAGCTAGGGATATATATGTCTCAGTCCTTTCACTGCCAAGCCCAAAATAACACATATAAATACAATAATATGGTGTCACCTTTAATTGTTTATCAGGCCAAGTGGATACCTTTTTGGTAACGTGAGGGTCACAAGGGATCGTTGTTTTTCGTCATAGAGTAAAAAGAACGAAGCTATTAAATTTTATTGATTTTTTCCAAAACAATATATACAACTGTTCAAAAGTTTGGGGTCACCCAGACAATTTTATGTTTTACATGAAAACTCATACTTTTATTTATCAAATGAGTTGAAAAATGAATAGAAAATATAGTCCAGACATTGACAAGGTTAGAAATAATGATTTTTTAAATAATTTTCTCCTTCAAATTTTGCTTTCGTCAAAAATGCTCCCTTTGCAGCAATTACAGCATTGCAGACCTTTGGCATTCTAGATGTTAATTTGCTGATGTAATCTTGAGAAATTTCACCCCATGAATCCTGAAGCCCCTCTCACAAGTTGGATTGGCTTGATGGGCACTTTTTGCGTACCATACGGTCAAGCTGCTCCCACATCAGCTTAATGGGGTTGAGATATGGTGACTGTGCTGGCCACTCCATTACAGATAGAATACCAGCTGCCTTCTACAGATAGAATACCAGCTGCCTGCTTCTTCCCTAAATAGTTCATGCATAATTTGGAGGTGTGTTTTGGGTCATTGTCCTGTTGTAGGATGAAATTGGCTCCAATAAAGCTCTGTCCACAGGGTAAGGCATGGCTTTGTAAAATGGAGTGATAGCCTTCCTTCTTCAAAATCCCTTTTACCTTGTACAAATCTCCCAATTTACCAGCACCAAAGCTACCCTAGACCATCACATTACCTCCACCATGCTTGACAGATGGTATCAGGCATTCTTCCAGCATCTTTTCAGTTGTTCTGCGTCTCACAAATGTTCTTCTGTGTGATCCAAAGACCTCAAACTTTGATCCGTCTGTCCATAAAACATTTTTCCAATCTTCTCCTCTGTTCAATGTCTGTGTTCTTTTGCCCATATTAATATTCTCATTTTATTAGCCTATCTCAGATATGGCTTTTTCTTTGCCACTCTGTCCTGAAGGCCAGCATCCTTGAGCCGCCTCTTCACTGTAGATGTTGACACTGGCATTTTGCGGGTACTATTTAATGAAGCTGCCAGTTGAGGAGCTGTGAGGTGTCGATTTCTCAAACTATCTAGAAAGTGAGATAAATGTGCAGTATGGTCTTATCTCTTTAGGAAAGAGGCAATGCGAAAATCTGACGGAATCTGCTCACCTGGTAAGGTTGTGTGTACCCACAACCAAGTATGAGGTCTCAGAGGCCAGCTGCTGCACGATCCACACATCCACGAGTAACTGATGTGAAAGATCAGCCTGAATAGAATGAAGTGTCACTCGATCTGCGCTGCTGCCAAAAAAAAACAGAAGACCAGAGTATCCGGATACAATGTAGTTTTTAATCCGACGCGTTTCGGAGCCAAAACCCAGCTCTTTCTTCAGGGACAATCAAAAATCAGTCTTACAGCCAGCTGTATATACATGAAAAGGCGCCAAAGTACATTATTGATGAGTCATGATGACGTTACAAATAGGGAGGGACAGCGTGACGTGGTGACCAGTGTCATAAGTGAAAAAAACAGAACTAAACAAATTAACATGGAGCATATATCACATTACTCAAAAAAATATAACTATAACAAATGTGGGACAATCAACTGTAACAAAGTATTAAAGAAGAATTATATATAATAATAGTGATGAGATTACATAAAATTATATAAACCATCAAATTGAGAGGGGGAACGAACTAAAAAAAATTGTAAATATATATCTATTATATAATCACGAATGGGTTTTTTGCCCCTTTTGAGTCCGCTCACGCTGCGAGTCAGCGTGGTCATGTGGATACGCCCGAATCATTGGCCGCGCAGCGGCCATTGCGAGCAGTTCTAAGGCGACTCGCTATGCCCGCGCAGCGGGCATGGCGAGTCGCCTTAGCAGCGCGAAGCATTGGCCGCGAAGCGGCCATTGCGAGTCAGAGACTCGCTCTGCTAGAATCCCGATGCATGTGCATCGGGCACCCAGCTAGTATATATATAAGCAGACTACGGTGTCATTACACCAAAGTGGCAGAACAGCAAAGATAGCTTCTGGTAATGTGAAATATTGATTTTGTGCTGAAAACGAGCCACTCTAGCTAATATTTGGGGCACATTTTTTGCATTGGAGTCCATAGATCCGTTAACGCATGCGTTTTTCACAAAATTCAAAGTTGAAAAATTGATGCTTTTAGCGTATCCAGGGCTCATGTGTGACCCTAGCCTGTTAAACAATAACATGTAGAAATTATTTTTGAGTACATAAAAGTTGTCAATAGTAAACCTAGGGTACATGGTTCCTTGACGATGCAACTAAATCAAAAAATCACAAGTGACCTTACAATAGCAGGAAAAATACAGCATGGCTCTTTTTTTGTAAGTGTCATAAAACCATTTTTAAAGGGAACCTGACAGAAGGTTTTACTCCTGTTAACTAATTGCACCACTACATTTGTGCCTCGATGTGATTGCAGGATTGCAATAGATTATGGGCTCCAACTCTGTTCTTCAAGCTGTAGGGATCCTAGGCAATCTCTTTCCCCCGGATAACCCCCCATGATGTAGACTAACAGTTGAAAACAGATGCACAATTTCTCCAAACTCACTAGGGAACAAACTCACTAGAAAACAAAACGTGAAAGGCCAGTCATCCAAAGAAACTACACCAAGTAGCAATACGGAAGAAAAGCAATACAGCAAACTGTTACCACAACCCCAGAAGCAACCACCAGTTACATCTAAATGACTGTTCCTTTCCAAACCAGAATAGATAAGCTATATCTAGAACTACCTGAACAGTCTAGCCAGTCTATATGGCAGGAGACTGGTTCTCCTGCAGCATGTGACTAAGGCTGCGTTCACACATTTGCGTATTTTGCTGCGCTTTTTTGCGCGCGCTTTTTGCCGCGTTTTTCGGCCGTGCAAAAAAGCGCAACAAAATACGCAGGGGCTTTCACACATTGCGCTTTCTTTACTCCAGAAAGCGCAGTGATGTCACAGAGGGGAGGAAAAATCCTGCTTCCTCCTCCCCTCTGTGACAGCCCCATTAGATTTCACAGTGTATTAATATACACTGTGAAATCTAAATTAAACAGAGGCAAGTGTATGTAAAATAAAAAAGAATGAATACTTCACCTGTCCGACGCCTTCTCCCGCTGTCCGGTGCCTTCTCCCGCTGTCCGGTCTCCGGTTCCAAGTGAGAGGTGTACTGACGGGACCTGTTGGGACGTCAGAGGGGGTGTTCCCAAGACATTCCCAGCGCTGATTGGCTGTTTGCGGTCATGTGATATGTATCACATGACCGCGAGTGCCCGGGAACGCCCCTCTGACATCACCACAGGTCCTGTCAGTACACCTCTCACTTGGAACCGGAGACCAGACAGCGGGAGAAGGCACCGGACAGCGGGAGAAGGCGTCGGACAGGTGAAGTATTCATTCTTTTTTATTTTTCATTCACTTGCTTTTGTTTAATTTAGATTTCACAGTGTATATTAATACACTGTGAAATCTAATGGGCGGCCACAGCTGTCACAGAGGGGAGGAGGAAGCAGGATTCTTCCTCCCCTCTGTGACATGATAGGGAGAATACGCAGGAGCAGCTCCGTAAAGAATTGACATATCAATTCTTTACGGAGCTGCGCTTTCTCCCGGAAAACGCAGTGCGTATTTTTGCGCAATGTCTGCACTGCAAAGTGAATTTCACATTCACTTTGCTGGCAGACAAAAAGCACATTGCGTATTTTGAAAAGCACGCGTAAAAAATCGCAGCAAAATACGCAATGTGTGAATGCAGCCTAAAGGAGTATAACATCCTATACCAGCAGAGTATTTACGTTTGCTAACTTGCCAGACAGCAAATAACCTTTGCATTGATGCCTTTGTCTCCCTGTGCTGTTTACAACCATCAATGAAGTTTACAGAAAACAAGGAGGAATCCTCAGATTCCTCAGACCCCGATGCTGCCATATTAGTTGGTGATGTTTGACAAAACTGCCTTGTGACAATTTGGCATTAAATGCTCATTTCAAGCAACCTCAATGTTAAGGGAAAGTTGCTTTCATAAACATAAGATCAGCATTTAGCATATTCTAATTAGTTTAACTAGACGTAGTTGCGTCTACTTCTGCTGAGCAGTTCAGGCCAGCCAGTAAATATAACACCCACAGAGCTGAGCTTATGGTTCCTTTAGTGCCTCTTTGTTTCCTCCAAACAAGATACATCACACAAATCCGTGGCAGCTGTTTTGACCTTGGGAATGCACGGTGACCTGTCTATATACGATTACCCTGATATCACACTACACACCCAAAGGTTCCCTTTAAGAGAAACCTGTCAGGTCCCCGGTGGACACAGAACCACAATTAGTTCTGTGCATATACCTATAATTCCTAACAGTGCCTTCATGTTGTAGCATACATAAACAGATCTTTAGAAAAAGTATTTCTAAAGATCATTTATGAGATGCTAATTAGAGCTTTCACAAATCAAAAGGGAATTAGTTCCCCCAACTAGTCGGCTCACTTAGCATGTTACACTTAGCATGCTTTACACAACCAACATAATCGGAAACTAATGCCCCTTGACTAGTCAAAGCCCTAACTAGTATTTTATAAACATGCTTTTGAAATTGTTTCGTTAAAGATCTCTATGCTACAACATGAAGGTGCTGATAGGTAAGGATTATAGGTATGGGCCCAGAACTGCTGCCAGTGTCGGGTGCCCAGGGGACCTGACAGGTTCCCTTTAAATGGGAATTCACTTCCCTATTAGTTATGCATGTACAGATATAGGCTAGGGTCACATTAGCAATTTTTTTCCATCCGAATCCAGTTTTGAGCGTTGAAAAATGCTCAAAACCGGTTCCGGATCCGCAGCCCATAGCCTCCAATACAAAAACCGGATTGCACTATTTACAATCCGGTTAGCGGATCCGATTTTGGAGCCTGCGGGAAAAATCATGCAGGCAGCGTCCATCGCAGCGCTTCCAAAACCAGATCCGGTTTTGTATAATGGGTGCCTATGGGAGCCCATCCGGCTACCGCAAGGCACCTGTGAATGCCTGCGGTAGCCATATGCTTTGTTCATCCCTGCTGCCACGCGGATGAACAAAGGGTTAATGTTAATATAATATGTGGGCACCATGTCTCCAGGTAGTTTCCTCCCTCCCTAGAGACATGTTGTTCATATAGGGCGGCCTATGAAAGGTTAAATGGCTTTATTATAGTATTGCCAGCTTTTGTTGGCTCTTACTGTCTTATCAATGACAGCCGGAGGCTCCTCGCTGTAAGGAGGGAGATACAGTACGTAATGTTCGCACTGTACATGCCGCTATCCAGGGTCCTGAAAGCTTTAACATTATTTCTATGGCAGAGCGCTGCCCACAGAACTGTTAAAGCTTTCAGGACCCTGGATAACAGCACATACAGTACGCACATTACGTACTGTATCTCCTCCTTACAGCGAGGAACCGCCGGCTATCATTCATAAAATAGTAAAAGCCAACAATAGTGGTGTGGCACCCCAAGGGTTAATGTGCCACAGAAACATCAACACAGGTTTATTCTCCACACAACACTACACTAGAAAGTGGGAGGAGCTTGGGTGGCACCTGCACTAGTGGGAGGAGCTAAAGTTGTTTACCACAGTGCAGGAGTGACAGTCAATTTAAGTTGGGAGTTAGTTGAGAGCAGGAGCAGAGTCAAGTAGAAGTGGAGGTCCTGAGAGGTCTGAGGAGAGGAGACAGAGGAACAGAGGAACATACCCGGGATAAAGAGTTACCCCAAATTTAACCCCGGAGAGGCGCTTAAGACGGATACCGGATCCGAGGCTGTGCCTGAGACAGACAGGACAGTAAATACCGGGATAGTGAAGGTCCACCATCTTCACTGTACCATAGCAAAGCAACACGGAGGGGTCAGTGACAGAAAGGACTCAAGTTGCCTAGCAGATTGGTACCCGTGGGAAGAGACAGGGCCAGCAGTTCAGCAGGGCCACACACAGCGCATAAGTAGGAAGCCAAGGACCCGGTCAGGGTGGGAGCAACCCGGTACAGACTCCGTGGACAATACTGTGTTATACCATCTGCAAGTAAAGACTTGGAAAACTACAGAAACCGTGAGTGTGTGTGATCCTTATGCTGAAGCCCCATTTTCCCTCATAAACCGCCATTGCCTCCACTCTCATAATCTCTACTGCTACCCCTACTCTCCTGCAGCATCTGTAACCACCATCACAGACTTTCACTACTACTATCATCCCTGCCCCGGGGAACCCAGTTCTACCCACTGGAACTATTTCATCCAAGCTGCTATCCCATCATCCCCGGAGGTTCTGCAGCAATGGCAGCCCCATCACTGGCCACATATAGTGGGTGGAGTCACAAGTGACAAATCCCCTGTAAATAACCCCCATTTTATTGTGCGGGCCCAGGACACGGTACGGACCAGGACCGCCGTGACATCCCCCAGCAGCACCCCGGTCCGGCACCGAGTACCCCGTCCTGGTGGGCTCCACAGTGGCAATACTATAATAAAGTGATTTAACCCTTCATATGCCACCCTATATGGACAACATGTCTCTAGGGAGGATGGGCACTCCCTGGAGACATGGTGCCCACATATTATATTAACATTAACCCTTTGTTCATCCCAGCAGCCGCATGGATGAAGAAAGCATCCGGCTACATTACAGCAATCCGGTTACTGGATCCGGGTTTAGGGACAAATTCTGAATACAAAATGTGTCTGAAGGCACATGAAATTTAAACCGCATCCGAATCTGGATGCGGTAATCGCAATGTGCCTTCTAAATGTGACCCTAGCCATAGTCAAATTTAGCTGTACAAATAGCACGCCATCTTAATAACTTTAAGACAGTTATCTTACCTACTGTAAATGCATTAAGATAATTAACATTGCAATGACCATTTACTGATCTTATATTAAGCATTAGATTACACTTTCTGAGCTGTGATATCCCAGTACTATGTTATCTTTGCTCTCTTAATCATGACTACCATCTGTATGTGCTCTTAAATCTGCATTACATGAAAATAAGTCACAGTTACAGATCAAGATCATTTGTGCATGAAGTCAGACAGAACTATTTTTTTTGCTCTCTTGCTCTTGTTAAACAACCTTCTAGAGACTCATTATAGACCATTTGGTCACTTACATTATAAGTTCTGAGTAATAAGCTTCTATTTTACAAGATGAATTTATATTGTTAGGTTTAGACAAAGTACTGCTTGGAATCCTTATGCATAAATTGCCAAATTACTGTAACTAAGTGCAAATGTCTCCTTAGAATTCAAATTATATAGAGTGAAGGTAGTGTTAGAAATGAGCCTAATTAGTCTGAGAGAGTTTGCTAGATAAAGAACTTTAAATAATTTTATTTTTGTAAAATGGTCATATATCCTACATGGAGAAGGGGGGCAGTTTATATATCTTCAATGTAAATAATTGAAATTTATTATTAAATAATAGTGAATTTTTCACTGAGTAAAAGAGCAATAATTAAACTACGTTTTCTAACCATTGAATTCCGCTCAACATCAATGAGAAAAATTTCAGATACATTTTTCTGAAGATATATAGCATATAAATGATAGAAGTAGGCTTCTGTCTGTTTAAAGAGGTTTCCAGGTTTGGTATAAAAGTCCACAATCACGCTATGTGACTGGAGACTGGGCACATGTGAGCCCGGTCTTGCCACTAACACTGGAGAGTCCTGGCAATGTGCAGTGTCAGTGTGTGTGATGTGAGGATTGACAAGTCTGAGCGACTGTACACTTTTGTCTAAAACCCCTTTAAATATAAAATTCAAATAATATATATATATATATATATATATATACTAGTATATATATATTTGGCGCCCCGCAACGAGTGCGTCACAGGAGTGTATTGCAGCCCAGACAGCAGCAGCAATATTCTCTGACTAAGCAATGACATGGTTAAAACTCAGAGCTCCATACCCTACATGCACATCAGCATAGAGGGCCAATAAGGTCCTGGTGGGCAGAGTGTAGAGGTAGTGTGTAGTAGAGAAGGAGAGAGAAGGAGAGTTGGCAACGTAGGAGAGGGGGCCTGCACAGTCCCATGCAGCCCCCTGGCCATCACCCCCGGTTAGGCGCCATTATCCCGGTGCCTCAACAACCGGACTCTGGGCAACCATATATGGGTCACCATCTACCCGTGCCCATCTACAACTGGATCACTGGTTCCGAAGATGGAGTCGTTTATCACTGCCATGCAAACCAGGAGTGGTGGACTGCTCTCCAGGAGCACCCCACCACCGCCGCACACAGAGTTGTCTTGCCAGCGGCGTACCCACCAAAAGGACCCAAGGCTCCCCACAAACACCGGTCAGAATTCACCGGTAGGGAAATTGAAGCAGCCTCCTTGTACCCGATCTGGCACCCCAAGGCGACAACGGCAACACAAACTAGCTTAAAATGGAGGAACACCGCGGAGCTCTGAGAAATACTGGTCATTGCTGAAAAATAAAGGATCGGTAAGTTACCTTTCCAATCCTTTATTTTTTGATAATCTATCATTGTACATTATTGATTATGCATTAGTTACATTGTCTGGAGGTAGTCATACTTTATGTATGGAGGTTAGGTTAGAGGTTAGGGTTGTGAAATAATTTGTTTATGTAATCAAACATTGTAATGAAAAGTATCATGATGTTTTGTTGTATTTTAAGTTGTAATAACTGAAGAAGACCATACGGTCGAAACGTTTTATTTCTACAACATGACTACTGTGCAATTGCTCATCCAATAAAAGTGCGACTTATCAGAAATAGTATAGACTCTTGTGTTCTTTTTGGTGTGCCAGAACCATATATTGAAAGTCTCTCATGCTCAGCATTAATTATGCACATTGAGAAAAAGCCACTTAGTTATGATACGAGCACAACGCTTATGAATGTTCTACCCTGTGAATTAAGGAAGCAGTCAGTGTGGTCTGGAACTGCTAACCTTACTGACTGAAAACTTAAAAACTATGACACAAGACATTATATTGGAAAAACCTGCAATTTATAGTCAAAAAAATATGGTGTATAGATTATATTATATTATTATATGGTGTAAATTATAGTCAGAAAAATATGGTATATTTACTACAGTAATAGCTAAGTGTCATGAAATTTGATTTCAGATCTTTTGGTCAGATCTTAACATGGTTACTGAGGTACAATAATAACTATTTCATAAGTTTTTAAACTTGTATTGACATTCACATCAAGTCAATGTGAACACTTAAGATTTACAGTGTTGGCCTTATTTGTTCAAGATTTCTGCAATTCGACCCTGACATAATGGATGTTAGTTTCTGGGCAAAATCCTCACTGATGACAGCCCATTACTGCCTAATCAGTATTAGCATATTATCACAATTTCTGTGTTTTTATTTGTCCATCCACATTTTGAGGATTAACCACAATTTCCCAATGGAATAGTGATCTAAGAAGTTTCTTGTCCATGAACCCAAAATGTCAATGTTTTTTCACCAAGCCACTTAGTTTTACTTTTGCTTTGGGACAAGGTGCTCTGTCACACTGGAAAACATTGTTCATTTCCAAATTGCTTCTGGATCATTTTGAGAAGTTGCTCTTGGAAAATGTGTAGATATCATTTTTTATTCATGTCTCATGCCACAGTGAAGAAATGCTAGGCATGTAGTGCAACAGGAGGGGAACACCAAGGACAAGGTAAAATGGAGACCTGTATCTGAACCCTGAGCTCTCTATCGTCCGTAGATGGTTTCTTCCCCCCCCATGTGCAATCACATTCCTAGACCCTGACTGACCCTGGGCTTTGCCCTGACTAATGTGCAGGGTAGCAAGAAATTAGTTTTACCACTATGATAAGACAACACGGGGAGAGAGACAAACAAGCAGGAATAAAACAACAAAGGAACTTCGCAGCTTCTACTGAAAGAGATTTTACCACTGCAAGTGGAAGGGACTCCACAGCTACAACTAGAACAGCTGGAACAGAGAGGTCAGTATAGAAGATCTATAAGTCACATAAGGCAGAGCTAAGATTAAGTTTATATAATGGAAGGTAGAGGTCATATGGTGCAGTAGCTAAGATTAAAGCTATACGGATTTTCAAAAGGAAATCTTAACCCCTTCAGCACTGAATGGAAATAATTCCACTTTGTTCATGATAATCTCCAAGCAGGCTCTAAAGAGCACCTGTGATCAGCTAAATATTGTGACCTTTGATCTTAAATACTCTAGAGGACTCAGTGGGGTGCGACACACTGGTGATATCATGGTTAGTATTCCTAGACAAATTTGAAAGTGACCCCACTCCCTTGGATAAAAAGCAACCTCACACCTGAATGGTCTCAGGTTGTTTTACTATTAGCATGACTTAGGTCTTATGGTAGGACTCAGCCTTTTTTACAGATGTACTCTTCCTACATTATCTTAGGACTTTGGGCACTGAATAGGCTTCTGGCCTCATGACAGCACCTCATGCTGTCCTGAGGTGCTGAGTGGACCTCATAAACACATTTTGTGTCATTGGAGGCCTACCCAGAATCAGAAGCCCCAGCACAGAGTGAAGGTAGCTTTTTGAATGCTTAAAAACGCCTTTGATGAGGTAAAATGAGGACTTTAATGCTGTGTTGTTTGGAACTTTAAATAAAAAGGTTTTTAAGAATTCTGAAATCTTTTTTAGGTTCTGTCTAAATGGAGTTGGTCCCTTTAGTCCATAGTAAAGTGCTCTTCAAGAGTCTTTGTATTGCTTACAAAAGAAAAGTTAGCTTTATGGAAAAGGTTTATTGCTCATAAAATGTTATTCTTATAAATCAGTCATGCCCTAAGAGAACGTTTCGCAGGAATTGTTTCTGATAACTGTAAAATATCATACATGTACTTAAGACAAACAGATCTTTTTAAAAAGATAACAAAGGAATACACAATATGAATTAGAAAAAATATTTTAATAAAATAATAAATGTTTTACTTGCTTGTACTGGAAAATCTCTTTCTGTGGACCTGAAAATCTGATAACTCCGGATTTCTACATTGATCCACAACTCTCCCGGTATGAATACGCTTTGTAGCTATGGGACACTTTTCATAAAGAAACAGTTTTTTGAGGAAAAATGTAGCTGGCCAATCATCTAGTAGTTAAAATTCACATAAATCTATGTAATATATGAACTGCCAAAGTAAAAGTAAGTATATGCTATTGGCTTTTGACTCTGACGTAAAGAGGGTGGTTCAAAATGGAAGCCCCAACTCTATAAAATCCTAATACAGACATGGCTTAATGTGTTAGTGTGGCGCCCCTCTGGCGGGATGCCACAGGGAGGTACTGCATCCCAAACAGAAGGTGTAGTGCCTGCATAGTCACAGGTAGAGGGGGAAGCTACAGAGTCTGTATCCAAAACCACAAAATCCCAATCACAGCCACCCTAGCACCGGGGACTGTATATTCAGTTAGTCCCAGGGGGGTGGAGCTTAGCAGAGCGGAAGACGTGACGTAGGTGACAGTTGACAGCAGTCAGTGAGACAGCGTGAGGTGAGCAGAATGGACGGATGCAGTTCAACCTGCAGCTCTGCAGAAGGGTATCTCAAAATTAAGGAGGTAACCCAGACAAGAAGGGGGCACTCCAGGACTGGTCGGAGCCGTCTGGAGTGCTCAGGTCAAACCGATACTCCGGAACCGAGAAGATTTGTTAAGGTGTATCCCAAACTGCTGACCAGCAGGCTGTGGGCCTTACCAAGAAGGTGCCACAGCACCCATCAAAGTAGTCCAACCTCTGTCCCAAAGCTAGGTTCAAGAAGCTGACAAGTAAGCGAGACTTTAAGCAACAGACCCGGGGACGAGAAACCAGACTCTGGAGTGGGAGCATAGAGAGCCAACAGAGTCATAAAGAATTGGACCAAGAAAAGCATTTGAGAGGCACCTCTGACAGACTCTGTGGCGAACCCCAATGCCTGTGGCAACAAATTCCCTGGCAAACTAGACTTTACTGTGTACCTATTGATCCATCTGGTACCAGTAAAGAACTGTTTGAGCTTATGTGGTCTCTGCATCAATTATTTATTGTCTGAAGGGCCTCTACAGCACCACAGAGCCAAGGACTACTACTCCCCTCATCCATCCCGCTGCCCTAAGGTAAAGGTGCGCCTGTGGGGAGCTGTACTACCCAAAGCTGCATCACCATCACCTCTGCGGCCGGCTGCAGTGCTGGTAACTACATTGCCAGGCACCACAGGTGGTGTCACGTATATTAATCCCGCATCCCAAATAGTTTTCCCCATTGAGTGTCCAGGGCACGGGACTGGGACCCAACCAGCCTTGATCCCCACTGAAGTTGCAACCTGTCCCGGTATCCGAGTACCCCCTAACCTGTCAACCGACTCATCAGCATCCTTGAAATTGTCCAAGAGAATGAAGCATTTGTCCCACAAAACTATTGCTATTGCACATGTTTTGTTATACACATGTTGATTTTATTTGTGTATATTGTAACAACACAAAAAAAAGAGGAAAAGGCAATCTCATACATGAACTCACGCAGCATAATTTCACAAAAAACTTCAAAAATGGTGCGGGTAAAATCTCAAATCAATATTTGGTTGTGCACCCTTTGGAATAAATACCTCCAATCAATCGCTTCCTATAGCCATTATAAAGCTTCTTTATACCTTTCAATTAGAATATTGCACTGCTCTTCTTTTGCAAACTGCGCCAGGTCTATCATATTTAAAGGGTGCCTTTTCCCAACAGCAATTTTAAGATCTTTCCACAGGTGTTCAGTGGGATTTAGATCTGGGCTCATTGCTGACACTTTAGCACTCTGGATTCAAAAAACCCTTTCTTAAAATATAAAAGGCCCTCCAAAACAACATATAATTCATATAAAAACAACCCAGGAGTCAGGCCAAAGTTCAAAGGTAAAGTGCATTTTATTAAAATGACAGCATAAGTGCCACAAGTAAAAGTGATGCAACACAGCACACAAGATAGGTGAACACATAAGTCATGCATGGTATAATCAAGAAAATACCAGTACCTTACTGCCTATTCAATACCAGTGTAATGCCCCAAAACTGGGTGCAAAACAAGCACAACAAGCACAAAAATGGCCAATGCAATCAAAATGAATTAATTCATGGGTCAAAGTGTTACCTATCAGTGGCTGTGGCCCTCTTACGCCCCCTCGGAAGAAGCCTTGCGAAACGCGTAAGGGGGCCACAGCCACTGATAGGTAACACTTTGACCCATGAATTAATTCATTTTGATTGCATTGGCGATTTTTGTGCTTGTTGTGCTTGTTTTGCACCCAGTTTTGGGGCATTACACTGGTATTGAATAGGCAGTAAGGTACTGGTATTTTCTTGATTATACCTTGCATGATTTATGTGGCCACCTATCTTGTATGCTGTGTTGCATCACTTTTACTTGTGGCACTTATGCTGTCATTTTAATAAAATGCACTTTACCTTTGAACTTTGGCCTGACTCCTGGGTTGTTTTTATAAAAATTATAAACACTTTAGAACTCTCCAGTACTTTGTTTCCATCAATTAATGGAGGCTTCTCAAGGTATTGTGAGGCACCGCCGGCATGATCCGCATGGCCGGGGTACATCACATGTAGGATCAGAGGATGATCCTGTGCACACTGGCCGGTTTTCCTGTGATGATAATACTGTGTGAACCAACCTGAACACAATGAGGTTTCATGAGCCTAATGAGCGGCAGTGAGAGTGGGATGAGATCGAGGAGTCCATGAGGAATAGGATGTAATGAGTGAGTGCTGACAACCCGGAACACAGGGAGTTAACCTGAGCTGTGTGACAGGCTGATTAACAGCAGCTGAGGGGGTGTGTCCATGTGGGAGTGGCTGGCACGATAAGAGCGGGCCACCTGAGTGATTGAGAGATTTGATTCTGGAAGCTGAGATAGATTCTGGAAGTTGAGATTGATTCAGATGGAAGCTGAGACCAGCCGAGTGCAGAGCAGTCTAGAGGCTCTGAGTACATGATGGGAGCATGCTAGCTCCATGCCAGTGCCGAGGTCCGTGGTCGTGTCCGCACCTGGAGGGGGAAGCCGTGGTTGACCCGTGGACGCTAGACCGGACGTGGTTCACCTCACGTCCGGGAAGGAGCCTGTGGCGATGCCTGGTGGAACCTGGGACACAGGTAGCGAGACCCGGATCCGTGCCCGGTAAGAAAGCAGTTCCCGAGTGATAGTGTGAACTGTGCACATTGTGTGTGTAAATCATGTTAGGCGAGTATAGACCGCCCTTGGGACCGACTCAGTGGAGTCCGTTAAAGGTCCTGATGAACCGGAATGTATGTAGCCCTTGAAGGCAATTGTATGTAGAATGCCAGGCGGGCATAGACCGCCTTTAGGTCCGAGTCAGAGTGCTCAGTTAAAGGACCTGATGAAACAATGTGTTTAACTCAGCGGTTGTAACTAGGTTTCATGGCGCCCGGGGCAAAGATCTATTTTGGCGCCCCCCAGAGTAGGTGAGGAGCAGGGGGGTTCATTGTGCTGTCAGCTTTCAGCCCCGCCCCCCCCCCAGGGTAGGGGAGGAGCGGGGGGTTCGTTGTGCTGTCAGCTTTCAGCCCCGCCACCCCTGCAGCCTTGTTTGAGGAGCAGGGGGGGAGGTTTGGGGATGCTGTCAGCTTTCAGCCCCGCCGCCCCTGCAGACCTTGGTGAGGAGCGGGGGGGGGGGTGCCGGCGCCCCCCCTCTGAGTTGCGCCCGGGGCAAAGGATCCGGCTGCACCCCCCTAGATACGCCCCTGGTTTAACTATGTGTATGAGGGCTTAAGTAATGGCCCTGAATGAGAGATGATGACCTATGTAAGACCCATGTATAATCATGTGGAGAGACAGTGACCCAGCTGGTATGGATGATGTTGGAGGCGTTCCGTCCTTGGGACGAGAGGGAGGCTTGCCCTGCTGCATGCAGAGGGTACCTGATCCCTCAACCACGACCTCTAATGGTGTGGGTGTGCCTGTGGTGCCAGAGGCAGGGGTAATAGGGCTCCTAGTAGGTATCGGATGTGGTTCCCGTGTACTATGGTTTGCCAATCCCTGTAATGGGCCATGGAGGGGCCACAGTCCATGGATGTGGGCTGTGAGCAGGTGTGTGATCCATGGACGTTTGAATGATGGATCACATACGGTGTGTAAGGTCCCGGTCAGGCAGGATTCCTGACTACGGGTGAATGTATATCATCATGCTGGGGTGACTAAAGCCAGGCGGCAGGTACCGCCATTGGGACCCACAGGGCCCGTTGAGGCGTATGTAACGAAGGTCAGAAGCAGGGGTTAGAAGGGCTCCCGTACTGGGTAACGCGTGGTTAGGCCGGAGGCCGCAGCCCCACGGGTTACTAGGGTTTGCCAATCCCTGTTATGAACCCGGAAGGGTCATCATCGTACTGTAACTTATGTATAGTGTAAGTAGGCCGGAGGCCGTAGCCACCATGGGAGCTGTTAGTAGAGCTCCAATGGGGACAGAGATGGTTAAAGGTCCCGGGTTACTATAAAACGTTATGTGCAATATAAGTGTTATGTGATGTTAAATGTAAATGTATGGTGTATTTATGTAAAGTGTTGTTAATCAATGTGATATGTGTCAAACATGCTACCCGGGTTATGTGATTAATATGTGAAAATAAACGGGTAGACATTGGTTAACCTTATAAACACGTGTTGTTGTCGTTTTGCAAGCGGGTTCCCCGGTTGCTGCCTCACAGTATGTTTGGAGTCATTGTCCTTCTGGAAGACGTATGACCTAGGGTGCAAACACAGCTTTCTGACACTGGGCACTACATTGTGACAAAAAAATACTTTGGTTGTCTTCAGATTTTATGATGCTTTGCACACAGTCAGTGCATCCAGTGCCACAGGCAACAAAACTACTCCAAAACATCTTTGAACCTCCACCATATTTAACTCCAGGTACTGTGTTCTTTCCTTTGTATGTGTCATCATCTTTTTTGGTAAACAGCATAATCATGTGCATTACCAAAAAACTTTATCTTGGTCCCATCTGTCCACAATAAACTTTCACAAAAGAATTTTGGGTTACTCAGGTGCATTTTGGCATTCTACAGTCTACCTTTTTTTTGTCTCTGTGTCAGGAGCGAGGTTCTCCTGGTTCTCCAGCCATAGTGATTCATTTAATTCAAATGTTGACGTATAGTTCATACTGACACTGATGCACCCTGGGTCTGCAGGACAGCTTGATTTTCTTTGTAACTTGATTGAAGATGCTTATCCACCAAATGTACTATCCTGTATTGCATTCGTTCATTAATTTTTCTCTCTCGTTTGCATCCAGGCACATTAGGTATAGTGCCACAGGTTTAATATTTTTTTTATATGGTTTGCACTGTGGACAAAGGAACATCAAGATCTCTGGAGATTTACTTATAACCTTGAGATTTTTTCTATTTTTTAACAGTTTTGGCTCTCAAGCCCTCAGACAGTTCTCTTCTCCTCTTTCTGTTCTACATGCTTAGTTGAGCAGACAAACACACAATGCAAAGATAGAATTATGTCCCCTTTTTATCTGTTTTCATGTGAGATTTCCATATTGTGCACATCTATTATTTGTCACACGTGAGTTTGAATGAGCATGCTTGAAAAACAGTCATGCTTGAAAAAAAGTTTTTTTTACCCACAATTTTCGGAAGGTGCAAATAAATATGCCTGGCCTATTTTGGGGGTTTTGTGTGAAATTACATCCAATTTCCCTTTTTTTTCAGTTTTTTTGTGTTGTTGCAATGCCCACTAATGAGATAAATGGCAATGACAAAACATGTGTAAGTGCAATAATGTTCTGGTAGAAATATTTCATTTTTTGGAACAAATTCAAAGGTGCCAACACTATGGGACATGAATAGAGGTTGTTATTATTCGTCAAGACTGTTAACTCTACTTTAACAGATGAAAAAAATGCCAATAACATCAGATTCACATTTGCCTGGATGCTGAAGAAAAATGGTTAAATACTAACCGGAATATATAATTGGTAATATCTTATGATTGATAATGCTTGACACTTAGGTTTACTACCTTCACCTTAAATATCACCATTAGGAACACTGCCAAAAACTAGTGCCAAATATTCCTATCCTCTTTCACTTATCTATTGTGTATGCATGCATCAACTATGGCAACTCCATGACTTGCATTTCTCTAAGAGGTTATTATATTGTTAAACTAAAATTTAAAGGAAAAGGTACCTTTAATAATATTTTTTTATCAATTTGCGACATTTTTTTTTTTTCTGTTATTTTGTTTATTTCTTCCTTACATAGTCCAAGGTAGGTATTCATATTTTGACACCTAGGCCCTTTCACATTTCTGCGTTTGCTGCGTTTTGCTGCGTTTTGCTTCATTTGGTTTTTTCGCGTTTTTACCGCTAAACGCATGAAAACGCATGCGTTTTATCCCATGATTTTAATGGGGAGCATGAAAACGCATGCAAAAGCATGTACAAACGCATTGCGTTTGCAGAACGCATAACGCATGCGTTTTTGTAACGCACCAAAACGTTGTTTGCCACGTTTTGAGCTGCGCTTGCAAAAACGCATGCGTGTGCGTTTTGCAAAGCACATGCGTTTGTACATGCGTTTGCATGCGTTTTTCATGCGTCCCCATTAAAATCAATGGGATAAAACGCATGCTTTTTCATGCGTTTTTAGCGGTAAGAACGCGAAAAAAACGCAAATAAAGCAAAACGCAGCAACGCAGCAAACGCAGAATGTGAAAGGGGCCTATAGTATGAAACTTTCTTATCATATGTCTTGCTAGTCATGATTACATGTACTAATGAGGAAATATAAAGGGGTGGGGAACAAGAGGCGCAATAGTGCCCTATCACTAGTGACACTGTAAACAGGGTGGTGCTATGAAACCACTCACCTGGTGCAGTTGTGATCCCCACAACTGGTTTGAAGGCGTATAAAATCAAGAGCTGCTGCAAGACCTCCACCAACCACTGACCAGTGGTGAAATCCAGAAAGAAGATGGGAATGCAGGTGTATCACGGTCCGCGCTGCTCCAGGCTCAAAAAACTCACCAATGAGTCAGAAAATCATCAAGCAGATTCTCAAGCTTTATTTTCCTTCCTCCAATGCGTGCAGGTGCCAGGCAAGGCGCTGAAACGCGTTGCAGGAAGGAAAAGCCTGAGAATCGCTTGATGATTTTCTGACTCATTGGTGAGTTTTTTGAGCCTGGAGCAGCGCGGACCGTGATACACCTGCATTCCCTTCTTCTTTCTACATGTACTTAATTTCATTTAACCATATAAAAATGTAATTGTAAAATTAAATTTATATAAACCATGAGTGAGCTCCATATGACAATATGAGGGCACCCAAGAGAACTTTATTTTTTCTTATGTGATGATACATAGGCATAGTACTTTTTCTGAAAATCAATGGTTCTACAAGAGAATTTCTTTACATGACAATAGTTAACACATGTCACAATTAGTGTTTGTATTAATAATCTAATTGATGAGAAAAACCACATATAAGTTTATATAAATATAGATGGACATTGGGCTACTGTCAGTTGCAGAAGTGCTGGAATGTTGGCCAGGAGGATTGCTAGAAAAGGGGAAGTTAGGGAAATCCAAAAACAGAAGCAGATTGGTAATGTCATGTCAGTACGATTATGTAGATTCCAAACGTACAGCTTTTGTTTTATGTAAAGTGTAAATGTCATTTCATTGAAGAAAAAAAAACACCATACTGGCCCGGTTGTTAAAGATGGGTCACATAGCAGCTAAGATAATGCTTTTTTTGTGTCATGTGACTTATTTTCTCACATTTTTCTGTGCTCTTTTAAAAACTCATTTTTTGGCTGTGTGGGTGTGGCCAGCATCTGATAGAGAGCAGTGCAATGTGGAACAAGATGACAGATCAGAGAAGCTTGTGCCAAGGAAAAAGTTCACAGTGATCCTCACATTCTGACATTGCTTAGCAACTGTGCTGTAATCTGAATAATCTAATACATCGTTTGCTCATCAGATGCAGTTAGGAGTGTAGGCCCCACCCCTTTCCTTATATGGATACATACACAGTATTCAGTGTGAAGACGGATCTGACTGATAATAAACATACAAGACAAGAAAGGGGGGTGGGAGCGCATGTGAAGGAAGTTTAAATAAGGGAAATTTGTTGGAAGGGACCATGTGGCCACTCACCATAGGTTCTTGTGCACGCCCTGCACAACTGCGGTATATCGCCTCAGTGTTATGCCTCCTCCTTGTTTGCAGGGACAGCAAAAGGGACAGGTGATGCCTTCATCAGGCTTCATCTGATGAAGGCAGCGCTGTGCTGCGGAAACGCGTTGTGGCTTGTAAGAGGTTAATGAAACCTTTTCACAAATATTTCCATCTCCCTGACTCTTCCTGATCCTGGCGCTCCACAGACCGTTAAATTGCTGTCTCCTGATAATGAACATATGTCTGCTTCACACACAGTGTAGTGTGGGGATACCTTGTGGAAAGTTTATGAATGGTTTTTAACCAAAATTTTCTAATAAGTATACCTAAAAGTTTATTAAAATCACTTGCTCTACATTATTATTAAATAAAAATTTTAACTGCTGTTACATGTTAAGTGGTAGAAAAAATTCTGAAATTAAGAAACAATCTTGCTTGTGTCATGACTTTCCGAGAGCCATAACGTTTTCAAACTTAGGGAACTGGGGATGTGAAAGGGCTTGCTTTTTCCGCCCTAATCTGATGTTTTTATTGGTATTATATGCAATGTTTTGACCGCCTGTTTATAAATTGTTCACTGTTGTTGCTGCCGTTTTGATATTTCTTTCTCACTACACTGTTTATTGATTGAATTAAATTATTTTCTATTTAGAGTGGACATTTCTGTAGGCAGAGATAGCAAATATGTGTATTGTTTTAATTTTTAAATTATTTTCAATCAGGCATAATGAAGGTGATTTGAACTTTTGTGTTTTTTAATTTTTTCATATTTTAAAAAATATTTTTACTACTTTTACCGCTGTTTCCCAGCAATCATCAGCACTGATGTCTAAAGCAGAAATCATGCTCTCCTATGAATGCTGGCTCATGGCCGGTGATCCCAGGAGCATCATCATGACAACAACAGGTGTCATTAGCCTACCCCTGTCTTTCATGACAACCAATTGTCGCCCCATGTCACGAAGTTGCTGATGAGAATGAGGAATGATTTCTTTTTTTGTGTTCATTCCTGCTTTAGAGCTTGACACCGTGATCCAACTGGTTAACAGGCATAGGAGAATCTCTTATCCACCCACACCTGTTTGAGGCACATGTCGGCTGATCAGAACAGCTGATGTGCAGGGAAAGATGAGGGCTCGGCGTACAAGCCTATATAAAAGCAAGGGAGACAACCCATGATGGACATAGTATGTCATGAGTCATTAATGGGTTAATTTATATTAACCAATGAACTGCCACAACAAAACAACAGAAAGGCTTACAGGACACAAGTCTCAGCAGTCCTAAGTTTTAAATAAGCAAAGCTTGCGGCAATTGTGACATTAGTGATGCATTGCTTGGTATTATTGTTTAAGTTGGTTGAATTCTGTTAAATTGGGATCATTTAAAGGGGTTGTCCAGTTAAAACAAGTTTAAGGGGTTATCTGGTTGCTATAAAAAAATGTGCCTAAGCACTAACAGGCAGGTAGCTGCAGCCTACCTGCCTGTTGTGCCCCGCACCGTTCACTGCAGATCACCACCGACACAGAGCGGTCTAAGATTTTGCCACTTCTACTGATGTCATGTCAACATGTAATACCTGTTAACAGTCCTTTAACCATGTATATAAATGTTTTGTGGATTCTTCCTTGTGTTATACTGCCACCTGCTGCCAAAAAGAAAGGATAGCAGAGATAAAACCCCCAGCTGCTGAGAGTGACATGGAACAGTCCAGGAGATGGATGGGTGGGGTCTCCAGAAGGAGAAGAGAGACAACTTCCACGTGTGTTGCAGAGAGAGACACAGACCTAAAGAGACTGGATGTGGAGTGAGGAGCCAGACTACACGAGCAAGGCAGAGATCCAGGACAAAGACTGAACTCGAGAGACACCTGTCAGCGAATTACGGGCCGCAATGGCAACGAGGTACCTCGCAGTAAAACTTGCAGTAAAACTTGCAGTAAATTGTGCACACTGTTTTAGTTAGGGACAGATAGGAAAATACTCTGCCGTTCGATATACAAGTAATAGAAAGAAAACAAACACTCTGCGTCTCGCTCGATAAAGACTTTGCATTTCTTTATTTAAAAACATTCAGAGACCTTGCATTCTCGGCAAACTAGTCAAAGTGGTTATATATATTGTATTTACTTTTGCACATCTTCCCGCTCCTTCCCCTTCTTACCCGCACTTTTCCCCCAGTTGTATTAAAAGTGCATTTGTTTAACACTCTGTGTTCCGTGCAGTCCTTGCGTATCCCGTCACCTGTGGGCTATTACAAACACAGGGGTGACTTCTCACCTGTGTCGATCAGCATCAGAACTGACGTCACGCTGATTGATAGCTGGCCCTAATTAGGTAGCGGACAGCCAACTGTCAATCAGCAGGAGACCAGCTGTCCCACCCCTTCCACAGAGGAAAGCAGAAAAGCCACCTCTGCTCTGTTTACCCTGCCAAGCTGTCCCCAACATTAGCGGTCTGTGACTGCTCTGTGGCGGAGGTGAACAGCAGTAAATGGTGCTGGGCAGAACATGCAATTGAGTGGCAACTACCAGTCTGTTTGCTTGTAGGTGCTTACACATGTTATCTATATCTATCTATCTATTAGTAAAAAGAGCAGCACGGCTTCTGCAGTGGGAGCAAAGCAATCCAAGCAATACTTCTGTTTGCTATTCATACGATACCAAAAAGGAATGCAGTACTCCAAATCAAGTGTCCAAAATCTGCCTTTATTAGGCTATCAAGTGCAGTGTGCAACGTTTCAGGCCCAGTCGCCCTTCTTCAAGCCTAGAAGAAGGGCGACTGAGCCTGAAACGTTGCACACTGCACTTGATGGCCAAATAAAGGCAGATTTTGGACACTTGATTTAGAGTGCTGCATTTCTTTTTGGTATTATATATATAGTTTGGGCACCCCCTCTTAATCTTACTCTTTTTTTTTTTGTTTAAAATTGTTTTTTTTGCAACAGCTATTTCAGTGTGATATATATAACTGATGGACACAGTAATATTTCAGGATTGAAATGAGGTTTATTGTACTAACTAAAAATGTGAAATATGCATTATTTCAAAAATTGACAGGTGCCAAAGTATGGGCACCCTTCTGATTTTCATGATTTGAATACTCCTGACTACTTTTTACTGACTTACTGAAGCACTAAATTGGTTTGGTAACCTCATTGATCTTTGTACTTCATAGCCCGGTGTATCCAATCATGAGAAAAGCTATTTCAGGTGTCCACTTGCAAGTTGTTCTCCTAGTTGCATCTTCTCTGAGGAGTGGCATCATGGGCTCCTCAAAACAGCTCTCAAATGATCTGAAAAAAAAAGAAAGTTCAACATAGTTGTTTAGGTGAAGGATACAAAAAGTTGTCTCAGAGATTTAACCTGTCCGTTTCCACTGTGAGGAACATAGTAAGGAAATGGAAGACTACAGGGACAGTTCTTGTAAAGGCCAGAAGTGGCAGGCCAACAAAAATATCAGAAAGGCAGAGAAGAAGAATGGTGAGAACAGTCAAGAACAATCCACAGACCACATTCAAAGACCTGCAGCATCATCTTGCTGCAGATGGTGTCACTGCGCATCGGTCAACAATACAGCGCACACTGCACAAGGAGAAGCTGTATGGGAGAGTGATGCGAAAGAAGCCGTTTCTGCATGCACACCACAAACAGAGTCGCCTGAGGTATGCAAAAGCACATTTGGACAAGCCAGTTTCATTTTGGAAAAAAGGTCCTGTGGACTGATGAAACAAAGATTGAGTTGTTTGCTCATACAACAAGGTGTTATGCATGGCACCACAAAAACACAGCATTCCAAGAAAAACACTTGCTACCCAGTGTCAAATTTGGGGGAGGGTCCATCGTGCTTTGGGGCTGTGTGGCCAATGATGGCACCGGGAATCTTGTTAAAGGTGAGGGTTGCATGGATTCCACTCAGTATCAGCAGATTCTTGAGAATAATGTTCAAGAATAAGTGTCAAAGTTGAAGTTACGCCGGGGATGGTTCTTTCAGCAAGACAATGATCCAAAACACTGCTCTAAATCTACTCAGGCATTCATGCAGAGGAACAATTGCAATGTTCTGGAATGGCCATCACAGTCCCCAGACCTGAATATCATTGAACATCTGTGGGATGTTTTGAAGCGGGCTGTCCATGCTCGGCGACCATCAAACTTAACTGAACTGGAATTCTTTTGTAAAGAGGAATGGTCAAAAATACCTTCATCCAGGATCCAGGAACTCATTAACAGCTACAGAAAGCGACTAGAGACTGTTATTTTTGCAAAAGGTGGATCTACTAAATATTAATGTCACTTTTCTGTTGAGGTGCCCATACTTTTGCACCTGTCAATTTTTGAAATAATGCATATTTCACATTTTCGGTTAGTACTATAAACCTCATTTCAATCCTGAAATATTACTGTGTCCATCAGTTATTACATATATCACACTGAAATAGCTGTTGCCAAAAAAACAATTTTAAACAAAAAAAAAAGAGTAAGATTAAGAGGGGTGCCCAAACTTTTTCATATTACTGTACATATGTACAGTATATTTAATAAACCAGAGTGTAGGCCACTAATGGTAACTAGGCAAACTCAAAACAGAAATAACCTATAAAAGATGAGCTTATAGCCTAAATTATGGTGTAAAATCAGATACTTTATTGGTGCATGGTTTAAAAACATAACAATTCGTTCAATTATGGCACAATAATAGAGATAAAATACACCACGATTTCATGCATCCGAATGCTACCAATCCACCAACGGAGGGAAAGAGAGCCAAGATAGTCTGTAAAATCTCTCTATATATTTGGAATAAAACCAGTTGATACAGTATATCATAAAGTACATTTAATGTGTCCAAGAGGAATTCCCTCAAAGTTTGTACGCCGGTTGTAAGTATAATTCTACATAAATCATAGAGTGGAGAGTGATGTCACATTTCAATAGGTCACTGATGGTCCTTTTTAAAGTGTACGATATAAAGCTAAAGCAAAAGAGAGAGACAGAATGTGGGCCAGCTGAGTTAAGTGTGAACAGTGACGGTGAAATGATGCTATATCAATGTGCAAACATCAATTTATTGATGTTCCCTGAGGAAGGAGCTGGGTTATAGCTCCGAAACGTGTTGGAAGATTAAAGACCTTTGCAACCAGATGATCCTTCGTTCTGGTGTTTCTTGACAGCAACGCGGGCATTGCAGCATTTTGTCCAACAGAAATGATCTTCTCTTCACGGTTAACCATGAAAGTACAGCCCGTCTTACAGGCGATCAAAACCGGTTGTGGGTAACACAACTGACCCAGGTGAGCAGTTCACACTTATTATCCACTTCATCTCTTTATTTTTGAGATAAGACCCTATTACGCATTATATCTACAGGGCACTTATTAAACCTGACAGGGCACACCTGGGAAGTGAAAACCATTTCCGGTGACTACCTCTTGAAGCTCATCAAGAGAATGCCAAGAGTGTGCAAAGCAGTAATCAAAGCAAAAGGTGGCTACTTTGAAGAACCTAGAATATAAGACATATTTTCAGTTGTTTCACACTTTTTTGTTAAGTAAATAATTCCACGTGTTTTAATTAATAGTTTTGATGCCTTCAATGAGAATCTTCAATTTTCATAGTCTTGAAAATAAAAAAAAAACACTTTGAATGAGAAGGTGTGTCCAAACTTTGGTCTGTAATGTATATATATATATATATATATATATATATATATATATATATATATATATATGTCCCAGATAACCCCTTGAAACTTAGTTGTGTACAGTCTGACCACTGGAACCAGTCAGCAAAATGGGGAATTTTTATCACTGGCATGGCCTTTTTTTCTTGTTGTAAAATAAAATGGCAGCTTGGATGATTGACTAGGGTTGGCAGAAAATGCCAAATGCAACGTTTTGTAACCCACTAGTGAAAAATCCAAAAAGAAGTTGTTCTTGAGTTTGCACACTGCCACTGCTATGGAGATAAAAGTGCCCTGTTCTACCCATCAGTGCAGGTACCAATGATCAAACCCAAATTGGACAATAAGTCATCTATCTTGGGTAGAGTTGATAACTTGTTTTAACTAGTCAGACCTTTTAATTTATGAGACTGAGATAAGATAAATATGTGAGCACTAGATGAGAAAAACAATAGTAGACGTATTCTCAGTTGCTGAAACCTAATACAAAGCACAAGAGCTCGTGTCTGGAAATGAGAAGATTTATCAGTGGTGTAACTGATTTGTCAGGATTATTGTGAAAGGAAAAGCTGACAACATGACATCATTAGTTATTTCTGTGTGTATGCAATACCATTAAGTCTATAAATCATGGATGCACTGCAGCAACACATTTGCATGTAGGTCAACTGATATATATTTTGAAACAAATAGGTCAATTCAGACACTGAATAAACATGTATGAGGTAGGTTTCTATTTTATATACATATGCAGACAAAGACAGTAAATCATGGCCATAATAGTCCGGCAATTTACATATGTCACTGTGATAAATATAAAGATAATACCTGAATCCACCTCACCTAAGTTATAGAAGCTAACTCCATCAAGGTGCAAAAATTCAACTGCAAGTATAGGTACAGTTCCTGAGGGGCTGTTTATATTAGTTATGAATTTATTTCATGTAAATGATCATAATTATTACAATTGATTATGTAAAACAATTTAACATTTTATTGTTCCAGAGAATAAATATAAATAACAGGCGTAATTATTTTCTGCCTGGTAAATTAAATGGATTCAAGCCCCTGCGCGTTGTGTGTGTTTGCAATGCGTGTGTAAGTATGTACGTGTTTGCATGTGTGTGGGTGCATGAATGTGTGCATGTGTGTGTGTACAGTATGTGTGTACATGTGCACATATGTGTGTGCTTGCATGTGTGTGCACATAAGGTTTAAGGTGTAAGTGTCATATTTGACAGCTATTCTTGGAAACTATAATATATAGGAGAGATTACATTTATTTCTGAAGAGTTGCCAAATATTGGGCTTCTAGAAGGTTGCCAGTTCTGTGTGCAGCCGTTCTGACACAATCAAAACATTTGCTTTTAGCTTTGCAGCAGAGCTGAGAGAGATGCCCTCCCCACACTAGGCTCTTAATAGAGATAGTACATTGACAGTGAGGTGTCAATCACAGCAGCTAGGGGCGTGTTGAATTGTCTTACCTGTTACAAAGTAGTCCAGTAATGGTAATCACCAGGTGATAAACACTTTAGTCTAAATAAAATATAGCACAGACCCTGATAAGAGGCATGGTATATTTTTGTTTTTAACCCCTGCAACATTCTGTCCTCAGGTTACATAGCAAAAAGTAAATTATGCTTCAGTCTTTTTGTTTTATTGATAAACAAAAGTTTCTTTGATCTTGCGTTCATTTGCTTTTTAGTTATAGTTTTCTTCATCTTGGCTTCCTTATCAACCTACCATGTTTTCTTTGATTCTTATTTTTTCTAAAAGATAAGTGATATTCTCACAGCAGCATTAAGGTAATGTATTTCCTGTAATTGTGTATGTTTTCTCCCAAAATTACTTACAAACCTATTTTTCATATGAATGTAGCATACGCCAAGTCAGAATTTGATACATTCTTTTAAATTTTCTGTAAATACATCACACAATTTTTTGCACTGTTGTATATGTTGTATGTATATTGTACATGTCCAATGTACATGATGAACCCGAAAGCCAATGCACAAGAACGGGCAAGACATATGTCTTTTCGAAAAGGTATATTTAGCAGAAGATTTAATCCTGTAATTTGAGGAACATATACTGTGTTGTGTTCCATTTTAAAATGAAAAGGTTTTCCAAAAATTTTAAATTCTGTGCAAAATGTTTAAAGGAGTATGGTTAGCCATATATTTAAGGTAATAATAGTGGTGTTGAGAAAGCATCAAGCATCTATGAGCCTCTATAGCTGAAACCTGAAGGACCCGTCACACCATGCAACACCGCCGGAGATGTCGGCGGCAACAGGCGGGAGCGTGCACGCTTTTGGTGCCCCGCCAGTGTCGCCGCCCCCGTTTACACAGGGAGACATCTCCGGCTATTGCGCCGGCGAGCTGACAGGCTGCATCACCGCCGGGGTGTCTCAAAACCCCAGCGGCGATGCAGTACAATGGGAGCCTATGGCTCCCATCGCCTGTCAGGTCGTTGGCGGCTGTTTACTAGGGACGATGTGTACACATTGCCCCAGATCAGCCTCCTAGTTTCAGAGCACTGCAGTAAACGGTGTCGCTATCGCCCAATTACATTAGGTGATGCAAGGGCGATGTCGGTTCCGATAGGCCACACCCCAGCATTGCCTAATAAATCGGCAGTACCGTCGCCTCGTGTGATGGTACCCTGAGGCTGCCAGGAATCACAAAGTTCATTTCCTCCCAGTAGCTTTTTAGTAAAGTTTTCTTGCGGCCACCTGGCAGCATTACAAGCTTTTACCTTGCAGACTAACCTCATATCAGTAGGTTAATAGCATTTTTTGACATGACAGGTTCCCTTTAATCTATCAAACCAGAGAAAATTATTTAAACATCCAACTAACCTCTAGCCATCCACATAAAGTGCATCTAAGTTTTACCTTATTTTGAAAGTATGGATGTTTTAGGCAATGCTGTCAATACAAATTCTGAAATAACCTCCCAAATTATCTACACCTCGAGTTACCTAAGCCTCTTGTGCCTTGTTACAACATCTCCTAATTATTTTAGTAAAGCTATTGGTGCATTTAGAGGGGACAATCTTAGTCTCGATCTATATGCAATTTGATCACTGTAAGTTCCCTTTGCATGTTTCTATTGGCTGACAAAAAATTGATTGGAACAAAGCAATCATTAATATGATCATTCAGTTCCCATATAGCATCACAGTGTTGACAACACATCACTCCAAATAACCTGCTCTACATATAAATGAGCATTTTCCTAACTTGTTTGGTGATCACTGGGATGTTTATATGACCTGGGATTCTTAGGCTAGGGTCACACTTAAGGCTGACGCAAGTGCTAAAAACTTTGAAATTCAACAGAAGCACATTGAGTTAATGCTATGCGCTGCTAGTGCAACACTGCCCTATAGAAACCCGCTGTTTACTTTAGCAGTGGCCAAACACAAAGCTGCAGGACGTCCGCTTTAGCTGAGCGCACAGTAAAACGCTACTGACTGCATTTCCTGTGCACTGTGATAAAGCACACATCCTGCAGCTTTGTGTGTGGCCACTGCTAAGGTAAACAGCGGGTTTCTATGGGGCAGCATTGCACTAGCAGTGCATAGTGTTAATGCAATGCGCTGCTGCTGAATTTTATAAGTTTTTAACACTTGTGTCAGTCTTACGTGTGACCCTAGCCTTAGGCATCTAAATGTACAGTACTTTAAGTACTCATTAATCTGTTAACTCTTAAAAAGGAAGCTGTCACCCGGTTTCTAGTGCTCTGTCTGATGACAATATAAAAGTAGTAACAAAGTACCTGATTCCAGTAATTGTCAGCTTTCATTCAATCACAGTTTATTATTTGCAGCAGGACCTGGGGTTGGAGTACTAGCTGGAAATGCTGGGGCTGGAGTAATAGCAATGTTTGATAACACAATGGTCAATAAGCAATAAAAGGTTGGAAGTAAGCAAGGGAGTATCTATAATAGATACAGGAGTTGTAATCACACCCGGGCCATGAAGCTTAGGGGATCCAAAAGGTTATATTGGACTATAAAAAGACCATCTCAATTAACCCCTTCCCAACACATGATGGCTGATTTAATAAGCCACAAGCAATGAGACAATCACAGCTTTAAGCTCCTTAGAGGGAACCTGTCACATACTTTCTGCCCCCAAATCTATCACTACCTGTCCCTGCAGCTCCCTACTATATCCCTAACCATCCCTGTCTGACCTACTAGTTTCCTGTAATCGCTGTGAAAAATGCTTTTAAAACTTATATTCTCCTATGTTAATATGCAGGGTGTCATCAATAGTGCAGACATTGATAATGTTCAGTAAGGCGCCATGTCCCCCGTCGCTCTGTTGTAATCATGCCCCATTAATGCAGAGTCGTGCTCCCGAGTTTGAAATCTGTGGGTCTTTTTCTGGGTATGACGCCACGGTCACGTCATTTCCGGTCCTGCAAAGTGTGGGGGGTTTATTGGTTGTACTTGGTGGCTTCGGAGCATGTGTAGTACACATTTGGAAGCTGGCCAGTACACCTGATAATGGCCCACAATGTGCCGGACCAGAAATGACGTGCGACTTCGGCATCATAACTGGAAGAAGTACCACAGATTTCAAACGTGGCACAGCACTTCTGCATTAGTTATCACACCCACAGGGACATGATTACAACGAAGCGAGGGGAACATGGTGCTGAAGAAAATGCCCACAGTGTCAGCACTATTGACAACACCCTGGTTATTAACATAGGAAAATGTAAGTAATCAAAGCATTTTACACAGGGATTACAGGACACATTTAGATCAGACAGGGATGGTTAGGGATGTAGTAGGAAGCTGCAGGGACAGGTAGTGAAAGGTTTTGGGGCATAAACTAGGTGACAATTTCCTTTTAAATTCAGCAAAATGTAAAAAGAAAAACTTTTAACCCAATAAAAAAAAACAATTTAAAAAATGAAAACACATATTTTGTATTGCTGTATTTGTAAATGTCCAGTCTATCAAAATATAAATGAATTAATCCAATCAGTAAACAGTGCATCGAGAAAATAAATCCAAATGCCAGGACTGTGTTTTTTGACAGCTGCAAAATAACAATAAAATGCAAAAAGAGGTGATCAAAACATTGTATCTAACCCAAAATGAAATGAGTAAAAATGTGAGCCCAACTTGCAAAAAATAAGCCCTCGCAATAGTCCCATATCATGCAAATAGACCCATATCTCGGGTCTCGGAAAATGGCAACACACAACACAAGCACTTTTTTTTTTGTTTACAAATTTCAGATTTTTTTTCACCAATAAATGAAAAAAAAAATACATGTTTGGTAGCTGGATAATCATATTGACCTGGAGATTCATATTGCCAGATCAATTTTACTGAATAGTGAAAAATGTATACCGTATATACTCGCGTATAAGCCGAGTTTTTCAGCCCAAAAATTGGGCTGAAAGTACCCCCCTCGGCTTATACGCGAGTCAGTGCTGTATACCGATGTATACATCGGTACATACCGATGTATACATCGGTATACAGCAGCCCCCGCATCCCCAGTAATCCAGGGCCCCCCAGCGTCTCTCCGGTCACCTGAAAAGCAAACTATACTTATCAGTGTCCGCTGTCCGCGCCCGCTCGCCTCTGCCGTCTGCGATCCTCCATCTTCATGCGGCGTCTTCCGGTTTCCTGTGCTCGTCGCAGGGAATGATGTCATTCCCTGCGACGAGCACAGAAACCGGAAGACGCCGCATGAAGATGGAGGATCGCAGACGGCAGAGGCGAGCGGGCGCGGACAGCGGACACTGATAAGTATAGTTTGCTTTTCAGGTGACCGGAGAGACGCTGGGGGGGCCCTGGATTACTGGGGCCCTGTATACTACCGCTGGGGCTGCAATCTACTACCACTGGGGCTGTATATACTACCACTGGGGCTGTATATACTACCACTGGGGCTGTATATAGCACTGGGGCTGTATATACTGCTGGGGCCCTGTATACTACCGCTGGGGCTGCAATCTACTACCACTGGGGCTGTATATACTACCACTGGGGCTGTATATACCACTGGGGCTGTATATACTGCTGGGGCCCTGTATACTACCGCTGGGGCTGCAATCTACTACACATGGGGCTGTATATACTACCACTGGGGCTGTATATACTACCACTGGGGCTGTATATACCTGTGGGGCTGCTGTATACTACACTGGGGCTGTATATACCTGTGGGGCTGCTGTATACTACCACTGGGGCTGTATATACCTCTGGGGCTGCTGTATACTACCACTGGGGCTGTATATACCTGTGGGGCTGCTGTATACTACCACTGGGGCTGTATATACCTCTGGGGCTGCTGGATGCTACCACTGGGGCTGTATATACCTGTGGGGCTGCTGTATACTACCACTGGGGCTATATATACCTCTGGGGCTGCTGTATACTACCAATGGGGCTGTATATACCTCTGAGGCTGCTGTATACTACCACTGGGGCTGCTGTATACTACCACTGGGGCTGCTGTATACTACCACTGGGGCTGCTGTATATACCTTTGGGGCTGCTGTATACTACCTCTGGGGCTGCTGTATACTACCTCTGGGGATGCTGTATACTACCACTGGGGCTGTATATACCTCTGGGGATGCTGTATACTACCACTGGGGCTGTATATACCTCTGGGGCTGCTGTATACTAACTACTGGAGCTGCTGCTGTATATACCACTGGGGCTGCTGCTGTATACTACCACTGGGGAGGCTGCTGTATACTACCATTGGGGGGCCTGTATACCACACTGCTGGGGGCTGTATACCTGTGCTGGAGTCCACCCTCGGCTTATACACGAGTCAATAGGTTTTCCCAGGTTTTGGGGGCAAAAGTAGGGGGGTCGGCTTATACACGGGTCGGCTTATACACGAGTATATACGGTAAGTTAAAAATTATCCATGTTTTCCACACTCTGGCTGTAGAATTTAATTGAATCAGTATTTTTTGCTGAACCTCAAGGCATGAATGCACCAATGTCATCACCTCTTCATTGGTCGTGAATCTTAATTTACTGTATACTACGCCAAGGCAGCTAAAACAGATGTTGAGTATGGCTCCCATTGTAAGGGCATGCACAGATGCACAGAGCACAACATTTTCCTGCAAGAATAGGTGAATTGAACTAGCTATATTTTAATAAAACAATTTATTTCATGCATTTCAGCTGATGCATAATACATGCTTAAATCATGACATTGTTTTCCTTCAGGAATGGCTGATTTTAAAGAAGTTGTCAAACGCCATGGGCCCAGTCTTCATGTCTTTGCTTGAAGCCTGTTTAACGAAGCATTTGCAGAAGTCACACTAGCTCAGATATAAAATGTTAAACAATTAGTGGTGACTAGGCCCTCTAGTCTTTAAACAAACAATGAAATAACCTTTAATTTTTATACGTAAAATGACGCAAACATATATGATGCAATGTGGTCGCCAAGTGTATTTTTTACAAGTTGCATTAACAAAGATAATAACAATTACAATTATCTTTTTTTGTAATACAATGAATATAAAGATTGATAATGTATAGACAGGGAAACTGCCTATACATTTTTACATATGGAAGTAGTGCTATTGGTATGCACGCAGGAGGTGGGCATTCAGGGGTGGACCCACTGGGCCACAACTTACAGATAACCTGAAGGGCTTAACTAGGATTTCTGACCTGGTTTTCTCCAGAGCCTCTGAAGGTGAGGTAGACAGCAGCTGCAAAAGCTGGGTCCAAGGGACAATCTCTGGCGAGGATTGGTGCAGCCGGATGGCTGATGCTGACATGTGGTGGGACTCAGCAGAGTGTTGCAGGTTGTAACAGACTTGTGTGGTGCAGGCTATAGCGGACTTGTGCAGAGTGGTGCAGGGTGTAGTATTCTTGTGTAGACTGGCGAAAGCTATAGCGGACTTGTGCAGAGTGGTGCAGGTTTGTAGTGGATTCTGGAATGAAACACACATTAGTGATAGGGCACAGGAACATGGACTCAAGTTTCAAGGTGCTCGACAAGGGAAAGGATAATAGGTACTGGGTACACAGACCTGAGAACTAGCAACACCACTAAAGGAAAGGCTGTGTTGCTCAGGTGCCTCCCAAAGTGAGGGGGCACCTTATATACTCTGTTCTTCTAAACCATGTAGAGAAGCAAAACCAGGTTAGGGCATTCTGGCCCTTTAAGGGCCGTGTCACCCATGCAGCCTAGGAAACAAGAGGAAAATAGATAGCAATATTTGTAGCATTCCACCATAATTATATACGCGTGAGATCTAAGTGCATAACTGTAAGACCTTTGACACGAATGCTGGGACAGAAGACAGAAGACAGCTGCTAGACACCAGGCACACAGTGTGGGATTGCGGGATGAATGAGAGTGCAGCAGTGATTGGTGTCCCAGCTGTGGTGATGTCGGTGGACTGGGTGAGCGCTATAGCTATAGGTGCTTGTCTCCCAATAAAAATGATACCAGTTTTTTTCTTTGGATATCCAGCTTCTCCCATCTATAGATGCGCACATAGCCGATGTCATGCTGATTGACAGCTGGCTCCTTCAATCAGAAAGCGGGGAGCCAGCTGTCTATCAGCATGACATCAGCTTTGCGCCCACTTCCACAGAGCAGTGTAAAAGCTTTCTCTGCTCTGTTTACCCGCCATGCTGTCCCGGGCAGGAGTGGTCTGTGACCGCTCTGTTTCAGGGGTGACCAGCGATGAATGGTGCTGGGCACAACATGCAGGTAGGTGGCAGCTACCTGCCTGTTGGTGCTTGGGCACATTTTTTTTTAATAAAAATCTCAGATAACCTCTTTAAACATTAAAAATGTTGCGGAAAGTATTGAGAGCCCTGAATGATTTTTTAAGTCAGTACTCCATCAGAAGTCTAGCACACTTTCCTTCCTTTAACAGGAACAAAGTTAACTCCCACAATACATCTGCCATACATGTACAGCACAAGTGGGAAGCAGGATCACGAAGTGGGCTCAGGAATAAGCCCACCCCATACTCGGTAGGTAATGCCTATGTATTACAGCCAGGAACTTCCTCTAACAATCAGCCCAGGATTATTAACCTTTTAAAACCTGTCAAACTCTGATGCCCAATGGTGCACCTGTGATGTGATCATTGATTGCTGATGTGTTGCATCTATTATATAATCACGAATGGGTTTTTTGCCCCTTTTGAGACCGCTCTCGCTGCGAGTCAATGTCGTCATGTGGATACGAACGAAGCATTGGCCGCGCAGCGGCCATTGCGAGCAGCTCTAAGGCGACTCGCTATGCCCGCGCAGCGGGCATGGCGAGTCGCCTTAGCAGCGCGAAGCATTGGCCGCGAAGCGGCCATTGCGAGTCAGAGACTCGCTCTGCTAGAATCCCGATGCATTGTGCATCGGGCACCCATCTAGTATATTTATAAAAATATATGTATCTATGTAGACAGAAAAATAGCAAAGTTATGGCTCTGGAAAGAAGGGGAGGAAAAAACTAAAACACAAAATAGAGAATTGACTATGTGGCAAAAGGATTAAATCTAACACATCACACAATTTAGCTGCAATTGCTCGGATTTCCGATCGTGAACCAAATAGTTCATATTTGTGCTAAATTTGTAATTGCCGAATGTGTTCGCCGAAAGTTTGCTCATATCTAGTCATATGTACCAGGATAGGAAATATTTACCAGGATGGGGACATACATACCAGGACATGCATAATAGGATTGAGACATATATACATATATGGTCTCAGGATGAGAACATACATACGAGAATAGGGACATATATACCAGGAGAGGGGACATATATTCCAGGATGGGTTCAGGATGAAAACATGTATACCAGGATAGGTCCATATATACCAGGCACTTAGTCACGACCCTCCAATGTAAGCCCGACCCATGGTGGGTCCACACCCACCATTATGACAAATCTGCTTTTGTCACTGTTTTACGAAACCCATAAAGTTTTCAATTGAAAGTCGATGGGGCTGTTTGTGGGCTTATTTTTTGGGCCCTGAGCTGATATTTTTGAGTATACTATTTTTATTACATCATTGAAGCCACTGAAGAAACCTAATTCTTGTGTTTCAACTTTTGTTTTAATTATGCCATTTACTGAATGGGTTAAGTTGCTTTATATTTCGAGGGATCGGATGTTAGCAATACCAAATAAGTGCATTTTTTTAATTATTTCTTAATTTTTAATGTGAGAAAAGATGGGTGAACGGTCAAATATATTTTTTTTCATAGTTTTAAAAACATTTCTTTTTACTTTCTACTGTATTTTATAATCTCCTAAGGGGACTTGAACATGCAACCATCAGATCACTGTACATAATGTATTGTGAAAATCAAAGTCTCTTATGACTCCAAGCAACAGGCTGCCTTTCACAAGAGTATTGTTATGACAAGAACTAGGGTCTTCAGGAGACCCCGGCTGTCCTAGCACTCCAATGACACCTCGAAATTATGTCACAGGTGCCCATATGGAATTATACGCACCCCTTTCAGTGTGCATTAAATGCCGCTGTCAGAGATTGACAGCAGCATTTAACATGTTTACAGTTACAAGCAAGGCTATGCGTTCATGCCCAGCTGTTACATAGCCATCACATGCTGGAAGAGAGGCAGAGTCATCTTGCAAGCCCGCACCAAAACAAAGTGTTGCCATATGACTTAAATGATACCATATGTTGGTAAAAGGTTAATTAATATGACAGGTAAGAAGCTACATTTTTTAGTGAAGCATTTAGTGATCATTTATTTGATTAAACACTAGAGGATAGTGATGGGCGAATCCTAAATTACTCGGAATCGCTTGACTCTAGCGAGTCCGAGCCCAGGACTCGCTACTCGTTGCGAGTCTAGCGAGTCCAATGTTAATGAATGGGGAAGCGAGTAATAGCGAGTAGTGTGAGATTTACAAATCGCAGATGTGTCTGGGAAGCTTCAGCCTGAAGCAATCCTAGTTGTGTCATTTTTTTGCATTGCTAGTTTACTTTGTAAGTAATCGCTGACTCGCACAGATAAGATCCTGTCTTCTCTGTGTTCTGGCTGCCCCAGCTCCAGGGTCCTAGAGCCCGCCTGCTGCCTGATGTAGCAGAGCTGAGATTGTTCTCAGTCTGCTCATTCCCTGTGTACAGACATGAATGTCTGTGCACAGAGATGATGTAGCAGAGCTGAGATTGTTCTCAGTCTGCTTATTGCCTGTGCATAGACATCTATATTTATGCACAGGGGATGTAGCAGAGAGGACATCGCGTTTTGGACTGCGTCGGACGGAAGAGGATTTTTTAAATTAAAGATGGAGTCCCTAATGGCTTTTTTTTTTATTTCTAATAAAAAATTTTCCTTGTGTTGTGTTTTTTTTAAAACAATTTAATAGAAATTCATGGCGGTCATGTCTAATATTGGCGTGACCGCCATAAATTTCGGGCTTAGGCCAGCTGATAATACAAAGCTGGCCCTAACCTCTTTATTACCCAGCGTGCCATCGCTACCAGGGCCGCTGGAAGAGCGGGGTTCAGCGCCAGAGGATGGCGCTTCAATGAACGCGCCATCTTCTGGGGCGGCTGCGGGCTGCAATTTGCAGCGGGGGGTGCCCAGAAAGCTTGGGCATCCCTGCGCTGCAGATTCAGGCCCAGGATGAGCATTTACGAGAATAGACATATTGCCAGGAGAGGACATATTTATTCCAGATTGGATTCAGACTTGAACACATGATACTGACCAGATAGCCCATGATATTAAACACATTGTCCGACGCATTCTATGTAAGCCAGTACACTACATGGTGGGTCGAACCCACCATGATGACCAAGCTTTCGTCACCCGTTTTCACGCAAGCCCCCATAAATGGTGTTTCAATTGAAGCGCATCTGGGGGCTGACCGCTCTTGGGCCTTATTTTTTGGGCCGCTGAGTAATAATTTGAGGTATAGCAGTTTTATTAATCATTGGCCCTAAGCCCGAAATTCTTGGCGGTTCACGTTTTATTATGCCACACATTGGTTAAGTTTGCTATTAAATTGGTTTTAGCAAAAACACAATAAGTGAAAATTTTTTATTATATTAAAAAAAAAGATAGGGAACTCACTTAATTAAAAATTTTTTCATAGTGTAAAAACCATTCTTTCTACTTCCCTGATTATTATAATCTCATAAGGGACATTGAACAATTCACCTCAATCACTGTACAGACATTCATGTTGTAAACAAAGTCGCAGACTCGAAGCAACCAGGCTGCCTTTCGCAAGACTTATGTTATGACAAGAACTAGGACTAGGAGACCCCAGGCTGTCCTAGCACTCCACAGACATCGAATTATGTACACAGGTGACCAATGAGAATTATTCGCACCTCTTCCAGTGTGGCTTAAATGCCGAGCTGACAGAGATTGACAGCGCATCGTCAAATGTTTCACAGTTACAGCAAGTATTGCTTCATGCCCAGGCATGTTACATAGCCATCACATGCTGGAAAGAGGCAGAGTCCTAGTTGAAAGCCTGACAAAACTAGGTTGATATTGATTTATTAATGATACACATATGTGGAAAGAGGTATTAATATGCGAGGTAAACACATTTATTAGTAACAGTTAGCGATAATTTGATTCTAACTAGAGGACCTTCAATGATTACATTTTATTATATAAAATACACATGCAACAGGCAAGTATCCAAACCATTACTAATTAGTTGTCCCTGTGATATTAGTGTCTTTAAATCCCAGATGTTATTTTTTGCTGTTTCATTTTTAAATCAATGTACTTTATCGCATTCATCTCACTAGAGGGTGTCTACATTTCCACACGGCAATAAAAAAATGAATTTTAACAGTTATGATGAATAAGAATGCTGACACTGTGATTAATCCCTAATGTCCTCTAATTACGAGGCCCCATAAAACCTACAGCTCATTCTAATTGCCGTCAGCTGACATTATTGAGGACTGGCAGGTCAAAAGACTTTATTGGCTTTGAAATGGAACTTGGAATTCAGTGGATCTTACATTTATTTATTAATGATATTTTACATATGTTTCCTCTTAGGAGAACAAGACAATTAATATTCTCTTGAGATTTCGGGTCATAGTCATAAACATCCAGCAATTCAATTTAAAGATTAATCGTAATATTGTAGAACGCTGTAATGGAAGGTTTCTTTCTCACTTCTAATTTATGGAGCTATAGAATTCTTAAGTTATCGGAGCTTCTAAACTAAAGATGAAAATGCTCCAAGGGATCTTTTCATCTATAAAGATAATGCACCTTGTTTTTTCCGGTTATTTCTTTGGCCTGTCAAGGAAGCGTACATACAGTTCCTTGCTAGTCCAAAGCATTGTTTTACTATAGCACGCTGTTTTCTTAGCCTTAGGTTTTCCAAGTAGAGAGAAATTTTGTAAAATCATGACTCTTCACCTGTCTTCTTTAGTTAGTGTAGAGTAGTTAGTATATGTAATTCTAAAGATCAATATAAATTCATAAGTTGTTATAAATATTAGATTAAAACTTTAAAGATATAACTTAAAAAATAATTTATTCAAGAATTTTCTTTTAGAGGCATTTAAATATTTATTGTGGTGCATTCATTTAAGAATACCAGGATGTATGGTCCAGTAAAGGAGTGGTACTACACATAGATTGGCCTGCGGTCAAATCAAGTCTTCTATATTTAAAGGAAATCCATCAGCAGGATTTCACACTGAAAACTTTTCATCTGCACTTGTAACTCTTTCAAAGATGGTCCAGAAATACCTTCACATGGCCAGTCTGTGCCTTTCTTACTGGGAAATTAGCTAATGAATTGATATTCAAATAAAGCGGTAGATCTGAGGCCTCTGTCACTCCAGCTCTATGCGTACTAAGTGCCGCCTCCTACTGCTTGACTACTGCTCCTTTGCATAAAGAAGCACAGTATAGAGTTGTCATCAAGGATCAGGAGGCGTGCTGTGTGGATAATAGAGCTGGAGAGACAGATGTTTCACATTCATAGCCTCATTTGCATTTAACTTCAAATGCTGATCTATCAATAAAAGAGGAACTGACTGGACATGTAGTGGTATTGTTGGGCTTGTCTTTGAAAGAAACATACATGCACATGTATATATATTTATATATTTTTATTACAGGGTAGGCCATTTATATATGATGCACCTAAATAAAATGGGAATGGTTGGTGATATCAACTTCCTGTTTGTGCAATAGTATGACTGGAGGGTAAAAGGAAACAATTTTCCAGATAAGTGGTGTCTAGGGATGAGCGACCATACTCATTTAACTATGTCAGTACTCGCCTGAATAGTTACGGTATGTCGGATACTCGTTATCCTAAAGTATCCTTGCGTTTACTCGCAAGTAGTAATCCAGTGCAATGTAAGTCAACTGAGACAATGCCAAGTAATTCCTATCTCAGGCCAGTCCTATAAAGAGGTCTGCAACAGCAGGGAAAAGTCTGGCAATGGCCCAATATGATTGCATATAATAGCCGGTAGGTCTAAAAAGGCAGCCAGTTCTTCATAAACAATCATTAAGCCTCACCTACTGCTTGCCCAGCGCCAGCCTGACAGAGAAATCCGATACCGACCCGCCACCGACACTCCCCCCGATCCTGGGAAGTTAGGACGTGGGCGGGCAATAGACACACCAAGTTGACGCGGGGAGCGCAAGGAGCCGGGCATGGAAGCTGGCGGTGAAAAGACTTCACCGCGGCTTTCCGTGTCTGTCCTGCACTCCCCGCTCACTGATGCCCTCCCTGCTGCCTGGTGCTTCGCTCCCCACCGTCCTAACTTAGCATCAGGCGGGAAGGGGCATCAATGACGGGAGCGCAGCACAGACCGAGAAAGCCGCGGTGAAGTCTCACTTCGGCTTTCCGCCTGTAGTTTCAAATGAACAGCTGATTCAGGTCAGCTCTTCATTTGAAGTAGCGCAGTGCTGGCAGGGTTCATGTGAGTTCATGCTTGCCTGCATGAACTCACATGAACTTTCCCACGGGCGCACAGCTCTGCTACATCTCAGGTAGAGGTTTTCTACCAGAGATATAGCAGAGCTAAAGAAGAACCCTGGATTGGACTACGTCAGACAGAAAAGGATTTATAATAAAGATGGACTCTCTAAGTGTCTTTTTTGTTTTATTTCTTATAAAATATTTTTCCTCTGTGTTGTATTTTTTTGTTAAAAATTCACTAGAATGTCATGGTGGTCATGTCTAATATTGGCGTGACCCCATGAATTTCGGGCTTAAGGCCAGCTGATAACACAAAGCTGGCCCTAACCCCTTTATTACCCAGTGAGCCACGGCACCAGGGCCCTGGATGAGCTGGATACAGCGCCAGAGAATGGCGCTTCTCTGAACGCGCCATATTCTTGGGTGGCTGCAGGCTGCAATTCGCAGCAGGGGGTGCCCAGAAAGCTTGGGTCTCCATGCGCTGCGGATTCCAGCCCCCGGCTGCCTAGTAGTACCTGGCTGGACATAGAAATAGTGCGGAGCCCCATGCATTTTTTTAAAATATTTTATGAAATAATAAAAAATAAGGGCTTCCTTCTATTTCTGTTTCCAGGCAGGTACAAATAGGCACCTGGGGGTTGGGGGCAGCCTGTTCCTGCCTGCTGTACCCGGCCCACGTCAAATATTTTTTGAAAAATCCAAAAAACAATATGAATGAAACGGACTGCATCTTTATTAACCTCTCAACCATGGTCGATGGGTTAATAAAGATGCAGTCTCTTTTTATAGGATTGTTTAATGGATTTTTCAGAAAAATTTTGGCGTGGGCTTTGCCGTCTTTCTGTATGCCAGCCGGATACAGCAGGTGGCAACGGTTTGCCCCCAACCCCCAGCTGACTATTTGTACCTGCATGGACACAGAAATATTGGAAAGCCCTTTTTTATTATTTCATGAATTTCATGAAATAATAAAAAAAAAAAATGCGTGGGGCTACACGCTATTTCTATGTCCAGCCAGGTACAGCTAAGCAGCTGGGGGCTGGAATCCGCAGGGCAGGAAGGCCCAAGCCTTCTGGGCACCCCCCGCTGTTTATGGCAGCCTGCAACCACCCCAGAAAATGGTGCGTTCATTGAAGCGCCATGTTCTGGCGCTGACCCAACTCTTCCAGGGCCCTGGAGCAGTGGCTCACTGGGTAATAAAGGGGTTAGGGACAGCTTTTTGTTATCAGCTGGCCCTAAGCCTGAAATTCATGGGGTCACGCCAATATTAGACATGACCGCCAAGAATTTCTAGTGAATTTTTTACAAAAAAACACACAACACAGAGAAAAAATATTTTATTAGAAATTAAGCAAAAAAGACACTTAGAGAGTCCATCTTTATTATAAATCCTCTTCTGTCTGACGTAGTCCAATCCAGGGTTCTTCTTTAGCTCTGCTATATCTCTGGTAGAGAATCTCTACCAGAGGTATAGCAGAGCTGTGCACCCGTGGGAAAGTTCATGTGAGTTCATGCAGGCAAGCATGAACTCACATGAACCCTGCCAGCACTGCGCTACTTCAAATGAACATCTGACCTGAATCAGCTGTTCATTTGAAACTACAGACGGGAAAGCCGGCAGTGAGACTTCACCGCCGGCTTTCCCAGTCTGTGCTGCGCTCCCCGCTCACTGATGTCCCCTCCCCGCTCACTGATGCCCCCTCCCACCTGATGCTAAGTTAGGACCAGGTGGAAAGAGAAGCACCAGGCAGCGGGGAGGGGGTATCAGTGAGCGGGGAGCGCATCACAGACAGGGAAAGCCGGCGGTGAAGTCTTCTCACCACCAGCTTCCCCGCCCGGCTCCTGCGCTTCCTGCTCACTGGTGCATGCGCTCCCCACCCGGTCCTAACTTAGGATCAGGTGGGGAGGCGTTTGGGGGAGCGGAGGATCTCTCAGTCAGGCTGCGGGGAAGCGAGTAGAGGGCTTAATGATTGTTTAAAACCTGGCAGCTTTTTACCGCTGACTTTTAAACAATCATGTGGCCATTGCAGCCTTTTCCTCTGCTGCCAGACCTCTTTATAGGGTTTGGCCGCAGAGGAATTACTCGCATTACTCGCTTCCCCATTGACTTACATTGTACTCGCTATGCTCGTAACGAGTACTGAGTATCGGGACCTACTCGTTACGAGTATAGCGAGTCTGCGTATTTCAGTACTTGCTCATCCCTAGTGGTGACCATGGCAACCATTTTGAAGTCTTCCATTTTGGATCCAACTTTATTTTTATTAACGGGAAGAGGATCATGTGATACATCAAACTGATTGAGAATTTCATATGAAAAACAATGGTGTGTTTGGTTTTAACGTAACTTTATTCTTTCATGAGTTATTTACAAGTTTATGACCACTTGTAAAATGTGTTCAAAGTGCTGCCCATTGTGTTGGATTGTCAATACAACCCTCTTCTCCTACTCTTGACACACTGATGGCAACACCGCAGAAGAAATGCTAGCACAGGCTTCCAGTATCTGTTGTTTCAGATGCTGCACATCTCATATCATCACAGCATAGACAATTGCCTTCAGATAAATGATGAGGCAAACTTTTTTTTGAATGGTAAAGTTAACAAACAAAACCACCGCTATTGGTCTGACACTAACCCACAGTGGATAGATCCTTCCAAGAACACAAAAATTGATGGTATGGTGTGGTATATGGGGTACAAGGATAGTGGGGCCATTCTTCATCAATAGAAACCTCAATGCCACTGGATATCTGAATCTTGTAGCAATTTCAGAAAGTTCAGGTGAAGCCCTGGTGAGATATTCCCTTTAAGTAGTATTTTACTTAAAAGGAGAGTCTTGACTTTGCAAATTATATATTAAGTCCAATCTATAGTAAGGGCCTAAAAGAATGCCATAAAAGAAATACATACAAGTTGTGAGCTATAATACATCATTTATATAGATAGACAATCTATATGTCTACTTGTATAAATGATATAATATGGATCACAATTATTTTATGTGCATATTATGGTCCTGCTATTTATTCTTCCCAGGAGTACCCAACTTTTCCCTAATAATTGTATGTCCCATTTTTTCTCATGCAAGCCAGTAGACCCGATAGGGGGAACACTCCTAACCATAACATTTGGTGTTGTTCCCAGCCAATGGCTCTTCCAGTGAGCATTTTGGCCCCAAATAAACAAGGAAAGTTTTAGGGCCATTTTAAATTTCAAACTTTTTCAGGAATAAAACCGCAAGGACACCCTAAAAAGAATCTCCATATTTCAAAAAAATTAGAGCCAGATACCACCAAAGTGGCATCAAATTACCCAGAATAAATATTGGAAAATGGCAAGTTCAATGTAGCACACTGAAAAGTATATCGCCTACATTGAGCAGTCTACCACTGGGGTAAAAAAGTCTTTGGAGATTCATGATCATCTTGATGAAGGTTAGGTGGTCTACAATTTCAGGAGGCAATTGGATGTGCTTATCTGTCAGGGCACCTCCAGCAGCACTGAAGACACATTCTGAGAGAATGCTCGCTGTCGGGCATGACAAAACTTCCAAGGCGTGACTCGTGATCTCAGGCTACTCCTCCATTTTTGAAGTTCAATATGCAAAAGGGTCCAAATCTACCCTGATGGCATGGATATAGAGCTCTAGGCACTCCTGCACCATTCTCTCCAGTCGTTTAGTATGTCTCCGACTTGTACTCAGTTCTGCCAGTGGACAGGCTGGTTTAAAAAATTGGTCAAAGGACTCCCAGAAATTGCTTCTAAAAATTAAATTGCTGCTATTAAGTGTAGAAGTGTAGATCTGCAATTTTTAATATGTCCCTCACTGATGTGTTGAGGGATACTGTTATAAACCGATGGCTCAGGAGTAACATTCAGATTCCATAGAAGTCGTTGGTGATTATACTGACCGCAATCCCTGACAACACACCGAAACTAGAAGTTGCCGTGGGATGTAACTAACCAGACCTTGACACCTCTGCACAGCTGGAGAACTAACTGCTCCTAAAGATGGATGTAGGAAAAGCTATCTTGCCTCAGAGAAGAACCCCAAAAGAATAGCAAGCCCCCCACAGATATTAACTGGGAAACCAGAGAAAGAAAAACAAACACAGGCAGAGTAAAAGGTTTAGCAAAAGAGGCCAAACTAGTTATATAGGAAAGACAGGATACAATACTATTGCAGTCAGTATAAAACACTATCAAAAAAACACCAACAGCAGATATAACAAAAATTACCCTGAGTCACTAAGACTCGGCGCCCTCTATATCTGCAGACTTCTATAAATCAAATGCCAGCAGAACTGGAAATAACAGTTCTAACAATTCTAACTTCCAACAACCTTTTTCCCTTTCCCCTTTCCACCACCGCCACCTCGGGATTTTGCACACATGTTTTATGCACACAGATTTGGAAAGCACTTGTAAGAGGCATAACAGTGACATTTTAGGGGAAACAAAAATGTTCCAAAAACTGGTTTGAGGCCTAACTCTGACTTCTTAGGGGAAACAAAGATTTTGCAAGAACTGGTTTGAGGCAAAAAAAAGCCTGATTGGCTGCTGGCCAGGTACATTCACACAGAAATTTTTATGGAAAAAAAATGAAGTCCGATGCTACTTTCTGTCTCAGACCTCTCTCCGCCCCTCCCCTCAACATGTCCCGCACACCATCCTACACTGTCTGAAGGTAGAAGAATAGCATTACTTAAATGCAGTAATGTTTTTTTCATCCGATAACTCAACCATTTTTTTAAAAAAAAGCTAGAGTTTCCAATCACGATCCGAATCTGCAATATTCGTGCTGAATTTGAAATTAGCATACAAGTTCGAGGACTGTTTGCTAATCTCTATTGATAAAGTCATCTGTGGATTACATCCATGTTTAGTGTGGTGCTGCTGCAGAAATTAACTAAAAACAAATATGCTTTTTTCATTTGAGGATTTTCTTCATCTCATTAGCATCTAAAATCCGCAAATAAAATGCATATTTATGATAAGAAAAATTTATATGTTTCTGATTTCAAACATACCCAACAAATCTGATTATATATATATATGTATACAAAAAGGCAAAGTGGCTATTAGATTTTTGTAAATCTAATTCATTTTGATGGAACTGTAATGCACTGGATTTTTTTGTAAAGTGAAAATACACAACATTAAAAATTCGTCAATTGCTCATTGTGGCAACTTAACCTTAAGGGTGCATCCTCACGATCAGGATACTCAGCGTTTTGGACGCAGCGTAGTGATGGGCGAGTCCTAAATTACTCGGAATCGCTTGTCTCTAGCGAGTCCGAGCCCGGGACTCGCTACTGGTTGCGAGTCTAGCGAGTCCAATGTTAATGAATGGGGAAGCGAGTAAGGGTAAGTTCACACATACAGGTTTACTGACGTTCAGACCGTCAGTAAACCGCTGAGATTTTTCAAGGCGCAAAGAGTACACAGCCCTGAAGTCTTCAGCGGCTTGGCAGTGGTGTTTCAGCGGTTTCCGAGCGGTTTTTTCAGCGGTGAACAGCGGTTTACAGTCGGTTTATCCGGCGGCTTTTCCAGCGATGATTGTGATTTGATTATGCTGCTGCAGTTTTCAGCCACAAAATCGCTCACAAAACGAGCGGAAGAATGAACAAGTTGAATGTTGCTAAGCCGCCGGGGAACCGCTCATCCGTCAGTAAATGCACTCATACAAAACGATATTGTGTGCACAGCGTTTTCAACATTACATAGGGTTTAATGTTAATCCTCACGCTGCTTAGGATTTACATAAATTAACATAAAACGTTGCCTAAACCGACGGCGGATTTCGCTGCTAAACCGAGGTTAAACCTGTATGTGTGAACTTACCCTAATAGAGAGTAGTGTGCGATTTACAAATCACAGATGTGTCTCAGAAACTTCAGCCTGAAGCAATCCTAGTTTTGTCAGAGACTCTGACAAAACTAGGATTGCCATTGATTTGCATTGGACTCGTTTACTGTGCAAGTAATCGCTGGGAAACTCGCACAGATAAGAGTCCGGCTGTCTCCTCTGTGCTGGCTGCCGCAGCTCCAGGGTCCTAGAGCCCGCCTGCTGCCTGATGTAGCAGAGCTGAGATTATTCTGATGTAGCAGAGAGGACATCGCGATTTGGACTGCGTCGGACGGAAGAGGATTTTTTAAATTAAAAATGGAGTCCCTAATGGATTTTTTTTATTTCTAATAAAAAAATTCCTCTGTGTTGTGTTTTTTTTAAAACAATTTAATAGAAATTCATGGCGGTCATGTCTAATATTGGCGTGACCGCCATAAATTTCGGGCTTAGGGCCAGCTGATAATACAAAGCTGGCCCTAACCTCTTTATTACCCAGCGTGCCACCGCCACCAGGGCCGCTGGAAGAGCGGGGTTCAGCGCCAGAGGATGGCGCTTCAATGAACGCGCCATCTTCTGGGGCGGCTGCGGGCTGCAATTTGCAGCGGGGGTGCCCAGAAAGCTTGGGCATCCATGCGCTGCGGATTCCAGCCCCCAGCTGCTTAGCTGTACCTGGCTAGACATAGAAATTGCGTGGAGCCCCACGCATTTTTTTTTTTATTATTTCATGAAATTCATGAAATAATAAAAAAAAAGGGCTCCCCTATATTCTCGTGTCTGGCCAGGTACAAATAGGCACCTGGGGGTTGGGGGCAGCCCGTCGCTGCCTGCTGGATCCGGCTGGCTCCAGAAATACGGCAAAGCCCATGTAATTTTTTTTCTGAAAAATCAATAAAACAATCCTAAAAAAGGGACTGCATCTTTATTAACCCCTCGCCCATGGTCCAGGGGTTAATAAAGATGCAGTCCCTTTTATTTACATTGTTTTATGGATTTGTAAATTTGCTTTCTGGGCACCCCCCGCTGCAAATTGCAGCCCGCAGCCGCCCCAGAAGATGGCGCGTTCATTGAAGCGCCATCCTCTGGTGCTGAACCCCGCTCTTCCAGCGGCCCTGGTGGCGGTGGCACGCTGGGTAATAAAGGGGTTAATACCAGCTTTGTTATACAAGCTGGTATTAAGCCCGAGATTCTTAATGTCAGGCCATGTTTGACCCAGCCACTAAGAATCTCCAATAAAGGGTTAAAAAAACACAACACAGAGAAAATTTTTTATTAGAAATGAAAAAAAAAAGCTATTAGGGACTCCATCTTTAATTAAAAAAATCCTCTTCCATCCGACGTAATCCAAAACGCGATGTCCTCTCTGCTACATCCCCTGTGCATAGATATAGATGTCTATGCACATGGAATGAGCAGACTGAGAACAATCGCAGCTCTGCTACATCATCTCTGTGAGCAGGCGGGCTCTAGGACCCTGGAGCTGCGGCAGCCTGCACAGAGCAGACAGCTGGACTCGGCTCGCAAAGTAACAGCAGTTACTTTGCGAGTTTCCCAGAGATTACTCGCACAGTAATCAGACCAATGCAAGTCAAAGGCAATCCTAGTTTTGTCAGAGTCTCTGACAAAACTAGGATTGATATTGATTTGCATTGGACTCGTTGCTGTGCGAGTAATCGCTGGGAAACTCGCAGAGTACCGAGTCCTGCGAGTTCCTTTCTACTCGCCGAGTAATGAGTCCTAGCGAGTAGATTCGCCCATCCCTAACGCAGCGTCTTTGCGCTGCATCCAAAACGCTGCATCGTACAGTACTAGCATAGTGGATGGGACTTCAAGAAACTATGCGTAACCCGCCTGCAGCGCCTTTGGAGCTGCTGTGCGGGTTGCCGGGAATCCACTCCTCCGCAGCATGTTCATTTCATACTGTGGAGTCGGAAGCCGCTCCCATCGGGTGACTGCAGGGAGAAGCCACCCTGCACCCGCCGCACACGGTGAATACAGGGCGGCTGCAGTCCCTGCGACCACCCACGGCTTCACTCAGGTTCGGAGGAGCTGCATCCAACACGCAGCTCCTTCGGACCGTGAGTACATACCCTAAAACTTCTGATTGACAGTGTTCCCTTATATAGTGACTGGACGTTTTCTCCTCATTTCTGATGTTGCTTGCAACAGTAATACAATTGTAAGTGCATTACACGGCATTAGAACAAAGGAGATAGGGTGGCAAAAATATGCAGCCACTATGTCTGTGTCTAGCCGCAAATGGAGTCCGTGGAGCCTCGATTAAGAGTCTCAAACACGGGACTAGCCTGATATCCCTCCAGGGAATGACCTAGCCCTGGGGTGGAAACCTTGCGGAGACCACCATAGCCATCATATTAAGTGGCCCTTTTAGTCAATATTCCACTCAGTTACGAGTTTAGGATATGACAAGGGAATTAACAGAACCAGGTATTCATCCACAGACAGCTGTTTCGGGGTATTGCCCCTCATCAGTGTGGAGTAGGATTCTGGCTGGGTAGAAGCAATGCCTGGAAGACCAACATCACAAAGTACTCACTGATCTCAGGGAGACCAGTTAAGGAAAACACTGTGGGCAGCCGGCTAAAATGCTCAAACACAGTGAAATCCATGATGCTTTGCCCCCTGGGAATTTGAATATGCAAATGGAGTCCGTGGAGCCTAGTACACATGTGCATGTACTACGTCACAATTCAGACAATGCTGATTCTGGGAAGTGAGCACTCTAAATGAGAAGTGGTGGAAGGCCCCTAATGTGCAAGTGAGGAGGCGTAACAGTATTGTAAATTGTGGGGGTACATAGAAACCAGTAGCTCCGAAAAAAGTCTATGAACATGGGAGTTGAAGTTTGTACACAGTCAAAATAGTATTATGCATAATCTGTAAATATCTGAATATACATCCTACATCCTACTTAAGATACAAATATATGAAGAATGAGTTTTATAAATATACTAGCAGAATTAAAACACTGGTAACAGTAAGAAGTGCAAAATTCAATCATATCCACCAATAAATCACTTTTTGTACAGCTCAGATGTGAATAAATGAATGCTGCTTGTTCTAGATACTTATCTGAACCATGATGATGATTGCTATATTCTTCCAAATTTCTATCCTTTCACCCTTGCTTTGGTTACTTCAATCTTCAATCTGTTGAGAAATAGATAAATGATACAATTTTTCTTATTCCTTCTGGAGTAATTTTTTTGTACTTTGCACAGTAAAACCCCTTCAGATTCCAATTTTCATTTCTTACAATTAAAGATGTCATCATTTTAGATATTTATTACAAAATTAATAAGGTTGCATTCACTCATCAGTATTTTTGATCAGTATTCAATCAGTGTTTCTATACTAAAACCAGAAATCTCTCCAAAACACATAACAGGTGTCGATCTGTCAATTATAGTTTTCCATTGAGTTCAGCTTTAGGATTTGGTATAAAAATACTGATGTGAAAATACTGAAGTGTGAATGAGACCTAAAACATGATATGCTAGTTAATAAAAATCGATGTTGTAATAATGAATAGTGTATTTTTGTGGGGCATCTATCACTTGGCGTTGCATCATGAAGCCTATTATAGTCTACTAGCTGTGAGCCCGATGCAAATGCATCGGGATTCTAGAACGTGCATTAATTTGATTATAGTAGTTATAGCTGTTAGCCTGATGCAAATGCATCGGGTATCTAAAATATGTTTATTGTTTTTTTAAACATTTTTAAATAATAATCGCATCATCAATAGCAATAATATAAGCCATAGCATTATTATTAGCAGTAATAGCAGTATTAATAGCATTATTAGCAGTATTATGAGCATTAATAACAGTATTAATATCATTATTATTAGCATTAATAGCATTATTAATAGCATTATTAGCATTAATAATAGCATTAATAACATTATTAATAGCATTAATAGCATTATTATTAGCATTAATAGCATTAATAATAGCATTATTAGCATTAATAATAGCATTAATAACATTATTAATAGCATTAATAGCATTATTATTAGCATTAATAGCATTAATAATAACATTATTAGCATTAATAATAGCATTAATAACATTATTAATAGCATTAATATTATTATTATTAGCATTAATAGCATTAATAATAGCATTATTAGCCTTAATAATAGGATTAATAACATTATTAATAGCATTAATAGCATTATTATTAGCATTAATAGCATTAATAATAGCATTATTAGCATTAATAATAGCATTAATAACATTATTAATAGCATTAATAGCATTATTATTAGCATTAATAGCAATATTAATAGCATTCATAGGATAAATATTAGCATTAATAGCATTAATAGCATAATTAATAGCATTAATAGCATTATTAATAGCATTAATAGCATTATTATTAGCATTAATAGCATTAATAATAGCATTAATAACATTATTAATAGCATTAATAGCATTATTATTAGCATTAATAGCATTAATAATGCCATTAATAGGATAAATATTAGCATTAATAGAATTAATAGCATAAATAATAGCATTAATAGCATTATTAATAGCATTAATAGCATTATTATTAGCATAAATAGCATTAATAATAGCATTATTAGCATTAATAATAGCATTAATAACATTATTAATAGCATTAATAGCATTATTATTAGCATTAATAGCATTAATAATAGCATTATTAGCATTAATAATAGCATTAATAACATTATTAATAGCATTAATAGCATTATTATGAGCATTAATAGCATTAATAGTATTATTAATAGCATGAATAGCATTATTAATAGCATTAATAGGATTAATAGCATTATTAATAGCATTATTAATAGCATTAATAGCATAAATAATAAAATTAATAGCATAAAAAATAGCATTAATAGCATTAGTATTAGCATAAAGAGCATTAATAGCAATATTATTAGCATGAATAGCATTATTAATAGCATTAATAGCATTAATAGGATAAATATTAGCATTAATAGCATTAATAGCATAATTAATAGCATTAATAGCATTATTAATAGCATTATTATTAGCATTAATAGCATTAATATTAGCATTATTAGCATTAATAATAGCATTAATAACATTATTAATAGCATTAATAGCATTATTATTAGCATTAATAGCATTAATAGCATTATTATTAGCATTAATAGCATTAATAATACCATTAATAGGATAAATATTAGCATTAATAGCATTATTAATAGCATTAATAGCATTATTATTAGCATAAATAGCATTAATAATAGCATTATTAGCATTAATAATAGCATTAATAACATTATTAATAGCATTAATAGCATTATTATTAGCATTAATAGCATTAATAATAGCATTATTAGCATTAATAATAGCATTAATAACATTATTAATAGCATTAATAGCATTATTATTAGCATTAATAGCATTAATAATAGCATTATTAGCATTAATAATAGCATTAATAACATTATTATTAGCATTAATAGCATAATTATTAGCATTAATAGCATTATTATTAGAATGTTTTTTTTTAATTATTATTTTTTATTTAATTATTTATTATTTTTTATTTATTTTTTATTATTTTTTAATTATTTTTTTTATTATTAAATTTATTATTTAGGCTGAGACCCAGTTCTCATTCAGGTCCGCTGGAAGGGCTGATATAATTAGCATATATTTTTTTTTTTTATTATTATTTTTATTGAATTATTTATTATTTTTTATTTATTTTTTTATTATTTTTTAATTATTTTTTTTAGTATTTAATTTATTTATTTTTTTAAGTCAGACTGAGACGCAGTTCTCATTCAGGTCCGCCTTTTTTTTTTTTTTTATTATTATTTTTATTTAATTATTTATTATTTTTTAATTATTTTTTTATTATTTTTTAATTAATTTTAAATTATTTTTTTTATTATTTAATTTATTTATTTTTTTAAGTGAGAGTGAGACACAGTTCTCATTCAGGTCCGCAATTTTTTTTTTTTATTATTATTTTTATTTAATTATTTAATATTTTTAATTTATTTTTTTATTATTTTTTAATTATTTTTAAATTTTTTTTTTTATTATTTAATTTATTTATTTTTTTAAGTGAGAGTGAGACACAGTTCTCATTCAGGTCCGCAATTTTTTTTTTTTTTTTATTATTATTTTTATTTAATTATTTAATATTTTTTATTTATTTTTTTATTATTTTTTAATTATTTTTAAATTATTTTTTTTATTATTTAATTTATTTATTTTTTTAAGTGAGAGTGAGACACAGTTCTCATTCAGGTCCGCTTTTTTTTTTTTATTATTATTTTTATTTAATTATTTAATATTTTTATTTATTTTTTTATTATTTTTTAATTATTTTTAAATTATTTTTTTTATTATTTAATTTATTTATTTTTTTAAGTCAGAGTGAGACGCAGTTCTCATTCAGGTCCGCTTTTTTTTTTCCCCATTGACATACATTACCGGTGTGTCAGCGATTTTATGGCTGGCCACCTGGTTCTATTTGTCGGCCCTAAAATCGTGGACACACCGCTAATGCATGTCTATGGGCAGTCAGCTCGAATTCTGATTGGTCGGCGTTCAATCCGAAATCGGGCTGACTGCCCATAGAGATGCATTAGCGGTGTGTCCGCGATTTTAGGGCCGACAAATAGAACCAGGTGGGCGGCCATAAAAGCGCCGACACACCGGTAATGTATGTCAATGGGGAAAAAAAAAGGCGGACCTGAATGAGAACTGCGTCTCAGTTTTGAGGGGCTCTTCTGATTGGCTGAGGGCAGTATACAGCGACCAATCAGAAGAGGGCCTCAGATCTCATTGAGGTAGAATGGGGGATTTTTCGTCCATTCTATCTTAATGAGAAGGAAGAGGACGTCGGAGGTGGAAGTTTGCGAAAAGAAGACAGAAGATCCCCGGGGCCGGACGAAGAGGCGGAGATGGCGGAAAGAAGAGAGAAGACCCCCGGGGCCGGAGGAAGAGGACGCCTGGCCGGACGGAGGACTTGTGGATCGGACGGACGATCAGATGACTTGAAGGCATGTAAGTGATCGACGGGGACGTTAGGTTAGGGGACGGCGGGGGCTTAGGGTGTAGGGCCTTAGGTGACAGCGGCGTTAGGTTAGGGGACGGCGGGGGCTTGGGGTGTAGGGCTTTAGGTGTTAGCGGTGTGAGCTTAGGAGGCGGCGGGGCTTAGGGGATAGGGGCTTAGGTGCGGCGGGGCTTAGGGGGCAGGGGGGGGGTAGGGGTTTAGGTGCGGAATCGGGGGTAGGGCGTTAGGTGCGGCTTAGGGGGTAGGGGCTTGCGGCAGAGGGTAGTGGCTGCGGCGGGGTAGTGGATTAGGGCGTCAGGGGGTAGGGGCTTCGGCGGCGGGGTAGTGGGTTAGGGTTTAGGGCGGCAGGGGGTAGGGGCTTCGGCGGCGGGGTAGTGGGTTAGGGGTTAGGGCGGTTAGGGGTAGGGGCTGCTGCGGCGGGTCGGCGGCGGGTGGTAGTGGGTTAGGGCGGCAGGGGGTAGTGGCTTGCGGCAGAGGTCGGGGTAGTGGCTTAGGGGTAGGGGCTGCTGGTTAGGGCGGCAGGGGGTAGTGCTTAGGGGTAGGGGCTGCTGCGGCGGGGTCGGCAGGGGGTAGGGGCTTGCGGGGTATTGGCTTAGAGGTAGGGGCTGCTGCGGCGGGGTAGTGGGTTAGGGCGGCAGGGGGTAGGGGCTTGCGGCAGAGGTCGGGGTAGTGGCTTAGGGGTAGGGGCTGATGCTGGGGGGTCGGGGTAGTGGCTTAGGGGTAGGGGCTGATGCTGGAGGGTCGGGGTAGTGGCTTAGGGTAGGGGCTGATGCTGGGGGGTCGGGGTAGTGGCTTAGGGGTAGGGGCTGGTGGTTAGGGTGGCAGGGGGTAGTGCTTAGGGGTAGGGGCTGCTGCGGCGTGGTCGGCGGCGGGGTAGTGGGTTAGGGCGGCAGGGGGTAGTGGCTTGCGGCAGAGGTCGGGGTAGTGGCTTAGGGGTAGGGGCTGCTGGTTAGGGCGGCAGGGGGTAGTGCTTAGGGGTAGGGGCTGCTGCGGCGGGGTCGGCAGGGGGTAGGGGCTTGCGGGGTATTGGCTTAGAGGTAGGGGCTGCTGCGGCGGGGTAGTGGGTTAGGGCGGCAGGGGGTAGGGGCTTGCGGCAGAGGTCGGGGTAGTGGCTTAGGGGTAGGGGCTGATGCTGGGGGGTCGGGGTAGTGGCTTAGGGGTAGGGGCTGATGCTGGGGGGTCGGGGTAGTGGCTTAGGGGTAGGGGCTGCTGCGGCGGGGTAGTGGGTTAGGTAGGCAGGGGGTAGGGGCTTGCGGGGTAGTGGCTTAGGGCTTGCAGCAGAGGTGGAGGTAGTGGCTTAGGGGTAGGGGCTGATGCCGGGGGGTAGGGGCTTGCGGCAGAGGTCGGGGTAGTGGTTTAGGGGTAGGGGCTGCTGCGGCGGGGTAGTGGGTTAGGGCGGCAGGGTGTAGTGGCTTGCGGCAGAGGTCGGGGTAGTGGCTTAGGGGTAGGGGCTGCTGGTTAGGGCGGCAGGGGGTAGTGCTTAGGGGTAGGGGCTGCTGCGGCGGGGTCGGCGGCGGGGTAGTGGGTTAGGGCGGCAGGGGGTAGTGGCTTGCGGCAGAGGTCGGGGTAGTGGCTTAGGGGTAGGGGCTGCTGGTTAGGGCGGCAGGGGGTAGTGCTTAGGGGTAGGGGCTGCTGCGGCAGGGGGTAGTGCTTAGGGGTAGGGGCTGCTGCGGCGGGGTCGGTAGGGGCTTGCGGGGTAGTGGCTTAGAGGTAGGGGCTGCTGCGGCGGGGTAGTGGGTTAGGGCGGCAGGGGGTAGGGGCTTGCGGCAGAGGTCGGGGTAGTGGCTTAGGGGTAGGGGCTGGTGGTTAGGGCGGCAGGGGGTAGGGGCTTGCGGCAGAGATCGGGGTAGTGGCTTAGGGGTAGGGGCTGCTGCGGCGGGGTCGGCAGGGGGCTTGTAGCAGAGGGTAGTGGTAGTTCGGCAACGGTGTAGGCTGTAGTGTACAGCGCGATGGTATACTACAGTCCCATGGCACTTATGGGCATGGGACTGTAGTATACTATAGCGGTGTACACTACAGTAGTATGGGCTTAGGGTAGTGGGAGTTCTGCGACGGTGTACAGCGCGATGGCTGTAGTGTACAGCGCGATGGTATACTACAGTCCCATGGCGCTTATGGGCATGGGACTGTAGTATACTATAGCGGTGTACACTACAGTAGTTTGGGCTTAGGGTAGTGGGAGTTCTGCGACGGTGTACAGCGCGATGGCTGTAGTGTACAGCGCGATGGTATACTACAGTCCCATGGCGCTTATGGGCATGGGACTGTAGTATACTATAGCGGTGTACACTACAGTAGTATGGGCTTAGGGTAGTGGGAGTTCTGCGACGGTGTACAGCGCGATGGCTGTAGTGTACAGCGCGATGGTATACTACAGTCCCATGGCGCTTATGGGCATGGGACTGTAGTATACTATAGCGGTGTACACTACAGTAGTATGGGCTTCGGCTTCGGTGGCTTGGTTAGCGGTGTAGCGACTCGCAATGCCCGCTTCGCGGGCATTGCTTCGCTAGGCTGCAACGACTCGCAATGCCCGCTTTGCGGGCATTGCTTTGGGAGTCGCCGTGGCCGCTACGCGGCCACGGACAGATTCCAGGAGATGAAACCTGGACTCGCTAACCAAGCCACCAGAAGCAGCGCCGCTCCGACGGAAGTCGCTACGGCAATTATATAATAGATGATGGGTAACTTTCGGAATAACAGTGTTTTATTCTGTTATTTAGCACTAATAACATCCAAATATCTTTTTGTAACTTTGTAATATCTTGTGAAAAAAGACACATGTGGGTTCTGCAATAGCCTTGGTTATAGTAACAGCTGTATAATCTCCTACTCCGGTGGGCCAGTCCAAAATTTAGTGGGCTCCAAAACATAGTATTATACAGATATAATACTGTAATTTATCAGGATAAAGCCTCCATTACTTTGGATCCTGAGTGCCGGAGAATTATATTAGCCACGTCTAGAGCTGTATCTTGTGTTCATGTACTGCAGTATTAGACAGTCAAGAAGTTCTCTTTAATAAACAATACTTACTATTTCACATAAATTATTGCTAATCCAATATAATTATAGTAGCATATCAACTTTCAACTGGCCATTAATCAGTTTAGAGGTGTTCATTAGCAGCATATAGTCTTATACATCAAAGCTATAGAAGCTAAACTTACAAAATTGTAAATGAGATTGTGCGGCACAATTTAGCCAAAAGTATGTGCCCCCAAAATTGTCTTAATTTATTTAAAGGGAACCTGTCACCAGTTTTTTAGTGTATAAACCAATGTCACCACCTTTCTGATCACCTGTACTGTATTACACACTTGTGTCCATCATCCCCTACCTCCCACTGTATACAACCCCTTTTTATTTTCTCCCATGTTGCAAGTGCTTTTGGTTCAATCCAATGAGCATAATATCCTCAATGTCTGTCCCACCTCTTTGCCTGGAAAAGCCATCTTCCAGTTTTGATTAATGTGGATGATACATCCTGTGTAATCCACATAGCCGAAATAAATCTTGCACATGTGCATGAGCATCATTGGCTTTCACAGGCACACTTTGTTCTACCCTACTGTGGGCAGCACATGAAACATAACTGCACATTTGCACAGGATCAGTCATTCCAGAATTGGTTCTCGTAAAAAATGAGCAGGAATAACAAGCCCTGTGTGCATGCGCAGTTATATTTCATGCTCTGCCTGCACTAGAGTTAGGCTAGGTCCACACTTGGGAGATTACATCCATCCACTGGATACGTTACTGGATCCAGTTTTTTAAGTTGTAATTTTTGAGCCATTTGTACCGCATGCGTTAATGCACGTGTTTCTCATAGACCCCCATGTTAAAAATACGCATGTGTTTTTGAGAAAACACCAAAAACCGTTGCAAACCCTATTAAAAATGGATTTCTCAAAAACGCAATGCATTAAACGGATTGCACTTTTGCACACTTTTGCAATGCGTTTTTTGCATTGGAATCTATGGGTGAGTTAACGGATGCGTTGTTACACATTTCCACATGTCAAAAACGGATCCAGTAGCAGGATTGCAGATGCAAGTGTGGCCCTGGCCTAAGGGGATGGACAGCACCTCCCTGAAGACATCATTGTTTTTAATATATTTCTGTATTTAAAATGTGCATGTAGAATGTGTACTTTAATGCAGTGCCTTAAGCCAGTCCACAGTGGGAGTTTAAATGGAAAAGAAGCGAGTTGCAGTTTTTGTTGGGGCAGACAGAAAGTGTAGAGTAATAAAATCTGATGTGAAACCATATTCAGGAAGTGGCAGGAATCCTTGAGAGGTCAAGAGGGAAACTGTGTTCTTGGTGTATTGTTGGTTTAGTAGGAGAAGGGAACCTTAGAGTGAAAAAGGTGCGCCGTAGGCTGAAGAACAGGTACATAGGGGATATTGGCTTTCTGAGCAGCCCTTTAAAGGTGAAAAACATTTTTTGTATGATACCTGCACTCCTAGACTATAACGTTAACCTAACTGTTAGCCTTGTACAACACTTAGAATTAATATAAATCAGTTATTCACTAATGCTGCTTAGAAGTCATCACTCCCATAGGAAACTTCATGCCTGAGTGAGCATCTCTCTCCCCTCCCTCTCAGAAAGCATCAGTGCTGTCTGACATTTCCACATTCCTCCTTCAATCACATGGGCGTAATGTCACAGCAAGTCCTTTCGACAAAGGTCTCACATCCTGCCCCATGGACCAAAAGAGATCTCCAGACTCCCAGCTTCATACAGGACCTTATGTGACATCACGCCCACATGATTGAATGAGGAATGAGGAAGTGTCTGATGGCGCTGAAGCTTTCTGAGAGGTAGGGGGGAAGAGCTTCTCACTCAGGCATGATATATTGTTCCCTATGGGAGTGTTAATGGGTAAGAATTATTAGCGAATAACTGATTTAACTTCATTCAAAACATTGTACAAGTGTAACCAGCAGCTTAGCATTATAGTGTAGGAGTGCAGGGACTGCAATTTTTTTTATTCACCTGGAGTTCCCTGTTAAGCATCACAGCAGTTCCAGACACAGTGTAGCTGCATCAACACTAGTGATGAGCGAGCACTAAAATGCTCGGGTGCTCGGTGCTCTGGCCGAGTATCTCAAGATACTCTTGTACTCGGCCAGAGCACCGAGCCCAATGTAAGTCAATGAGTTCCCGCTCCCATCCCACCTCATTCCCAACCTCACCTCCGTTATCAACCCAGCCCTAACTCATCTTTTCAACCTATCACTTACCACTGGCACCTTCCCCTCAGCCTTCAAACACGCCTTGATCACACCTATCCTCAAAAAACCCTCCCTCAATCCCACAACTGTCTCCAACTACCGCCCTATATCTCTTCTCCCTTTTGCCTCTAAACTACTTGAACAGCATGTCCACTCTGAGCTGTCCTCTCACCTCTCCTCTTGCTCCCTCTTTGACCGCCTGAAATCTGGCTTCCGACCCCTCCACTCCACTGAAACAGCCCTAACCAAAATCACAAATGACCTAATGACTGTCAAAAGCAAGCGCCACTACTCTGTTCTCCTCCTCCTCGACCTGTCTGCCGCCTTCGACACTGTTGACCACTCCCTTCTACTACAGATTCTGGAATCTCTTGGTATCATGGACCTTGCCCTCTCTTGGATCTCCTCATACTTAACGGACCGCACCTTCAGCGTCACCCACTCCCACACATCCTCCTCGCCCTACCCCCTATCTGTCGGGGGCCCCCAGGGCTCGGTTCTTGGACCATTATTGTTCTCAATCTACACACTCAGCCTAGGGCAACTCATTGAGTCCCATGGCCTCCAATATCACCTCTACGCCAATGACACCCAAATCTACCTGTCTGGTCCTGACATCGCCTCCCTTCTATCCAAAATTCCACACTGCCTGTCCGCCATCTCATCCTTCTTCTCTACTCGCTTCCTTAAGCTGAACATGGACAAAACCGAGTTCATAGTCTTCCCCCAAGATGCTCCCCCTCACTACCTGACCTATCCATTGTCATCAACGACTACTCTCTCTCTTCAGTCCCCCATGCCAAATGCCTCAGGATTATCCTTGACTCTTCCCTCTCCTTCAAGCCCCACATCCAGGCCCTCGCCACCTCCTGCCGACTCCAGCTCAAAAACATCTATAGGATTCGCACTTTCCTTGACCACAACACTGCTAAAACCCTTATTCACGCTCTCATCATCTCCCGCCTTGATTACTGCAACCTCCTGCTCACCGGCCTCCCCAATACCTCCCTTGCACCTCTCCAATCTATCTTGAACTCTGCTGCCCGCCTAATCCATCTGTCTCCCCGCTACTCCCCTGTTTCCCCCCTCTGCCAAGCCCTTCACTGGCTCCCTACTTCCCAGAGATCCCGGTTTAAAACATTAACCATGACATACAAAGCCATTCACAACCTGTCCCCTCCATACATCTCTGACATGGTCTCCCGATTCCTACCCTCACGCAACCTGCGATCCTCCCATCCTCCCAAGAGCTTCTCCTCTACTCCCCTTCATATCCTCTTCGCACAATCGCATACAGGATTTTTCCCGTGCTTCACCCATACTCTGGAACTCTCTGCCCCAACACATCAGACATTCTCCTACCCTGGGATCCTTCAAAAGAAGCCTGAAGACCCACCTCTTCCGCCAAGCCTACCGCCTGCAATAAGACCCGGTCCACCACACCGCCTCACGACTGGAATTTCCCCCTCCCACTGTATCCCCACCCGCACCTCGTAGACTGTGAGCCCTCGCGGACAGGATTTCTCCCCTCTTGTATCTGTACAACCGAATTGTCAACATTTATTGTTACTTGTATTGTTACTATGTTACTTGTCCTAGTCTGCCCTTTTAGCATGCAAAGCGCCATGGAATATAATGGCGCTATATAAATAAATAATAATAATAAGTCTCCTTATCAGCTTATCTGTCTCCTTATGCAGGCAGATTCCTCTCCATGAGGAGAATAGCTAGTCCCCCAGACCTCATCTTAGCCTCTCATACAGCCAGATCAGAATTCCCACACACTACACTGATGAGGGGCAATCACCCCAAAACGCAGCATCTGCAGTTTGGGGTTCTTATCTGGCACAAATCCTAAATTATATTAAAAGGCTTGTTAAAGAGTCGATTATGACTACAAGGATTGCTACCCTTATTGGGTGGCATTAGAGTTTTTCACTTCCTCACTGAAGTGACAATTTGCATTATTTAAAGGGATCCTGTCACCTCCAGAACGCCTCCTAAGATACCAAAACATGTCCCTGCACCATCCTATCACTAATCTCACACTTCTTTTGTCTCCTAAAAGCATCCTGTGAAAGTGCATAAAAACGTTTTAATACTTACCGTATATACTCGCGTATAAGCCGAGTTTTTCAGCCCAAAAATTGGGCTGAAAAGTACCCCCCTCGGCTTATACGCGAGTCAGTGCGGGGGCTGCTGTATACAGCGGTATACAGCAGCCCCCGCATCCCCAGTAATGCAGGGCCCCCCCCCTCATGCTCCGGTCACCTGTAAAGCAAGTTATACTTATCAGTGCCTGCTGCCGTCCGCGCCCGCCGCTGCCGACATGCGATCCTCCATCTTCATTCATCTTCTTCCTGCTCTGTGCGCGTCGCAGGCAGTGACGTCATTACCGGCGACGCGCACAGGAAACAGGAAGAAGATGCATGAAGACGGAGGATCGGGATGTCGGCAGCGGCGGGCGCGGACGGCAGCGGGCACTGATAAGTATAACTTGCTTTACAGGAGACCGGAGCATGAGGGGGGGGGCCTGCATTACTGAGGCTGCCTGTATACTACCACTGGGACTGCTGTATATAGGGGCCCTGCATTACTGGGGCTGCAATAGCACTGGGGCTGCTGTATATAGGGGCTGCTGTATACACCACTGGGGCTGCAATACCACTGGGGCTGCTGTATATAGGGGCTGCTGTATACACCACTGGGGCTGCAATACCACTGGGGCTGCTGTATATAGGGGCTGCAATACCACTGGGGCTGCAATACCACTGGGGCTGCTGTATATAGGGGCTGCAATACCACTGGGGCTGCTGTATATAGGGGCTGCTGTATACACCACTGGGGCTGCAATACCACTGGGGCTGCTGTATATAGGGGCTGCAATACCACTGGGGCTGCTGTATATAGGGGCTGCAATACCACTGGGGCTGCAATACCACTGGGGCTGCTGTATATTGGGGCTGCTGTATACACCTCTGGGGCTGCATATACCTCTGGGGCTGCATATACCTCTGGGGCTGCTGTATACTACCACTGGGGCTGCTGCTGTATACTACCACTGGGGAGGCTGCTGTATACTACCACTGGGGAGGCTGCTGTATACCTCACTGCTGGGGGTTGTATACCTGTGCTGGAGTCCACCCTCGGCTTATACGCGAGTCAATAGATTTTCCCAGGTTTTGGGGGCAAAAGTAGGGGGGTCGGCTTATACACGGGTCGGCTTATACACGAGTATATACGGTACTCATTAGTGATTATATTTAGCAGGGGCTATATTCTTTAGTCACCAGGCAGGCTGTTTTGCAGGCTCCAGGATCCACCCTGTCTCTGTCTGCTTGCTGTACTTGTGCAGGCATTGCCCTCTCCCCTCTCTATCACTCACAGAATGCAAATCATTAGTGCTGACCTCAGTTTTAGTTTCACAGCAGCACAGACAGAGAGAGGGTGGATCCTTGAAGCTGCAAAACACCCAGCCCTGGTGACTAAAGAATATAGCACCTGCTAATTATAATCACTAATGAGTAAGTATTAAAACGTTTTTATGCACTTTCACAGGATGCTTTTAGGAGACAAAAGGGGTGTGAGATTGGTGATAGGATGCTGCAGGGACATGTTTTGATAGCTTAGGAGGCATTTTGGAGGTGACAGGATCTCTTTAATGGATTTTTAAAGGGTAGGCTGTGACAGCAGTTAAGATTGGAATCTTCAGTCAAACCTTCACACACAACTATGGCTCTGTGCCCCTTTTTGTGTATTAGCTCTATTTACATGTTTTTTTATCCTTCTTTTTACTGTTAACTTTCCCAAAATATAAGTACCCGTCTACTACTGCTTGTTTGGTTCCAGTTTTGTCATTGTTCCCGCCCCTTTGATTTTTGCATGGCTTGTTCCCATAACTCACTTATCCAGTAAGCAGCAACTCCTGGGATGCAACCCAGGTAAAACATTTTCCCCACTTTATGGAGAGGGAAGCGTGAAGATCAGGGATCTCTCTGATGCTGATAGCTTCTACAGAGGCTATCCATGGATGCCTATTTGAGATGATGGATATCCTTATAGCAGTTAGTTTTAATGTCGGGCAATGCTACTAGATAAAGCATGCAGATTTTTGTTAAATGTAAACAAAGAGAGCATTGCTAACTGGAATCCAGTAGCCCATTCAATCAGCAGATTGTAGGGGATTAAATGGATGGATATTTGATATTAATAGCATTACTGTATCTGATTTATATATATATATATATAGTGTGAAAACAGATTAACATTTAAAAAGTACAAGTGAAACCAGCTATTTCATTGTTCATTTTCATTTGCTTTTAAATATCATAAAATAGATCTAGCAGTAAACTTCCCTGTTAAACAACATCAATTTACTTTTTAATCTTTGGTGTGACTGAGGACACAGACCAGAAACCTTACTTTATACAATTTTCAAAAAAATCTCATTATCTGAAAGCGACTTCTGATGAGCGCAGAATACAGGCATTGAGGAGCGTAGGGTTAAATTAAACAAATGCTACATACTTTGCTTAAGGGGGTTGATAAAAGCAGCAGAAACTTGTATGTGATGTTTGTAGCAGAAACCAAATTCCCTGTGGGTACCAGCGAGCTGTAGTTGACATATACTAAAAAAGATTAAAGAACCAGAGAAATATTCCCAATATATAAAAATGCTTGCAGTGCTGGTGCTCATGCAGCTTGACAAGATACCTGAAAGTCAAAATAATAATGCAAACACTGCTAGAGTGGTCAGAACAGACTGTAAAAAGAAAAAATGGATGGCATGTTCATATATGCCACTAATTGTTCATCTTATAAGTTACGGTAACTTTTTGTAATTATACTCTAGCTTTCCAACCAGGGAGAATAAAAGGATTGTTCTAAACTGACAGCTGGGGGAGATATGTGATCCATCAAGAGTCAAAAATGCAGGTACTCTGTTGAGATCTAAATAATAAGGATCCTCCTTATGAAGAGTGACAGGTCTGGCATGCCAGCAACCCATATGAGGACACTTAATTGCTTGCAATGCTCCTCGGGGAAATGAAATATGCAAATTGCCTCTACAGCGGAAGAATACTTGAACTCTAGTGCCACCTATTGGAAGTACCAATCCTAAAACTCAATATCGACCCTTTAATGAGTCCTGCTATATGACAAACAGTCAGACCTCACCAGCGACGCAGCAACGATACGGCAGTCATTGGTACCCTGTCACTCAGACCTGTAGTATTGAGGTCATTAGTCGTTGTCCCCGTCAAACACACCGATGCATGCTGCATGCTGCCCAGCGGGACCCCAACGTTCTAAAAATGGTCCAGAACATTCTAACACAAACGGCGATCTCACAGAAGGGGCCTGGTCGCTGCTATGTGTCACACATAGCGAGATAGCTGGCGAGGTGACTGTTGCGTCACAAAAACTGTGACGTATCAGTGATCTTGCTAGTGATCTCGCTTAGTGTGACAGGGGCTTTAGGATATAAAGCAAACCAACATCTCACTTTACAAACACGGGTTGTTTAGGGATATTAAACAAACCCTCATCAGTGCAAAGTATAAAGATCTTAATTTGCTAGCTAAGAGCTAAGACTGAGATCTAAGGGTAAGATTTCCTCTTTTGCAGAGTGACACGCCATGTCTGACATGCCAGCATGAAGGAGACTTAAATATCTGCAAAGCTCCTCTGGGAAGTTTAAATACATGTAATAAGGTGTGGGGATAATATAATAAGCCACAAGAAATTATATATGTACTAAATAAGGTAAATTACAGTGTGAAATTTGTTTGTTTGTGTATCCTGGATCTTTAACTAAGGGTTGCTGTGAAATACTACGCTTTAATACGCCAAGTGGAATTAGCTGGAGATTTTTCTTCTGCAGGTCGAATGTGGCGCCCTATGATCAGGGTGGCCACAGGTAGGAACTGCAGCCAGGAGACAGTGACAGTTTGTATATCAAACACCTCCAAAACACACATCCACTGACATAAGACCCAACATGGAGCCTGGGATTTTAGGCAGGTAAGGGGTAGTAGGGCCAGTTATAAGTGGGTGAAGCATAGTCATGGTAATGAACCAGTATAAAAAGGAGAAACAGGAAGTAGTTAGCCAGTAGGCGAGTGCCGAACAGTAAAAACCAAGAGGAGTGGGCTGGGAGGAAAATACAGAGTGACCAGTAAAGACAGGAACAACAGAAACTGGACCGGTGCCACCGGATCCGAGGAAGACGGTAGCACTGCCAAATTACTGACAGGACAGACTCTCCTGACATGCCTAGAAAGTTACACAGGAAGGAAAGAGCCCGGTAATCTCTTGCAAGACAGGGACACCTAAGGCTAGGCTGGGACCAGAGTGTCGGCTCTGAGGGGGACTGAAGTCTCATACCGGCTCCCCAGACAAACTGACGGGGAACATAGATTCCAGATCCGTGTTCCCACTACAGGGTTGGGGGCATAGCAGCAACTAGGAGGACCTGGCTTACCGCCCATACACTTAGGGGGAAGCCACATTGAGGGACCGAGCTGCCGCTCCACAATCCACCCAGAAGAAGAGAGAGAGAGAATCAGCCTGAAAGGACATATAGAAAGAGTGAGGGGTCTTAGAGTGACAACCTGGCTGCAGAGGGTTCAAGTGTTACCGGAGTCAACTGTGTAAAGCTGTTAAGAACTGAACTGTGCCGTGCACTGTGTGACTTGGGAGAATTGGTAAGTAAACCCGGTGAACCCTGCTTCAGTGTCTGTGTCTGATTCCAGGTATACAGAACTATTATCAATCCACCATTTTACCCTGTCAGGAGCGGTCCCGACCCGTTCATCCACCTGGCTGCAGCGTCCATCCATCCTCCTGACAAACGTACACTGCAGCGGTGGTCCCATTACTGATCACAACCCGTGGGTGGCGTCGCGCCAAACTCCCCTGTAAATTTTCCCCCATTTATTGTGGCACCCGGGACACGGAAAAAGAGCACAGTATGTATTTATATCTGCTAGGTGACATGATTGCTATTTGAAGGGAGAACACTACTGTTAATACATTACATAGGATGGTATATCAGGACAGGATTGTAGTGAAAAAATGGCCAGCAGCCACACCCCTGCCATGCACCCCTGTTCATACAGAAGTATGAGGGGGCAGGATAGTGTGACCATGGGGCCGGCGGCCACACCCTGTGCCTATACAGAAGTATGAGGGGTAGGAATGTAAGATGATTCTGGAGCCCCCAGGATCCACGCCCCTTGACACACTTACTGCTCTCTGCTGCAGAATGACACTGTATTTCTCTGTCCCCGAAGGGAGGGGTGAGAGCTGAGGAGCAAATATGATTTTATTGATTTATAAGCAATCTATAGATCTTAGAACTGTAATGGACAGTTCTGCTTCATCATTTAAGAGGGCAGGGACAGTACAAAATTTTTTTCTATCTCTCCGGAGATCCCCTTTAAAAAGGCAATGAATTGCATTCCAGCAGGGCAACTAACAAAGATTCACATCTTTACTTTAAGAAGTAGCATTGACCTTTTCTTTGCAGATTCTTGCTGAATGATCCAGGCTGTGATATAACATTAATGTGCTTCCTGTGTCATAGAGAAGGTGCCAAGAAGAGAGCCAATAATGGCTTTTTACAGCACCGCTGTATGTTCAACAATTCTGTATCTTGAAGACATAGAAATAATAATGGAGCTAAAGGAATCCATCCTCAGCCCCCTGCCTCAGAGTAGTGGTCCTTTGGCTTATAATAAGAGCAATGACTTTTTGGCTATGGGTCCCACAAGAGTTTTTGCCATACGTTTTTAGTCCATTCTGCCCTTATTATAACCAACAACAATTTCAAGATGCTGCAAAGCCACAACTTGCCAGAAGATCAGTGTCGTTTATTGACCAGGACAAACCAATTGCAAAAAGTAATAGGGCCTGATTCATTATTTGCAAAATATTAAAGACACTTTTCTTTTTATGTCTTTTGTTATTCACACAGTTTTTTTTACATGTGTAGTCCAATAAATGTAATGCAAAATAAAAATTGTTTTTTTTTGTCTTCAAGCAGTTTTTGTGGCTTTTCAGCACAAAAAGTCGCATATCCTTTAAAGTCTTAAAAATGCACCAATTTGATAACTATATGTCCGCCCCTGCTGCCAGAACTTTACACCTTGGGATGACTGGAGTTAGATGCATCCAAAAAAAGCAACAGTTGATAAAAGTTGCATTTCATGGATCTGTCTAAAACATCTGCATAAGCAGAGATGTCCGGGGGAAAGAAAAATAGACTTAAAAAGGAAAGAAGACTTTAAAAGTAGAGCAAAATATATAGATAAAATGGCGGACATACTAAAGCCTCTAAAAAGGAGCATATTACCCAAAAACTTTAATCATATTTGTCTCTTACCTCCAAATGAAGACATGACAAATTTAATAAATTATCTTGTATCTTTTTATGCCTTTTAGATAATGTGAGAGGTGAGTATTCTTGAAGCCTGGCTTTATAGGACTGCTTTGCTCAGCAGAGACTCTGACCTCTAGATATGTGTCAGCTCACTTGTCTATTGGTCTAATGTTTAAGGCTATGGGTTGAACTAGATGGACTTAAAGTCTACCTTCAACCTTAAAAACTATGAAACTATGTAAATATACTGCCTAAGGATGTCTAATATCTAATATTTTGTACTCCGCTCAGCTGCCTGCAATCCCTGTACAGCCCAAATTACCGTATATCAATTCAGCCAATCATTTAGCTTGTCAAAACATACTAATATTGTTATGAATTAATTAACAATGTATAATTTGCTGACTAAACTAATGGTTTTAACTTATAATGAAACCTGTCCTGTTTAGAAACCCAATTTAACTGCAGACATTGGGTTAGCCTGCAGGTAAGTAACATTAAAATCATGTTAGGCTGTGTTAGTGGAGCAACAGCTACAGGGAGAAAATTACGTTTTATCTTCCTGTGGCCACTCAATTCCAATCATTGGGGCTGGTCAGGGAGCTGATACATTCACTGGTCACTATACTGTTAGTGCGGCTGTAATTATTACAGATACTTTGATTAACAGTCTGCATGAATGCAGCATATCGGTGATGAGCAGGCTGTCAATCAATTTATCAGAGAGTTCTTACAGACGTTCTTGCAATATAAGGAGCAGTGACTGTAACCACTCCTGGCACACTGGTAACTAGAAATGACAAAGACTATCAGTTAATTTTCTTCCTGTAGCCGCTGCTCCAAAGGCAGTCTCAGAGGTGCATCTAGGTTTTTTGGCAATTGGGGAAAGGATTAAGTTTGCATATCCTCCCCCAAGCACTTTAACTATTCATCATGTGACCACTCATCCAAATGCGATTTTTACACCTTAGGCTGGTTTCACACCACGGTGTGATCAGGTCCGGGATTGTCCGATGGGAACCTGACAGCCCCGGACCCGATTTTCACACAATGAAGCCCTATGGTGCGATCCAGTACCCCCTAACATGGGTGTCTATGGGGATCGTGTCGGACCCGACAGAGAATCTGTCAGGTTCCCGGTCGGCGGGTGCTGAAGCTCAGCGCCGACCGGGCTGAACTTCAGCACCTGGAGATTTCCCCTGCTGAGATTTCAGGACAGCGGCCAGCTCAGAGCAAGCATCAATCCTGACATTTCAGCAGGGACAGCTCCTGCAGCTGCGCTTTGCCAAATCTGGCTGCAAACAGGATGGGAGGGCATATTAACCCTCCGGTTCTGTTTGAGCAGTCAGGCTGTGTCTGGTGCCTTCTGCAAAGCACCGGACATAGCCTGACAGCCGAATAACCATGGTGTGAAACAGGCATTAGCCATGTCAACACTGGTTGTTTTTGTTCCGTTTTTGGTGCTGCATCTTTTTTTTTTTTAAACTGCAACTGAAAATGAATCAGCCGCTGCATCTGCAGCAAAATGAATGAGATTTTCAATGTGCTATGGAGACGTTAGCATTTCTGACTGCTGCGTTAGTGGTGTAGAAAGCGCATGCAGAAAATAATGATCATGTCAGTTAGAGCTCTCTTTTGCTACTGCACTTTCTCCACTTCATTATACTAGAAAAAAAGCATCACAAATGGCTTGGTATTCACACAGTTGGTTTGTGATGCTTTTCTATCGCGCTTTTCACACCTCAAACGCTCCAATTACTTACCCTCTGCGGCAAACCCATGGCGGGCTCCAGCAATGTGTTCCGTCCAGACTCCGGCAGGACCTGTGATTACTGACAGTACCTTGATAAAGCTTGATAAAGACCACAGGAGTAGTCGAAACGTCGCTTTTTCATGACCATAGAATAAACACACAGAGATATTTTGCACCATCAAAGGTCTGTGGCGCTGTCCATTTTTTATTTTGATACTGCATTGTGATCCGGATTTGGACTCTCCGGTTTGGACATGCGCTGGCTGGAGGAACGAAAAGCCTAGCATGCAACCCCAGGTGCTGTGACCAATTACCTTATATATACTGACAGGACCTTGTCATTTGACTCTGCCTGAGAGTCACATGGCCAGGCGTTTTGACTTCATGCAGGTCCTGCCAGTGGCAGGATGGAACGCATCACCAGAGCTCTCCATGGAATCGCCGAGAAGGGTAATAAAGTGTGTATGATTTGTCTCTGTCTGTGTGTCTGAGTGTCTCTCTATGTCATTAATTTTGATTGTTTAACATAGCACTGTAAATTTGATTGTGGCTGCGACTGGTACTGCAGCTCAAGCCTGTCCAAGTGAAGGAGCTAATCTACCTGGCATTGTCGCAAGAACATATACAGAGCTATAACAATTAAAGTAATGAAATATTAGAGTCTAATTTATTAGGACTGAATTTATGCATGCCAGCTTTAATGAGCAGGACAAGTAAGGTGCACCTTAGAGTATGTGCCAACGCTGAGTATTTGGTGCAGAAAAACTGCACCCTACATCAGGAAATTGCTCCACAAAATGAATGCAGTTTTGGTGCATTTTTAGTGCATTTCTGATGTGTTTTTCTATGTAGATAGAAGGGGATGGGGCAGAGCTCTTCCTTTTAGCTTCTCCCTCTTCCCATATCATTGAATCTCATCAGTAGCAGTTGCCATCTCCTATCTTAGTAATGAGAAAGTATTCACTGAATACAGATTTTACCTCAGAATTGAGAATTTTAATAATGACTAGACAATTCAGGCAGAGAAAGAAACAAATTTCATCAGATTTATTACAAAGTTGTTTATTTTCACATGTATTATTGATCTATGAAATAAAAATTAAAACGATGGTTACCCCTTAAGGATAGACCATTCTTTTCCATATATATAGTGGGGAAAAAAAGTACTTAGCCACCAATTGTGCAAGTTCTCCCACTTAAAAAGATGAAATCCACTGCAGATAGAGATATGGCTGTATAACTAGGGATGGGCGAATCTACTCGCTAGGACTCGTTACTCGGCGAGTAGTAAGGGACTCGCAGGACTCGGTACTCTGCGAGTTTCCCAGTGATTACTCGCACGAGTCCAATGCAAATCAATATCAATCCTAGTTTTGTCAGAAACGCTGACAAAACTAGGATTGCTATTGTTTGCATTAGACTCGGCTACTGTGCCAATGATAGCAGGGAAACTCGCAAATAACTGCTGTTACATTGCGAGCCGAGTCCAGCTGTCTTCTCTGTGCAGCTCCAGGGTCCTAGAGCCCGCCTGCTCACAGACATGATGTAGCAGTGCTGAGATTGTTCTCAGTCTGCTCATTCCCTGTGCATAGACATCTATATCTATGCACAGGGGATGTAGCAGAGAGGACATCGTGTTTTGGACTACGTCGGACAGAAGAGGATTTTTTTAATTAAAGATGGAGTCCCTAATGGCTTTTTTTTTTTATTTCAAATAAAAAATTTTTCTCTGTGTTGTGTTTTTTTAACCCTTTATTGGAGATTCTTAGTGGCTGGGTCAAACGTGGCCTGACATTAAGAATCTCGGGCTTAATACCAGCTTGTATAACAAAGCTGGTATTCACCCCTTTATTACCCAGCGTGCTACCGCCACCAGGGCCGCTGGAAGAGCGGGGTTCAGCGCCAGAGGATGGCGCTTCAATGAACGCGCCATCTTCTGGGGTGGCTGCGGGCTGCAATTTGCAGCGGGGGGTGCCCAGAAAGCTTGGGCATCCCTGCCCTGCGGATTTCAGCCCCCAGCTGCTTAGCTGTACCTGGCTAGACATAGAAATTGCGCGGAGCCCCACGCATTTTTTTTTTATTATTTCATGAATTTCAGAGTCTCAGAGTCTCAGAGTCAGAGTCTCAGAGTCAGAGTCTCAGAGTCAGAGTCTCAGAGTCAGAGTCAGAGTCTCAGAGTCAGAGTCTCAGAGTCAGAATCTCAAAATTTCATGAAATAATTAAAAAAAAATGCGTGGGGCTCCGCGCAATTTCTATGTCTAGCCAGGTACAGCTAAGCAGCTGGGGGCTGGAATCCGCAGCGCAGGGATGCCCAAGCTTTCTGGGCACCCCCCGCTGCAAATTGCAGCCCGCAGCCGCCCCAGAAGATGGCGCGTTCATTGAAGCGCCATCCTCTGGCGCTGAACCCCGCTCTTCCAGCGGCCCTGGTAGCGGTGGCACGCTGGGTAATAAAGAGGTTAGGGCCAGCTTTGTATTATCAGCTGGCCCTAAGCCCGAAATTTATGGCGGTCACGCCAATATTAGACATGACCGCCATGAATTTCTATTAAATTGTTTTAAAAAAAACACAACACAAAGAAAATTTTTTATTAGAAATAAAAAAAAAAGCCATTAGGGACTCCATCTTTAATTAAAAAAATCCTCTTCCGTCCGACGCAGTCCAAAACGCGATGTCCTCTCTGCTACATCCCCTGTGCATAGATATAGATGTCTATGCACAGGGAATGAGCAGACTGAGAACAATCTCAGCTCTGCTACATCAGGCAGCAGGCGGGCTCTAGGACCCTGGAGCTGGCAGCCAGCACACAGAGAAGACAGGACTCTTATCTGTGCGAGTTTCCCAGCGATTACTTACAAAGTAAACGAGTCCAATGCAAATAAATGATAAAACTAGGATTGCTTCAGGCTGAAGCTTCCGACACACATTTGCGATTTTTAAATCTCACACTACTCGCTATTACTCGCTTCCCCATTCATTAACATTGGACTCGCTAGACTCGCAACGAGTAGCGAGTCCTGTGCTCGGACTCGCTAGAGTCAAGCGATTTCGAGTAATTTAGGATTCGCCCATCACTATGTATAACGAGTGCTGCTGATCAAAAGTCACGGTCCAAATCTTTTAAAACATTTTTATTGGCCTACGCATTTCATAGCTGCCTCGCTAATTCCTCAGGGCACACATCATAACAAGATGAGAGAGACTTGTAATTGACATCATAGGTAGACACCAAGTACGAGAGACAAAATGAGAAGATAAATCCTGAAAATCACATTGTCTGATTTGGAAGGAATGTTTTTTCAAATTTTGGTGGAATTAAGTATTTGGTCAATAACAAAAGTTCATCTCAATACTTTGTTATATGACCTTTGTTGGCAATGACAGAGGTCAAATGTTTTCTGTAAGTTTTCACAAGGTTGGCACACACTGTTGTTGTCATGTTGGCCCATTCCTCCAAGCAGGTCTCCTCTAAAGCACTGATGTTTTGGGGCTGTCGCTGGGCGACAGGAACTTTCAACTCCATCCAAATGTTTTTTATAGGGTTTAGATCTGTAGACAGGCTAGGCCACTCCAGGACCTTGAAATGCGTCTTATGAAGCCACTCCTTCGTTGCCTTGGTGGTGTGCTTGAGATCATTGTCATGCTGAAAGACCCAACAACATTTCATCTTCAATGCCCTTGGTTATTGAAGGAGGTTTGCGCTAAAAATTTCATGATACATGGCCTCATTCATTGTTTTATGTACACGGATCAGCCTTTCTGGTCCCTTGGCAGAGGGCAGCCCCAAAGCATGATGTTGCCACCCCCATGCTTCACAGTAGGTATGGTGTTCTTTGAATGATACTTGGCATTCTTTCTCCTCCAAACACACCGAGTTGTGTTTCTACCAAACAGTTCTACTTTGGTTTCATCTGATCATATGAAATTCTCCTAATACTCTTCTGGATCATTCAAGTGCTCGCAAGCAAACTTCAAACAGGCCCAAACATGTAATGGCTTAAGCAGGGGGACATGTCTGGCACTGCAGGATCTGAGTCCCTGGTAGCATAGTGTGTTACTGATGGTAGCCTGTGTAACACTCATCCCAGCTCTGTGCAGATCATTCACTAGGTCCCCCACTGTGGTTCATGGATTTTAGCTCACAGTTCTTGAGATCATTTTGATCGCATGGGGTGAGATCTTGTGTGGAGCTCCAGATTATCAGTGGTTTTGTATGTCTTCCATTATCGAATTATTGCTCTCAAAGTTGATTTCTTCACACCAAGCTGCTTGCCTATTGCAGATTCAGTCTTCCCAAACTGGTGCAGGGTTACAATTTTATTTCTGGTGTCCTTCAACAGCTCTTTGGTCTTCATCATAGTGGAGCTTGCAGTGTGACTGTTTGATATTGTGGACAGTAGTCTTTTATATTGATAACAAGTTTAGACAGGTGTCAGGACTACAGGTAAAGTATGAAGGACAGAGGAGCCTCTTAAAGAAAAAGTTAAAGGTCTGTGAGAGACAGAAATCTTGTCTGTTTGTAGGTGACCATATACTTCTTATCCACCAAAATTTGAAAAAAAAAATATTTCCAAATCAAAGGGAGCAATAGGGAGTATTAAGAACTGGGGAATGTGAACTTTTGATCAGGGTCATTTGGATGTTTTTGGTTGTCATTATGACTTAAAACGAGAGAACACAGTATTTTGACAATAAATGACTTCACCCAACCACTAACCATGAGTGGAAAAAAACATTGTGCTATCATTTATTTTGTCTGATAAAAGAACAAGAAAGCAAAATATCTGCTGGGGTGTGTAAACTTTTGAGCACAATTGTACTTTATATATATACATATATATATATATACATAAAAAAAGAGAAAATGGAACAGCACAATAATATACTCATCCGCGGTGCAAGTCCTGTGTATTAGTGTCCAAACCAATTCAAATAAATCAAGGAAAACAGCCTGTTTTCCTTGATTTATATATATACATAAATAAATAAAAAGATAAGAATATTGAGTTTTAAAAAAAAAAAAACGTAAGTTTTAAATCTTTTCCTCATATATAAACCGCTTATTAGCATGTGTACATTTTTGGTAATAACTGAGTGCTGCAGTGATTTTTTTCTGGTTGTTTGTTCCAGCATCGCAGCTTGCACCAGTTCACACTATATCTTGAGTGCTATGTAGCTTTTTTTCTGTTTATGTCTAATATGTGGCGTTCCTGGCTCCACAGCTACAGTTAGCACCCTCATCGCCCCCAGGTGGTCTGAGATTGAGATGGTGTCCACCCACTTAGAAGTGGGATAGGGAGGACAAGGAGGACAGGGATGTCAGCGTAGGACTCATCAGATCTGGGGTCACCGTGGAGTGACTGATGAGCAAATAGATATTGGCTAATATATGTACCAAGAACCCCAGTAAATAAAAAGATAAGAATATTGAGATTTTTGAAAAAAACGTACGTTTTTAAATTTTTTCCTCATATATAAACCGCTTATTAGCATGTGTACATTTTTGGTAATAACTGAGTGCTGCAGTGAATTTTTTTCTGCTTATATACAGTGTTGGCCAATACTGTATGTATATATATATATATATATATATATATATATATATACTAGAAAAAAAACCTTGCAGCACTCAGCTACTACCAATGATGTACATATGCTGACAAGCTATATATATGAGAAAAAAATTAAAAACTTACGTTTTTTTAAAAAAAACTCAAAATTCTTATTATTTTTTTTAAATCTGAAGTTCTTGGTACACACATTGGCCAATGTCTGCTTGCTCATCGACTGCGACAAAGTGACTTCAGGTCCGATGAGTCCTTTCGCTGACACCCAAGTCCTCCTTGTCCACCCTACCCCACTACTAAGTGGGCGGACACCATCTAGACCCTAGATCACCTGTAGGCAATGAGGGTGCACATTGCAGTAATGGAGCCAGCCACTCCACACGATACAAAAGAGAAAAAAAACTGCACAGCACTCACAGACAATGTGAACTGGTGCCAGCAGGGATGCTGGGTCAATATACTAGAAAAAAACCTTGCAGCACTCAGCTACTACCAGTGATGTACATATGCTGACAAGCTATATATACATGAGAAAAAATTTAAAAACTTACGTTAAAACTCAAAATTCTTATTATTTTTTTTAAATCTGAAGTTCTTAGTACACACATTGGCCAATGTCTGCTTGCTCATCGACTGCGATAAAGTGACTTCAGGTCCGATGAGTCCTATCGCTGACACCCAAGTCCTCCTTGTTCACCCTACCCCACTACTAAGTGGGCGGACACCATCTAGACCCTAGATCACCTGTAGGCAATGAGGGTGCACATTGCAGTAATGGAGCCAGCCACTCCACATGATACAAAAGAGAAAATAAACTGCACAGCACTCACAGACAATGTGAACTGGTGCCAGCAGGGATGCTGGGTCAATATACTAGAAAAAAACCTTGCAGCACTCAGCTACTACCAATGATGAACATATGCTGACAAGCTATATATACATGAGAAAAAATTTAAAAACTTACGTTAAAACTCAAAATTCTTATTATTTTTTTTAAATCTGAAGTTCTTAGTACACACATTGGCCAATGTCTGCTTGCTCATCGACTGCGATAAAGTGACTTCAGGTCCGATGAGTCCTATCGCTGACACCCAAGTCCTCCTTGTTCACCCTACCCCACTACTAAGTGGGCGGACACCATCTAGACCCTAGATCACCTGTAGGCAATGAGGGTGCACATTGCAGTAATGGAGCTAGCCACTCCACACGATAAAAAAGAGAAAATAAACTGCACAGCACTCACAGACAATGTGAACTGGTGCCAGCAGGGATGCATCCCTGCTGGCACCAGTTCACATTGTCTATGAGTGCTGTGCAGTTTTTTTTCTCTTTTATATATATATCTACTATATAATTGCTGTAGGCACTTCCGTGTCGGACCCCGAAAAGACCGTGGCTTTGTCACTCTGTGACGTCACCACGTGCGAGCAATGGCAGCGAAGCGACCATTGCGAGTCGCTGGCCGAAAATCGAACCAGAGGCTCGGCCACAAAGTTAGCGATTTACCGCTCATGTAGCGCGAGCAATGGCCGCGAGGCCATTGCGAGTCGCTGGCCAAGTTAGCGATTTACCGCTCATGTAGCGCAAGCAATGGCCGCGAGGCCATTGCGAGTCGCTGCCTGAGCCGCCGCACCTGCCGCAAGTCCCCCTATACTTTCTATGGGGATTACCGCAACCGCGCCGCAAGTGTAACGGTTATGCGGCAAACGCGGCAGATGCGGTTACACTTACGGCGCGGTTGCGGTAATCCCCATAGAAAGTATAGGGGGACTTGCGGCAGGTGCGGCAAGTGCGGTTTTGCAGTTAGCGATTTACCGCTCATGTAGCTCGAGCAATGGCCGTGAGGCCATTGCGAGTCGCTGCCTGAGCCGCCGCACCTGCCGCAAGTCCCCCTATACTTTCTATGGGGATTACCGCAACCGCGCCGCAAGTGTAACGGTTATGCGGCAAACACGGCAGATGCGGTTACACTTGCGGCGCGGTTGCGGTAATCCCCATAGAAAGTATAGGGGGACTTGCGGCAGGTGCGGCAAGTGCGGTTTTGCACTTGCGGCAAGTGCGGCCGCGAAAATCTTAAAAAAAATTTAAAAATATTCTAGACACCCGATGTATTTGCATCGGGCTCACAGCTAGTATATATATATATATATATATGATACATAAAAAATAGGAACAGGACTAAAGATAATAAACTGGGCGCAACGCCATCCAAACCAAAATCAAATGGTGTATCAGATAATCAAAAGAAATAGATGGCAGCACTCCTAAAAAAAGAGGTAGAAAAAGGATGGATTTTGGACCAAGTTCAGTATATTAAGTGCTATTCCTGAGTTTTATGTATTGTATTTGATCCTAGAAAATTTGTGCACTGTTTGCTTTATTCAATATAATTTTTTTTGCACTGTTGACTATGGAACATAATAATTATGAACCAGAGACTTTTAGTTATACCTCTGAATATGAAGAACAAAAACGTAAAGGTATTGAGGGTGATACCACATTTTAAGTACTCCATCCATTTCTGATCTTATAAAAAAGGGGGAGACAGAAGCGCACAATAGGGTCTTATGCAATGGTAAAATCGTTTCACAGATAAGGATCCACTCACCTGGTGCAGTTGTGTGAAACACAACAACCCATAAGCACAAATGGGTAGGATCCGATGATTTGCAGCAATCAGCCAGTCACTAGAATTGCATACATAAAAAAGAGAAGTCCGGCTTTCAGGATCACACTGTTCCAGTCCACAGATCACAAGGAGTTAATCCAAGGACCAAGCAGTGATTATAACTTTCTTTTTATTCTAGAAAAATAAAAAAAAAAAACAAAGTTAACTTTGCTCCTGAGGAAGTGTATAGTGTGTACACGAAACGCGTAGAGTTTTCTAGAATAAAAAGAAAGTTATAATCACTGCTTGGTCCTTGGATTAACTCCTTGTGATCTGTGGACTGGAACAGTGTGATCCTGAAAGCCGGACTTCTCTCCTTTCTATATATGCATTTCTGATCTTAAGCATAGATGTCCTGGGCAAATAAAGGCCACCTTTTTTACCTTATTTTTAGGAGTGCTGCCATCTATTTCACATTGTTGACAAGGTAGTCATGTAACACTGCTTGAGAAAGGCTCCATAGGAAAGCTGAAACATAAGGCTATGTGCTCATGTTGGATGCAGCTCCTCCGGACCTGAATGAAGCCGCCGGTGGCCTCAGTCACCCGATGGGAGCTGCTTCCGACCCCACAACATGAAATGAACATGCTGCAGAGGAGCGGAATGCTGGCAACCCACACTGCTGCTAAAAGAATGCTGCGGGCGGGTTAAACCTAGTGAGGATAGGATTTCGTGAAATCCCATCCACTATGCTTGTACTGTACTACGCTGCATTTTGGATGCAGCGGCAAGACGCTATGTCCAAAATGCTGCATAGACTCGTCGTGAGTATGCAGCCTAAGGGATCCTTGTTTGTGGTGTGCTGCCTCCCTTTTATGAATTTTGATGTCTTTCATAGGAAGCTTTGACAGTTTTCTTGGTTGTGTTTTTCTCCTATTTATGCAGTGCTGTTGTCTCATTTTATTTTTATACAGAGATCCCCAAATTTTTGAAGTTGAGAGCCATATTCAGTTCTGAAAGAGAGTTGCAAGCCACATCTAGCTCCCACCCCCCAACAGTAGTGACGCCCAGAGCCCCAATGAACATAAATCTCACCAAGGCAGTGTACTTAGATCCAGGGTTTCCTATCTTATTCCCCACTCCAATCTGCTCTTCTGTATCAGGCTACTTACAAAAGTCACCATCTGGAGACCTGCTCTTCTTAGCTGTTTACTAGACCTAGTGCTTATGGAAGCTGAAAGACATCCATGAGCAGCACATCAGGGGCAAACAAATATGTCTCCCAAACCACATGTTGGGACCCCTGCACTAGATAGACCTCATAAATCATCAATGTTTGTCCAAGAAAACTTTAGAAAATAATGTTTTACTCATGTATGTGTTTTTTTAAACTTTTTTTTTATAACTTTCAAGAGTTGTCATCAATATTCAGCAGAATAATGAAGAGGTACAGCAAAGTTGTTTTTTTTTAATGTTCAAGAAGATTTGTGGTTTTTAATACTGACTTTAATGTTTAATAAATGATTAAGATAAATGCACCGGTATATAATTACATTTCTATGATATATTATATTATGCATCATATAGTATGTTGTATATGATATCATTTATATATAATGCAGTAGATTGTTCAGGAAGTTATTATTAGCCATACTTAAATTTGATAGTCTCACAGCTTTAGGAAGGATCTTAGGCCTTTACGTAGTTTTTTTATTTAAAACTTGCCTATGCAATAAAAAGACCCATTACAACCTACTACAGCATTTATTGATTTACATTGCAGTTAGAGCATGAAACCTACCATATCCAGAACAAGGGACTATATTAGGACCGATGGAAATTTCACGCCCTAAAACTGTTGTTTCCAAGATAATCTATTTTGTAGTGTATCAAATCTGTTTCTACGCTACTTTGTAAGCAGTCAACATTGGTGTTGTCTTTACGTTCCATGCATGTTTTCTGCTTTGAAAAGGGAGAAAGAACAGATTGCCCCGGTATAATGTGTTCTGGCAATTACTGCACAGCTCCTACTGTGAGGGAAGCCACTGCTTGCTGATGCATAAAACCACCCAGCTATCCAGGGCCCAAACAAAAGCAGATCTTCTTTTCTGTGTGTGAATTGAAGCATGTATTGACATATTGGCTGGGGTGCTAGCCCATTACAATTCAAGTGGAGGACAAAAAGAGATATAGAAACTGAAAGACGTAAAATGGGATCTGACAAGTGATGTGGATGAGCTGTTTTGACTACCTGGTCACATAATTCATCACAACATCTTTGGTCTGGTGGGTTTTTGGGCTTTTCTCATCTAAGAAATGATTCACTTCTGTAAGACATTCTCAGTAATGTGAAACTATTTCTTTGAAAAGTCGAAAAATGACAGAGCTTCTGTATCAGGAGAATTATTGAAAGTGTACTGAACTGTGTAAAAGTAAAAACAAGAAATAAATAGCTGCTCTTGAGTGACAACTAACTTTTGCGCCAGTTCATTTTTTGTGACCGCTGGCATGTAATGGAACATTTATTGCCAGATACATATTTGAATGCCGGGGTGTATTTTCCTGGATATTTATTCATAAATGTTGTAATGGAGTAAAATACCAGACACGGTAAAGAGCCTAGAATATTTTTGCATGAGTACAATACAAAAAGCAAACAGAACAGCGGTGGCACTATGGGGCAGAGTCACAATGACTTATGATCCTAATTACTCAATGATATAATTACTCTAGAAGGTTTTGTTATAGAAATTAATTCTTCATTATTTTAATATATGCAGAAACTAATCTGTATGGTACGGTAATAATAAATGGAGGTTGAAAACATGATGGAGATTAGGTAACATAAAGACTCACAGAAAACATATAGACTTGTCGACACATAAAGCCCACAAAATCATTAGATCATAGTTAGCTGAACCCAACGATTTTAGAGGAACTCTCACATATAAATTTAAGGCATTTAAAATGGGAACACTAGATTGTTTTTGTTTTCTCCAAAGAGGTAAACCCTTCTTCACACTGAAAATGCATCAACATGCCTCCAAGCAGACAGTCGTCATAGCTGTTGGCTATTTGAGCATTTGTCCAAAAGCCAAATACAGTATTTGTGTACAAATACAAGAGGGGTGGGGGACACGAGGTGCAATAGTGCCCTATCACTAGAGACACTTAAGATGTAAAGGTGGTGCTATGTATCCACTCACCTGATTCAGTTGTGGTACCCACAACTGGTTTAAAGAGCATCAGTGATCAAGCTGCTGCAGGACCTCCACTGACCACACGCACGTGGTGCTGTCCAGAAAATGTTGGGAAAGAAGAGGTGTACCACGGTCTGACTCCCATGTGAGTTTTCTTTGGACCTAGCAGCGCGGACCGTGGTACACCTCTTCTTTCCCAACATTTTCTAAATACAGTATTTGGGCTCCTCTACTGAATATGTTGTATGGATGCTTATATGTGACTAAGCACACACAATACAGCTGCTGGCACAAGAGACCAATTCAAAGGAAAAGGTTTTAAGTTAAAGCCCACATGTTGTTTTTTTGTCCTACAGTCTAAACGATATTATATATACAATATATATATATTTATTTGCAGTGTTGAGCTCAATATTTATGCAGTATACAAAACCTGTTCTCTCCATGTTGTATGTATATATCAGACAAAGGAGCCCACACTAGCCCTGTATTACACTTGCAGCATACCACATATTGCCCCTGTATTAGAACCTGTGCCTCACATGTCCCCTGTATTACAGCCGTTCATAGCTCCTGTATTACAGCCTTTGCCCACATATAGTGATTGTATTACACCAGGAGCCTACACATAGCACCTGTAAGACACCAAGAGCCCACACATAGCCCCCTGTATTAGAGCATGAACTCACACATAGCCCCTACATTAAAGCCTGTGGTCACACAGAGCCCCCAGATTACACCAGGAGCCCACATATAGCCCCTGTACTACAGCCTGTGCCCATACATAGCTCCTTTATTATACCAGGAGCCTACACATAGCCCTTGTATTACAGCCTGTGCCCACACATAGACCCTGTATTACAGCCTGTGCCCACACAAAGACCCTGTATTATACAAGGAGCCCACACATAGCTCCCGTATTAAAGCCCGTGCCCACACATAGCCCCAGTCTTACAGCCTGTGCCCACACCTAGCCCCTGTATTAAACCAGGATCCCGCACATAGCCCCTGTATTACACTTGCAACCTGTGTGCCTCAGCAGAGAGAAGCCAAACATTGTTAATCCACTCCATTTTTGTTCAAGCTAAGAACAGTTAGTTACAGTCAGGCAACACCAGGGACTTCTATATATTTGGATAGATAGATAGATAGATAGTGAGGGAGGGAGAAGAGAGAGAGTTAAATGTTCACCATACTTTCAAACAACTTGATCTCTATTAATAATGTGCTATAAGGGCAATTGGAAATCATTTCAATCTTGAACCTTTTTTGTGTTACTTCCCTAAAAAGAACAAAAAAAACTCTTCTTCGTGACAGTTTTGGTTTGTTCACATGTATTTACTCCATATTTTTAGCTCTGCATAGAATCGACTCACCAATGATTGGCAGCTTTCTGCCTATGCACAGTGTACACATAAAGATGCTAATCAGTAGTGTGGACCCTATTATACATATCTCAGCATTCAAACAATTGCTAGATCGGCAGTTGAAAAAAACTGTGATTTTATTAAAACTGCAGCACCCAGTAGCAAGTGACACATCACTGGAATCAGGGTCTCTGCTCCTACATCATGCTCCTTTCAGATGGGACAGCAAAAATCTGGTGACAAATTCCTCTCAAATCCATTGCTAAGATTCAATAGATACAAAAAATGTTCATACAATTTACCTACTGTAATGAAAAAAAAAAATATACAAATATGATGACATATGGGTTATAGATATCAGTACAGAACGGCACCTGTATGGGTTAAAAAGGGTGTTCAAGGGTAGACATTCATGACAATGTAGTACTTAGATAATGGAGATAGTTCAAGCTCTTGTAAGATACACTACTGTCGCTCTTTCTTGCTTCAAATTTTATTTCTTATGTGTCTATATTTTCTAAACACTTGGAAATAATATAATTGACACAGCCGAACGTCTGGGTCTACACAACCTCAGGCATCGTGTTTAAGGACATGAAAAGGGCTGCACAATTGCAGTCAGTAATTGATTTACACACATCATTCTCCAACCTACATGACATATGTTGAACTGTTCAAGATGCACAATACATTGGGAGAGAATGCGATGTTGTAAAGACCTTAGATGTAAGATCATTTATATATTGTGATGTTATGAAACAGTGGTTCAGGCCACAGCCTTCAAGGCCTATTACTAAATTAATAGCAGAAGCTGCACATATAGCCAGGGTGACAGAGCCAGCCTCCGCATTAAAGTGCATACAGAACGTGTCAAAATCAATAAGGCTACAACCAAATCTATAATGACAAACGGCAAACGCAGAGTGCCAATAGCCAACAAGTTATAAATCTTTAGTAAGTCACAAAGAAAGCACTGCTAAATGAGTGGCAATAATAAATCTCACTAGATAGTGGGAACATGCCATCATTAAAGCACCACTAAAGTGGTGCTTTTAATCTAAGCTCCTGACCCCATTCTTAAACTCACCCTCCGGTATTTTCACTTTTTATCGGAGTTGCTCCAATCCCACGGTACTGTTGAGTCAAACACTCTCAATTCAACTCCATTGTTGACAGAATAATGCCAAAACGAGGCCCTCATAGACTTGCGTTAAGTGACCTCCGCCATGTTTCATTAAACTCTAGAACAACCGGCAGGTCACAAACTGCCTGACACTGACAGCTACTGAGCCTATAAAAGGTGTAGATGGGGGACAGTGAGCATAAGACCAGGGTAGGGACGTTAGATTAACAGCATCCCTCCAGCGGTAAAATAAAATAAAAATACTGGACTTTGCTGTATGTCAAAGACTGTGATAGATAGCAGTTAGTAGGAATAAGAAATTAAAGTACAGCAATACATTAACGTAATCAAAAAGAAAAAAATTATCCCATGATTAGCTGCCCTATGTATCATTGTATCTTCTGCTTATCTATGTCTGGTATGGGACAATGGTCAGGGAACCATTTACATACATACTGTTTGTACTTTCAAGTGGTAGACCTATAGAAATAACAGCACTTTATGCTTATAATCTCACTGTTTTCATCTCCCTTAAAGGGCCATTCTACAGTAGAGTTGTTTTTATATTTCCCAGCACCGGATCAGTATTACTAATGTATGTTCCAAACCCACAGTAAAATACCTGCTGCCGTCTTCTGCTCTTCCCTTTGTGCTTTGATCCCATTTCACCATCTTGTGACTGCAGCTCTTGATTGACCAGATGTCACAGCTAACAATCATAACTCTTAATGTTTCTATGAGAGCCTATACTGTTCAAGACTAGATTGGGAGTGACAGCAAATACTAAGCGATCCAGCCTGTCACAACTAGCAGAACAGGATCAGACCTGTGTGAGAACAGAAGAAGAAAGCAGCTAGTATTAATTCCACTACTGGCAGAGAACAAATATTATTAGTAATAATCTGCAAACATTTTTGTATCTGGCTGTTTATTACTTGTTCTGTTATTTTTATTCCCTCTCCATTTCTGACATATAGCCCTTATTAACTGTATATGGAATCTAGTTTTTTTAGCCAACTGGGGCCTCAAGAAGACTATAATAAAGAACAATCATTCTACTTTGTTAAAAAGAACTAGATTTCCATTTGAATTAAAGGGACTCTGTCAGCAGGTTTTGTTACCTCTTCTGAGAGCAGTATGATGTAGGAAAAGAGACCCTGAATTCAACCATTTATCACTTAGTTTGCTGGGTGCAGAATTTGTGATACAAGCAATTCTTAGCATGTAGCAGAGCTGAGAAAGCTGTCCCCACCCAAACAGGCTCTCTATGTGCAATGTCTTTAGACAGTGAGCTTCTTTTCAGAGAAGGGGTGTGGTTGCAATGGGTCTGGTGGCTATTCTCCCTTACAATCATTGCTCTCCATAGTATTTGCAATATTGAGGCACCATATTGCAGACTATAGGATGTGTATAGCTCTACAACTCTCTGCCACATGCATTTAAGCTTCAAAGCTGGTTCACACGGTGAGATTTTCCAATGTGTTTTCCAAGTGCAGTATAAAAGCAGTGTTGTACTGTATGAGCACATTAAATTTGACTTCTATATTATTTGCACGTGCTGCTTATTTTTTTTATAGCACCTTTGACTCGTCAATGTATTCTTTTCAAATCTGCAGCATGTCAATTTTTTCCATATTTTTGCAGTATTTTTCACACATTCAAACAAATTGGGAAAAAAAACAAGTAAAAATGTATAAACAACGTGCTATGTTATGCAGCAGACAACGTATTGTTTGTTTGTAAGAGAAAATCTGCTGCAAATACTAAACTTGTGCACGTACCCCCAGGCTGTAGGCTCTAAAGGGGAGTTCACACGTCGCGATATCGCAGTCAATTCAATGTAAAAGTCACGTGGTTCGATCGTTGGACCGAATATGTTCCATGCGTTGTATGGGTGTGACTCCAATACGATGCAGGAACAATGTCAATGCGATATCGGGTCGAATGGCGTGTATTCAATGCCACGATATGAAGGAGATTGGAGCCGATCGTGCTGTAATCGCCAATTCGATGCGATTTGATACGTCACCATTTCACATCCATGATTAAACTATGCGATCTGGGTTGGGAGGCGGAGACATCGCATCGACGTTGTATTCCGATATCGCAGCGTGTAAACATTCTATGCGACGCGGAGAACGTGCACTAATGCGCGCTCACGCGCCATTGAGTTGCGATATCGAAACGATATCGCGGCGTGTAACCACCTAAGAATGTTCTTGGCTCATTATAGTTATACTGTACTCTTTAATTGCTTCACCTGAATTCCAAAGCACTCTGGTATATGCCAGTGCTATAAAAATGAACCTTTTGGGACCATTACCATATCTGGCTGAAGAATTGAATGGGTGTCAAATATTCCAGCACACACCATTCTACATAGCACTTTCAGCATTACACAGTTCTCAATCTATTACTCCAGTTGACCAAACGGTAGAGAAAAATGATATTCAGTATATTGAGATGCTTCAGAATACCTGACTATTTACCCAGAAAGCTCATATTATGCACTCCGGTAAGAAAGCCGGCTGGTTTCCTTATCCATTGTCAGATTTGATTACCCATCAGTGAATTGTTAAACTGTCATCTGCAATCATGTATAGTGCGCTGGCATCTCCTCCATCAAAGCTTATATATGTGCAGTCGGTATTCTTGAAACCATGCGTGCTATGACTTATTTTCTGTGTAACTCGGCTATCACTGCCCACCGTTTGCTGTCATTACTTATAGACTACTGCCTTTTACAAAGGTATCCTCCTCACTGCTGGAGGGACATGAAGCTCTAAAGAGCTCAACTCTCGAAATAAGACAAAATAGTTTCTGACAATGCCCCCATTTTGCTATCCCTCTGTGTTCTTTGGCCGTAGGCAACATTATTTTTTTTTTTTGAGCATGGATCATAATTCCATAGGATTGTTCAGAAACTTTGGGCGCTCCAATCATAAATTCATGGCATGTATTAAATTGAAATGTGTATTAGTAATTCATTTCTAGACAGAAAATGTAATATTTTATTAGGCCTAAAAAAAGTCTTTGTATTCTTCTATATTGTACAATTGTATATTTCTATACCTACAGTAATATTATTCATGTGTTATTTCGGAAAATATGCCTAAAGTCACGTCAATGTGTGGTTCTTGAGATTCTTATCTTCCCTAAAAGAAATACATTACCAGTTCCCTATTTTATATGTGAAAAGGGGTACATATAAAATAAGTTCAATAATCATGAACAATAGAAGGCACAGACTGGTACAGGAGGAGAGAGGACCCTGCTTCCGAGGGCTCACAGTCTACACGGAAGGTCCAATCTGTGATTTTCTGTAGGTATTTGTGTAAGGTCTTGTCACAGTTACTGGGGATTGAGGAATCATCAGGTTGTGACTTTGCATAAAAGAGACATAACTTGAGATACTGCATTAAGATATCACTGACCAAAAATACAAGAAATATTCATCCAGTGTAAACCCTTACCTTGGCATACAAATAATCCACAACCTGTCTCATCCGTACATCTGTGGTTTGGTCTCCCGGTACTCAACTCCAAGTAACCTCCAATCATCACAAGATCTCCTTCTCTACTCCCCTCTTATCTCTTCTTCCCACAATCCATGCAAAATTTCTCCTGTGCATCCCCCATACTCTGAAACTCTCTGCCCCAACACATCAGACTCTAACTTACCAAGGAAACCCTCAAAAGGAACCTGAAGACCCACCTTTCCAACAAGCCTGCAATTTGCAGTAACCCGCACAACCTATTCTACCTTCACCTACTCTATCCTCACCCAACCCTTGTTGACTTTGAGTCCTAGTGGGCAGGTTCCTATCTCCTCACCTACTATATCTTCACCCATCCCTTGTAGACTGTTTGCCCCTTGGGCAGGGCCTCTCTCCTGCTATACAAGTGTGTACCTTGTATTGTAATTGCTTTTATTATGTATACCACTTTTCACATGTAAAGAGCCATGGAATAAATGGCACTATAATAAAAATTATTATATAATAATAATAATAATAATAAATTAATAATAATCCAGCATGAGCCACTTTAATACATTTGGTGCAGTAAAAGTTTTGTATGCCTAAATATATGACAGGCTTAGTATATTTGCCAATTCTGTTATACATAGTGGATGGCTAAGGGGGTGTGGCGCCCCTGTGACCAGGGTGGCCACAGGTAGGAACTGCAGCCAGGAGATGGTAACAGTTTGTATATCAAATACCTCCAAAACCACATCCACTGACATAGACCCAATCCTGAGCCTGGGACTTTAGGCAGGCAAGGGGTAGTAGGGCCAGTTATAAGTGGGTGAGGTGTAGTCATGAGAACGGACCAGTATAAAAAGGAGAAACAGGAAGTAGTTAGCCAGTAGGTGGGTGCCGAGCAGCCAAGACAAGTGGGCCACTGAGAGCTGAGAGGAAAAGACCAGTAAAGACAGAGTGACCAGTAAAGACAGGAACAACAGAAACCGGACCGGTGCCTACGGGTCCGAGGAAGACGGTAGTACTGACAAATTACTGACAGGACAGACTCTCCTGAAGTACCCGGGAAGTTACAAGGGTAGAAAAGAGCCCGGTGATCCCTTGCAAGACAGGGACACCCAAGGCTAGGCTGGGACCAGAGTGTTGGCTCTGAGGGGAACTGAAGTCTCATACCAGCTCCCCAGACAAACTGACGGGGAGCACAGATTCCAGATCCGTGTTCCCACTACAGGGTTGGGGGCATAGCAGCAACTAGGAGGACCCGGCTTACCGCCCATACACTTAGGAGGAAGGTACATTTAGGGACCGAGCTGCTGCTCGCAATCCACCCAGAAGAAGAGAGAGAGAATCAGCCTGAAAGGACATATAGAAAGAGTGAGCGATCTTAGAGTGACAACCTGGCTGCAGAGGGTTCAAATGTTACCGGAGTCCATTGTGTAAAGCTGTTAGAACTGACTGTACCTGCACTGTGTGACTTGGAAGAATTGGAAAGTAACCGGTGAACCTGCTTCAGTGTCGTGTCTGATTCCAGGTATACAGAACTGTCAATCCACATTTTCCCCTGTCAGGAGCTGTCCGACCTGCGGCGGGCTTATCCACCTGGCTGCAGCATCTATCCATCCTACTGACAGAAGTACACTGCAGCGGTGGTCACCTCATTAACCGCAACCCGTGGGTGGCGTCACGACAAACTCACCTGTAAATATTCCCCCATTTATTGCAGAACCCAGGACACGGTCCAGACCAAGACCGCCGTGACATCCTCATCAGTACCCCGGTCCGTACCGAGCACCCCGTCCCAGTGGGCTCCACAACCTGGCGTCACGAACAGGATCTACTGTGCCCGGTAAACCGGGCATTGTGTGCTGTGATTAGTGACTGTTGTGAATCTGCCACCATTGATGAGCGCGCCGCAAAATGAATTTGAACTGCGCCACAGAGACTGTAATTTTTAAATTCCGCCATTACAGAGCGTGCGACGCACGGGAAGAAAGAAAACGCTCACACTCTGACGTCATCTGGTGGAAGAAGAGGGTCCCTGTCCCACTGCGAAATCCAAGATGGATCCAGTCCAATAGAACCGGATTCAGTGTGCCTAAAAGCTGAAAAGAAAGGCCCACCCTGGCTCCCGTTTAACTTCGGGGGAGCCAGCCATCAATCCTAAGGAAGAACCTCTGCCTCAAATTGTAACAGCCAATGAGGATACAGGAAACTGGAAGTAGTTAGCCAATAGGCGGGTGCCGAGCAGCCAAGACAAGTGGGCCAGTGAGAGCTGAGAAGAAAAGACCAGTAGAGACAGACTGACCATTAAAGACAGGAACAACAGAAATCGGACCAGTGCCACCGGGTCCGAGGAGACAGTAGCGCTGACAAATTACTGACAGGACAGACTCTCCTGAAGTACCCGGGAAGTTACAAGGGTAGAAAAGAGCTCGGTGATCCCTTGCAAGAGAGGGACACCCAAGGCTAGGCTGGGACCAGAGTGTCAGCTCTGAGGGGGACTGAAGTCTCATTCCAGCTCCACAGACAAACTGACGGGGAACACAGATTCCAGATCCGTGTTCCCACTACAGGGTTGGGGGCATAGCAGCAACTTGGAGGACCCGGCTTATCGCCCATACACTTATGGGGAAGCTACATTTAGGTACCAAGTTGCCAATCTGCAATTCACTCAGAAGAAGAGAGAGAGAATCAGCCTGAAAGGACATATAGAAAGAGTGAGGGGTCTCAGAGTGACAACCTGGCTGAGAGGGTTCAAATGTTACCAGAGTCTATTGTGTAAAGCTGTTAAGAACTGAACTGTACCCTGAACTGTGTGACTTGGAAGAGTTGGAAAGTAAACCTGGTGAACCCTGCTTCAGTGTCCGTGTCTGATTCCAGGTAATCAGAACTGTCAATCCACCATTTTACCCTGTCAGGAGCTGTCCCGACCCGCGGCGGGCTCATCCATCTGGCTGCAGCATTCAACCATCCTCCTGACAAAAGTACACTGCAGCGGTGGTCCCCTCATTGACCACAACCCGTGGGTGGCATCACGACAAACTCCCCTGTAAATATTCCTCTATTTATTGTGGACCAAGACCGATTACCCCATCCCAGTGGGCTCCACAGGGGAATCACTTATGGTACCTTTACACGCCGCCACCGAAAGGTAGAAACCGCCAGGCATCGGACACAATTGTGCCTTTTGCCTTGAAAAGACCGCGAAGTGGGGCGTGTAATTCAGGAAGTTCCTTCCTGCGTCTTTGGATACCTGAGTTTGAGCCGTGCTCAAAAACAAGCAGGCATAATCCCTTTGGTGGCGGCATGTAATCCGGGCAAAGGCAAGGTATTTGTGTGCCCTAGTGAATTCCCTGGGGCGTGCCACAGCGTCATGTATACCACGCCCCATCAGCTATCATTGGTCGGGGCTACTGTGTAACCATTGGCTATCCCTGTACAGGGCGCCATATTCAGCGAGCTGACCAGTCACACTAGACATTTGCAATGGCGTCATGTATTAGCCAGCCTTCTTGCGCTGGCTGGCCAATCATGATGCTATTGCATTGTCCAATCACCGTACGAGCGTCGAATAATACACAGCTCTGGCACGCCTATGTACTTACGCCGCACAATATGTACGCCCATATTCCCTTGTGGTGGCGGCGTGTAAATCAGGGAAGGTATTCCACAGAAGGTAACCCGCGGCACCCGTCGGCACTTCCGGGGAACAAAAATACCTTCTGTGGAGCACCTTGTGGCGGCGTGTATATGCAGCATCAGGCACCATTAGCAACCGTTGAAAACGCACGCGTGCACATGCAGTGTCTGCCTGTTGCTGCCCTCTGTGGTGGCGTGAGAGGTACCATAAGGGGGAACTGAAAAATGAGCAAGCAAAAAATCTCCCTGACCTCCCCTTCTTCCAAAAGTTATAACTTATTTCTTGTTTCATAGCCATATGATGGCTCATTTTTTACAGAACAAGTTATAGTTTTGAATGACCCTATTTATTTAACCAAAAATGCATAGGGAAATGTAAAAAAAATTCAAGTAGTCAAATGGTAAAAATACCTGCAATTCTGCCATTAGTTTTTGGGTTTTGTTTTTATGCTCTTGATGACCTGTCAATATGATTTTCCCGGTAAGTACAATAAAGATACCAAATTTGCATAGTTCTTTACATTTGTATTTTTAAGTGGAGAAAAACATTCTAAAAATATGTAAAAATATAAACAACTTGGTTTGGGTCATTATTTTGTGAAATCTGCAACTTTTATATTTTCCCATCAAGGGACTTGGGACATGTGTGTGAGGCTTTATTATTTGTCTGGTGAGCTGATGTGTTACTGATATAATTTTGGAGCACATTCACTGTTTTAACCGAATTATTAGAAATCTTGTTTTTTTTAATTTTTTATGGCATTTGCCACATGAATGTCATATTTGGGTAGCTCACACTTATTTGGATGCAATGATGCTAAGGGTACCGTTACACGTCGCAATATTGTTCCGATATCGCATACAATTTCACGCATGTTTTTGGCACTTCTCCAAGATCGCATAGGAGATGTCCAACAGGGAGATATCGGCAGGCAATGCAACTAGGATGTTGTACGCAACTTTTGTGCGCTGGGTATGAGCAACCCAGGGTCTGAGCATTAACATTGGAGTGAATAGGGGAAGTTGCGTTCAACATCGTAGTTGCGCCATCACACAGCACCATCATGTCAGATCGCATATGCAACATTGTACGGTTGAAGGGCTTGCACAATCTTCTTGCAATATCGTTCCTGCGATTTATTGCAGTCGCATTGCCCTGTTACACGATACAACGCACGAACGATATCAACTGCAACTAGCACACCACGTGAAAAAAAGTTTAAATATTTCCCACAGCTCTATGACTCACGCTTCCATTCTTTCTCTCATACAGAGATGTCCAAACTTATTTTATTAGGAGGCCAGATGGTTATATTTGAAAACAAATGGCTCATTGCCGAATCCTCCTCATCATCTATGTAACAAATGATTTCATGTACTTGAAATGAGCATTAAAACCCATTTCTCCTGTGTACAAGAAGCTGCTAATTAAGAAATAGAATTAATCAGAGGTATATTAAATATTGCACAGCAAACACAAGCATAGTTCTGCCTTCCCCCTGGAGATAAAGACGCTACAGAATTGTATCTTCTTGTCCTCATGACTCATCAGGATTAAAGACCCAATAAGTTTACTCATAAAACTTGCTTCTTAGATGGCAGCCAAGTATCAACACTATAATCTCTTCACAATTAGTAGCCTGTCAGCAGCCGAAAGCAAACACAAAATGAAGCGAGCGGCATCCAATAATGACAGCATTCTTCGGGAGTAATGTAATTCCTAATTAATAATGATTTAATAGGCCAGCCCAGATGCATTGTTGATTTACATAAAAGGAGATGCAACATTAAAAGACTCAAGCTTCTAATTAGGGCACATAGAGCATCTAATTAAAGAGAGAAATGTATAGGAAGGTTGTGGGGATCTCTTATATCACATGTTGCTTGTCAGACTAATTAACCAAGCTACTGTACCTATCTGGGAAAACTGTCTTTGTTCTCACTCTTGATAGAGTTGAAGTAACAGATGTGGGTTTTGATCATTTTGGAATTTCTTCAACGTATGGTAAATTGTGCCGGTGTTTTAGGTTTAGTTAGCGAGTGCGGACGATGTATTCTTTTACTTATGAATGACTTCTTACGTAAATCTCTGAGGGCTCGTTCAATGAATCAGCGTGAAGGGGGATGGATGGAGGAGGAATAGGAGGAGAAGGAGGGAGGACAGCAGGCTGAGGCTCAGACACTGATTGGTGTGTCTTTTTTAAATTGTGTTCTTCACTTCTCAGTGAAAGTTGCCGGCATCACAAGTGAAAATTGGACACTAAGAACTAAAACCAATAAATTGCTGATGTGCTGCATTGTTTTTTTATTACAGCAGCTGAAGCATCGTGCGTTCACCAAGGATCTCTATTTCAGCAAGAGTTTGGTCCCAAGGAAAGAGGTATGATAATACTATTTTTATAATAACACATAGATGGACGACTGAATTATATAGGCAATTGAATTTTTAGGGCACTAGCCCATGAGAAGTTGTACAACTGACCATGTATGCTTGATTGCTGTGTTTACACGTGCAGCAAAGGTGACTTGGCATTTTAATCTTTGGCTTGTCATTTAACAGCAGTCCTATGCAAAATGTAAGCAGTCCTATGCAAAGGTAGCAGGCAAAATGATAAATTTAAGTCTGAAACTTCTGTAAGTTGTAATAGATCAGACAAAAACATTTACATGTTCTGTCCACTTGGAGAACTAGGTTAGTATATGTTATCTTCAATACTGCTGTTGCCATTTGACAGTTGATAAAGTTACGCATGGTATTTAATAACTTGTGTTTCTTTTTTAATAGACTCAATTTAATGAAATGATTCACATTACAATGACAGCATGTGCCTTTTGTATAATCAGTAAATGTCCATGTGATTTTGGAAACACCAAATTATGGAGACACAGTAGAGGTGGATGGGTTCTTTGGTGAAGAGTAACTTGGCCATTGTCATAACTCTCTAGAGCAGCTCTTTTTTTAGGAAAGTGAGCTGCAGTTTTTAACAAATAGCTGAATTCAATTCAAAGGGAATAGGGATTACATGGAATAATTTATACTTAACCTGTTGCTGGATCCACATCTGAATTTTTGCTTGATAAAGCTACATTGAAAATGGTAGTGATGTATTTTCAATAAAAGCTATGAGTTTAGATAATTGTTGCAGGTCTACTTGTCGCACCATACCGTTTATAAATATTAAGTATATTGAGATATCATAATGACTAAATGGCCACCTCATCTCTGCTTCTCCTGATTAATTCATATGTGCTATATCAGAAAACGTGTGTAAAATACCTATCTACTCTATGTGCTACTAAGTCAATGAAATTGTGTTTCCCCAAGTCCCCCATACGGTTCACCAAAAAGTTGAGATGTGGACAAGAGTTGCTAAACTGACTTTTCAACAATAACTAGAGCACAATTCAGCTCTGGATTCTTTAATAAGACAATTAGGAGACTTCTCAGTCTCTCCAGTATATTTTCTTCCTTGGGTTTAATTTCCTTCTCACCTCTTGTGACAGTATGATGGAAAAGGTTGCTTCTGTTATCTTTCCCAGGCTTGAATAATGAGGCTGATTGTTTTCCATTCATGTACACGTAATGTCGATTTACTATGCTGAGAAGGGAGAAAACACTTCCCCTGAAATACTAATTGGGATTAAAAATGTTGCTTTGCTTGAGGGGATGTTGGAGAGCAGATATCCCACTTAAATTACATCCCATTACATCGGAGATTCGGATATTTCAAAACGGAATTACTTGTTATGTGTATACTGTACTTAAATCAAATAAGCACATCATTACTTTCTTTTATGTATATATGTGCTTTTGACTATGAACCCAAGCTCCAAGGCAGAAATTAATGAGAAAGTGTTGCTTCACTTCTATGCTGAAATCCAGATTATTAATTGGATTCATTTCAAATAGCTGCAGGGAAATTGCAATGGGTATCTGTTCTGTATTTCCAACACACCCTCTAACAAGGTATCAATGAGGTTGTCCCTTTTCATTTGCTAAGGCACAGAAGCCATCTGAATACAGTACAAAGCAGCAATGCTGTTGGTTGTGTGAATAGAGGACTGGGTCCTCGCTCAGGGTGATCATGTCACAGCTTCTCTTTGAAGCAAATTCACTGTTCCAAAAAGTGTCTACTTGCACAGCAGAGGGAGGGGGGCACGTGAAGCGTTCCGTGCCAAGTGCCCATTCACACACGGCTGAGCTCGCTCATACACAACTTAGGGAGTCCGTTTTATTTCCTACAGGACAAAAGACTTTGAAGAGGCTGGTGTTCTGAAAAAGACCCCATTCCTTGTGTTGTAATATTGGAACAAAGAAGCAGCTTTTTCCACTTTTGCTCAGAATTTCAGATCTAGTAATGTATAAAAAGCTGGTCTGATGAACCTTTCATCTATTTAAAATGTCATTTCTTTCTGCGCCACTTTAGACTAAACTTTCCTAAGAGTAATTACACCTAGACGTCAATACTTGCTTATGCTACGCTGCTGTATAGTAACATGTAATCGCTGGATTTAAAACACAGATTATAATAGACTAGTAAAAAGGCCCGATGCAATTGCATCGGGAGCGTGGTGAAATGAATTGTGTGCATCCTTAGATGTGCTAACAGGAACAGTAAACATGCATGACACGCTTTGCGCTTGTGAAAAAAGCATAGTTTTTATTTACATTTGTAAAATAAGGGCAAAACATCATACTGTAAGGTAATAGTGACAGAAAAATAATCTACATAAGTTAATTGAGTATATACAGGTAGCTCTGTGGGTATCAGAGTATACAGTGAGCTGCGTGGGTAGCAGAGTACACAGGCGGCTGCGTGGGTAACAAAGTATATACAGGTATGTGTGTGGGTCGCAGAGTATACAGGCAGCTGCGTGGGTAGCAGAGTATACAGGCGGTTGCGTGGGTAGCGGAGTATATACAGACGGCTCTGTGGGTAGCAGAGTATACAGGTGGCGGCCTGTGTAGGAGAGTATATAGAGGCAGCTCTGTGTGTAGCTGAGTATACAGGCTGCTGCGTGGGTAGCAGAGTATATACAGGCAGCTCTGTGGGTAGCACAGTATACAGCCGGCTGTGTGGGTAGCAGAGTATATACAGGTGTCTCTGTGGGTGGCAGAGTATACAGGCAGCTGCGTGGGTAGCAGAGTATACAGGCGGTTGCGTGGGTAGCGGAGTATATACGGGCGGCTCTGTGGGTAGCAGAGTATATACAGGCAGCTCTGTGGGTAGCACAGTATACAGCCGGCTGCATGGGTAGCAGAGTATATACAGGTGTCTCTGTGGGTGGCAGAGTATAGAGGCAGCTGCGTTGGTAGCAGAGTATATATAGGTAGCTCTGTGAGTAGCAGAGTATACAGGCGGGTGCGTGGGTAGCAGAGTATATACAGGTGTCTCTGTGGGTCACAGAGTATACAGGTAGCTGCGTGGGTACCAGAGTATATACAGGTAGCTCTGTGGGTAGCAGAGTATACAGTCAGCTGCGTGGGTAGCAGAGTATATACAGGCAGCTCTGTCAGTAGCAGAGTATACAGCCGGCTGCGTGGGTAGCAGAGTATATACAGGTAGTTCTGTGGGTAACAGGTTTGTGGGTGTGATGGTGACCTTAATGGGCGTCCTGGTGGGTGGAGAGGTGATGTGACGTAATGGCTGTCACCACTGACTTCTTGTATGAGAGCTGCATACTTCCAGAGTGGAGGAAATCGTGGCGTGTCCTTGGTGTGAGGTAAATTTCGTGAAGGCGCATGCACGGTGAGGGATGGTTACTGCGCTCGTGCGGCTGTGAATGGCGTCGTAACTGTGGCTGGCGTGACTGCGGCTTACGGTGGGTCTCGAGCGCGCCATCGCTCTTGGGGCTGTGAATGGTGACGTAAGCGTTGGGGACGTGACTGTGGCTGGGGGTGGCGCAGAAGTGTGCCAGCGCTCGCGGGTCTTAGTCTGTGAATAGCGGCTCGCGAAGGCGCTGAGCGCGATCGCTGAGGACGGTGCCGCGGTGCATGGCGGAATAGCAGCACAACATTGGTGATTAAATATATAGATACCTACAGCGGTGTGAGTGTGCAGCGATGCAGAAATCCAGGATGGGGGCCGGGGACAGCGGGAAGGTGCGGGCAGGAGGGGGCCGGGGAAGAGCGGTCGGGTGCGGCCAGGAGGCGGCCGGGGAAGAGCGGTCAGGTGCGGGCAGGAGAAGGCTAGGGAACAGCGGGCGGGTGCGGGCAGGAGGGGGCTGGTGAAGAGCGGGCAGGAGATGGCTAGGGAACAGCGGGCGGGTGCAGGCAAGAGGGGGGCCCGTCCTGGCCGCACTTAAACACTGTTCCCGGACGTCATCCTGCGTGCAGCAGAGTGCTTAGCAGAGTATACGGGGCTCATTGGTTAGCAGAGTATATGGGGGTTGAGTGCTTAGCAGACTTGACGGCGGCTCATTGGTTAGCAGAGTATACAGGGGCTCATTGGTTAGCAGAGTATACGGGGGCTGACTGGTTAGCACAGTATACGCTGGCTCAGTAGTTAGCACTGTATACAGAGCCTCAGTGGTTAGCACTCTACAGTGGCTCAGTGGTTGGCACTGTATATTGTTTGTCAACAATTAGAACAGTAATGTGGCTCAATGGTTAGCACTGTATATGGTGGCTCAGTGGTTAGCACTGTATACGGTGGCTCAGTGGTTAGCACTGAATATGGTGGCTCAGTGGTTAGCACTGTATATGGTGGCTGAGTGGTTAGCACTGTATACGGTGGCTCAGTGGTTAGCACTGTATACGGTGGCTCAGTGGTTAGCACTGTATATGGAGGCCGAGTGGTCAGCGCAGGATGGAGGCAGAGTGGTCAGTGCAGGATGGAGGCAGAGTGGTCAGTGCAGGATGGAGGCAGAGTGGTCAGTGCAGGATGGAGGCAGAGTGGTCAGCGCAGGATGGAGCCAGTGGTCAGCGCAGGATGGAGCCAGAGTGGTCAGCGCAGGATGGAGGCTCAGTGGTGAGCGCAGGATGGAGGCTCAGTTGTGAGCGCAGGATGGAGGCTCAGTGATGAGCGCAGGATGGAGGCTCAGTGGTCAGCGCAGGATGGAGGCTCAGTGGTCAGCGCAGGATGGAGGCTCAGTGGTCAGCGCAGGATGGAGGATGAGTGGTCAGCGCAGGATGGAGGCTGAGTGGGGAGTGCAGGATTGAGTGGTCAGCGCAGGATGGAGTGGTCAGCAGACGAAGGAGGGTGAGTGGTGAGCGCAGGATGGAGGGCTCAGTGGTCAGCGCAGGATTGAGGCTCAGTGGTGAGCACAGGATGGAGTGGTCAGCAGAGGATGGAGGGCTCAGTGGTCAGCGCAGGATTGAGGCTCAGTGGTGAGCACAGGATGGAGTGGTCAGCAGAGGATGGAGGCTCAGTGTTGAGCGCAGGATGGAGGCTGAGTGGTCAGCGAAGGATGGAGGGCCAGTGGTGAGCGCAGGAAGGAGGCTGAGTGGTCAGCACAGGATGGAGGGGCAGTGGTCAGCGCAGGATGGAGGCTGAGTGGTGAGCAGAGGATGGACGCTCAGTGGTCAGCGCAGGAAGGAGGCTCATTGGTCAGCTCAGGATGGAGGGGCAGTAGTCAGCGCAGGATGGAGGGGCAGTGGGTGGTCAGCGCAGGGCGGAGGGCCTGTGGGTGGTCAGCGCAGGACGGAGGGCCTGTGGGTGGTCAGCGCAGGACGGAGGGCCTGTGGGTGGTCAGCGCAGGACGGAGGGCCTGTGGGTGGTCAGCGCAGGACAGAGGGACAGTGGGTGGTCAGCGCAGGACAGAGGGACAGTGGGTGGTCAGCGCAGGACAGAGGGACAGTGGGTGGTCAGCGCAGGACAGAGGGACAGTGGGTGGTCAGCGCCGGACAGAGGGACAGTGGGTGGTCAGCGCAGGATGGAGGCTCAGTGGTGAGCAGAGGATGGACGCTCAGTGGTCAGCGCAGGAAGGAGGCTCATTGGTCAGCGCAGGATGGAGGGGCAGTAGTCAGCGCAGGATGGAGGGGCAGTGGGTGGTCAGCGCAGGGCGGAGGGCCTGTGGGTGGTCAGCGCAGGACGGAGGGCCTGTGGGTGGTCAGCGCAGGACAGAGGGACAGTGGGTGGTCAGCGCAGGACAGAGGGACAGTGGGTGGTCAACGCAGGACAGAGGGACAGTGGGTGGTCAGCGCAGGACAGAGGGACAGTGGGTGGTCAGCGCAGGATGGAGGCTCAGTGGTGAGCAGAGGATGGACGCTCAGTGGTCAGCGCAGGAAGGAGGCTCATTGGTCAGCTCAGGATGGAGGGGCAGTGGTCAGCACAGGATGGAGGGGCAGTGGTCAGCGCAGGATGGAGGGCCTGTGGGTGGTCGGCGCAGGCCAGAGGGACAGTGGGTGGTCAGCGCAGGATGGAGGGAGAGTGGGTGGTCAGCGCAGGATGGAGGGAGAGTGGGTGGTCAGCGCAGGATGGAGGGAGAGTGGGTGGTCAGCGCAGGATGGAGGGAGAGTGGGTGGTCAGCACAGGATGGAGGGAGAGTGGGTGGTCAGCGCAGGATGGAGGGAGAGTGGGTGGTCAGCGCAGGATGGAGGGACAGTGGGTGGTCAGCGCAGGATGAAGGGACAGTGGGTGGTCAGCGCAGGATGGAGGGACAGTGGGTGGTGAGGTCAGGATGGAGGGAGAGTGGGTGGTCAGCGCAGGATGGAGGGACAGTGGGTGGTGAGGTCAGGATGGAGGGAGAGTGGGTGGTCAGCGCAGGATGGAGGGACAGTGGGTGGTGAGGTCAGGATGGAGGGAGAGTGGGTGGTCAGGTGAGGATGGAGGGACAGTGGGTGGTGAGGTCAGGATGGAGGGAGAGTGGGTGGTCAGCGCAGGATGGAGGGACAGTGGGTGGTGAGGTCAGGATGGAGGGAGAGTGGGTGGTCAGGTGAGGATGGAGGGACAGTGGGTGGTCAGGTCACCTGGAGGGAGAGTGGGTGGTCAGGTGAGGATGGAGGGACAGTGGGTGGTCAGGTCACCTGGAGGGAGAGTGGGTGGTCAGGTGAGGATGGAGGGACAGTGGGTGGTCAGGTCACCTGGAGGGAGAGTGGTTAGGATGTGTCCCCCGCTTGCATCGGGTGTCAGGCGCAGTCTGTGTGGAAAGCGCAGCAAGGAAAGAGCGGTCATGTGATATCTGTCACATGACCGCTCATTACCGGGTGAGACCGAGCGGCCGGTGAGAGGGGGACGGGTAGGGGTAATAGAGCGGTGGGAAGGGGCTGGAATGGAGGGTGTGTGTGCAATGGAGCGGTGGGGGGGCCGCAATATAGGGGGGGTGCGCATTGGAGAGGTGGGGGGGCCGCAATGGAGGGGGATAAAGCGCAATGGAGCGGTGCTGGTGGAATGGAGCGGTGGGGTGGGCGATGGAGCGAGGAGGGGAGGGAGGGAATGAAGCAGCGGGTGGCGGTGGGAAAGTGGAGCGAGATGTAATATCCAAGATGGCGGCGAAATCTCGCGAGATTTTGCACGCCATGTTGGAAATTACATGTCGCCGCAAGGACAGTGCTCCTCCAGCTGCATGGCGTCACCGAGGCCCCAGCGTTGCTAGAGCAGCGAGGGGCAGCGGTGACCTCGCGGCGGCGGGGCGGAGGCGGCGGCAGGGCGGACGGGTGCGCGGCGGAGACGGCGGGTGGCGGAGACGGCAGTGCGGGTCTGCGGCTCGTGATGACGCTGCGCGTCATCACTCGCAGTCCCGCAAAGCATGTTGGGATTCGGCTACAACGCCCGAATTCCCAACTGCGGATTATATAAGTAGATATGTAAAGAGGCAGATATTGATTTTCCTCGTCAGCTTTCTTAATAAGATGACTTGGCAGACATTGCTTTCTTTCTGTATGAAATCATTTATATTAATGAATGTACCTAAAGGCAAAAAAGAATAATCAAATGATAAATTAGTGAACTACTTAACTTCCTAATGCATAAAATTCCTTTAATCAATAGGACCTGATGGAAGCCAGATTAGTAGTGAACCTGCCTGATACTTAATTTAGTCATTTAGTTAGAGAAGTTCTTAATTGGTCCTTCTGCTTTTAAGGCCACGTTACACACACCAACTTCTGTGTCCAACTTCTGAAAAGATCTCTGGTTGCAGTGAAATCATGGACACATTGCTCCATTTTGTGGCTGTGTACAAATGGAACAATGTGTCCATGATTTCACTGCAACCAGAGATCTGTTCAGAAGTTGGACTCAGATATCTGTGTGTGTAAAGTGGCCTTTAGTTTTATGAAATTACACAAGAATATACATACTGTTCTTAAACTAATACAAATTTCTGGATTAAAGGGTGCTGTATTAAAGGAATTTTACTGTAACTGATTTTCTTAACTATCATGAGGCATCAAAGCTCTAATTATACTAAACTGGAAATCATCCAATATTTTCTGCTTTTATTTCCATATGCATAATACAAGAATGGATGATACATGTATGAGTATGTGAGTCTTACCACTGAGACCTCCACTGATGACTTAAAAGGTGGACCCAAAGCCCCCTCTGTGAATGGAGCAGTAGTGAGATTGCCGCACACTGCTCCATTCTCTGTCAATAGGGTGGCTCATGAAGTGACTATGTATCTCCCGTTCTTAAGGAACCCATCACATAAAGAAATGCAGGTCAATTTTCAGGAATTCGGGCCCCAGTGATTGTGGGAAATGAACTTTATTCCTCCTGGCAGCATCTGGCTTTCAGTTATAGAAGTACAGTCACCACTCTATACATACTATGTCGGCTGTAACCACACCCTTGGCACTGATTGAAAGATGGTTATAACGGTCTACCTTGGTCAGTGCTGGGGCATGGTTACAGTCACCACTCCCTATGCACTACGCAATGACTTCCTCCCCTATGACTGAAAGCCAGAGGCTGATGGGAGAAATATAGCTTTTTTTCCTCCTGGCAGCGGGGCTCTCAGTGCAGACACCAGGTAGTTTCATAAAAATATTAACCTGTAGATCAACCCTCAAATCTGCAGGATAATAGCATATTTTACATGACAGGTTCCCTTTAATAGAACTTTCAACAGCCCTTTTAAAGGCAAATTCTTTAATGAGTTTATACCCACCATGGAAGTTATCCCGTATCCAGGGGATGGAGATAAGTTCATGATTGTTGGAGGTCCAATTGTTGAGACTCATATCCAGAGGCAGATCTTTGAGGACCCAGGGTAAAAATTCAGTTTGAGCTGAACCCTTACAGTGAGCATACCTCACAGTGTTTGGATTGGACATGTTAAAGTGTTTAATGTTATCATTAAAAGGTTTGTCCAAGTTTGTGATTAAAGTATGTAGTCTGGAGACTTTAGACGTCTGAATTCTTGCAGCACCATGCATTTTTTGGATTCTCCCATGCAAGCAGCAAGAGTGAACGGTTGTGTGAGCGCATGTATGTGATTTGCATATTTCCAGCCACATTTCAAATAGACATGTCCAGCCTCACTCAATTCACTTGTATTGTGTGAGAACATACAAATCTAGTCAGCATGTGACTGCAGGTATGTAAAATCTCATACTTGCAGTTTTTGTGACCTCATGCTATTACCATTGGCACCAGAGAATCCTTACAGTGTACAGTGGGGGCACTGTGTAAATTCAGAAGTTTGTAGATATATAGAGTGATTGCAGACTGTCATCTCAAATAGTGATGAGCGAGTACCGCAATATTTGTAATCGCTATTCTTGTTATGAGTACTTTGTAATAAATGCGTATTCATTCCGAATAGCGAGTACAATGTAAGTCAATGGGAAATGCAAGCAATTTTCTGTTGGACCCTACAAATAAGTCTAGGGTCCTGAGGAAAAGGCTGAAATGGATGGGAAAGTGATGAAACAGAATGGGAGGAGCCTGGAGAATATGCTTGCATATTCACAGATGAGCTGCCGTAAAGCAAACCTCACGCATGCGCAATGAGCATCGTAAGATCTGTCGATACACCCAAAGGGTGTACCGACGTCATCTGAGCCGGATATGACGCGATTAGCGTCATGCCGGCTAATCTGCCCATGGAATGCTTTTTCATGCATTTTTGCAATGTTTTGGTGTGTTAAATAACCCAAGCATTAACGCATGATACACATATTTGCCATGCGTTGATGCGTCGCCCATAGACTCCCATGTTAAAAAAACACTAGCGTTTTTGAAAAACTACACAAAAATGCTCCAGGCCACATTTTACGATGCGCTCAAAAAAACACCTAATGTCAAAGGCATTGCACTTTGGTAATGTGTTTTTTTTGCATTGGAGCCTATAGATGCATTAACGCTAGCATTTTTAGACAATTGCGCATGAAAATATGCTGACTTTTAGCACATGCATGGCGCTAATGTCACCCTAGCCTAAGATGCATTTTGGAGGGACTGCTCTTACTTAGACATTTTGGCGACCCCTCCCTAATTGACACTGTGAGAGTGAAATACATATTCTATAGCAGTTTACAACCTGCCCATTGAAGCATCGGGGTTCATTCTCCTCCTCCACCTCCATGACATTTTACAGCCCTAAATTCAAATGTTCATAAGGCATGCAGCACGCAGGAACCTGAGTTTGCTAAGGGCCCAGAGATGGCCCTGTACATTTGGAGGGACCACTCTTACTTAGACATTTGGGCGGTCCCTCCCTGATTGACACTGTGATAGTGGAATACATATTCCTTTGCATTTTACTTTGTCCCCATTGTAGCGTTGGGATTCACCACCCTCCTCCTCCACCTCCATAACATTTTGCGGCCTTAAATTCAAATGTTCATAGGACCTGCAGTAGGCAGGAACCTGAGTTTGCTGATGGCCCAGAGATGGCCCAGTAATGTAAGTTTTGGAGGAACGGCTCTTACTTAAACATTTGGGCAGTTCCTCCCTCATTGACACTGTGATAGTGGAATACATATTCTATAGCAGTTTACAATGTGCCTATTGTAGCGTTGGGCTTCACCTCCTCCTCCACCTTTATGACATTTTGTGGCCTTAAATTTAAATGTTCATAGGGCCTGCAGTAGGCAGGAATCTGAGTTTGATGAGGGCCCACAGATGGCCCTGTAACATACATTTTGGAGGGACTGCTCTTACTTATACATTTAGGAGGGCCTTCCTCAATACATTTGATGCTGAAACCAATGCCTTAAGAATAACAGCATAAGCAAATTCAAGGTTGCTGGCAGTAAAGGTCATCTCATCTGTACATTGGGGAGGGCCCTCTATACATTTGGGATGTGGAGAACGTTGATACGCAAGTATTTGAGGACCCAGAAGAAAGTCACTTTGAGGATCCTGATTTACTGTCTCCAATAGTCAAGGATGATGATGATAAGACACAGTTGCCATCAAGTCAGCTTACAATCTCAATTGTGAAGGAGGATGACATTAAAGATGAGTTGGTTGATGATGAGTCCACTGATCCGACCAGGATCGTTGGCACACATGGCCAGCACAGCAACACAGAGGAAGATTGATAATTAACACCAACGCAGGTTCCAAGGGATAGTGGTTTTAACAGAGTGATAACTGGGTCAACTGTTCCCAAGAGCACACCCACTGTGGCCCTAGTCAGGGCATGGGGGCGTTCAGCCGCTGTCTGAAATGTTTTTAATGATAGTCCTTCAGGAAAAAATTTTGTAATCTGTAGCATCTGCCATACCAAGCTGAGCAGAGGTCAGAGCAAAGGCAACCTGAGCGCCATGAGTAAACTAACCACATGGCAGCCAAGCACCCCAGTAAGTGGGCGGAACACTAGGGTACCAAATCTGAGTTGAAGCATCTGCCATACCAAGCTGAGCAGAGGTCAGGGCAAAGGCAACCTGAGCGCCATGAGTAAACTAACCACATGGCAGCCAAGCACCCCAGTAAGTGGGCGGAACACTAGGGTACCAAATCTGAGTCTGCGTGTCAAACCACCACCATGTCGCCTTTGCTTTGTTCTTGACAATCTGCTGTCTATCAAGCAGACGCTCATACTTCCTGCCCACAAGGTGCTCAAAGAAAGCAATCTCATCCACTTAGGGCCCTTTCACATCAGCGTTTTTTGAAATTCGCGGCAGATGCGGTGAAAACTTGCACTTGCGGCAGGTGCGGCCGCGAAAAAAACCGCGGTCAGCCGCGGTTTTTTTCGCGGCCGCACCTGCCGCATGTGCAAAACCGCACTTGCCGCACCTGCCGCAAGTACGCCTATACTTTGCATGGCGTTTACCGAAACCGCGCCGCAAGTGCAGCCGGTATGCGGTAATCGCGGCAGATGCGTTTTTTTCACCGCATCTGCCGCGAATTTCAAAAAACACGGATGTGAAAGGGCCCTTAGTTGTTCAAGTGAAGCATCAAGTTGTTTATAGCAGAAAGCTTGGAAAGGAAGCGTAAATAACCAGCCATGTAAAATATTTAAATCGCAGATTGCCAAATTGCTATCTGTGGAGATGTTGACATTTAGGCCTGTAGGATAAGAGTGTTTACGTGATCTCTTGCCTATGGCTGCCAAACGGTACTTGATTCATAGCTGCCACTATTTTAGTTGATGTGCTGTCCACGACTTACATAAGCATGTGTGAAACAATGTCAACCGTGCTATCACCAACGCTGTAAATAGGAAGGACGATATAACAACAGACACGTGAAGTGGTTGTGAACAGTCAGGGATGACACATTTTTGTCATGGCACACTGGGTACACCTGGTGGAGGGTGGGACAGAGTGCCAACCTGGGACATCATACATCCTACAAACGCCAAGAGTAGTTGGCCCAACTTCCATCATGGATTCCATATACTCGTATGCCAGTGTCTGTCTCCCATCCTCCTTCTTATCCTCCTCATTCTCCGTGTCATTTTGCAGCCTTCAAATCAATTGTTCAGGAGGGTCTGCAAACCTTACTTTAGTGGGCATCCATAGGAAGCCCTGTATCATATGTTTGGGAGGGCTCTCCTCTATACATTTGGTGCTGAAACCACTGCCTTAAGGATAACACAGCATAAGCAAAGCCATGGTTGCTGGAAATGAAGGTCATCTCATCTGTACATTAGGGAGGGCCCTCCTCTAAACTTTGGGAAGGGCCCTTCTCTTTTTATTTGTGAGGGCCCTCCACTATTCATTTTGGAGGGCCCTTTATACATTTGGGAGGGCCCTCCTCTATACATTTTGGGAGAGCCCTCCTCTATACTTTGGAAAGGGCCCTCCTCTATTCATTTGGGAAGACCCTCCTTTACACATTTGGGGGGGCCCTCCTTTATACATTAGGGAGGGCCCTCCTCTATACTTTTGTAAGGGCCCTTCACAATCTGCTGTCCATGAAGCAGGCGCTTGCACCGCCTGCTCACGAGCTGTGGTTGCACAGACACAGCAACCAACATGAACCATGTCCACTTTTTTTGTCCCAGATCTTGGAAAGGAATTGTAAATACACATGTACTCCCACAGAGGGAAAAACATTAAATGCTCACATTGCCAAATTGCTACCCATGCAGATGTTTCCCTATAAGCTTGGGGGAATGGAGTCTTTCCAGGATCTCTTGGCTGTGGTTGCCCAAGGATACTGGTTTCCTAGCTAGTAGTACCACAATTGTAGCTTGTGTTCTGACCTCACTTTATAGAAGAATGTGCTAAACAATATCAACCGTGCTGTCAGCAACGCCCTAACCGGGATGGTCCACGTAGCAACAGACACGTGAAGATGTTGCTTTGGATAGTCAGGGACAATAAATTTCTCTGATGGCACACTGTGTGAACCTGGTGGAGGATGTGACAGAGTGACAGCCTGGAACATCACATATTCTACTCACACCAAGAATAGTCGGCCCAACTTCAATCATGGTTTCTATCTACTCTTATGCCAGTTTCTGTCTCCCCTCCTCCTCCTCATCCTCCAGGTCATTCTGCAGCCATCAAATTAAGTGTTTGTAGGGTCTGCAAACCTGACTTTGGTGAGGGCCCAGAGGTGGCCCTGTAACATATGTTTAGGAGGGTTCCAAAGGTCATCAATTCTTTTGATGCTGAAACCACTGCCTTATTAATAAGACAGCGTAAGTAAAGCCATGGTTGCTGGCACTGAAGGTCATCTTATCTGTACATTATGGAGGGCCCTCCTTTATACATTTGTGAGGGTCCTCCCCATACTTTGGGAAGGGCCCTCCTCTATTCATTTGGGAGGGCCCTGTACACATTTGAGAGGGCCCTCCTCTATACATTTGTGAGGGACCTCCTTTATTTATTTTAAAAGGCCCTTCTCTATGGGCATGGTCTTCATGTGCGATAATGGGAGTTATATAGTGGTGGCTTTAAAGTGAAGCAAGCTGCTACACGTGCCATGCATAGCTCACAAATGGAATTTATTTGTTCAGAAATTATTAAAAACATACCCTGTCTTGCCGTACATACATCAGAAGGTGTGCCGTATTATTGCCCATTTATGCCATTCCTCTACTGCTTTTGCTGATCTTGCAGTGCTGTAAAACTGCTTTAATTTGATAAGTCAACAACTCATTCACGATCTGCACACGTGGTTGAACTGAACATATCATATGTTGTCAACGAGTAGAAGACTTAAGAAGCCCAGCATGTTTAGCTATAAATGAGGTGCCAAAACTACAGGGCTGAACATCCGAATGCAGCGAGGCGATTACACAAATACTCACAGAATAAAGAGTAACATGAATACCATACTATAAGTGCGAACAGGGAATAGTAACAAATACACTTGCTCATCACAAATCTCAAACTTTGACAACCCTTTTTATGGTCCTAACATGAAAACATAGTAACACAACTGTATCAAGTAATTATACAAGTTATGGATTGTTAAATGAATTCTAAGTAAAAAAAGCTCAAGAATTCATTGCCAGAACCACCCTCAGTACCTAAATGCATGACTAGAACCCTTATAAGTATAGAAACACATCACCAGAGCTGCCAGAAGTACAGAAATACATCCTCAGATCCGCCCATCAGACCAGAAATACAGCTGTTCTGCCTCCTGGCAATTAATCTGTTTTATTTACTGATCTCTGTAATAATAATACCATACAGATATTCACTAGTAGAATGTAGAAATCTTCATCGTGCATTCCGGTGAGGTAGGAGACTGTCACAGGTGTGTCAGGAGGCACGGATGAGACTGTAGAGGCCACTCGCAGAAGGTTCCAGGGTTTGGCCAAACAGTCAAAATCCTAAGAAAATGTCTCTGTCGCTTTAAAGGTACCTTTACACGCAACAACTGCGGTGTAGCAACTGAGAGGCAATCGGGATTTCTGTCATGGTTGCCTTGAAATTGCTACAAAGTTGTGGCGTGTAATTGTGAAACACGGTGGTGATTTTCGAAGTTGCTCCCGGTTGCGGTTTCAGAGCATTGTTCAAAAACCAGAGGCAACCCAGAAGGTGAATTGCCCTGGTTTTGGCATGTGAATGGGCGATAGGGATGGAATCTGCGTCGCTTAGTGATTTCCCAGAGGCGTGCCACAGCGTGCTGGATACCGTGCCCCATCAGCGATGATTGGTGGGGGCTACTGTGTAACCATTGGCTGCCCCTTCACAGGGCGCCATATATGAATAGCTGTCCTTTCACACTACACAATTGCAATGGCATCATGTATTAGCCAGCCTTCCTGCGCAGGCTGGCCAATCATGACGCTATTGCGTTGTCTAATCAGCTTGTTTGGGGCGCGTAATACACAACTCTGTCACGCCTATGTTCTTGCGGCACTGCACAGGTACGCCCACATTCCCTTAGTGGTTACGGCGTGTGAAGCGTCGTCGTAATTCAACCGGATGTTTCCCGCAGGATCTGTTTCAACTTCTGGGGAATCATGTTCCCTTAGGTTGACGACGCAATTGCTGCGTGTACTTGCGGCATCAGCGATCGGTATCAACCGTCAAAAACGTGCACGCGCACGTTAGGTTGCTACCGATCGCTGGTGATAGTTGCGGCATGTAAAGGTACCTTAAGAGGCATCCCCCTTTTAGTTAAAGCTGGAGGTCACTAGGACCCAACTGATTCCTTACCTTGAGCTACCTATACATTTTCCTTGACTCCCTGTATGCACTGCTGGTGATAGCTGTTCAGGTGTTCCTGATTGCATCTTAGCTCAAAGCAGTGTTTCCTGGAGTCTGCTGGTTTGCTGCTTGGATCTGCTCAAGCTAAGTGTATCTCTTCCCTCTTTGTTGGTTTCCCTTGTGTGTTTCTCTAGTTGCTAGCCGGGCTGACTAGTGATCACCTGCTCTGATCCCTGTGTAGTGGTAGTCCAGGGACAGTCAGAAAATAGGTTTCCTGGCGGCGACAGTTGCGGAAACTGTATAGGGACATTAGGGGAGCCAGGTGTCAGCGCTAGTTGTTTTACGGGTCACCATCCTCCCTTTTTGCTCTTAGCATCAGGGACTCCTTTCCCCTCCCCTGTCGTCATCCAGCGCTGGGTGTCTCCCTACTATTATTTTGTAATGCTTTGGTTCTCTCATGCGACCAATACCATGTTCGCAGTTCTACTTTCATTTCTATATCTGAATCTCCTCCCCTCGCAATGCATTCTGGTAGCATTCTGATGGTCTTCTATCGTATATCCCGACAAAATGACCTTTAAAATAGCAGTGTGATTATAATGCTCCCAATAAAAATATCTGTCCTAATATTTACCCCTCACTGTGTTCCCTGCACAAAATATGATGCACACACTGTCTCTTTTATGATACATGCCCTCATCTCTATCACGCTACAAGCGCCCTCCATTGTGCACATTACTTCAGACTAATATCTTCAATAATCTAAGCTCCCATTCCAATCTCTTAAGGTCACACGCGGCAATATTGCTAGCAATTTCACTGGCAATTTGCTAGTTGCTGTGAAATCATGGACACATTGTTCTATTTTGTTGCTGTGTACAAATGGAACAATGTGTCCTTGATTTCACAGCAACCAGCAAATTGCCAGTGAAATTGCTAGCAATATTACCATGTGTGATGGTACCTTATGACTTCTTGCAAGTTGTGCCAATTCTCTGGAATGTACTACCAAGATCAATTTGATTAATTCCCAATACTCAGAGTTTTACGCAGGCTCTAAAATGCATTTCTTTAAACTAGCTTATCAGCTCACCTCACTTATTTAACCATTCCCATTCAGGCATTTTCCATTTCTTCTCCTAAATCTGGTCCCTTCTATCATGCCCTTAATTGCACTTTATCTGTACTTGTACAGTTCCCGGCTGATGACTGGTTCATGCAGCATTATGTGAATCCCCTATTTATTGTATTGATGGCTGGACCATATATAACAAGCACATTTTACCCTTTGTGCATCCCCTATCTCTTCATAGATTGTAAACATGTGAGCAGGGCCTAAATTCCTTTTGCTATCTGTTGAATTTTTGATACTCTCTATTGTCTCAAATGTTGTCTGTTCATGCCCCCTCTAAAATATGAAATGCTGCGGAATATGTTTGGCACTATATAAATAAAATACACATATTATTATTATTATTATTATTATGCCCTCCACACTGCCCATTACTTTCAATACTGGGTCCCCTTGTAAGCATGCCGACATGTGTTCTTAATAACGAGTTCATATCACTGGTAATGTAAATTTTTCCCCGCGATGACTTAGTCCAGTCAATGGGGGTCACTAGGAGCTGAGTAAAGAAAAAAAGACGATTAAAAATGAGAGGTGGAGGAAGTGATCTGAGTGGGTGGGAAGAGTAGCTGCTGCAGAGAGAGCAGGATCCATCACACGTGGAGCTGGGAACTCATAATGCCTGAGGAGAAGGAGAATGTGCCGAGCTTCAGGGACGTTTGGAGCGTGGTCACAGACTCGAACTGGATGGTGTACTTAACGAATAGCCATGTGCTGTGCGTAACACAATTGTGTGGCCAGCCACCAACGGGACAGATAGATAGGGATTGCAGAGCTGTAAAGAACTTTCTTGTGTGTATTCCTGCTGTTAACTTATCAGACCTGGTCTCGATACTGCGAAAAATTCTGTGAAGCAGGAACATGTGTACGATACAGAGGAGTCCTGTTGTGGATTACCAAGTAGAACTGAGAACGATTCCAATCTCTGTTGCACCAAGCTGTGCTAAAAAGCCTAGTATAAATGGAGAGGAAGAACACAATAGGGTGTTATCCGATATAATCAGTCAATTGTAAGTATGGTCGCACTCACCTGGTCGGGTTGTGTGTGACACAACTACTAATAAACAAGACAATTGGATCCTGTCGATCGCAGCAATCTGCCAGAAGAGTTGTATAAATCATATGCATTGATATAGGAATCCTGCTTGTAGATCGCGCTATTCGAAGATTTGGCCAAGAAAATCACTCCAAGAGATTCCTCTCCACAGACTGGTTTTCAGCAATGTTTAAGCTCAAGAGAGCACCCTCTTCCCTGAGCAGCACAGTGGCGTTGCAGGTAATATAGGATTAACGGTGACATTGGGGATATCTTGATTGCCTGCACACAGGATCGAATACACTGACCAGCGAATATGAATTAATAGGTAAAAACCAAAGGAGGTGTAATGGATAAATAGATAAGAAGTGGTAAATGATATATGCCACTAATCATCAGACAGAGATAGAATTTTATAATTTTTCCACTACACTCCTATTCACCAGGGAAGTGTAAGGGATAAACTAATGTATAAGAGCACAGGAATGTCTAATCAGCATTATTTTTTAAGAGTTTGTAATATTTTAATTGAACGATTGTGATTTTACTGCTTGGTTTTATAGAGGGAGATATGTTTAATTGATGTGTATTGTTTTATATTGCTGTGTTTTGTACGTTTATGTGGTGATGGACATTTGTGATTAAGATTTTGGGGAAAAAAAAAATGAGGTTTCAGACCTCATTTCCTGTCAAGGGCTTTATTTAACATGCTTGATACATGGTGGCTGTGTAATTCTTAAACTCCTGAGGAAGTGTACAGTGGGTACATGAAACGTGTCGACTCTGTAGAGGAATAAAGATCTTTGTCTTAAGATTCGAGGTCCTTGGAGTGATTTTCTTGGGCAAATCTTCGAACATCGCAATCTACAAGCCGGATTCCTATATCAACACATATGATTTCTGAAAAAGCCTAGTGGGAAAGACAGCAAATAATTATCCAATGGCCAGAGGTTAAGGTTAAAAAAAAGTTAGTCTGTTAATTGTGTGCTCCTAGATCAGGTCCAAGAGATATCAGTTTGCTCCTGCAGGAGAGAAAGCTGAATACTGCGTAATAACTTGTGGTTAGAACTCTATAAGTGGTTATAAAGAAAGGGAAATATGAGGGCATCTGAATACATTGTAAATAGTGGGGGAGGAGGTTGTAAGATTATATGCCTGAGGGGAACACGTGCTGTGGCAGTAAAATCCTGGATAGGCCCCATGCTGAGTAAGGGTGGGGTGGTATAGTTCAGGGGTAGTCGTTTCCCTCCCTGCAAAACTGGCACTTGAGTTCCCTCGGGCTGCATAACTTGTATATTTTTTGCAGGCTGTTGGGACCCATAGTTTGTAGAGAGTGCAACCCTGTCATCTATTTAATAAGTTTTCCATAAAAGTTTTAGTTTGCCATTATACTGAGTCATTAATTGCAGCGCCATATCTCCTATACTCCAACGGCTGACGTCCCAGTCATTACATCCTCTTCATACTGTCCATCACAGTGTTCTCCCTATACTGCCTTGTCTCTATAATGTACCCCTATTCAAACTACCACTCCATGGCATACTGTTCTTTCCCCTTGCTGTACCCTTATACCCTTTTGCTTTCACGGTACCCCACACACTACCCTGTCTCTATGCTTTGCCCCTCATACTTTTTTCCCTTAATTACTGTCTACTCACACTATTCCCCTAAACAGTCTCCTCACACATTTCTGCTCACCCTCACACTGTCTCCTTTCACATCCACCCCTGTCTAACCATTATCATTGGCTAATATATTACCCCTTACTCTCCATACTGTGACACACCCTTCCCAACAACCTCGGGCTCATTCTGAGTATGCATACACTCCCCTTGCTCCTCATACTGTCTCTTCATACATCCCCCATAATCCTACTGTTTCCTCACACATCCTCCCCTTTGCTCCCCATACTGTGTCCACATCTATATCCCTTTCTCCCTTTCTATTCTGTGTTGCCATACCACCCTCACTCACCATACTATGCCCATAAAAACATCTCTTTTCCCCCTCACTACCCATATTGAATATGCACCCATACCCTTCTTTGCTTCCCATATTGATTCCTCATAATTCCTCCTTGTTATCCTTACTTTATCCTCATCCATCCCCCCTCATACTGTTCCATCATACTTCCCCATTTGTTCCTTATACTGTGTCATCACCTACCCCCTCATACTGTTTTCTCATCCATCTTCTCCCTTGCTAATCAAACTGTGTTCACAGATTTCTCTCCCTTCACTCATCGTACTGTTTCTACTGCTTCTGCACCCATACCCTTCCTTGCTCCCATGCTGTTTCCTCATATATCCCTTTTTTTTTACCCATACTTTACTCTCACCCATCACCCTTCATACTGTTTTATCATACTCCTTATACTGTCTCTTCACCTACTCCTTTCATACTTTTTCCTCATACAACTACTCCCTCGCTCCTCATAATAAGTCCTTAAATTTCTCTCCCCTCACTCACCATTCTGTATCAGTACCCATCCACCTTAACTCACCAAACTGTGTCCTCAAATACCGCCCCCCCCCCCACTCCCCATTCTGTATCCAGATTCATTCCTCCAGTACAAAAAATATTTAGTGCCTTCAGATCCAGTGGAGCACCTACAACCAACGTTGGCACAAGTGAGTGCTGACATAGCCCTGACCCAGAACATCTGGTAGTTAAAGCTTCAATTCTACTCGTGTATGAAAGATTGATTGCTGAGAGCCAGCATACTGTACCTTCTCTGAGACGGCAGTCAGGTTGACAGCTGGCTCAGAGAACTGAGAAAATTAGTCTGAGGAGTGGCACAATGCAGCCATTAGGAAACACCTTGGATTGTTGAATTGGGACAGCTCGATGCACCCCTGCCATCTGCGCCCAGTGTAAATGTCCTCAGCCCCCCTAGATACGCCTCTGCTCTAACCAATCATAAATATAGGGCTCTGCAATGTCCTATCTAAATGGACTGGCAGTTGAGCATGCACACCTCTGCTTTATTCATTTTCTGCAGCTTTACTATCCATGGCAGTAGCACAATCAATCAATTGAGCAAAGGTTCATGACCTCCACTCCATTCTTAGAATTAGAGGGGGTCCTAGTGGTTTGATAGATAAATGTTCCGATCACCCACATGCCCTCTGCAAATCCATCTGGAGCTCAGAGACCAGCCTCACAATCAAAATGAAGAAAAATCGAGTCCAGCTCAAACAGGAATGGAGTTTTCTCTATTGACCAAAGTCACGCTAATCATGTACATTTTTCTTCTGTTCGCACTTTTTTTGTTAATTAAAAAAAAGAAAACTCCATTCTTGTTTGAGCTGGACTTCATTTTTTCTCCAAGTGTTGGGCCCCAAAAAATTACTAAATTATCACTTATGGATAAATTCCAAACTTTCAAACCCTTTAACGGTGATAAGGGCATTCCAGCCCTGAAAGACAACAAAACAATAGATGTCAATTGACTTTAAGAGCAAACTTTCACGTTTTCCCCGCACTCCTACAAAGTACAATTCTTTTACTGGAAACAGCATGAATCATTGGAATCAAAATTCTTAACACTGGAAGTTCCAGAGAGGGGTCATTTAACATTTCTACCTTTGGAACCCAGAGACAGGTCGAATGACCTGAAGGATTTTAGCTAACATCCTATAATCACCGTCTTTTGTTCTGTAATTAAGGCCATTACTGTCGCACCACAGGAGGTTGTTGTTTTCAATTGAGTTAGCCATTTAGCTTCTAGTTAATTCTATTCAGTTTGGACTAATGGTCATTTGACCCTCCTTCGGGGCTTCAGGGGGAGCTCAAAATTTCTGAGTCTTCTACTGTTAAGGGTACCTTCACACACGGCAATATTGCTAGGCAATTTCACTGGCAATTTGCTGGTTGCAGTGAAATCATGGACACATTGTTCTATCTTGTTGCTGTGTACAAATGGAACAATGTGTCCATTATTTCACTGCAACCAGCAAATTGCCTGTGAAATTGCCTAGCAATATTGCCGCGTGTGAAGGTACCTTAAGATTTATCTCTCTTTTGCAATATTTTACGACAAGCTATTGAAAGTTTTTCCCTTCAGCATCTTAGTATAAGGTTCATTCATTAGAACTCAGAGGTGGTGCGTTGTTCTGATCCCTGAAGCCATAGCAATAGTTAGTGAGTTGGACGTTCATGTCTGCTGGTTGTCAGTCTATGTCTTCTACACAGGGGCGGGCTGGCCCAGGTGGCAGGGGGCTGGTGGTATAGTCCACATTTCGGGCCGCCCCCTACAGAAACGGGCCGCGGGAGTCGGCCGGCGCGGCGATAGCACATGACGCTGGAGGTCCGGGATGGAGGTAAGGGCTGTGGCTGGCTGACAGCACCCCCCCCCCCCCCGGTCCTCAAGTCAGGCTGACAGCACCCCCCCCCCCCCCCGGTCCTCAAGTCAGGCTGACAGCAACCCCCCCCCCAACCCCCCCCCCGGTCCTCAAGTCGGGGCCGGCAATGGAAATCTGCCACCCGGGTATAGAGGCTCCAGCCAGCCCCTGCTTCTACAGCACGGTGCATAATAAAATATTCCTTAATGTGTAGTAGAAATCTAGAGGGAGGATTACCGTAATTAAGTTAATAATTAAAGAGTTACAGTAATTTTAAATTTTACTTCATGAGTCAATAATACATGTGAAAATAAGAAACATTGCAATGTATCTTATCAGAAAAATCTGCTCTTTTTTCTCCTCCAGTATTGATCAGTCATTTGCAAATTTCTCAATTCATGGGTAAAAACTGTATTCAATGAAGACTCTACCATTACTGAGATACTAAATAAAAGTCTATTTAGACGGATGGCTGTGAGAAGGGAGGAGCTCTGCCTCTAGCTCCTCCCTCTTAATCTAGCTCGTCCCTCTTCCTCTAGCTCGTCCCTCTTCTGTATACTTAGAATCTCATCAGTAACAGCTGCCATCTCCTATCTCTATAATGGAACAATCTATCATCACTGAATACAGATTTAACCTCAGTATTGAGAATTTTGAAAATCAGTACTAGAGAAGAAAGAAGCAGTTTATATATACAGTTGTGGCCGAAAGTATTGACACCCCTGCAATTCTGTCAGATAATACTCAGTTTCTTCCTGAAAATGATTGCAATCACAAATTCTTTGGAATTATTATCTTCATTTAATTTGTCTTCAATGAAAAAACACAAAAGAGAATGAAGTAAAAAGCAAAACATTGATCATTTCACACAAAACTCCAAAAATGGGCCAGGCAAAAGTATTGGCACCCTCAGAGTAATACTTGGTTGCACAACCTTTAGCCAAAATAACTGCGATCAACCGCTTCCGGTAACCATCAATGAGTTCCTTACAATGCTCTGCTGGAATTTTAGACCATTCTTCTTTGGCAAACTGCTCCAGGTCCCTGATATTTGAAGGGTGCCTTCTCCAAACTGCCATTTTTAGATCTCTCCACAGGTGTTCTATGGGATTCAGGTCTGGACTCATTGCTGGCCACCTTAGAAGTCTCCAGTGCTTTCTCTCAAACCATTTTCTAGTGCTTTTTGAAGTGTGTTTTGGGTCATTGTCCTGCTGGAAGACCCATGACCTCTGAGGGAGACCCAGCTTTCTCACACTGGGCCCTACATTTGTTGGTTGTCTTCAGACTTCATAATGCCATGCACACGGTCAAGCAGTCCAGTGCCAGAGGCAGCAAAGCAACCCCAAAACATCAGAGAACCTCCGCCATGTTTGACTGTAGGGACCGTGTTATTTTCTTTGAATGCCTCTTTTTTTCTCCTGTAAACTCTATGTTGATGCCTTTGCCCAAAAAGCTCTACTTTTGTCTCATCTGACCAGAGAACAATCTTCCAAAACGTTTTAGGCTTTCTCAGGTAAGTTTTGGCAAACTCCAGCCTGGCTTTTTTATGTCTCGGGGTAAGAAGTGGGGTCTTCCTGGGTATCCTACCATACAGTCCCTTTTCATTCAGACGCCGACGGATAGTACAGGTTGACACTGTTGTACCCTCGGACTGCAGGGCAGCTTGAACTTGTTTGGATGTTAGTCGAGGTACTTTACCCACCATCCGCACAATCTTGCATTGAAATCTCTCGTCAATTTTTCTCTTCCGTCCAAATCTATGGAGGTTAGCCACAGTGCCATGGGCTTTAAACTTCTTGATGACACTGCGCACAGTAGACACAGGAACATTCAGGTCTTTGGAGATGGACTTGTAGCCTTGAGATTGCTCATGCTTCCTCACAATTTGGTTTCTCAAGTCCTCAGACAGTTCTTTGGTCTTCTTTCATTTCTCCATGCTCAATGTGGTACACACAAGGACACAGGACAGAGGTTGAGTCAACTTTAATCCATGTCAACTGGCTGCAAGTGTGATTTAGTTATTGCCAACACCTGTTAGGTGCCACAGGTAAGTTACAGGTGCTGTTAATTACACAAATTAGAGAAGCATCACATGATTTTTCTAACAGTGCCAATACTTTGTCCACCCCCTTTTTATGTTTGGTGTGGAATTATATCCAATTTGGCTTTAGGACAATTCTTTTTGTGTTTTTTCATTGAAGACAAATTAAATGAAGATAATAATACCAAAGAATTTGTGATTGCAATCATTTTCAGGAAGAAACTGAGTATCATCTGACAGAATTGCAGGGGTGTCAATACTTTTGGCCACAACTGTATAACAAAGTTACTTATTCTCATGTTGTGTACTATTAATTTATGAGTTGAAAAATAAAATACTAGTTAGTCTTTAATGCTAATAGTGCCAGTATTAGTGGCTCTTGTAATTCATGGTTTGTGAAAAGCAAAATTGACCCTCAAGTCCAGTACATCACTGAGAGAAAGTTTAGTTTTACTCAATTTATTAACAATTTTTGCCATATGTTTTACAGTGTACAAAACTATGATGAAAGGGTTGTCTCAAAACAGTGGTGTCTTATGGCCAGGCTATAGTACCACTTTTGGATGGGTGGGGATTTGACCTCCATCACTAGATCACTAGATCACTAGACTAAAGTGGTAGGTATATGAAGAATGCCTTGTCTACACTTTCCACACAATATTGACATTCTTAGAAAATGTAAGCAGACCTGAATGTAGACAATGTGGCACATGCAACATGCTACTTTTTTTCCACCAAACATCATGGTTATTATGTCCCTTTCGAGGAATATTTTAGCGGTATGTCATCATTGTCTCATAAAAGACAACCCTTTTAAATATTTCATAGATAAAAATGTTGCTGTGAATCAATAAAAACAGTTTTCTTACTGTTGACTTGTTCACATACTTATTAATTTTCATTCACTGAATAGGCACCATCCTGTCCGCAAACTCATAATCCAATGCTGGTTATTCATCTCAGAAGAGATAAGGCTGCCTTCACACTTGCAGATGGATCTGCAGCGTTTTGCAGATGCATCTGCAAGTGTGAGCATGCTGACCGCGGCCCCTATGTTTATAATAGGGCGCACGCGGTGTGAAAGCTCTCATTCACTCCTGTATGTGTACTGTCAGCAGGCGGATGCCTGCTGACAGATCACACACTCCCGTCCGCACTGTGGACGCGAGATGTAGCGTCCATGCTGCGGGCGGGAGAGTGTGATCTGTAAGCAGGCATACGCCTGCTGACAGTACACATACAGGAGTGAATGAGAGCTTTCACACCGCGTGCGCCCTATTATAAACATAGGGGCCGCGGTCAGCATGCTCACACTTGCAGATGCATCTGCAAAACGCTGCAGATCCATCTGCAAGTGTGAAGCCAGCCTAAATCCCCTTAAACCACTTTCTGCTCTTTTATTTGCGGATTAGTACTTAGCTCTTGTAACTGTATGGTTAAAGCACTGTTAATTGTCACAGTTTAACACTTATCTTGGTTTTATTACCAATAATCCTCTTATCAAAATACTTGAAAACATAATATAATTGAAAATCTTCATGTCAACTGTTTTTATAGTAAAAACCTTGTATTGCTAGAAAAGGCCTTAATGTAATAATTCATGCAGCTCAGTGAAATAAGCGTGGTATCACTTCTGCTAAGGGAACATTTTCGTCTTGAAAGGATATGGACTATGATATTTTAATTTCAAATTTTTATTAAAGGGATCTACCACTAAATGTGAAGGACAATGGGGTGTAATTTGAAATCTTTTTTCCAGAGAAGACCACCAACATCTTTGGGTTCATCAGGGTCTTCATGGTAACTTAAATAGCCAAAAGACATTTTTGTACCAAGTGCAATGTTTCTATTCACTTCTAATGTATTACCGTGAGAGTGGGGTTTTACCGGTCACATTGAGAAGCATTTGGCCCTTTTGTTTGCTGCAGAGTAAACAGTCTTTGTTTTGTTCTTGCCCAGTTTCCTACATATTTTTAAGAAGCAAAGAATGAGGCCATGTCCTATTCATACAACAAATTCTTTCTTTTCCCCAGTATTTCCAAGTTTAAGTATTTGAAGTTGTTTAAATGGATTTTGAGATGAGTATACAACTACATACACTTGTATCCTTTCTTAATTTTCATTTTTAAGGCACCAGATTATCAGCTGTTAAATACCTGTAGGCAGTAGAGATGGGTGAACCCTCAAATGTTCGGGTTCTGTGGAATCGGATGGATTTTTTTAAAGTTCAAGTTTGAGGCCGGATTTAACCCAAACTTAAGTCCAAACCAAGAACCTAGACTTTAAAGTTATTAAATGGTGGCTGGAAGGGCTGGAGGGCTTTGAAAATAAGCAAAACTTTAATTGAACATCATCATACTTACTAAGGCCCGAGCGCTTGTACTTCCAGGGCCGCTCATTAACTTCCTGATTGTTTCACGGCACTGGCTCCATCAGCCAAATACAGATGCCCTCTCTCGGTAACAGTGTCTGTGATTGGCTGTTGCACCCCTCACCCATTGTGCCACTGTCTGTGATTGGTTGCCATAGATAACAAACCTGCCACCATAGTAGTGTAATAAAAAAAAAAAAAAAAGGTAGGGTTTCACTGTATTTTTGATTCTCAATGTAGATAAAGTGAACGTCTATGGGCTACCACCCCGAGTTGCCTGGCTTTACCTTAGCTGGCAATCAAAAATACAGGAAAGCCCATTTTTTGTTTTAGTTATTTAAATAAATCATAATTAAAAAATGTTTAAGCTTTGCCCTTTTTTGATTGTCAGCCAAGGTAAAAACCAGGTAACTGGGGGCTTGTATTCTCAACGTGGTGAGGCCCATAGTTATTGGGCCCCCAGACTACAGAACAGCAGCTAGCAGCTGCCCCAGCAATTGGTGCATTCATTAGAAGTTCCTGGTGGTTTACTTGGCTCTTCTCAATGACCAGGTACGATGGCTTTGGGGTGATAAAAGGGGTTAATGACAGATGAGATGCAGAAACTTGGGAGACACCTTGGTGCAAAAAAGAATCTGCCCATTAGAAAGTGAAGGTACTTGGCTAGGTGTGAACCGTTTGCTGGGCAATTTTAAGTGTGGGCATTGTAACTGGTATAGCCAGTTAGCTACCGATCCTTGTGTTGACATTGGTGGCCGCAGTATTAGAACTAATTCATTTATTAATTGCCGCACAAAATGGGTAGTATATGTCATCTGGTGTCCCTGTAAGAGATTTTATATAGGTAAAACTATTAGATCTATGTGTGTTAGGGCTAGGGAACACTTTAGTTCATTAGCTAGAAATAAGGGTTCCCCACGTCTCATACAAAACGTGATTGAAAAACTTGGTGGAGATCTTACGATTTGCAGGTATTGAGAAGTTGATTCCCTCAAAGTCTGGGGGAGATGAGCATAAGCGACTACTACAGCTTGAAGCCAAGTGGATCCTTGAGCTAAATGCGCAGGGTCCGCTTGGGCTTAATGACAAGCTGGATTTCTTTAACAACAAGCTTGTTCTTCAGTTTAGGCTGATAAATGGGGTTTTGGCTCAGTAGCTACTCTATTCTCAGGAATGTTTTATCTATATAAGATGTAAAATTTGTTTGTGTACGTTTTTCCTTCCCTCATATTTATATTTTATATTCATATATATCTGATATATCAATTTGGGTATTGATTTTTACCCCTATATGAGGGTTCTGTCTATGATGGGTATCCTGTTCCGTGGTGATCCGAAGCGCTGATCCTTATGTTGTCCATGTTGGCTTCCAAGCTTGAGCTTTGATGGTCAGTTACAGCCTTATAACATTTTTAAGAGAGGCCACTCTTGCAGTATCATAATGATATGCAAAATGTGACATAATCTTAGCATAAGTATATCTTTAATTGCCAACATAAAAATATTTATGCATTTTCTCATGTTCATACAGTCAAAGGGTTATTCTTATGTTATGAAATTCATACAGTTAGAATGCATTAAAATAAGCAAGTTTGCAACTCACTTGCTTTTTCTATTTACACTCATTCTCCTACTTTGAAAGCTTTTATAATAGACAGTGTATAGGTTGTTTCCAAGGAGACTGACCACCTTAGCCTGTTGGAGTATGCATAGTAGCTATATTCCAAACTGAAAAGTAAGGTAACTCATGAGATCCCAGCCACCTCTTAACAGCCCATTGTTCCCATCCCTCTCCCTGTCAGCTTCTGGCCAAGCTGCTGTTATAAATCCTGAAAAATAACCGGACCCCAGCAATAGCATTTTCCAGAGCAGTTCTTCTAACCACTGCTCACTTGAGCCATATTCTTATTCAAAGACACTATCTCTTTATGCAAATATACTTATAACAATGTACACTTCAGAACAAGCAATGACAGGACATTAATGTGTCACAGTAGCATAAGGGCAGAAGTAGGAAAATGCTACTAATGCAGGACTGTCACTCAAGAAGGAGGGCCCAACCCCCAGCATCTAGGCAGTATGGAGTCTGGAGAGACTGTGCATGCTTAAAACATCACTTTAATAGAGTATGTACTAAAACCAGAAGTTACTAATTACCCACAGAATAGTGGTAAACCTACCAATCAATGAGACAAGTCCAACTATAATGAAATATATGCTAAGCAAGTGCATTTCTGCTCCAATCATTCTTAATTGGAGTACCAAGCCTGATAAGTGCAACACCCAGCTATCTGTTGCAGTATTATTGGGTGTAAATGGAGAGGAGATGCACTAGTTTGTCCTATGTTTCATTCAGATGGATTGATGGGGGATCCAGTTTTGAAAGATATCAACTATCAATAAGGGGTAATCTTGCAAACTATATAAACAAAGCAAAGTTCACAAAATGCCATTTTATTATTCTCTATTTGACTTTTCTGTTAAATCAGTCTACTGCAAAATAGTTCTAATCAATACCACAGAATCCTTACATTTACACTTCTGACAATTAATTATATATTTCTCATGAACATTGGGATTGCTCAGTTTACATGTGCACTTCTAAAGTGCCTTTAGTCTGCTAAGGTTAATCAACATTTAACAAGTTGCTGAGCTATAGATACATGAATAGTACAGTTCATTGATATTTATAGGCAATGGCATAACCAGAGTCTGGCGGGCCCCAGTGCAAAATTTAGACCTGGGCGCCCCCCCTCCCCCCACATGTTGATGAAATGGGCCTCATGTAACATTCTAAATCCTTTAAAGACTCACAAATTGACCCTTCTCCCCTTCATCCTACTATATATGGTCCTCCTCTTGGAATACGGCCTTATCGTGGTATATATGTCCCCCATCCTGGTATATATGGTCCGCCCCTCACGTCACCATAGTTCTCCAATTATTATAATGCAGCCCCATATTCCTCCATATATTACAATGTATCCCATAGTCCTCTACGTATTATAATGCATCCCATAGTCCTCCATTCATAAGGTAGCTCCAGTAGTCATCAATTATTATAATGAACCCATTATCCTCCATATATATAATGCAGCCTCACATCCCTCCATATATCATAATGCAGCATGCCCTATCATATCGCCCTACCCTCTTATAGCATAATGCAGCCTCATAGCCCTCTTTATAGCATAATACAGCCTCATATCCTCTCCATATAGTATAATACAGCCTCATAGCCTCTCCTTATAGTATAATGCAACCTCATAGCCTCTCCACATAGTATGATACAGCCTCATAGCCCTCCATATGGCATAATACAGCCTCATAACTCTCCATATAGTGCAGTCTTAAAACATTCCATATAGTGCAGCCTCAATACTCTCCATATAGTATAATACAGCCTCAAAACTCTTCATATAGTGAAGCCTCTAACCTCTCCATATGATGCAGCCTCAAAACCTACCATATAGTGCAGGCTCATAACTTTCCATATAGTGCAGCCTCAAAATTCTCCATATAGTGCAGCCTTATATATGTAGCCTCACATCTCTACATATAGTGCAGTATTATATATGCAGCCTTATATCCCTACATATAGTGCAGCATTATACTGTATATGCAGCCTGATATCTTTCCATATAGTGCAGCCTTATTATGTGCAACCTCATATCTCTCTATATAGTGCAGTATTATATATGCAGCCTTATATCTCCCATATAGTGCAGTATTATATATGCAGCCATACATCTCTCTATACAGTGCAGTATTATACTGTATATGCAGCCTTACATCTCTCCATACAGTGCAGTATTATACTGTATATGCAGCCTTATATCTTTCCATATAGTGCAACCTTATATCTCTCCATATAGTGCAGCCTTATTGTGTGCAGCCTCATATCTCTCCATATATTGCAGTATTATATATGCAGCCTTATACGTGAACACCCCCTAATCTGCTGGCCATAGTGCACTCACTTAATGAAAAACAATCTGTACTTACCTCTTCGGGTTCCCTTGCTGTTCTTAGAAAAACTGAGGATTCAAGACTCAGGGGGAGGAAGAGGTGCCGGCCTGTGGTCCACTGCACACTGCATAAAGCAGGAAGTGGGAGAAGGCAGCATCAGCCTGTGTATGCGATCCACAGTGGAACGCAGGCCGGGAATCCGGCAGGCCAGAGGAAGCGGGGGGTGGGAGTAGCAGTAGGATGTAGGAGGCTTCCCTCCCCTCCTCTCCCTGACAAATGGGCCCTATAGGAGCCTGTGCTGCTGCGCAGTCACATGGATGTGTGTCCTTGGGGATGCACATCAATGTAAAGCGAGCATCCGGCGCTGCGATCAGCGAGCGCAGGGGGCGGCTGATGGCGCTGACCCTATATAGGTCTGGGCCCCATCACAACGGCATCCTTTGCGACCGCGATCATTATGCTAATGTTTATAGGAATACACATAGAGTGAACTGCAAGTAAAATCAGTTTGTAATGTATTTAATTTACCAAAAATCCAGTAGACTAAAACAGCAATAACTCATAAAGTCTATTGTATGTCTGATAAAGCCTATTGATTTCCAATCAGTAATATCACAAATTCATTAGTGAGTCCACATCTGCCAAAAATTATTGCAACATCCCACCTTCAACAATTCCTGTGGTCATCAAGTTTTAGAAGAACGTTGCCTTCACGTTATGTCAGTGCAGCTCTGGCATTGTTTTGTATAGTACAGCAGTTTCAGCAGTTCATCATCTGACTTTAGCATTTGATCTTTCTTGCGTTTGATCAACGCTGCTTCAGAACCTCAACATTTGATCTTAAAATAATGAATGATAAAAGAAAAGTATCCCTCTCAAGAAGTGCGAAGTTAAGATTCTGGAAAACTAAAGAATATGGATGGAGTGTGACACGTGTAGCTTAGTCTTACAATGTTACCACCTTGACATGCAAGACTTGTCTAGGAAGGAGACAACCAATATCGCTGCACAGTTTTATAAACATGCCCACCACAGTAAATCAACTAAAAATGTCTGTAACGCTGTAAATAAAAGAAACAAAATTATCAAACTTTAGAATGTAAATGTAATTTCATAAAAAACAACAACACTGCACTGGTTGTTAATGATGGGTCACATAGCAGCTAAGATAATGCTTTTTGTGCCATATGACTTATTTTTTTAACTTTTCTGTGCACTTTTAAAAATTGTATTTTAGGGCTGTGTGGGAAACCAGCAGGGCAAGAGAGATCATGAGCTGTGTGGGGAATCAGCAGGTGAGGTGTGTGGGGAGCCAGCAGAAAATAAGCCAGATCAGAGAAGCTTGTGCCAAGGAAAGAGCAGAAGAGTTTGCACTGATCCTGACATTCTGACATTGCTCCCCACTGTACTGTTGCCTAATCTGATACACTGTCACCTCATCAGCTGCAGTCAGGAGCTTGCAAACTGTGTAGGCCCTGCCCACTTACCCTTATATGGTTATGTGCCTGTATTCAGTGTGAAGATGGATCTCACTGAGAATGAACATATGTCTGCTTTAGACACAATCTAGTGGGGACACCTTGTGGAAGGTTTATGAATGGTTTTCCACCAGATTTCACTTAGGGCCCTTTCACATCAGCGTTTTTTTCAAATCGCGGCAGATGCGGTGAAAAAACCGCATCTGCCGCGATTACCGCATACCGGCTGCACTTGCGGCACGGTTGCGGCGCGAAAAAAAATGCTGTCAGCTGCGGTTTTTTTCGCGGCCGCACCTGCCGCAAGTGCCAAAACCGCACTTGCCGCACCTGCCGCAAGTCCGCCTATACATTGTATGGCGTTTACCGCAATCGCGCCGCAACCGTGCCGCAAGTGCAGCCGGTATGCGGTAATCGCAGCAGATGCGTTTTTTTCACCGCATCTGCCGTGATTTGAAAAAAACGCTGATGTGAAAGGGCCCTTATAAGGTATATTTGAAAGTTAATTAAAATATCTTCCTCTACATTATTATTAAATAAAAATTTAAATGGCAGGTACACATTAGCTATTTTAATTTAAATTATGGATTACCAATGCATGACCATGTTTACATTTCAGGTGGAAATTATCTTGTAGTTTACAGAGTCTTAATTACAAAATCCGTCTTGGAAGTAATATCTGATCCTCTGCCTTTACCGCGTCCACTATTAAGATGTGTATAGCTGATAAAATAGGGGTTGTATAGCTTAGAGCAATCTGTATTGGCTATGGCCAAGAACCACATATGTAGAAACTGTTATCCACAAAGGAATATCTCCAGTGATAACAATTGATTGCAGCTGTTGACATGCCCCTTCAGTGCCTTAGGATACTCGGAACTGGGCTTTTTTGAGGCTTCATCTTAACGGAGATCACAGGGACCGAGATACGGTTTAGTGACCCTGGTGGTGTCATTAAAAGTTCGGTGTGGGTGGCTCTCTCTCCCAGGTGTAGGGATCTGGCGTGGAGGGTTCATTCTGAGCAGGGGTGACTGGACCTGGGGATACTAGTGTTTTTACTTGATGCCACCCGCAGGTTGCTGGTATATCTGGCCGCCGCTGCTCGACAGTCCTCCTAGGGGTCAATGGTTGGGAGGCAGCAATGTTCTTAAGCCCCCCACGGGTAGGGCTCACGCCTAGGGTGGCCAAAGGTACCTGAATGAGTTGGTAGTAGTGTTTCTATTGCTTTAGTCGTGTTAAGAATGTTCACAGACATAGTGGGCTGCAGTCTTTGGTTCTTTACTCACAGTCTCTTGTACAGCAGCCCACTGAGGACTGAGTTCCCGGAGGCAGGGATCCAGGTACTCCCGGGTAGTAGGATGATACATAACCGGCACCCCTTCTCTGTCCTTTCCAGGTCGTCTCACACAGCGCTTTGCCTCACCCTTCCTGCTTTGCGCATCGCCACACAGAGCTCTTAGCCAGTGACTGTGGGCTTCTCTAAAAGGTCCCCTGCAGTGTCTTCCCCTCAGTCCTATGTTTGCCACCTTTTAGATGTGTGCGGTTGTTCGGCTATGACACCATGGAAGTGCCAAAGCCTCTGGGTTTCTAGCTGAGCCTGTTGGATCATCTCCACTAGTCTTTTGGGGTTCCCGGTGCCCTCATGGCCTAGTCCCTCCACAGCCTGTACTTGACATGGATATGAGCCCCACAGGTGGATTGTTCACTTCCCGTGCCTCTGCAAGCCCCTTGTTCTCCTGGAGCCACTTGGGGTGTTCTCTACTCTCTTGGGTTCGGCCTCAGGACAAGCTCTCTCTTGCTCTAGTCATCTAGAGACTTCTAGAGGCATATATTCTCTAGCTTCCCTCTAACTCGACCTTGGTGTGCTAAAGCCTCACTCCAGCTATTCTACCGTCTCTCCTCAGCTGGGTCACTCTTCTTCTGCTCACTGTCATTCTCCTGCATTCTAGATGGTTTCTACGCTATTTATACCCCTTGTCATGTGTCCCATGTCATCTACTTGTGTTCTTCCCAACCTCACTCCTTCCCGAGTGCTTCCTCTAACTAACTCCCTTCACCACCCAGCCGCACTACAATGGTTCCTAGTGTGTGGCCTGGGTGTCCCGATACTGGTCTGTACACCTCTTATCCGTGATTGGGATACTACACCTTAACAGGGGTGCAGTACCTCTGTGGCGACTGGATCTACAGGGGCGCCACACTACATTCAGGGGATATTATCTCCATGAAGTCAACCATCTGATCTGATCTGAAGGCATCATGCATTTTAACTGAATTATCGAAAGTCCTATCTTCCTATCACATAAGGTCATCTATTTCAGACTGAGCATCTATTATATAATTGCGAATGGCTTTTTTGCCCCCGGCGTGGTCATGTGGATACGCGCGAAGCATTGGCCGCGAAGCGGCCATTGCGAGCAGTTCTAAGTCGACTCGCAATGCGAGGCGGCATGGTCATGTGGATACGCGCGCAGCATTGGCCGCTGCGCGGGCATTGCGAGTCGACTTAGAACTGCTCGCAATGGCCGCTTCGCGGCCAATGCTGCACGCCTATCCACATGACCACGCCGGCTCGCATTGCGAGTCGACTTACAACTGCTGCGAGTCAGAGACTCGACGTACTAGAATCCCGATGCATGTGCATCGGGCTCCCAGCTAGTTGTATATAATGCCCAACTATTGAACCTATGTATCTGGCTACAATTTATGAGAACAAGTACTTCGCATATCCATTCAGGTTTTCATTTTTGGCCTGATGTACTCTTTAAGCTTTTCAGTAGCTCCTGCTAATACAGTTTGCCATGCATAGCTGTGTGTAACTAGGTTACATTGAACATTCACTGGGAGCCAAGCAGAGGCACTTTTGGCTGAAGTTCAACAGAATAATACTGTATTAAACATTATTCTGTATCATGAATTGTTTTTAGTTCAGTCAGCATTAGCAGGGGATGTACCATACTGAGATTTGAGAGTGGGTATCAGCAGGTAAGAGAGATCATCAAGAGTCGAAAAATATATTCACGAAAGTTGAAGTGACAAAAAAAGTTCCAGAATATTATTGATCAGCAGATTGCTTGGTTCTCTGTACTTGCCAGGTTTGTGTCAAGTGACACACACAGATGCTATGAGTGCACTTCTTCTAAACTATGGCATTTAAATAATATATGCTATCACATGCAGAATCTTTGTAACTATGCATCATTTGCATTGGTCATACTGATGCACTGTCCTTGGAGAAATATACATATATACATATACATTACGTACATGTATATATTCACACGCACACAATCCTAAACATTAAAACTGCAAAAGATCAAGAATGAAAGTTCATGAAAAAATGTAACAAATTTTCAAAAACATGTCTACTTATTTAATATCAAATATGAGCTCCACTTACAGAAATACACACACTTATACGCTTTGGATGCTATCAGAGAGTGTGACGGGGTGTGTGACAGAGCAGGAAGGAACACCAGGCTGATGAACAATCCAAGTTTTATTGAGGCAGGGCGCATAGAACATCAAATACGACTCTTGTTCTTTAGAGTCTATACTAAGTCCTCAATGAGTCCTCAAGTTCTGGGGGCGCCTCCCGACAATCCGACGCCAGAGAAAATGTAGAAGTAATCCTTGGAAGAAGTCAATGGATCCAACCCAATCCCACGGGACAGCTTCCATAATCCACACACGGGTGCCAGGATCTTGCCGCAGCTTCAGACCTTCCACCTTCAGGACTCACACACATCTGGTGGGGGCAAACATGAGCCTATTGTTCTGGCTCCTGGGACCAGCCCATAGATAGGGGGTGGGATCACACCTACTTTTGAATGGTTTGCTCCAGTCAGAAGATTCTAGAAACTCATGCTTGTATTAAATGTGTCTCATGCTGAGAAGAACAAACACAGAATCCCCCAACTATGTACAGGACAGGAAACACTAAAGCAGCTTATTTTTCATCAGAGTCCAGGAACACAGGCCAGGGGAAGGGACACACTGTTATAACCTCTTCCCCTCCCAATTTGTGTATGGACTAATGACCTCTACAGGTTGCTTGTCAAGTACACCTAGTCATAGTGGGACTTACACTCAGCTTCATGCAGCCATAAATTGGCATTGTAGCTCTCCCAGATCATTGCCAGATCATCACAGAACATCTGCAGGAAGGCCACCCATCACCCCAACCACACATCGCCTGACCCCAAAGCCAAAGTTCAGATGCACAATGGCTTTGGGAATAGTCCTCCATTTGCCTCCAACATGTTGAATGACAATCCCAGGTCCTTTCTGGACCGCCTCAGGTCAAACCACTCGGGTCAGCCAGCGTGAGGAAAGCTCCTGAGTTACAAAACCCAATAAGTCTTTGTCCATCCATCATGACCTCCTGCAAGTGCTTTCCCCAATGAGCGAAGTCATCGAAGCTACGGGCCGCACCTCATAAACCACTAGTGGTGCAATATGGAAGTGTGAGTCACTAGGCCAGTCCTCACGTAGTGGTGACACATCTTCCTCCATGGCACTTGGCTGTACATAATTAATAATCTAATTGGATGCAGGATCATTTCTTGGGACCAACTGGGAAGGAGGTTTGCAGGTGTCCAGGCTTCCCACATCTATAACATCTGCGATGTGTCTCACTGCTTCCAATGTGCCCTCTTGGGGTGAGGGAACCTGGAGGTCGGCACCAACTTGAAGGTGCAGGAGATGGTTGTTATACTTGAGGACAACTCCTTAACTGGATAGCTGGGCATGTGGTTTGCAGATGCCTGGGATGCCCACAACCATAACACCTGCAATTTACTACTTTCTCTCCTCATGATATTGCAGAAGATGCAGTAGGAGAAATTAGAGGCACATTCACTCGGGTATCAGCATAAGGTGGTGGTTTAGGGGAATGGCGAACATTGGCGACAGGAGGACAAGGGGCCACCGGTGTTGGGGAGTTTGTAGGCTTCTCTCCATCCTGCAGCAGATACTTCCACTGAGGCTTGATGGTTAAATACCTCATTAGCTAGAGCAACAGCTTGCTCCACTGTTGCTGACTTCCTCTCACGCACCCATTCCTGGATCTCAAGTGGGGCATTTAGCATAGAATTGTTCTCTTAGGATGACTTGGAGAAAGGTCTCCCAAGTTAATACTCCCTCCCCTTCCAGCCAGTGATGGCATACTTGTTTGAGCCTGTGGGCATACATCTTAAAAGACACTCCCCCATGATAGGGTAAAGTATGAAACTGAGTCCTCTAAGTATCTGGGTTTACGGCATAATGTTCTAGAATGGCTTCTTTTATCTCCACCCTCCAAGAGGCCCACCAGATGTCTGACTCACTCTGGGACTTCCATTAACTGGCATTAATACTCGAAGTCCTGAAGAAGCCCTCAATGTCACCTGCAGCCTCATTAAACAGCTTAAAGTCCTTGCGGGACACTCTGGGGATTCCCTCATGGCGGGTGCTGTGCTTACAGTCTGTCGGGAGCTTCAAGCTGCTTCCACCATGTGCTGCCTCTCCTGAGCTCTACGATTGGCCTCCCGCTTATCTTCTATCGTGGCTTTATTCCCCAGCAATGCCATCTCCTCCTTGTACCACACATCCCACTGACTTTTTTGGGTATTTACCTACAGCTCCTGTCTTTCCTCCCTTTGCTGTGGAAATTCTTCCTCAGCTCCATCTTGCAGGCAAGGTCCTTCCAAAGCCTCAATTAGCTGCTCATTTGAGAGTCCTTTGTAGCCGACTTCTAATTCACAGACTTTTGTTTGCAGGATCCCCACAGTCCAGTTCTTGTACTCTGAGGTTCTGGTTCCAGATGTTGATGGCCGTTGTCCTCCATTTCCTCTGCTCTGATCCCACCGCTGCCCCAGTTTGTGACAGGGTGTGCAACAAAGAAGGAAGGGACACCAGGCTGATGAACAATCCAAGTTTGTTTTTCTTTACCAACTATATACAGGACAGGAAATATTAAAGCAGCTTACATTTCATCAGAGTCCAGGAACACAAGCCAGAAGAAGGGGCACAGTGTTACAGAGAGGTTGTTAATGTTCATCTAAAGAATGTTCTGCCATGATGAATGCATTTTGGTATGCAAATAATCAAGATCCACTGCTGGTGACTCCTTTTGTGATTATTGGCTATGACATCTCAGATGTGGTCAATGGGAGAGAAATCCTGATATGCTGCAAGTCATGGTAGCACATTGAAGTTTTGCAAGTTGCTCACAATAGCAAAAGCAACATACAGCCTGGTGTTGTGTTGACAAATGGCTCCTTGGACACTTTGGAGAAATGGCCGTACAATTGGTTCAACCACTAATTAATGTGATTTTTAGCTATTAGTTTATCTTGAATGAAAACTAGTGCTGTCCAGCTACCATAAATTTTACAATCTGACACCATCATCCTAGGAGTAGGACTGGTGTATGTTTCAACCCTAGAATAAATGAAAAAAAATGATTTCAGCTCACCAATTTGATGGCCATTTAGGACACCTCAACATGGATGTTGCCCAGTCCAGGCTAAGCACAGCTATATCCAAGCAAGAAAAGTGTTTCCAGCAAGCGTTGAAGGAACAGTAATAGATGTTTTTTGCAAAAAACTTCAATATTTAATGAATCCAAAAGTGTTACATGTATAGACAGCTTGCCGGGATTCGTACATTTAGGGGAAGGGGGGGAGGGGAGGGTCTGAGGTTTTTTGCAAAAACATCAATTATTGTTCCTTCAATGCTTGCTGAAAACACTTTTCTTGTTTGGTTCTCCCCTAGAGGCCTATTTATGTTGTAGAAGAAGGCCAGAGATTGGAATGGGGTAACGGAGGTTAAGCTCTATCTTCTACAGAAATTAGTCTACTTTTGTCTAGGATACAATGATACCGTAGTTGAAGATTGGTTTGGAAACAACGTGGGCAGTGCCATGAAAAGGCATGTAAGTGTATATATTACTATAGGTATCTCTTACAATCGATAGTGAATAAATCAACATGTTTTGAACATTTGTTTACATTTTTTCCTCATTTACATATCTTTATTATTTGCTCTTACTAAACCATGTAACGGTCCTTTCACATCAGCGTTTTACGCTGATCGCGGCAGTTCCGGTATGCCGTGTTTTTTTGCGGCCGCACCTGCCGCAAGTGCTGAAACTGCACTTGCCGCACCTGCCGCAAGCCCCATAGACATTGTATGGGGCTTGCCGCAAGTGTGCCGCGATCGTGGCCATTATGCGGTAATCTCGGCAGTTGCGTTTTTTGTGAAAGGATCCTAAATTTACTAATAATTCATTCAAGAAGATATAAGCCCCATAAATGGAGTGCAGACCGAAAAAAAAAAAAAAAAAAAAAAAAAAAAAATATATATATATATATATATATATATATATACAGTGTTGGCCAAAAGTATTGACACCCCTGCAATTCTGTCAGATAATACTCAGTTTCTTCCTGAAAATGATTGCAATCACAAATTCTTTGATATTATTATCTTCATTTAATTTGTCTTCAATGAAAAAAACACATAAAGAATTGTCCTAAAGCCAAATTGGATACAATTCCACACCAAACATAAAAAAGGTTGTGGACAAAAGTATTGGCACTGTTAGAAAAATCATGTGATGCTTCTCTAATTTGTGTAATTAACAGCACCTGTTACTTACCTGTGGCATCTAACAGGTGTTGGCAATAACTAAATCACACTTGCAGCCAGTTGACATGGATTAAAGTTGACTCAACCTATGTCCTGTGTCCTTGTGTGTACCACATTGAGCATGGAGAAAGGAAAGAAGACCAATGAACTGTCTGAGGACTGGAGAAACTAAATTGTGAGGAAGCATGAGCAATCTCAAGGCTACAAGTCCATCTCCAAAGACCTGAATGTTCCTGTGTCTACCGTGCGCAGTGTCATCAAGAAGTTTAAACCCCATGGCACTGTGGCTAACCTCCATAGTTGTGGATGGAAAAGAAAAATTGACGAGAGATTTCAACGCAAGATTGTGCGGATGGTGGATAAAGAACCTCGACTAACATCCAAACAAGTTCAAGCTGCCCTGCAGTCCGAGGGTACAACAGTGTCAACCCGTACTATCCGTCGGCGTCTGAATGAAAAGGGACTGTGTGGTAGGAGACCCAGGCCAGGCTGGAGTTTGCCAAAACTTACCTGAGAAAGCCTAAAACGTTTTGGAAGAATGTTCTCTCTTTTTGGGCAAAGGCATCAACATAGAGTTTACAGGAGAAAAAAAGAGGCATTCAAAGAAAAGACAGTCAAAACATGGGGAGGTTCCATGATGTTTTGGGGTTGCTTTGCTGCCTCTGGCACTGGACTGCTTGACCGTGTGCATGGCATTATGAAGTCTGAAGACTACCAACAAATTTTGCAGCATAATGTAGGACTCAGTGTGTGAAAGCTGGGTCTCCCTCAGAGGTCATGGGTCTTCCAGCAGGACAATGACCCAAAACACACTTCAAAAAGCACTAGAAAATGGTTTGAGAGAAAGCACTGGAGACTTCTAAGGTGGCCAGCAATGAGTCCAGACCTGAATCCCATAGAACACCTGTGGAGACATGTAAAAATGGCAGTTTGGAGAAGGCACCCTTCAAATATCAGGGACCTGGAGCAGTTTGCCAAAGAAGAATGGTCTAAAATTCCAGCAGAGCATTGTAAGAAACCCATTGATGGTTACCGGAAGCGGTAGATCGCAGTTATTTTGGCTAAAGGTTGTGCAACCAAGTATTAGGCTGAGGGTGCCAATACTTTTGTCTGGCCCATTTTTGGAGTTTTGTGTGAAATGATCAATGTTTTGCTTTTTGTTTCATTCTCTTTTGTGTTTTTTTATTGAAGACAAATTAAATGAAGATAATAATACCAAAGAATTTGTCATTGCAATCACTTTGTCGCAGTCGGTGAGCAAACAGACATTGGCCAATGTGTGTACCAAGAACTTCAGAAATAAAAGATAAGATTTGAGTTTTTTGAAAAACGTAAGTTTTTAAACTATTTTCTCAGGTATATATAGCTTGTTAGCACATGTACATCATTGGAGTAGCTGTGTGCTGCAGAGTACTTTTTTCTAGTTTATAGCAGCGTCACTGCTGGCACAGTTCACATTGTCTGAGTGTGCTGTGCAGTTTTTTTTCCTTTTATATATATATATATATAACCATAACAGGATACAAAGAATTCTGTGGGAAGATACACATGAAAAAAAGGCTACCAAAGAGGTATGGAACACATAATTAAGAGGTACGCTGGACCTATAAGAAACATGTAGCCCTTTGAAGGTCCTATTGAAATGGTAAAATGTTAATTAATTAAGAAAATAACAGCAAGATGTTAATGGGCCATTTGAAGGCCAGTAATATTATTATTCATTGGATAATGATATTACTTTGTTAGATGTAAATAAAGGTTTAACATAAAACAAACTTGAACCCTCAGCAACTAAGGCCAAGTTGGCCTGAATGTTCTCTCTGTGTAGGAAATCAATGCTAGTAAATGAGGCATGACAGATAGGGGCCATAATATAAAGCTTGAGGCACAATAAGAATAAGAATTTTTTCACATGTGCATAGTTCATAGAATACTCCATTTCTCAAATGGCAAAAAAGAGCCCCTTTTGCAACTCGTTAGAACCCCATAGATACCATTTGAAGACAGAGGGATCTTTGAGCTTCCACTGAGATGACCTTCGTTTTGCAATGGATCTAGTATTGTCATATTTTTGTTTATAAATGAGAACCACAAAATACATTTTGACAATGTTTGACATGACTTTTATCATTCATTATTAAATGTTTCTCTTAACACTGGAAGCCAAGGTGCAAATTAATGATTTTGGGTCAGTCATTTACCAAATGTAAGAAGCTCATCATGCAATGCAACTATCAAGGGTCCCAGCTTGGCAATAACCATGTCTCCTGGAATGTACCCAATAGATTATGTGTTGCATACCCCACGAGTGTCCCTTAATCATGCCCAATCAACCCATTGGACCAGTGGCCAGGGGCCCCGATGCGAAAGCTCCAACGGGGCCCCCAATTATTGGATTTCTTTAGTAGAATTAGTCTTTTTCTATAGGCTCCCTAGGCTGCAGGGCCCGGGTGCGATCGCAACCCTTGCACCTATTGTAGTTACGCCCCTGCATTGGACTTAGAAGCTTTGGATAGAGGAAATAGCATGGGCTTAGAGAGGAAAAACAATATTTTCTATGGTAGATCTCATGTGATTTCTGCGTTGAATGCTAATTACTAGCTACTCAATAATCTGTAGATTCTGTTTACTTATAGCATTTCTATTGTGGAACTATGTTTTGCCATATAGAGTAGGTTTGTAAGTGTACCTGACACATATAAATATTGCATATGAGAATTAAACATGCAAGCAAATAAAATAAATTACAGCCATTGATAGAAATGATAACTTTCTACAAACAATTTGATTTCTATATAAGAAGGTTTACTGTTCAAAGCCAACCTATATTCTAATTACCGCATAAAATGTAGTTCTTTAGTGACACTTTTTAATAGCATAATATCGCCTGAATTCATTTTTAGTATTTTTATTTCAAATCCTATGAGTCTTTGCGGTTGCAGATCCCAAGTGACATGCCTGCATATATAATCGCATTAAATCTGACATTGCCTCAAACGATACTTGCAAAAATTATGGTGATAATGTTAGCTTATAGCACAAAGAATTAAGATTTTAGAATCTTTTTGTTAATGAGGTTAGTCGGAATTTAGGGAACGTTAAGATTATGAATCTAGTACATTAAACAAGTTTTTTTTATGAATAAACTGTGACCTTTTAAATCATCTTAAAGCAAACCTTGGGGAATAACTAGTGTGCTTCTGGCTAGCACTGTCAAATGTCTTCTTATTAAAGAGAAATTTTCAGATGAGGAATAGTCTAAAGTTAGTTACGGTAAATTAATTAAACCAGCTATCTTAGTGCCATAACCAAATGAAAAGGTGGTCAACTTCTTGTGATGACCTTCACCTGGTGATATCAATATCTTCTTCATATTTCAATATCTTATTGATATTGCCAATTCAACTGGCAATATGTTGCAATATATAGCCTGGGAAATATGATAAGGGGAAACTGCTTTGTAAGTGAAAATATGATGACAAGAGTATGTGGAATACAATTAGGCAATATATGAGTAGTCTATCCTTACAGAAGTCTGCAGATTTTTTCGTATTATATCCTGCATTTGTTGGAGGATTTTCTGATCAAGTTTGTAATAACTTGAAGCAGGGTGTTGATATGTGTCTATTTGCTTTCATATGTCATTGATCTATCGTATTAATTTGCAGAAACAAAGAGAGAAGGGAGCGCACATAGGGTCTTATCTATGATAATAGTTCAATGCCCCCCAATCAGTGCGGCTCACCTTTTTGGGTTGTGGGAGTCACAACAACCTACCTAGCCTTGTTATCCTGGTCGCTGCAGACATCTGGGGAGGGAGAAATCCATTTGTGTAGAAAAAAGCCCAGGTTTAGATTCCACGCAGACCACAAAGCAGGAAGGGTATGTTTGATGTCCGTTTATTGAGGCTCAAAAACATCAGACATACCCATCCTGCTTTGTGGTCTGCGCGTAATCTAAACCTGGGCTTTTTTCTACACAAACGGTATTCATTTGCAGGGCAGGACAGGCCGTTGAGACAACCTTTGCCGATGCTCAGACACCCAAAATATAAGGTGGCCCATTTAAACTTCTAAAACAGCAAACTGCTTCTGTCACATGCACTTTACTGGACTTCAAAGTACCCATATATTGAACTTCCACATGGGCCCTCGCTCTGTGTCCACCTCTTGATGAATAGTTTAGCAATAAGATCTAATACTCTCTACAGAAGATTCTCATCCGGTCTCTGTGACCGTTGCTCAATGAAGAAGATATTTTGTGTCCTTCTAGATCACTAAGAACAGATCCCTTCTCTAGTGCTCGCCCTCAACTGGCAACATGAACATCTCCTACTTCCCATTTGTACTGTCATCAAGATTATACCTCTGCAGCATAACAGATGTTAGGTCTTTAAAAAAAGAGGAGAACATGACTCCAACATTTACAGTCTCGATTGCAAATATTGAACGTTAGGGATCAACTCTTGTGTCTAACATTGGTGTCTTGCATTTATGAGTCTCATAGATGTCACAATGGACACTGTATGGGATAAATGTCATTTTGTGGTCTCAAATATTCCTGTACATTAACTTTTTTCCCCACATCTGGGTATATGGGTATGTACTATCATGTTAGTGTTTTAATATGCTCACCTATCAACTAAATCTCCAGTATCCTGCACTGTGTTACTCCGCTTCTGGGAGTCTCATTACTGTCTACATACTTTCCAGGGTACACTATGACCTAGCAGTAGATTTTACAGTGTATGCTTATGGAGCGTCACATCAAGGCAACATTGGCTTTTATTGTGAAGAAACTCTGGTTCACAGAGTGTAGAGAGTGAATAGAAAAGTCTGAAGAGACATGATGTCACTGAGGGAAGGACAGGAGATGCTTGACACTGGAGAAGATGCTGATAGGTAGCTATACTAATCTACTTACACTGCATATATAAACCTTTACACAACGTTTAGGGGGTAAAAAGTTAATGAGAGGGCTTCTTTAAAGAGAACATGTAAAAATGCAATTACCTGCAAATATGGGGTTATTTTGCAGGTTAATTTGCATTTCCAACTTGCCTGGTGCCTGAATATTGAAGCCCGTTGCTGGGTGAAAATTAATTTTGAATATTTCTGGCAGTGTTTGGGTTTCAGTCATGGGGCCGGAGCTTTCACGGGCTCAGTCACTGCTTTGTGTATGGAGTGCGATGGATGTAACCATGTCCCCTGCACTGACTGACATTCGCTCAGCATTAAGTCCAGCTGTCAGTAAGTGCAAGGGGCACAGTTACAACACTGTTCTCATTACACAAAAACAGTGACTAAATGTACTCCAGCGCTGCCCCTATGACTAAAACTCAAACACTGCTGGGAGGTTTGAAGTTCATTTCCTCCTGGCAGTGGGGTTTATTGTCCAGGCCCAGGTAGGTTTGAACGCTATTAACCTGCAGATTAACCCCATATCTGAAGGTTAATAGCGCTTTTATACACACAACAGGTTCTCTTTAAGGACCAGCTTCTAGTTGAAATGCAATGCTTTACAGTGAGTCATATTACCTGCATTTTAGATGAATTTAGCTCTTAACAATATTTATCTTTGGTCCAACTAAATCATAGTAATTCCAATATAGAATATAAATCTGAGCAATATGGAATTTGTATATACAGTTTAGTTTTGTTCCTCTATTCTTACATTAGATCACACAAACACAGTTTGTTGACTTTTGTTTATCCAAACTTACTGAGCATCGACATCCTAGAGGGATGTATAAAACTAAGCTTGAACCATAAATAACCAATTTCTGATAACAGACATTCTCTGAGACAGCAAAAGAATCTCCAGTATAGGCATGAACATATGATGAGTTTTGTTCGAAATTTTGCTCCGAGATGCCTGGCAGGAGACAAACAGGTGCACATATGATTGGGAAAGGAGGGGGCAGAACTCAGTACCCAGTGGCATACAATGAGGAGCATATTACTATGGGAAGAACAATGTGTCCCTTTCAGATCTCTATTAAATGTCTAGGGTTCAATGAACACAAGAACCTGTCTCCTGTGTTTCAGGGCATTTATACAATAAGTTAATTCACAGCCTTATTACTCATATTGACTACACAAATTTGCACAACAATTGGTAAAGACATTTTGTTAGATTCCGTCAGGAAACGTGCTACAGAATTTCATAGCCTAGGGAATAACAAAGAAGTGAAACAGATGGGGATGGTAGGTGCCAGCTGACACCACGGTAGTGCACACTACCCTCATTTGTTGCTAAGGATATATTTAAAGCATATTAGTAACATGTATTGATATCGTCTGCAAAATCTTAGGGTAATGCTTAAGGGGTTTTCCCACGAACAAAGTTATTTTAAAGTTTATTTTAATCAATCGATCTTGGAATAATAATAGTTTCCACAATTGCAATTGAATGTGTTTAAAATAATGTTCTGAGATAATCTTATATATGTGTCCCTGCTATGTACTGTGTAATGGATGTGTCTGACCATAGAGGGACATGCTCTGATCATACCACATCTCCTGTGCTGAGATAATCTTATATATGTGTCCCTGCTATGTACTGTGTAATGGCCATGTCTGATTCTACAGGGACATGGTCTGATCATACCACATCTCCTGAATTGGGGAGAAAGCAAACGTATATATAGACATTATAGCACAGGATCACAAATAATTCTTTCTTTGAGGTAAAACATTTTTTTACAAACAGGCAGGGAAATGTTTTATCACACAAAGAGAATTATCTATTATCCCCTGCTGTAATGTCTGTATGCCGTTGTGCATCCTTCCCTGCCCAGGAGACCTGGTATGATTAGACCATGTCCCTGTATGGTCAGACACATCCATTATACACTACATATCAAGGGCACATTTATAAGATTAAGGCTAGGGTCACACTTATATATAGAATTGCGTCCACCGCATGCAGATCCAAATGCGGTGAACGCAATTGGCTTCAGACAACCAGCAATCCGGGAACCGGATTGCTCAGGATGTGTAATCCTGAGCAATCTGGATTACCGGTTAGTTTGCTCATCCCTGCTGCCGCAGGGATGAGCAAGCAGTTCTGTGTTTGTTAAAACTGTAAATTTTATTATTAAATGGTGCTATAATGTCTCTAGGGGGTGCCCACTCCCCTAGAGACCTTCCACCCACTCCAGTGGCCATATAATGCTTTATTCACTTATGTACAGCAGCAGGCTCCTGTCAGCTGCTGTACAGTTTTATCAATGAAGGCGCCGGGCTCCTCTGAGAGCAGCGCGCATACTATAGCTAGTGTAGCTATAGTATGTGCGCTGTCCGAGGTCCTGAAGCCTTATACAGTAAGATCTACGGGCAGCGCTGTCCATAGATCTACTGTAAATGGCTTCAAAACCTCGGACAGCCCACATACTATAGCAATAGCTATAGTATGCGCACTGCTCTCAGAGGAGCCCGGCGCCTTCATTGATAAAACTGTACAACAGCTGACAGGAGCCAGCTGCTGTACATAAGTGAATAAAGCATTATATGGCCATCTGAGTGTGTGGAAGGTTTCTAGGGGGAGTGGGCACCCCCTAGAGACATTATAGCACCATTTAAAAATAAAATTAACAGTTTTAACAAACACAGAACACTTTGCTTATCCCGGCAGCAGCCGGGATAAGCAAAGTATATGCGGTACCCGCATTGCTCAGGATTACACATCCTGAGCAATCCGGTTCCCGCATTGCGGATGTTACAACCGCTCCGAAAACTGCAGCCTGCATGATTTTTCACACAGGCTGCAGAGCCGGAGGCGGTAACCGGATTGCTTGTGAAGCAATCCGGTTTTTATAATAGGCTCCCATGAGGAGCGTTTCCTGATCGGGTTTTGAGCTTTTTAAAAGCTCAAAACTGGATTAGGTTTAAAAAAAAAAAACGGATGTGTGACCCTAGCCTAACTCAACACAGGAACAATTTTTAAACACAACCAATTGTTGAAATTATTCTTCCAAGATCTATTGATTAAAATTAACTCGTAGGAAAACCCCTTTAATATAAATCAGATAATAATTGCAGCCTATGAAGTTATATCATAATAATGGTGGAATGTGTGTTCAATAGGGTTGAATACTTCTTAACATCAGTACATAATATGCTGGAGTAAACACAAAAAAGGTTAGTTTTTTTACAGGAGTATAACTATACATTTCCTATCAGTATATATATCTAATATACAGTATAAAGCTGAGTGTATGTATGTATGTATTTGTATATGTGCCATAGGTCTGCCCACTCAACATAGCCCTACCCACTTCATAGCACCAGCCACTCAACATAACCATGCCCACTTCATAGCAGCCTCCCAAAATAGTCATGCCCTCCAGTTAGTCACGCCTACTTCATAGTATGTCTCCTGCATAGTCAGGCCCCCTCTGGTTAGCCTCACCCCCTTGGTGTATGTTCACATATTTGCCTGCCCACTTCATAGCTCTGCCGCTACACATAGTCCTGACCCCAAAGGGGTGTGGCTAACCAGAGAGTTGAGGCCATATGCATTCCTGAGGGCATGGTGCTATGAGAAGGGAGTGTAGCTATGTAAGGGGCAGGGCTATGCATTGACATACATACATACACACACATACACCATGTTCCAAATTATTATGCAAATGTTCTTTTTCTCTGATTGTCCTAAATGGTCAGTGCAAATGACAGTCAGTGAAATAAAAGTCATCACCCGTTAGAGTATCCATAAAATTTTATTGAAGAAACCTCCCAATGAATAACAGTATTACCTCCAAATTAAAAAAAACTCTAAATGCACTGTTTCAAATTATTAGGCACAGTAGAGTTTCTAAACATTTGATATGTTTGAAAGAACTGAAAATGCTCATTTGTTGAATTTGCAGCATTAGAAGGTCACATTCACTGTAATAAAAAGTTATTTAACTTCAATACATCCTATCAGGCCAAGTTACACGTTAACATAGGAACCCTTCTTTGATATCACCTTCACAATTCTTTCATCCATTGAACTTGTGAGTTTCTGGAGAGTTTCTGCTTGTATTTCTTTGCATGATGTCAGAATAGCCTCCTAGAGCTGCTGTTTTGATGTGAATTGCCTTCCACCCTCATAGATATTTTGCTCGATTATACTTCAAAGGTTGTCTATAGGGTTAAGGTCAGGGGAAGATGGTGGCCACACCATGAGTTTATCTCCTTTTATGCCCAACAGACAATGACACAGAGGTATTCTTTGCAGCATGAGATGATGCATTGTCATGCATGAAGATGATTTTGCTCCTGAAGGCATGCTTGCACTTTTTGCACCATGGAAGAAGGTTCTCAGTCAGAAACTCTGAATACTTTGCAGAGGTCATTTTCACACCTTCAGGAACCTTAAAGGGGCCTATCAGTTATTTCTCAATGATTACGGTCCAAAACATGACTCCTCCACCTCCTTGCTGACATCGCAGCCTTGTTGGGACATGGTGGCCATCCAACAACCATCCACTACTCCATCCATCTGGACCATCCAGGGTTACTCGGTACTCATCAATAAACAAGACTGTTTGAAAATTAGTCTTCATGTATGTCTGGGCCCACTGCAACCGTTTCTGGTTGTGAGCACTGTTTAGGGGTGGCCGAATAGTAGGTTTATGCACCACAGCAAGCCTTTGAAGGACCCTACACCTTGAGGTTTGAGGGACTTCAGAGGCACCAGCAGCTTCAAATATCTGTTTGCCGGTTTTCTAAGGCCTGTTTAGCAGCTGCACACTTAATCCGATGAACTTGCCTGGCAGAAACCTTCCTCTTTCTGCATTTATCTGCATGAACACGTCTGTACTCAGAATCAGTTACAAATCTCTTCACAGTATGATGATCACGCTTAAGTTTTCATGCAATATCTAATGTTTTCATCCCTTGTCCAAGGCATTGCACTATTTGTTGCTTTTCGGCAGCAGAGAGATCCTTTTTCAGGGAGTGCTGCAGTCAAATAATTTAATATGTATATATGTATATACATATATATATATGTATATATATATATATATATATATATATATATATATAGAGAGAGAGAGAGAGAGCATTATATTATATGGAAGACCATGGAGGTTGCACTATATTATATGGAGTCTGCATTATATTATGCTAGCTGTAGAGCCCAGCATTGCCCCAACATAGTAACTAACTATTCTTAGTTATAACAAATAGAATAGAATGATTATTTTCACATAAAAATACTGCCCGAGGGGGCAGAGCCATATGCATCCTTGAAGGGGTGGAACTTTGTGTGGACATATATACATACATACATACACATAGGTCTATGCCTGAGTAAGGTACAGGGGTTGGACAAAATAATGGAAACACCTGGAAAAATCAACAAAAGTTAGTTTAATATGGTGTAGGTCCACCTTTTGCGGCGATTACAGCCTCAATTCTCCATGGTATGGATTCATACAAGGGGATATCATTGGCCCGGCGGATCTCCACGAAATAGCACCCCAGATCATCACAGAACCTCCGCCATGTTTTACGGGTGGGAGAAGGCAGTCTGGATGGAATGCTTCTTTCGGCTGTCTCCAGATGTACATTCAGCCGGAAGTAGTCGGAAAATGGGGTAAACGATGATTCGTCTGAGAATATCACATGTTTCCACTGCTCGAGGGAACAATTCTGGAGGTTTCTACACCACTCTAAACGTTTGGAAATATTTGTCATTGAGAGCAGCGGTTTTCTAATTGCAGCTCTTGTTTATATTAACCTTGGCTTGTAATTTGTTAGTCACAGTAAAATCCCATAATGAATAAGTTTCTTGTCTATGCCTCCAATGCATATCTATTTGATGGTCCAATTGGTGTATTTCCAATGTTCTGCACCAGTCTGCACATTACCGTAGTTCAGTCACTGTCATTGGAGATGTGGCTGTATAGGAGCGTCTCTATGTATTGTCTGATATGGAAGTTCCACAAAATTGTCGAGCAATCATATATGCAGATGCAGCTGAGTTGAATTTAAAGGGACTATGTCTCCTTAGAAAATAGTATTTACCTGCATCCATTGAGTTAATCTGTAATAAAATTGCATTGCAATTTGGTCTGGCCACCTTACTGAAATTGCAGTGAGCTGGAGAAAATTAGCTTTTTTACTGCCTTCAAGAAGCCACAAGCTGTCAGTCATGGGGGCACGCACGGAGTGGTTTTAATCACCACTTCCACCAGTATTCACTATGAGCAGTAACTGTAAGCACACCCTGCCACTATGATTGACAACTAATTCTACAGCACATCTTTTCAAGGTGCAGTAAAAGTGCTAGGGCATGCTTGCAGCCACTGTTCATAGTGTAGTGAGAGATGCAGTAAATGGTGTACACCACCATGAGTGAAACCCATTGGCTCATGTGCCACCCCAGGGTATATGGGATACTCAGTATCTGGGCCCTTGCTGAGGTTGGGATGTCACTGGTGGCCTGCCCAGACCCGTGCCCTGGGGGCTATGCTTTCAAAAAGGGGTAGTATAAATAGGAATAAAGAGTTTGTGAGCCACCTGTGATTTCTGGTGGTTCAGGCAGCTAGGTGTTGAAGTTCCCCACAGGTGGAGCTGGATCCCCAGGGCTGTGGTGTGATGGGGAGGAGAAGCAGGGATAGTCTCTACGAAGGACAGGGTCAGGGGTTGAAGAACAACACACACACTGTAGATTGTCTCTTAACCTTTGGTTAGGCAGGATAAACATCGGTACACTGTCAAGTGGCCAGGAAACACTTATGGATCTCCACATCGAGTGGGTATAAGGCCTCCTTGTCTCTTTTCCCCTGGGTGAAGCCTCTGCCCTGTGTGAAACTTGGCTGGCCTCCTCTGCTCTCCTATCACCTGTGCTAAATTGGGACAACCCGTGTTGGCCTGCCGCTATCTCCTCTTCCTGTGGCTTCCTTGTTGGTGACTGCACAGATGCCCGGGAGACTGAAGTCTCCATGGTAAATCGATATTCTCTGCTGGGCTAGATACTCTCCTGCAGATGCAGACTGCAGTATCCAGGATGCTTTCTGGGGTAAACCAAGATGGCTCTTCGGTCCCCAAACTGCTCTTTCTCTGATACTCTCTCTCCTTGCCTTCGACCCCACTCTTGGGCCCTGCAAAGACTAGTTTGGAGGCTGTTCAGTGTCACTGGCTCGGGCCTAAAGCGGTTCTGACAACCAGGACGTCTTCACAGCTCTTCTAGCGTCTGCACACTCTAACTAACTCCCCCCCCAGCCCAGTATTTATAGGGGATCTTGCCTATGGGCAGCAAGTTGAGAACCCCCTACTGTGCTGGGGTGGAAGGTGTTGTTTGCACCTTGTACCCACTGTGGAAATCCATCCATGCTCTAGGTGAGTCTGTGGTTACCTGTGTGAGCAGGGTGCCACGCTTGCAAATGAGAATAAGCTAATTTTCTTCTTGTAGACTCAGTTTTAGTAAAGCACCTGGGAAGCATTGTAACCCTATATTTACAGATAAATAGTATTTCCATGGTGATTGGTTCCCTTTAACATTTACCTTTTGTATTTCTTTCTGACTTGTATACCAGGGGATGAAAGAATTAGCTATGTTAATATTCATCATGTTGGATCCCTGATTAAGGATATCTTTTTTTAGGATTGCCACATTGTTATACCAGCAGTTCTATGTGATTCCACAGATAATACACTATGATAACATAATAAACTGTATCAGTGAATATATATATGGTATGTTCGTCGGACCTTCTTCCTTAAGGGCCAAAAATGCTTACTTGAATTTAATGAGACTGAAAGGACAGGTTTTTTTAGCATCTCATATACTAGTCTGAATTATATTAAAATTCATGTTCATTGAGGTCTATTTTATGTGCAACGGCCAATTCGATGACTTTTAGAAATCTGCTATTTTGGGACTAAACATGGAAAGTGATTAGATAGGATAATATTCCATGTAGACACTGGAGGAACATTGTGAACTGTGGGCAGACAGGTCAATGTATGAGGAATGCTCAGCATGTGGGTGGGAACTCACTGGTTGAACTGGACAAGATGTCACTAAAAGATGGAATCTACAGCACAAAGCACTCAATGTCCCATGGCAGTCCTATGCGAACAACTGGTTTATCCATTTAATCTGGAAAAAAAGCAGCATGTAAGAGATCACTGTTTAATGCAGTCTATTCAAGCCAAATTCTGTGCAAAACATGTCAACCTCAACACTGCTGCAATTGTGTTAGATCTTTACAGGCTTCTTAACATTTCTATTTCTAGAAAGAAATTGCTTGCATACAAGGAATAAAATAAAATTGTATAAACGAAAATATTAGACATCATTACCTAGGTATCGCTCAGCTATGAGCAATAAAGATATAAGGATTTATTCAGTCTTTATCTGTTTTTATCATATACTAGATGGGTGCCCGATGCACAATGCATCGGGATTCTAGCAGAGCGAGTCTCTGACTCGCAATGGCCGCTTCGCGGCCAATGCTTCGCGCTGCTAAGGCGACTCGCCATGCCGCTGCGCGGGCATAGCGAGTCGCCTTACAACTGCTCGCAATGGCCGCTTCGCGGCCAATGCTTCGCGCTGCTAAGGCGACTCGCCATGCCCGCTGCGCGGGCATAGCGAGTCGCCTTACAACTGCTCGCATTGGCCGCTGCGCGGCCAATGCATTTTTCGTATCCACATGACCACGCTGACTCGCAGCGAGTGCGGTCTCAAAAGGGGCACTCGCTCCATTCGTGATTATATAATAGATGACAGAGAAGATTGCTACTGCTAAGATACAATTGACATCAAAACATCCATCATATGTAAACCAATTCTAAATGACAACTAATAGCTAACATCTGTTGGGAAGAATAAAATGTATTGAGCGTGGATGACCACATGTATATAACTACTTCATACAGTCGTATTGTGCAGCTGGGTCCAACAGGGCAGCATGAATCCTGAATTACTGACTTTGAAATATGGCTAAGTATGTTCATAAGCAAAAACAGCATGAAAGAAAAAGCTGCCTTGTTGAATGCATTGATTTCTCCTTTTCTTACTGAAAACTACTGGTTGGCATGATGTTTGTACCTCGTGTATATTTTCATATATAGTTATTATAGATAACACAAAAGGTGCCATTTACAGACAGGGTCCCTTCAGCTTTGTTGCATTATTTGTAGAGATGAGCAGTGTTCGATTTAAATTGTTCGCCAATCTCAAATTCGAGCTGTTTTGGGCGGTGTTCGAGTCATTCGACGAATGCGAACAATTCGCTTCAAATTCGGCAGTTCGAGGTTATGTTTGATACCGCTTTGACTGCCGCATTTTCCGCCTAATGAATGAGCTGTGCGGGGCACTTTCACTTCTGCAATGTATATACATACATTGCAGAAGTGAAATATAGTAAAAGAAATGGTTAAAAATAAAAAATCTCTATGCTCACCTGTCCAGCGATCCACCGATGCCTCCAGCACCTCCGTCCTGATGCCTGTAGGACCTGCCGTGATGTCACAAGCCGGCAGCGTAATCCGGTCACATGGATCGCCGGACAGGTGAGCATAGAGATTCTTTTATTCTTAACCCTTTCTTTTACTTAATTTCACTTCCGCAATGTATGTATATACATTGCTGAAGTGAAAGTGCCCCGCACAGCTCATTCATTAGTGTTCAAGGGTGTTCGACGAACATTTGACAATTCAACGAATCGAACACTAGGGTGGTGGCTCATCTTTAATTATTTGTCATTGTACTCGATGGCTGCTTCACTAATCAGAAAGCTCTGTAAACTATATTGGTGGTCTTTAAATTAAAGTGATGAGAGTCACCATGAGTATTATTAAAGGAAATAAGTCAGCAGTTTTTGTTATGTAAGCTGAGGACAGTATGCTGTAGTGGTAAACAAACAAAAAGCAACTGTGCCTCTCTTATCAGTGTGTGTGTGCAATTGTTTATGTATTCTAAGGGCATTATTACCCTGTGCTTACCATTAAAGGACTGCGAAGTCACGCGCAGGGCAGTCTGACACACCCTCTTCTGTGATTGACACCTCAAAGTCATTGCACAATCTCTATAGAGAGCCCAGTGTGGGTGGAGACAGCTCTCCCAGTTCTGCTGTGTTCTTGAAAATAAATTCTTTGATAGTGTCTTAATGGTTTCAGCGAGTAAACTATATGCAGTTTCTTTCTTATTGTACATAAACTATATGATACATCGTTGGATTCAGGGTTTTGTTGCCTACAATATGTTGCTATCAGATGGGGTAGCAAAACCTGCTGACAGACTTCCTTCAGTCCTTCTGGAATTTAAAATGCCTAGAAGATGCACAAAGCATCACAGTGAATTAACCAACCACCATGATTAAGCATTTTGGATCATACCTTCCCAAAAATTCCCAATGTAAAGTTTCTCATTTAATATTGTTTTTAAAATTTTTATCCTATATAAATTGTACAATGTAGAGATGAGCAGATGTAGCAATATTCGAGTTTGTCAAATTGCACACATGTTACAAAGAAATTTAGCAAAATGTTTCTCTAGACTCTGCAGCATAATGTAACATGTAATAATGAAAAAAAATATGTTTGATATATCCCAGCACTCCCGCAGCCTCTGGTACCAGCTCCCTATCTGTTCAGGCACTCTTCTTTCTGCATACACTCAATGGTGTTTTAACATTAGAATGATGTATCCAGCCACGATTAGATGTCAGTGGTCAGGGTATATCTTAATTTTACTTAGGTTATGATGTTACTTTAATTCCGAGGCTTTGTGTCTTCACTCTAAAACTGGGTTTCCAGCTACAATCTGCCCTCAGAGGTCATAGGATTTTGGGACATTGCAATGCACCATGACTTTTGAGACCTGGTAACTTCACTTTAGATTAGGACTTCTGTATATGAAAGAAGAGGCCCTGAAGACTCAATATCAGACATTGGGCATGAAAGGAACTCTAGGGTGGCAGGACAGGTGAGCAATGAGGTATTATGGTTTTTTGTTTGTTTTTACCTTTTCATGGTCTTCTATAGTTTAACAAACTGTCAGCCAGATTTTGCTTAATTCACACGGCATAATTTACAAAAGTCTGCAGAATAACCATTTTTGCAAATTTCGATTATAAATTTAAATGGAATATATGTGCTCATCACTAGTATTAAAGCTGCATTTCCAGCTATAGTGTTGCTTTCAAAATAATAATAAAATAATACTTTTTAATTACATAGCGCCAACGTATTCAATCAAGTCATGAAAGGGGTGGAGCTACCTGTATGACACGTTTTAGCCACGCCCCTTTCATGACGCGGCCAGGCTCTCAGCACTGCTGCAAGCTGAGAGGGGGCGTGCATAATTAATAAGCGGCCGGAGGGAGCAGCAGACAGCCCCGCCTATGGGTACTTACAGAAACAGAAACTGACACATCACGTAAATATAACCTGTATTCTCTACTTTAATAAATAGTTTTATTCAGCAAAAGGGATAGCTAGAAAGATAAGAAGGGTGCAGGGACAGGTATAACAACACGGGGGGGTCAGTTTGTAGGGTCATGCGCGAAGCTCTGAGGAGCCCGGCGCTTTTGTACATTACAGATTAAAGCAGGATAAGCCCACCTGAGTGGGTGTAAGGTCTCTAGGGGGACTAGGCACCCCTTAGAGACATTAATCAAACATTTATTTATTAAATTTATCGATTTACTAGACATAGAACAGTTTGTTCATCCCTGCAGCAGCAGGGATGAGCAAACTATCCGTTAACCGGATTGCTCAGAATTACACATCCTGAGCAATCCGGTTCCCGCATTGCGGATGCTAAAACCGCTCCGAAAACTGCAGCCTGTATGATTTTTCACGCAGGCTGCAGAGCCGGAGACGGAAACCGGATTGCTTGTGAAGCAATCTGGTTTTTAGCATTGGCTCCTATGAGGAGCGTTTCCTGATCCGGTTTTGAGCTTTTTGAAAGCTCAAAACCGGATCAGGTTTTAAAAATAAAAACGTAGATGTGACCCTAGCCATATAGTTTTTTTGGAAAAGACTCAATATGTTGTATTTCTTTAATTGAAATCTATAGAGTTTGTATGACTATAATAAATAAAGGGAATATGTCAGGAGGTTTTCGCTATGTAATCTCAAGATGCTGTAGGGGTTACAACACATGTTTCAAAAGCATCTTTTATCACACTGTCTGCTGATGTCTACCTTCAATATTTGTTTTAGCTTCAGAACATTATCATTGTTTGACTAGGTCAGCTAGAGGTCAGCTAGTTCATCACATCCCCTGCTGTGTTTAGCAATCATTGTTTATAAACTTTGTACATAGCACATAGTACATAGAGAGTCTTTTGTTGGCAGGAGACAGCTTTCATAGCTCTGTAGCAAGGCTAAATCTCAAAACTCTAATTATCTCAGAACCGCTACACCTAGTAACCTAAGTGAGACATCATTGGATTCTGGGTCTCTGCCTACATTATTATGCTCTCAGGTGAGCTAGCAAAAACCTGCTGACAGATTCATTTTAACAATTACATATTCCATAGCACTTTATACTTAAGAGGGTGACTGTAAAAACTATATCAGACATTACAGAATTTAAACAAGAGGAGTGAAGGCCCTGCTCATGAGCTTAAAATGCATAAAAAATGGGAAAGGAAACGGTGTTCACCAGTCCGCGCTGCCAGGATCCACTTATTCCAGGGAAGAAACTCATGATCAGATGTGATATGATCAAATCCTTTATTGCATCCAACGCGTTTCAACGCCTTTCCTGGCGTCTTCCTCAGAGATTTTTCTTTCTTTCTAAAATGCATAAAGAAATAAGAGTGTCAAGAGGTTTAACGAGTTGGTTGTGTATGGTTAGGCCATTATTATAGTAAATAGGGGTTTCAAATAAACCAGCATGAACCAGTCTTCAGCAAGTATCTGTATTAGTATAGACACAAAGTGCTACTGAGTGCATTGAGTGTGAGGAATCAGGAGGAAAATAGAACATGGAACATTTAGATTAGTGATGTGCAGGGATAGGCTTGCCTAAAGAGATGTGTAGGTACTCTTAAAACTCTACATACAAGGGATTAATCAAAGTGTCTGGGCTATTTTATTCCAGAGAACTAGGCAGCATTAGAATAGTCTTAAAGACAGGGTGTATTAGTAAGTTTTTTGAAAGATATAAAAGAGAAAATGTAGAGAGATGAAGAACTGTGGAGAGCTTTGTGGGTGTATTAATTTTATGTTGTATTCTATAGCAGGTGGGCAATTGGTGCATGAGTGGCATAGGGGCATAGGGTTGAGGTATTGGTATAGTTGCTGGACAAAAATATGAGCCTGGCTGATGTATTCAGGATAGATTGGAAAGAAAAGAGTTTAATGACGTTATCCGGGATAGCTATAAAAAAAAGTGCCTAAGTACTAACAAGCAGGTAGATGCGACCGACCTGCCTGTTGTGCCTGGCACCATTCACTGCCGTTCACCCCCATCACAGACCGCTCCTGCCAGGAACGCATGGTGGGGTAAACAGAACACAGGTGGCTTTTCCACTCTGTTCTGTGGAAGGGGCAGGACAGTCAGTCTCCTGCTGATTGACAGCCCTGCTATCTGATTGGAGGAGCAGGATGTCAATCAGTGTGACATTGGCTGTGTGCCCATCTACAGAGGGGAGAAGCCGCCCTTCTGTTGATGTGATGTCAGCGGAAGTGGCAGTCACTGACAGGAGTGGTCTCAGACCACTCTGTAACGTAGGTGACTGGCGGTGAATGGTGCCTGGCACAACAAGCAAGCAGGTGGCAGCTTCCTGCCTGTTAGTGCTTACTCACTTTTTTTAATAGGGAGGCTGATATATAACAGGTATCTCTTCCTGCACATACATCTCTTTCAGGGAAGACTGTCTTTCATTGAATAGGACCGCTCATTGGACTCATATGCATACAAACACTGAGGATTTCAATTAATAATATACAGATTATATTAAAACTCTTCTACAATATTGTAAATCTATCTGATCAGCTCTACAACACTCTTCCTGAAGATCAGATTCTGTTATTTGCAGTACAGCTGTATTAAATTCTTAAGAATTGTGAATTAAAGGGAAATAGTATACATTATGACTTTCTTGGAGACACACAGCTGTTCAGTTGCTGCCAATAAATGAAAGGACAAAAAATACTTATAAAATGTATTGCTACTAAGTTGCCAAATCATAAATAAACATTGCTATAATTGCTTGTGGGAGCCAGATGGAGAGAGGACAAGAGAGAAAGCAGAAGGAGAATTGACTTAAGGGCCTTTAAACTGAGCATCTCAACACTATTACTATAAAAGATGTTCGAAGTGTTTTGACAGACTAACTTGAGTGCAATGCCACCTCATTAAGTCCCACAAAACTGTGAAAGAAAAAGTTTCCCCGCTCAATGGCTCCAAGTGAGGTCACCAGCTAATCTGACTTCAAGACAACAAAAGACCCTTGACTGATGAGAGAGCTTCCTGCATCGGAGGTCGACATTCCTTTACCTAAACAAGTCTTTCAGAATAAAGAAAGAAAATCTGTTGGTCTGACTGGCACAATGTCTTACAATGGCATGTGACTGTCAAACCCCCAATGTCTCATGTGGATCACATAATGATTAACTGACCATTTAAATCTGGGCTGTGTCCCTGCATCATCTGTACTGATGCACGTCTCCGGAAAGCCGCAATTCATGTGACATTGAATGCCACAGCAAGCGTAAAATAGTAATTAAGGTCAGGAATGATACAGATTTGCCATAAAAATAACTGTTATATGCTTTTGTGTCTCAACAAAATATATATTTAGGGAAAAAAAAGAAGATGTCCTTGGAAATTGCTTGGTAGGTATTCTATTTTCTGGAAGCGAATGCTTATATTCAGCAGTTTCAAAGGGCTTCTCAGATCATAAATACTGTATTTCTGAGAGCATGCTGTTAACTCCAGCAAATCAATAATACAGCGGAACCCTGTTGTAATCAAAGTAACCAAAGTGAAGTAATCCTCCCCACTAACTATAACCCCCAGTGTGCCTATGTCCAAATCTACTTTGTTGTATATAGGAAGATAACAGGCCTCTTTGTTCCTAAACATACTGTTCATATTTTATTATCATGCTACCCATGCGAAAGACTCCACATTTTGTAGCAGAAAATATCATTATTTCCACTGATGATATCATCTGACTTTATGCCATCTTTATCTTTCCCATCTTCCTAGATATCTGCCGTAAAGGACTACCTTCAAAGATAAAGCATCACCCAACTTTTTACTACTAGATTTATTTGTCATCACCTTGTTCATTAAAACTAATCGAGATCCCAAGAGAATGCGACATTTGAAGAATTATCATGGACAAGGCATTTACATTTGCTACATGATGTTACTGGACTTGACAAATGGAGTTTTTGGCTCTTCTAGTCAACTAATCAGAGAATTAGAGGAGAAATCCCTGAGCAAACAGTTGCAGCACAATCGGCCGAAGAGAAGCTGGGTATGGAACCAGTTCTTTGTTTTGGAAGAGTACACAGGAACAGAACCTCTCTATGTTGGAAAGGTAGAGAATCAAAATAGCATAAAAAAGATGTGGAAACACGGTCGGACAATGGTCCTGTACTGCAGTAATTTATGGCACCTGAGTAGAACATAGAATTGGTGTCACCTTGAGATATCTGGAGAGCGTTTTAACTGCTTTACATCCAATGAATGAATACAAATCTTGCATTAACTAGGCAGCTCCCTATTTTAAGGTGCCAAACACATCAAATGTTCCATAATGTGACAACCTATTATAGTTTTACAGCTATTCCAGTAGTGAATGATGATAATCCCACCACTGAATAAATTAATTATCCAGTTGTTTTGTCCTTCCACAAATCCATGCTCTGCAGCACAGATCAGAAACTATTTTTCTTGTGCCAAACATGTAACATTGTTAAGCCTTATTTTCCTGCTTATAAAATGTTAGGTCCTGTGGAAATGTTAAGGGAAATTTGGAAAATGACCCATTGTTTATATCACGTTTTGATGACAAAAATACATTTTTAATTTTGCTAATGTTTTAATAAAAATAGAAAAGGAAATCTTGACATTTTTACCCTTGCCACTTTTTTTTAAGACTCTAACTTCCTGTTGTTTCAGGAAACAATACGTGTGCATGGCTACAATAAATATAATTTGACCCTATATTTTATACTGAAGTGTCTATTGACCTGTGCAAGGTCAAAAAGGAAAGTGGAGCAGGGTCTAGTATGAAATTAATTGCAAGATTTTTTTAAAAAAAGGTAGAAAAATTATCACCAAAATTGTATTCAAATACATGTAACATGAAAACCTGATGTAAATGATATGTCATTTTCTGATACTAGCTTCCCTCTAATTTCATCACTAAGATCACTGTAACGTTTAGTGGTTGCCACTCACCATCTGGTATGTTTAGAGAAGACAAAGACAGCTAATAGTGATGAGTGAAGATTAAAATGCTCAAGTGCTTGATACACAAATGTAGCTCATATGGGCTAGTTTTCAGAAATGAGTATAATAAAGCCAATGCAAAACGTGAGCATTTTGCCGAAAGACCCTATTAGGAGGGCTGAAGAGACAGGAAAATAGTTGGGATGGATTAAAACAGCACTGAAATGGGAACAGCATGGGGAAGACGCCTGGATGAATCCCTGACTCTCAGGTCGCTGCTAAGAGCAATATTGTCAGAGTATTAAGCTTAGTGCACACACTGAATTTGTATAATTTTTTTATGTGGTTTTTGTTAATGCATATTTGTCACAAAACATGAAGATAAATACTGTTGCCTTTTTTAATGTGTTTAATTCAATTCAATGAAAATCCCGAAGTGTCATGCAGGCGTTGCTTATTGATGACTTGCATCAAAAATGCGCATTTTAGCCTCTGTTTTTCCAGCCAAAAGATGTAGAAATAGTGCAGAAATTTCTGCAGCCAAATACTTAAGATAGTCCTTCCATAGGTATGCTGCTGCTACAACCAATACAGGACATAGAAATACACTGTTATGTACAATCTATCCTTATGTACCAGTATAATCTGCCTATGGAGTCAGAAGCTGCAATGCAGCTTTAAATATACTAAACTCTCTCTCTGACATTATCAGAGTCTGTGACTCAAAGTCTAAGCTCATGCTGAAATGTTTGAATGTTTTTGGTTCAAGTCTGAGGGAGAGGGGGTAGGAATTTAAAAAAATGACATCTTTGCAACTATTTTGTAATAGTTTTAAGGTACCGTCAGATGCCGCAATATCGCCTGAAGATCATAAAGGTGAGATGTCGCCCCGGAGCAATCGCCGTGAAATTGTCTCACAGTTGCGGCATGTGATTGGGCAATTTCGCGGCGATAAATTGTGCCCTCAGCCATCACCTGATTCCTGAACAGTGCTCAGTAATCAACCGCAATCGTTAAGGCGATATTTCCGTGGCGTGGCGTGTGAGAGGACGATAGTGATGGAAAGAGCGTTGTTTATGATTTCCCATAGGCGTGCCTCAGCGTGCTGTAGTCCGCGCCCTGTCTGAGATGATTGGTGTGGTCTACTGTGTTCCCATTGGCTGTCACTTGACACCGCGCCATATTTGAAGAGCAGTCCGTTCAGCACCACACAATGGCAATGGCGTCATGTATTAGCCAGCCTTCCAGAGCAGGCTGACGAATTGTAATGCTGTTGCGATGTCCAATGAGTGTGTATGGGGCACGGTGTAAACCACTGTGGCATGCCAATGTGGCACCCCAAGGGTTAATATGCCACAGAAACATCAACACAGGTTTACTCCCCACACAACACTACACTAGAAAGTGGAAGGAGTTTAGGTGGCACCTGCACTAGTGGGAGGAGCTAAGTTGTTTACCACAGAGCAGAGTGACAGTTAGTTCAGTTTTAGTCGAGTCTGGAGCAGGAGCAGAGTCAAGTAGAAGTGGAGGTCCTGAGAGGTCTGAGGAGAGGAGACAGAGGAACAGAGGAACATACCCGGGATAAAGAGATACCCCAAAAACTTGACCCCGGGGAGGTGCTTAAGATGGATACCGGATCCGAGGCTGTGCCTGAGACAGACAGGACAGTAAACACCGGCATAGTGAAGGTCCACCATCTTCACAGCACCATAGCAAAGCAACACGGAGGGGTCAGTGACACAGAGGACTCAAGTTGCCCAGCATATCGGTACCCGTGAGCAGAGACAGGGCCAGCAGTACAGCTACAAGCAGCAGCAGGGCCACACACAGAGCTTAAGTAGGAAGCCAAGGACCCGGTCAGGGTGGGAGCAACCTGGTACAGACTCCGTGGACAATATTGTGTGATACCATCTGCAAGTAAAGACTTGGAAAACAACAGAAACCGTGAGTGTGTGTGATCCTTATACTGAAGCCCCACTTGCCCTCATATACTGCGATTACCTCTACTCTCATCATCTCTACTGCTACCCCTACTCTCCTGCAGCATCAATAACTATCCTCACAGACTTTAACTACTACTACCACTGCCCCGGGGAACCCAGTTCTGCCCACAGGAACTATTCTATCCAAGCTGCTATCCCATCATCCCGGGAGGTTCTGCAGCAGCGGCGGCCCCATTACTGGCCGCATATAGTGGGTGGCGTCATAGTGACAAATCCCCTGTAAATAACCCCCATTTTATTGTGCGGGCCCGGGACACGGTCCGGACCAGGACCGACATGACATCCCCCAGCAGTACCCCGGTCCGGCACCGAGTACCCCGTCCCAGTGGGCTCCACACCTATCTCCTCGCCGCGCTGAACATGTACGCCCACATTGCCTTTGAGCTTGCAGCGTCTGAAGCGGCGATGGAATTAGACAAGATTGGTTCCGCTGTGGGTGAGGCAATTTCCAGAGCGACACATCGTCTTAGGTTCAGGGCGAAATTGCGGCGTGTGAAGCCGCCATCAGCGATCTGAGGCGACCACGAAAAAACGTGAGCGCGCACGTTCGATCGCCACATATATCGCCAGGCGACATTGCGGTGTTTGACGGTACCTTTAAAGAAAAAAAAATCTGACATTTTCTTACATCTAGAATGCAAGAACATAGATATAGACTTCTATGTACAGATGTATTTCTCTCTATGTACCTGAACAATCTGCTTTTGGGTTCCCTGCCTGAATGACAGATCAAGATTACCAAAACATTTTATATCTCTCAGTCTGGGCAGTGGCTCAGTAGTGCCTACCAACAAGACATTCATGAAGAAGAATTGTTAATTACATTTTTGCACTGCAGAGATGCCATTCGACGAGGACCTATGGAGTAGTGAATAGAGGTTAGAGGAAGTCAGGACATAAGCTCTGACTGCTGGGACAGCAAAACTGAGCCCTCAGATTTGAAAGTCCTGCTAAATGTGGAAGCTATGCAAATGTAAATAGCTAGTCATTCACCCAGAGGACTAAACACTAAAAAAGCACATTTCCAGATTGCTTGAACTGGAAATGTTACTGTTTAGGCTCGTGGACACTGAGGTTTTCCCGAACCTCATGGTTGCAGTCATTCATTATTACTAGAGATAAGCAAACCTTTTGAAGTTTGGATTCAGTTAGGTTTGCCGAATGGGCATGTGTTCAACAAAAAGATCGGTGTACGGTGTAGATCGGTAAGCGAAATCAATAGCATAGAAAACACCTTCAAAGGGACCCAAAAGCTGCCAAAAACAGTTCAATATTACAGTGGAGCCCCGCTGTTTGGGCACAGCCATTAGCTTCCTAGACTATTACTTATCAGCGCTGCTGTCACCCTGCTTCTATCTATCTATCTATCTATCTATCTATCTATCTATCTATCTATCTATCTATCTATCTATCCATCCAACCAAAAATCAATCCACTGGAACAGCTGAAAACTCAAGCAATCTTTAAAATCTTAAAATCTTTAAAGATGTTAAAATATGTAAAAAAAATAGCAGGCTGCTGCCACCGCATGAGTGGTGCCTCCATTAAAAGCGCAACTCCTGGCACTCCGCCCCTGCTGCTATTGCTGCCCTGGTGCATTGGCAAACACGATAATGGTATTTGCAGTTGATGCCAGCTGGTTAATATCAACAAGCACATAGCTTAGTAATGTTGAGCTGCCAATCAGATACCCGACATTACTAACCAAGTCAGTAAGGACACAAATTAGCACACCAATAAATATTTAATTTGAAAATAAACTCCTTAATACATTCCTCTTTCACCATTTTTTTTTCATTGAAATTCATTTTTCTTAAGTCTTCCATTCCACCCAACAACATAAAAAGCATTTAAAAATAATTGAAAAAACAAAACTATAATGAAACTCTGAAGTAGTCCCAGCATATGGGGGCAAGATCAGTGACTGCATCCCATATATGGTGGGACAGCAGGCACTGCACCACTTCTGGCAGTCTGATAAGCCATGACTTCACTGAGGTTATCTCCGGTTACACAGCAGGTATCATGCAGCATACAATCCCTATGTGAGCTGAGATAACCTCAGTGCCATTAACACTCGTAAGGCTACTTTCACACTACGATTTTGTTAAATCCGATGCTGTCCGATGAAAATCGGACAGCATCAGATGCTCAAAATTGGATGCCATCCGATCCGATTTTTTATCGGATACGATTTAAATGGCTGGGGGAGGGCTGTGGGAGGTGTTGGGAGTGGTCTAGGGTATTGAGCATGCTCAATACAGAAAATCGGATCCAATATCGGATCCGATTTTCCATCAGATCCGATCCCCCATAGACTCCCATATTATTTTAATCGGATCACATCGGATCCGATGCGATCCGATTTTTGAATCGGATACCAAAATCGGAGCAGTCTCCGATTTTGGCTCCTGATTTTTATCGGACAGCATCGGATTTAACAAAATCGTAGTGTGAAACCAGCCTAACACTCGCTGTCTTGCGAGAGCCGTAATATTAAATGAGATGTAGTGGCTATGTCTCACCGGATCGTGAGACTGTGTGTGTGAGTAGCATTGACGTCAGGGAGTGCAGTGTAATTCAAACTTGCGGGATAGTCCCTGCGTGACCCCTCAAGTGTGAACTGCAGTAATCTTTCTGACGTCAACGTTAAGAAGAAAGCAACACATAACATCTGGGCGATCACCAAATAAAGTGCAAATTTAGTTTTATTAGAAAAAGCAGTTGATTAAACACACATGTAAAAAACAATTAAAACAGGGACTATGTCCCCTTACATCAAACACCGGGGGAGGTCACAGTACACAAATATAGGTATCAATTACATGAGCCTGTCATAAGCATCCAGCTTCAATACATGTTTAACAATAGTTTTTCAATATATCACATCAAATGCAACATGACACCGATAAACAATGCTCATAAGAGGTTTTGTTTCCTATTGGGCACCCTGCAGTTAAATAAATTTAAGTGGCCAGGCACTATAGTAGGCAACCAGAGCTCGCCTGAGAGATAGATAACAGGTAACATCTAAGGGCTAAATCACCCACCACTTTTGATCTCAGCTCTAAGCTAACTACAGTCTTTGCCCATAATGAGGACCTTACATTACCACCGTACTCCAGGGAACTACAGTGTCACCATAGCAAGTCCACTGTGATCCCCCCTCGTTACCCAACCAGTTTCGTTGCCAATAGAGGCAACTTCCTCAGGGGTGACAAACAGTCTGTTTAAGCCCTGCTTTATATGTTGTGTACCTTTGTAATTATCTGTGACATCTGTTGTATGGGCGTGCAGAGCATGTCACGCCTCCTTCAAACCGGCCGCCGAAACCGGAAGTGCGTCACCGGAAGTATACAGCCGGGGAACTGTATAGGAGATGCACAGGGAAGTGTACTATCAAAAAGGTGCTGCAAGATGGCGATCACGGCGCATGCGCAGTAAGTGCATCACCCATACTTATGTGATTGCTACACAAACTATCAATAATAGACGTGTAGGTGCATGTGCGGTCACATAACACCTCAGGCATAGGATTAAGATGGTAAAAATATATACATGAATAAAAATAATCTGTAAAGAATAAGACAGCTGGCTCTAATCAGGGTGAATCCATAGGAAGGAGGGTGGCATGGAATAAACCAAAAAGGATGTGAACATGACAGAGAACCAATACTCAGCAATTGGCAGAGGCTCAAAGGGGGTAGGTTATTTAGCTTAAGGCTCAATATTTTAAATCCTCATCAGTGATTAATTTATCATGATCAAATCAGAGCACAATATAAACAAAAAATAAAGTACACAGATTATAAAAACATTATCACCAGATTAAAGACTGGAGACGGCAAACCTGCCAGCTCACAGACTCTAGGATCCTGTTTAGATATTTTTGCATACATAATAAATGTATAGAAATATATAGGGAGGAAAAAATAAATAAATCTTTCTGACGTCACTGCTTGTCACACTGTAACCAGTGTCTGCATGCCTGCTCTCACAGCATATGAGGAATGCTTTCTGTGATTGTTACCCCTCATATGCTTGAAATAGCGTCCACAGAGAGCGATAGTTGTGGTGGAAGGGCTCGAGGATTCTTCCTTTCCACTGGCTACCTCCACAGAGGCTTCTACAGCAGGGTGAGCAACTTCAATCCTCAACGGCTGCAAGCAGTGCATGTTTTCAGGATTTCCATAGCATAGTATAGCGCTGCTGGAGAAGAGGATTGAGGAGTTAGGGGGGCCACCCCCTCTAGCACACACCAGAGAAACTCTGGCAACCTAAACAAGCCCTTCAGGCTCTCTGGCCCATGTGGGCTTCACTCTAGCTGGCTGGCTAACATGGTCAGGCTTGGCCAGCAGTAGATGCTCCATTCTGTCCACATCAACCTCCTGCTGCCACTCTTCCACATGCTCTGTGTTGGTGACTTGACTTACCCATACTGCATACCACCTTTTGCAACCCTTTATTTTTATGAAGGTGACCACGTTCCCAACATAGAGGTTGCCGAGTCGAGAAGGCAGATAGTCATGCTGTAGGGTGGACTGATTCACATAACACCAGTCGCCAGTCTCATCTTCGGGTAGGAACCAAAGCCCCATCTTCTGGAAGAAGGTCACCACCTGGCTCAGGGTACATTACTAAATAATTTGGTCTTCCGGCTTGTGATTTGGCCCAAATCCTTCAAGAAAAGTTGTAGGACCATTTTAAAATTTCAAACTCCTCCACCAAAGAAAGGCGAGCTCGCAGATTTTTTATTAAATTGCTCGTGTTTTCTGATCATTAACCGAATTGGCAATGTTTGTGTCCCATTTGAAATTTCCAAACATGTTCAGGGAAAGTTCACTCATCTCTATTCGTTACTTGTCCAAAAGTATTTTTCTCTGTGTGCCATCCCTGTCTGACCAGGTATGTGTCCCACAACATCACGCATGCCATGACCAACACAGTTACTGGGAAGGTCCAATTAACGAAAGATACATGGACAAATCCTTGTGGCAGTGGCTATTTTTTTTTTACTGATGGCACATTGAAAGAACCTTGTGGAGGCTGCGACCATGTTTTACCCTGGGATGGCACATATGCTACTAAATGCTGAAGATTGTGGGCCCTAGTTCCATCAAGCTTTCCTTCAATTCCTACAATATATCTATATTAGAATAGGACTATGCAATGGGTCAGGCTTACCCTGAAAGGGCATGTTTATGGGACTACCAGGTATTCACCAGTGACTGATGGTGATGTCATTCACTTTAATGGGTTAAGTATCAATGCCAGCCCATGGACACAATCCTAGTAAATTTTGTACTGCTACTCTTATTTCATTTTTGAGACACATTAACCCCTACAAATTTTAGTCCATTATGCATACTTCTAGACAAATGGTCACATGATTAGGTGTGTTACACCAGTGGATGATTAGCCATCTTCTCTTTCTATTTCTTGTTATGGCCAACAGTCAGTGTTGGCATGATAGACAAATGCCACTGGTTGTGATCACTATTCTTTGGTAGATTTTCCATTTTCTACAATTGGCTGGTATAAGAAATATAGCATTCCTGACAGTGGTGTAACTAGAGTCTGATGGGTGCTGGTGCAAGATTTGTACATGCCAGTTCCCCTACCCCTGAATGTTAGTCAGGTCTATAGGCCCTAATAATGTTCTAAATCCAAAAAAGACATACTTGCTGCCCCCTTATTATATATTAATGTCCCACATCCTGTACTAATGTCCCTGATCTTGTTATATGTTCCCTATCCTTGGCCCCTTCCTGGTATATATGTTCCCTAGTCTACCTCTAACACATACCAAAAAAAAACATTCTTCTCACCTTCCTTCACTCCAATGACACGTGGCATCCTTTTCTGTAGCCAACATGATGTGACGGTAATGTCAGCTGCCACTGATAGGCTGGGGGAGTGTATTGTGGCAGAGGACCAAATGGATTTCAGTGCAACTATAGATTTCAGCTAAATGTGTGTCCTCAGAGGCACATGCAGCTGCAATAGGTGCTAGTATTGGTGGTTCCTCCAGCACTGCCACAATTGCGACCAAAATCATTATGCCCCTGATCTCTGTGAATATTTGATTAGACTTCTTATAAAGTACTCTTTCTTTAGTGTATCGTATGCACAGATTCCTAAGTATAATGATGCAAATATAGTGTCTTCTTTGGAGACTCCACAATATGTCAAGGTATGCAGCAGGAGCTATAGTTTCAGGCTATTTGTATATGACAGTTGCTAATTAGAAACATGGTAATTTCAAACTAGTGGAATGTCAGTGTAGTTCCTCTTGTAATAATGAAGATGTTTCCAGCAGAGAAGGATTAATTTGTTGGTTTACTTTGTGAAAGGAGATTTTTTTTCCTGAGCGCACAAATTAATGAAAAAAATTCAGCTTTGTATTTCTTAGTGAATTATTTAGAATCGGATCTTAATCATTACAACATGCTAATTAAAACCTTCACTTAATAAGCCACACACCACAGAAGGAAGCATTGTTCTCTGGGCAATTTCAAGTGACTGCTCAAAATGCCAGCCGAAGAAGTGACAGAGGAGACGTTTACTAGAACAGCCAATACGACTGCACCTGCTGCTTTGTTCAAGTGCAGTGGCGTACATGATCTGTTCGTTACTGTCCTGGATAGACTCTGTAGAGAGAATGTAGTAGATTTTTAAATAAATGACTATTTGGTTTGTTTAATGTTGGAAATGTGTATTTCCACATATTTTCACATATTCAGAATGTGCACAGATGTGTTCACCCCATCGCTCCCCAAATTTTGTTAGAGACTGTGGCCTCAATCAATCAGAGCAATTTTTGCAGAATTCTGGTGTAAATTGTTTTGAAAAAATGCAAAATCTTGACACAACTTGGAAATACAGAAAAAAACTAGTGACTTTAGGTGATGGCCAGTTTCTTCCAACTACGCAAAAATAGGCAGATCTGGATGAAGGTTGGGTGAGATGGGAGCGTGGTGCTACAGCTTTTCTAATTCACGTCAAACTAAGGCATTCCATACTCCAGAAATCTTACTCCAGTAACGGCAGTCATCATATGTGCACCTCTTCATGAATTAGGAGTGTCTGACTCCACAATGCCACCATGTCAAGGACAGCGACTTTCTCAGGGCCTATAATTGCTCATTAAACAAATGTAATGTACGGTATTATTGCAACGTACTATCAAAATCCTTCACAGACTTGAACTAATAATAATAATAATAATAACTGACACCATAACCATTGGATGGCATCATATAGACACACAGAGCATAATCATCTCTGAGCAGAGTATTAGAAAAGCATTTTTTTCAAAGTTGACCATCTCACACCTTTTATGCTAGGATTGAGCCACAAGGCAATGTAAGGCTATGTTCACATATTCAGTTTGGGATCAGTTTTTCACATCAGTTTTTGTAGCCAAAACCAGGAGTAGATGAAAAATACAGAAGTGGTGACATCTTTCCATTATACTTTTCCACGATTGCTCCACTCCTGGGTTTGGCTTGTAAATACTGATGTAAAATACTGACCAAATACTCAACGTCTGAATGTGGCATTGTAGAAACACGTCACCACTTCAGTATTTGTCATCCACTCCTGGTTTTGGCTTAAAATAACTGATGTGAAAAACTGACCAAAAACTGAACATATGAACATAGCCTAAGAAAGAACACACCTCCATTATGGAATCTCTTATGCAGTTAAATAAGTTATCTCACAAAGACGACATTGGGTTTTCATTGAAGGTGACCTGTCACCTAGCTAATCCCTGTAAGGAGCAGTGACAAGTCTCTGGCAGTGGTCAAGAATACGTTCATTGGTTTGGAATTTCAGAAGTTCATTTTCAGTCATCATAGGATCTAATGTCGTGAAATATAAAATTATTTATTGCAGCACAACTACAAATGTATCAATAAATGAGCATACATTTCACAAATGCATGTGATCAGTCTGATAGCAGAAGGATCCAAAGAAACATCAAGGACTTCAGTCTGTCACACCCCCTTCAGGCCCTGCACTAGGCATAACACATTGTATGTATAACTGTGACCCTCATAGATATGTGAATTTATGTCTTTAAGGCATATATTGCATCATTATTTTAGTGTACAGAAAAAACACTAATTAAATAAGCTGCAAGTAAAAAAGTTCAAGCAAGTCTTGGCTTAAGTTCTTTTTTATACATTTAAGTGCCAATATAACTATAATGTGTTATTAGCAGGATTTCCAGTGTGTTCTATATATATTGATATAGAAAAGAGAGGAGAAAAGGATCAGCACAAATGTATATTTATCAATCCTGGTGCAAATAATCGCGTAGCAATGCACTGTTCCAATGCAAAGTGATGATAAGGGAAAAAACAGGCAGCAGTCTAAAAAAATGTGGCAAAAAGTGAACTTTAATGAGCCCAAAGTGGCACAATGTTTCAGTGTGTCAACACATCTTTTTCAAGCCTTGAATTACTTGAAACACCTCAATGCCATTGGATATCTGAATCATGTATCAATTTCAGATATCCAGTGGCATTGAGGTTTCCATTGATGAAGAATGGCCCCACTATCTTTGTACCCCATATACCACACCATACCATCAATTTTTGTGTTCCAACAGTCTTGGAGGGATCTATCCACTGTGGGTTAGTGTCAGACCAATAGCCGTGGTTCTGTTTAACTTCACCATTCACAAAAAAGTTTGCCTCATCACTCATCTGAAGGTAATTGTCTATGCTGTGAAGATACAAGATGTGCAGCATCATGAAACAATGGATACTGGAAGCCTGTGCTAGCATTTCTTCTGTGGTGTTGCTATGTGTGTCAAGAGTGGGAGAAGAGGGTTGTATTGACAATCCAACACAATGGGCAGCACTTTGAACACATTTTATAAGTGGTTATAAACTTGTAAATAACTCATGAAAGAATAAAGTTACATTAAAACCAAGCACATTATTGTTTTTCTTATGAAATTCTCAATCAGTTTAATGCATCACATACATGACCTCTTCCCATTGAAAAAAGTAAAGTTGGATCCAAAATGGCGAACTTCAAAATGGCCGCCATGTTCACCACCCATCTGGAAATGTTTTCCCCCATCCATATAGTAATGTGCCATGAACAGGTAGTTGATATCACCAACCATTCCCATTTTTATTTAGGTCCCATCCATATAAATATCCCACCCTGTATGTATATATATATATATATATATATATATATTATATATAAAAAAGATTTTGGGACTAAAAAACATATAGGTTCTTTTCAAAGGGCATTTCCGACTATACTCTAGACAAACAAAGCTTTCAACCAATCAGGCAACTTTAAGCCATCTTAATAATATAAAGTATTGGCCACACTTTAAATATTATATTCAAAAACATTATTCAGACCCTTAAAATTTGACAAAAAGTGTGCAATCTATAGACTTTTTACAAAAAGAGTCATAAAATAGGTCCATAGTGAGAGGATTTATCAGTGATTCCCCCGTGTAAGAAATTACTAACAGCATCAATGTAAACTATTAGATCAGGGCATAAAAATGCACCAATATTGTATAGGAAACGGTACACGATTGATGTAATATAATTTTCATGCCATGTGGAACCTTATACATAATTATAGTTCCCTATAGAATAGACCACAGTCAGGCATATATAACAGGATATTACCTAACGCATAATTCAAGGTCAGTAAAGAGTTCACACAAGTGGAGATAATATTAATATACACTCCATAGTTGATTTGATATCATAAAAGAAAAATATAAAAAGAAAGGTATGTGCACTTCCACTGGGCTTCATAGTTCAGCTACTAGCCTAACAAAAATCAATCAAAAACAATCAATATATGTACTGATGATTACCCATAAGTAATAGCAATAAGGTGATGGTGCTTTCAGGGGGATAGGAGGGCCCCTATGCATTTTGCTAATCACTTCCTTGGGGGGGCACAAGGATTTAGGAAAGAGCAGGGTATAAATACCCTAGCACACAGGTGAGCTAGTGAATTGATGATCGCTGGCATGATGTCATGCATACGATAGATACTGCGCGATCTGCCCACCAATGCTTGTCATTCCCCACCTGGAAGAGGAAGCCTTATACATTGGCCGCTTTGGGCGTGCTACAGGCATGTGCAGACTCCAGCACCATATTGGTTTCTGGCAACTGCCACTAGTGCAGTTCTCTTACAGAGGAAAAGATCACAGATATATCATAATTCACTGTCCTGCACAATTTATATCCCAGAATTAAGAGATTGAGGAGAAAAAAGGTGAAAAACCAATGTGAAAATTAAAAACATTACGAAACCCATCAGACCAACAATTAAATCATAATGTATGACCAGTATATCAAGAAACCGCCCAACTCAGAACTTCACAATAGAATTTTTTGGGCTTACTTTAAAGAAACGGGACAAAGCTAAAGTTCTCATTTAAACCATTGGGCGACATTGTCCCCGACCACACAATCCATTGGGACTCCCTTTGCAGGAGGGCTTTCATACAATCACCACTCCTTAGCCCCCAAGTGTACCACATCTATTGCTTTACCTTGTAACTCATTCGGTTTGTAGTTATGCTTGTGCTTAAAATGGCGCTGTAGTATTTTTAGAATAGTATCGTTGGCCTCCATTTCACATGCAGTAATAATGTCTCTATTATGTTCCTTTACACAAGCACATAGTTCTCTTATCGTGAGACCAATATAAATTAAATTGCAAGTACAAGAGGCATCGTAGACTACATTTTTTGTGTTTCAAGTATTGCAGAATGGTAAATACTCCAGAAACCCTACTAGAGTAACACCATTTATCATACATGTACCTCTTCATGAATTAGGAGTGTCTGACTCCTCAATGTCAACTTGTCAATGCCAGCATTTTTTTTTCAGGACCCATCATTTTTCATTAAACAAATGTAATGTATTATTGCCACAAACCATCAAAATCTTTCACAGACAGGAACTGACATCATAACCACTGGGTGGCCTCCTATAGTCACATAGAGCATAATCATCTCCGAACAGAGTATTGGAAAAGTATTTTTTTTTAAGTGGACCATCTCACACTATTATCTCAGGATTGAGCCACAAGGCAATGTAAGGCTATGTTCACATGTTCAGTTTGGGATCAATTTCTCACATAAGTTTTTGTAAGCCAAAACCATGAGTGGGTGATAAATCCAGAAGTGGTGACGTCTTTCTATTATACTTTTCCTCTGCTTGCTCCTCTCCTGGGTTACTGATGTAAAATACTGACCAAATACTCAACATGTGAATGGGCCTAATAGAAAGAAGTCACCACTTCTGTATTTTTCATCCATTCCTGGTTTTGGCTTACAAAACGTGATGTGAAAAAAACCTAAGTATCTTTGCTGCTATATTTTTTTCTACTTGTATACAATCCATGCCAAATGTAGGAATAATAAACATTTTCCTTGTTGTCAATGAATGAGAATTTTTAGTTTTTCATCCAGAGGTAGAAAACCTGAAAAAATCTGTGTCTCTACAAGGCTTTACAAATGTATCCAGTCTAGGTAATCCTCTGCTAAACAGCAGTACTTAAAACGTAACCGTGTTTACATTTTGTATTTCATAATACTGTAGAGCAAGCAATTTTATTAAACTTTCCTTTATACTTTATCAGAGAATTCTGGTTGAAAACCATTCATAAACCTTCCACAAGTTATCCCCACTAGACTATGTGTGAAGCAGACATATGTTCATTATCAGTCTTCACACTGAATATGGGGCATGTAACCATGTAAGGTGGGGGCGTGCCCTACACTTCTGACTGCAGCTGATGAGGATCAATGTATCAGATTACTTCAGCCTACAGCACAGTTGCTAAGCAATGTGAGAATGTCAGGATCAGTGTAAACATCTCTTTCCTTGGCACATGTTTCTGATCTGTCGTCTGGCTCCAAACTTTTCAGTCACAATCTCTGTTAACCCCTTCTCTGCTGTCATAATGCTCCCTATCAGCCTGCTCTCAGAAGCTGTGGAAATACACACACAGAGCTGGCAGATGCTGGCCCACTCCCACATAGCCATAAAATACAATTTTTAAAAGAGCACAGAAAAAAGTGACAAAATAAGTCATATGGCACAAAAAGGCATTATCTTAGCTGCTATGTGACCCATCATTAACCCCTTCACCACTCCGGAATTATTCATTTTTGTTTTTTGCTCCCCTGCTTCTAAGAGCCATAACTTTTTTATTTTTACGTCAATATAGACATAATAATAATAATAATTTTTATTTATATAGCGCCAACATATTCCATAGCGCTTCACAATACAATGTTCACATTTAAACAATCATACATATGAGGGCTTGTTTTTTGTGGAATGAGTTGCAGATGAAACCATTTATTTTACATTTATTTTACCATATATTGTACAGGAAAATGGGAAGAAAATTCAAAATGCGGTGAAATTGCAAAAAAAAGTGTAATTACACTTTTTTCTTTGTTTTTTTATTCGCTATGATCACTATATGGTGAAACTGATGTGACAGTGTGATGCCTCAGGTCTGTATGAGTTCGTAGATATCAAATATGTATATCTTTAGGGCACCTTCACATGCGACAATATTGCAAGGCAATTTCACTGGCAATTTGCTGGTTGCAGTGAAATCATGGACACATTGTTCCATTTGTACACAGCAACAAAATTGAACAATGTGTCCATGATTTCACTGCAACCAGCAAATTGCCAGTGAAATTGCCTAGCAATAGTGCCGCGTGTGAAGGTACCCTTACTGGTATCTAAGTGGTTAAAAAAAATTCAGAATTTTGAAAAAAAAAAGAATTACACTTTTTGCGCCATGTTCTGCGACCCGTAGTGTCCTCATTTTTTGGGATCTGGGGCTGTGTGATGGCTTATTTTTTGAGGCTTAAGCTGATGTTTCTAATGATACTAATTTTGGGTGGATTCCCTGTGTTGATCGCCCATTATTGCATTTTATAGCAATATTGCGGCGACCAAAAAAGACATAATTTTGTCGTTTGGACCTTTTTTGCGTTACTTTCTATGAGAATTTATGCCATAAATAGAAAAAGCACCCTATATTGCCAAAGTATTGCAAAAATATTTTTTATTGATGCTACACATAACATGGCATTTCGTGACATATAGTAGAAATTAAAGTGACTTGTGCGATTCAATATAACAGAGTCAGACCATGAAGGGACTGTATAGCAATCACATAGCAATTACATGGTATTTGGCAACCTATACACTTATATGGTACAAGAGGGGATATAGGTATTATGGCTATAGGTAAAGAGAAGTCTCATAACGTTTAGCAAGTGCAGCCCTACTCCCATTCCCACCCTATGGACAGTGTATTAGGAATTTGACCTACCCATCACTCTATGCTTGATTGCTGGTACAGCTCCAGGGATGCCCCGACGCGTTTCCCTACAGTTAGCTTCTCCAGGGCCCCCTGAAGAAGCTAACTGTAGGGAAACGCGTCGGGGCGTCCCTGGAGCTGTACCAGCAATCAAGCATAGAGTGATGGGTAGGTCAAATTCCTAATACACTGTCCATAGGGTGGGAATGGGAGTAGGGCTGCACTTGCTATAACGTTATGAGACTTCTCTTTACCTATAGCCATAATACCTATATCCCCTCTTGTACCATATAAGTGTATAGGTTGCCAAATACCATGTAATTGCTATGTGATTGCTATACAGTCCCTTCATGGTCTGACTCTGTTATATTGAATCACACAAGTCACTTTAATTTCTACTATATGTCACCAATTGCCATGTTATTTGTAGCATAAATAAAAAATATTTTTGCAATACTTTGGCAATATAGGGTGCTTTTTCTATTTATGGCATAAATTCTCATAGAAACTGAATTTTGGTATAAACAATGTGAAAGAGAAGCCATTTAATTTATGATTACTGTCCATTGTTAATCCTGTTATTAATACTTTTTTGCGTTACGCAGTTTACGGCTCTCATTAATTGATTTATATCTTGATAGTTTGCGCATTTCTGAACGTGATGATACCAAATATGTATATTTTTTTTTTTAAATACTTTTATTTTGAATGGGGGAAAAGGTAGTTAATTTGAAATTTTAGGGTTTTTTTCTCATATTTTTAAAAACTTTATCACAATTAATTCTTTATTTTACACAGCCCCATAGGGCGCCACAGCACTATACCATCCAATCGCTTCTGCCATGCACATCGGGACATGGCATTTGCTTTCATTTTCAGTGGTTGTCAGCGCTCGCCAACGACTGAGAGGAAGTGCTCCGTGACAGCTTCCGGGGTCAAGCCAGGAACCCTGGCTGTCACGTGAGTGCTGGAGATCCCACGATCTTATCGCGGAATCTCCGGTGTAGGTGGAGAACACCACGTTGCCTGATGCGGCACCTTTGGTTCCTGCTGTCAGGAAATTACAGCAGGATCAAAGGGGTTAACAGCACCGATCGGATCCCGGATCCGATTAGTGCTGGAAACCCGTCATCTCAGCTGATGAGATCAGCTGAGATGTCAGGTGTTTGATGTAAGCTCCACGCAGGAGCTCGCATCAAACCCCGGTAACCGGCCCATGACGTCCTCCTACGTTATGGGTCGGTAAGGGGTTAACCAGTGTAGTAAGTTTTTATTTTTTTTTTCAATGAAATGACATTTACACTTTAACTAGATCATGTCATGACACTTTGCTACAATGTATAAGGGCCGCTTTACACACACCAACCTCTGTGACCAACTTCTGAACAGATCTCTGGTTGCAGTGAAATCATGGATACATTGCTCCATTTTGTGGCTGTGTACAAATGGAGCAATGTGTCCATGATTTCACTGCAACCAGAGATCTGTTCAGAAGTTGGTCACAGAGGTTGGTGTGTGTAAAGCGGCCCTGAATGTAGCTCAGAATATCACCTAGACAAATGAACTTTTTGGAACAAAGCTCACCACAGAAATGTTTAGACTCTATGGCAAGATTCAGAATAGATATATCATCCACACCTATTTGTTTTAGGTTCACATGTATTATTTCTTCAGAAAATCCCTTTTAGCGTAAGGTATTCCATGACCCCCAAAGCCACCTGTACCAGCTACACAACTCATTTGTGTAAACACACTGTCAGGTGGTGAAGTTAATAACAACAACATCGAATTAAGTGATATACGTGTAATAATTGTAATTTTTGTATTTTTTTATTTATTTTATAGCTTCATTCAGATATGGATAAAGGAGATAACTCCATAAAATACATACTAAATGGTGATGGAGCAGGAACCATGTTCACAATTGATGATATGACAGGTGACATCCATGCCATACAAAGACTGGATAGAGAAGAACGAGCTCAGTATACCCTCAAGGCCCAAGCGCTGGATAGAAAGTCTATGACCCCTATGGAACCAGAGTCTGAATTTATTATCAAAATCCAAGACATAAATGACAATGAGCCAAGGTTCCTTGATGGACCCTACACAGCTTCTGTACCAGAGATGTCACCAGTGGGTAAGTAAAGAAACAAAAATCATTTACGAAATAGCTTATACAGTGATGTAGTAAGTTCAATTTTCTATTCCATGCCTGCTATATTTTTTCTCATTATTTAGAATTCTGTAATTAATTGTACTCCTTTAGTTTATGTGAGATATTAAGAGACAGAGCCGAACAGAGATGCATTAGCTATATCACATAAAGTAAATGCGTGGTGAGGCGGCTTGTAAGGCTAAAACACATCTATTTCACATAAAGTACAATAATCACACCACAGACAGCTGCATAATGGTACTTTGTGGTAATTACTATTGCAATGGTAATGCATCTGACAGCACAAGGGATTAGACCACCATGGCTTTCCTTTGTCTTCCAGCAGGTTAACCTGATGCATATCATTATCTTCATATAGCAGCATTCACTATAAAGCAAATATTTTCTTTACTGATATCCAAGAATTTTTTTCCCGATTAATGTAATATAATAAAAATGTTTTATTCCAACATAAACAACAGTAGACTACTAAAAACATTTCTACTGATATTTACCACACCATTAATTCCCTATTAAATATTTAATTTGCTATTTCATGTATGTGTAGAAAACATTGGGGTTTTGAAAATCTCAAGATGGGATACTGATTTCTGAAGTCAGCAGTTACAGGGTGGCTGTGTGCATCAAACAATGTCAAAATGGGATAATTGGGTCCATCAGGTGTAGTGATTGTGAGCTAATCTGCAACTATAAAAACACAGGCATGTCCATTTGTAATTGCCTTGTAAAGTTCGCTGTTATTATTTCACTTAAAGCACATATCATCCATTAGATGTGATAGATTATTTTAGTATCAGCCCGTAAAATAGACCTTAAGGGCAACCAGGTTTTTCTCATGTAAAGTATGGTCACCACCAGTAAGCCCTTATATACAGTATTCTAGAATGCTGTATATATGTCCCCAAACACCTGTGGCAGTAGAGTCCATTGGGCTTTGCTGGTCTTGATCTGTTTTCATCTTCCTTCTTGTTTCTTGTGGATGATTCAACCTACATCCTCCAGACAGTGCCATCCATTTTGCACCTGCGCACATGCACGTCTCTCTTCCCTGCCAAGGGCAAAGCAAAGTGCTGTGCGCATGCACTCTTTAGCCTTTCTCGAACTATCAACACTAAAATACTTTGCTCTACCCTGCCAAGGTAGAGCAAAGTATTATGTTGCACATGTGCAGGTGCTCTTTGGTTTTTCCCTGTGCATATGCATTAAAGTTTTTCACTCTGCTCGCAGCAGGGCAGAGAGAATTACATTTGCAGAGAAGCACTATGAGGAAGACTGTGTGGGTGGATGATGAAGGACACCTCATTCACATGAAGCAAGAAGAGAGGAGCAGCTGGATCAAGACCAGTGACGCCCATTTGACTGGACCATCCTATAGATAAGTATAATAAAAGTAATTTTTTTATGTTATGCAGAGAGGACTGTGTATATATATATACATCATTCTAGAAAGTTGTATTTAAAGGTTCACTGGTGGTGTTAGCACTTTACATCGGAAAACCTGGTGACAAGTTCTCTTTGAAGTTAAGTGATGGGTTCCAATTCAGTGGTTAAATTGATTGTCTTCTGTTGGACATATGTGGCTTTTCTTATGTCAGAACGAATAAGGGGCAAAATGTCTGGTGTTCCTTCTAACAGTGGCATCATGTTAGAATGTAGGTATGATAATTAGAGATTCTGGAACCTTTTGAAGTTCAGGTTTGGCTCTGTTCGCCGAATAGATTGGTGAAAAGTTTGCTGGACTTCCGAACCCCATTCAAATCAATGGGAGGCAAAATCAAGGGCCTAGAAAATACCCTTAAAGGGGCCCAAGAGCTGCCAAACAGATCTTAAACCATTTTACAGTGGAGCTCTGTTGTTTCGCTTTTTTAGCACAGACATTAGCTTTCTAGACTATCACTTATCAAGCATGCGCTTAATTGTAAAATGGGCATGTGCTTTGCTGTATTTTTGATTGACAGCCAAGGTAACCGAGGCAGCTGGAGACTGGAATTGTCAGCGTGATGAGGCCCAAGTGTTCTGGGCCCCTCATGCCAAAAATAGCAGCCTGCAGTTGCCCCAGAATTGGCACCTCCAGAGAGGATTTTGAAGAAAAGGCAAAAATACTGACTAAAAAATTCAAGCAGAAGGGATATAACTATGAACATCTATGGAGTACATATGAATCAGATAAAAATATACCTAGAAAAACACTCCTAGCAAATAAGACAAAACCCGAAAAAAACGGTTAAAAAAATTGAGGCTGAAAATGGAGAACTTTTAAGAATTCCTATAATTGTTCAGTATAATTCACAAATAAAAATTCTGAGATCAATTATAAATAAACACCAGGAACTTCTGAAAGAGGATAAAGTATTGGGGGAACGATTGGTGAATAACCCATGTTTTGTCTACAAAAAAGCGAGAAATATAGGGAATATGGTAGCCCCGACAGTACAAGGTGGAATAACTAGTATACATCATAAGAAAAATAAAATTTTTACATATCTAAAAATAAAAGTTTCTTTTCCATGTGAAAAATGTGGGATATGTAAGAAAAAAATAGCTAAAAGAACAACAGAATTTATGAATAAAGGGAAAAGGCTTATAATAAATGAGTGTATTACCTGTACTACTAAAGGGGTGATTTATTGTATCACATGTCCTTGGCATAAAAAATATGTGGGCTGAACAATGAGACCGCTGAATGTGAAAATTGCTGAACATTTAAGAAATATAAGAAAGGGAGATCTGAAACATCCCCAATCTAAACACTATGGATTGAAACATGATGGTAAGATTCTAGGTTCTCAGGTTTGGGATTGCAGGTGGTTCAGGCTGGCTTCACACCACGGTGTGATCCGGTCCAGGGCTGTCCGGTGTAAACCAGACAGCCCCGGACCGGATTTTGGCCCCATATTAGCCTATGGGGCCGGATGGAGCCGGATGGCAGCTCTCTGCCATCCGATTTAATCTCTGCGGTGGAATCTGGGAGAATTCGGTTTATTCTCTCCGGACACAAAAATGTTGCTTGCAACATTTTTGTGTCCGGGGAGAAAAATCTCCCCAATCCGGTTCTCCCTAACATGGGAGCCTGTGGGGCCGGATTGCCCCGGTCCGGGCGAATCCGGGAACCAGATTACGGCTGCTGCACGCCGCTGTAACTTCAGGACCGCGGCTAGCTCTATGCTAGCCGCGGTCTTGAAAAATCAGTAGCTGCAGCTGCAATTACAGCTGCACACAGGACCGGAGGGCACATTTGGCCCTCCGGTTCTGTGTGCTGATCCGGTCCAGGGCTGTCAGGTTCATGCCTGACAGCCTCGGACCGGACTGCGCCGTGGTGTGAAGCCAGCCTCAGAAGGATAAAAGAGGTAGAAGCTTTATACAATGGATCTTTGATCTAAATACATTGAAACCAAATGGATTGAATACAGGTGTGGAACTGTTTGCATTCACATGATGGGCTATTAAAATACTCAGGGACTGGCCGGTCTCACATCCCTTGACAAAGGAGACCGATTCTCCAAAACAGCGTTGGGCACATGCTGAGTCAGCCAGAGGAAGCGCTGACGGATAAGCCACTGCAGAGGCACATCGCATTACTAGCCCAAAGGAGACGTGAGTGCACAGGTCTGGAGGACAGACGTGTCTCCTGTCAGAATCCTGACGCTGAATCTACCAAGGAGAAGCCCAGTCTAATTGTGAATACAGGCCATTAATCAGGATGATCTGATGCTGTGAAGCTAGACAAGGAGAAACAATCTGACAGCACCTCTGAAAAAACTGCAGGTACCTGCTGACTTTGTTCCCTTTGAGTACATTTCAGTGCAAAGGCCCTCTTTTTTTCTGCAGTCTGTTGTTTGCATATATGCATTCTGGAGATTAGAGCAGTGACACCTATAATTGCATGCAGAGAAATACCGCACTATACTAATCCTTAGTTTTCTGAACCACTTTGCAAATAAGACTGACAGGAATTGCTTTTGCAGTATATACATAAATAAATCATATTTGATGGACTAGCTGAGTCAACAAAATGCGACTTGGACATTAATTAGAAGACACAAGCGATCACTTAAAAAGTGGAGGTTTTGAAACCAAGCCCTTCTTTCTCCTTTTCTTGGGGAAATTTTTTTTTGTATATTTGCTGTATAAAATTTTTTGTAGCTTTTTTATATTTTTTACATATGTGTGTTTTTTGTGTATTTTATGCATAGTGGAAATTTATGAACAATCCTGCGGCTCCATGGCCGAGATCTACGGTTTTGAACACAAAATATATATAATGTATAGGTTTTGAATAAATTGTAGCTCCTAAATTGTAACAGTCTGTGCTTGGAAAGTTTTATTTAAATTTATCCCATTGAAACGACATATAAGGCGGCAGAAAGTAGCGCACCGCTATAAACTAATTGTATTAGTGAATTATTAAGGAGTAGCTTTTTTCTGGCGAAAAGGGTGACAGCCAGGGTGAGGTGCAGCAACTTGGAAGGATTATAGCGCAAATCTAGTGAGAAGCTAATAGATTCTCAAAATCTGCAACAAAAAAGCATCAAACAATGCACCATGGGCACAGGGCCTAAGGGGGTCCAGAGAAAGCTGCAGTTGTGGTGAAAGGGCTCAAGGATCCCTCTTGCCAAGTGGCTACCTCCACAGAGAGGTCTAGGGCAGGGGTGCGCAACTACTGTTGTTCACATTTATAACACACAGTGATAATTTAAAATACGCACTAGTTAGCACAGACTATAATAAGTCTGAAGGACACATATAACTATACACAGTATATAAGTAAGTGCACATGGATCAGCAGACTCCTTTAACATGAGATACAGGCCATCGTGATAATAGGAAAAGTCCATTAAAGGTACAGTCCATTAAGGGTTTGAGGTGTAGCTTGAAGGCTGTAGTCCTTCGAATTCAGCAAGAGGAAGTGCAACCAGTGCTAAACTTGTGAAGGGGAATAATGAAATTAACAAAAAAACAGGCCTTGCTCTTCTGAGAACTCAAAACAGTTATTATCTGGCCAACAGAGCAACTCCAGGACTGGTCCGCAACCCAGCAACAGGCCTTTTTTAGGACAGTCATTAATTGGAGTAAAAACTCTCTAGTATCTTTCTCATCGCTGCCTGGGATGAACGTGGCCATTCCGCACTGTAGTCTGCTGCTGGGAAACTGCAGAGGCATCCAGGAGCATTGTTCCCCATCAGCTGTCCCCCAGCACACCCCATTATGGCCACCACAGCAAAAGAGGATGGAGGAATTAGGGGATGGCCACCCCTCTTGGAGACATGGGAGGAACTTGGGCAATCCATTCAGGCCCTTCAGGATCTCTGGCCCCTGTGGGTTTTTCTGCAGCTGGCTAACCAGATCAGCCCGGCTGCCAGCCAATGCAGCATCCTCTACATGTCAGCCTCCTGCTGCCAGTCTTGGAATTCATCCATGGTGGTGACCCGACTAATGAAGTCAATCAAGGAGGGATCTCAGCTCACCTGTCCCTTTGTGCACATCAGAAAATCCAAGGTATAGTCCACAAGTTAAGGAGAGGTTCCGGCACCAGCTGGTTGATTCCAAAATCTTTATTCCACAATTTTAAAATCACAGGGAAACGAGACAAAACAATTCAGACATATGAGTGGGGTGACCGGTCATCCCACCATATGTCTGAATTGTTTTGGCTCGTTTGCCTGTGATTTTAAAATTGTGGAATAAAGATTTTGGAATCAACCAGCTGGTTCCGGGACCTCTCCTTAACTTGGTGACCCGACTTATGCCTACCACAAATTGCTTCCGTCTGTACTTCTCCTTCATGAAGGTGACCACCTCCCCAACATACAGGGTGCAGAGTCGTGAAGGTAGATGGTAAAGCAGCAAGCTGGAACAGATTACATAGCAACTAGCAACTGTCACCAGTCCCATCTTCAGCTAGGAACCCAAACCTCCTCTTCTGGTAGAATGTTGCCACCTGGCCTGGATGTTCATCAAAGGCATTGCTATTAGGCCCATGCAGCCACTCTCTGGTGATGGCATCAGAGAGCCTAATTTCTTCCAGAAATGAGACTGCCCAGGGTGGTTCAGGCCTGTTAGGATAGTTGCTTGAAGAGGGTATGGGTTTCCACATGTCATTCTCCCAGTTGAAGGCCTCTGGCAAGGGTGCTACACAAGGCAGAGAAACAAGGGCTTCTGCCACAACTACCTCCTCCTCCTTGTCCCCTTTCTGGATTTTCCAATCCATCGGCTACATCACCGACTGCAGGTGTAGTAAGGTAAGGCATGCTGCACGATCCTGACTCTCACCTGTGCTAGTCCTGGCTGGCATACGAAAAACTGACCTCCTGACTCTGGGCTGTGTTCTGGTGAGACCTCTTGTTCAAAACAGGAAGAAAAGACAATACATATAAGAAAATGTGCACACCTCAAAATTTAACAAAAAATGTACACAAAAATCTTTATTAATGTATGGACACAACTGATAAGGACAAAAAATGTAAAATATGGTGGACCCGAAATGCCCAGGTAAGTGAAAGGTGTACAAGTAACAATAGAATTGAAAGAATGCGGCCAAAAAGATAAAATATAAAACAGATATCAACAATGTATACACAGAATTAATATGGACAGCACAATCATAAAAAGTGCAAATAAACACCTCATTCAGTGACAGCTTTTGTTTGCTTGTCTCTTGTACTCCTGCATTGGATCATCTCTTACAATCGTCCAACTGTAATTTGCAACATTGATGGATTCCATTTTCCTTGATATCTTTTCTCCATATTCGAAATATCTTGGCGAAATCTCTCACTGTGCTTGTCGCTTACTGCTACACAGTTTGGTGAAAAGGAGTCTAAATGCAAATCTAAAATGAATTTAAGCACATGTTATAGCAAAGATCCCTACATGTTTTGAGGAGCTTTTTCACAAACTCTTCATAGTTATCTGCTCTTGAGTCTCATAAAAAATTAGTTACCACTAAGGTCAATGCTCCTCATGCAGCCTTTTCCCTGCCCTGCAAGAAATGGAGAAACTCCACATCTTGAAGACGCTTATGAACCTGAGATCCAATAGACTCCTTCCTTTATCTTTGCTTCACTCAACCTTGGAAATTTATCAATGTGATACTAGAATGCTTCTGGATTTTATTCCACTGCCTTTATAAAATTCTTCATTAGGCCCAGCTTGATATACAATTGTGAAACAAAATCTTATGCGGGTCAACAAGTGCTGGTATCAGAACATCTTTACTTCTTGACTGAAGTGAATGATGTATTGGTAGTGATACAATCCCATTCACAGAAAAAGCAGCAGTACTTTGTGTATCCAGCCTGGAGACCAAGTAAGAGAACAACAACCTTTAATTCATCACAGAATGACCACAAATGTTGGTCATTAGTGATGAGCGAGCACTAAAATGCTCGGGTGCTTGGTGCTCTGGCGGCATCTCAAGATACTATGTACTCGGCCAGAGCACCGAGCCATGTAAGTCAATGAGTGACAGGCTCCACCCACAGACTTTGTTATACACGAGTATTTCTGGGAAAGGGCAGGAGGGGCTTTTCAAATTGCAATATAACACCTTACTGTGGCCCCCAGAGGGATCTTAACAATTAATCTGCTCCCTGTGTGGTGCCAGCTCACTGTGTGCACTGAAGGGAGCTGTGCATTTGTGTCAGATTGCTAATTATTAGCGAGCAGTCCGAGCATCTCGGCGGTACTTGGTGCTCGCCGAGCCACAGGAGTACCGGGATACTCGTGCGAGTAACGAGTAGCGCCGAGCATACACGCTCATCCCTATTGGTCATAGTTCAGGCACAGCAGTTTTATGTTGTCATAGGTTTCTTTCTTGTGGACTGCATAACCAATTGGAACTGAAGCCAGAGCATTGCCATTATGCAGCAAGATGGGTTTTAGGCTTGTATTGAACGAATCTATGAAGAGTCTCCATTCCTCTGGATTACGATTTATCTTCGGATCCTCTATTAAACTGTTGCCGCTGTAGCATGCTACAAGATTGCTTTTCATGAAAGAGTATTGGACAAGATCTTTATCACACTTGCTGACCAAAGAAATCCAAACATCACCCACTAGGAGAATCCAATGCTGTAGCCTGGAAGCTAAGAGCTCAGCATTACATTACTTGTGCAGGTCCAAATCTATAACTAATCATTCAGTTCACTTTGTGTTATACATCATGATTCATTTGAGGTTGCTGACAAAAAGTTTCGGTCATGAGAAAAAGATGCTTCATAACCTCAAGTGTCCTCGCCTTCCTCATTTGAGTCTACTGAAAATGTTTCTGGTGATTTGGAAGGGAAAGTTCTTTTGTTTGTGTTACTGGGCGTATTGCAGATGGCATGTTTGGATACTGTTAAGGTACCGTCACACGCAGCAATATTGCTAGGCAATTTCACTGGCAATTTGCTCGTTGCAGTGAAATCATGGACACATTGTTACAATTGTACACAGCAACAAAATAGAACAATGTGTCCATGATTTCACTGCAACCAGCAAATTGCCAGTGAAATTGCATGCAATGTTGCTGCGTGTGACGGTACCTTAATGTCCACTTGTAGTAAAATTTCTCTGTTTATAATTCACAATAGCGTTTAGACATGATTTAGTTATTTGATTTGTTGCTAAGTTTTCTCTAAATAAATATCAGAAATTTGGAATAACAAAATATTCTGCATATTAATATTTGCAAAAATCTTAATAATCCACAACAGAAGGAGCAGAAGAAAATGAGGCGAGGCATCTGTGTCCCGCTCACAGCGGTATTTGTGCAGAGTGATAACCTCGAAGGTTGTGATGAAAGTGCTCAGTCTGTTCTCTCTTTACTTATCTGCAAAAATATCAATGATTCAAAGTCCTGAAACTTGTATGCTTTAATTACAATCATAGCCAAAAGTGCTGTTCCCTTGAAATTGTTCCAGAAAATTATTGCAATTGTGCAAGTTTTGTTATAGACATGTTTATTTCCTCTGTGTGTATTGGAACAATACAAAAAAAAAGAGAGAAAAAGGGCAAATTGGACATGATTTCACACAAAACTCGAACAATGGGCTGAACAAAATTTTTTGCACCCTCTACTTAATATTTCGCTGTACACCCTTTAAAATAAATGACTGCAATCAATCACTTTCTGTAATTATCCACAAGCTTTGATAATCTTCAGATTTCATGATAAATTGGACACAGTAAAGACACCCAGTGCCAGAGGCAGCAATACAACCCATAAACATCCTTGAACTTCCACCATATTTGACTGTATTCTTTTCTTTGTAGGTCTCATTCCATTTTCAGTTGTCAGCAATGTTTTCCTGTGGCTCTGCTAAAGCGCAGTTCTGGGGCTTCTGTGTGGCTGCATCCATGGTAAACATCGGGTTACTATGGAGCAGCATTTGCTCTCCACACCCGACGTTAACGCTGGCCATTACTGCAGGCTTGCCTCTGCAGTAAATGGATCCGTCTAACGTAAGTGACATGCTAAGTTCGGCCCTAGCCTAAAAGAAAACTCTAACATAATAGAAACAAGAGTCAACTAAAAACATTGTATTGTTAGATTCTAACACAGAAGGTCTAAATCATTAGGAAATGGCTAATTTTGTAGTCAGCCCTACAACTTTTGAAAATCGGTAGAACAGTGCTAATATATGACCGCCGATTGGTGAATAATTTGCTGAAGTTTAATGCCATAATTGGTAATATAATCCTTTAAAGAGGACCTGTCACCCCCCTGGTGCATGGCAAACTAAATGCAGCACTGAATGCAGCATGTCTGCTGCTTTCAGGGAAGGGGTCCCCCATCTAGCCCCTCTGTAAGCTTTAAAAAAAGACTTTAGAAACCTTACAGTTAAGAGGTCGCCTTGGTTGGATCTTATTAGAGGTCCTGGCTGCTGGCACAGTCCTCACCGCCTCCTCCTTGTGTGTTGCACCCCCTCTATGTGTTTGCCATCGCCTCCTCTTCTGCTGGGTCTGCCCTCCTCTTCTGCTCCTGCTCTGTGTGACGTCAGAAGAGGAGAGCAGAAAAGCAGAAGAGGAGGCAGACCCAGCAGAAGAGGAGGCGGCAGCAGAGACATAGAGGGGGCAAAACACACAAGGAGAAGGCAGGGAGGGCTGTGCCAGCAGCCAGGACCTCTTAATAAGATTCCACCCAGGCGACCTCTTAACTGTGAGGTTTCTAAAGTCTTTTTAAAAGCTAGTGACAGGGGACTAGTGACATGGGGTCCCCTTCCCTGAATCCAGCAGACATGCTGCATTCAGTGCTTGATTTAGTTTGCAATGCACCAGAGGGTGACAGGTCCTCTTTAATGTATATGGCTGCAATTAGCCTAGCATGTTTCCACGAACTCCTGCTACTTTCGAGAATTACAATTATGGACAAAATTCTTCTAGAAAATTATTATAATTACAAGGTTTGATATACTCATGTTTATTTCCTTTCTGTGTAAAAAGACAAAGAAAAATAGAGGAAACATGCAAATTGGAGATAATGTCTCACAAAACTTAATGTAAATACTTATGTTCCAAAAAAAAAAAGGTAGAAAAAAAGTATTCAAGGAGTGATACCTTTGTTGGCTAACCAGAGCAATGATATTTGTACCCTTCATCATGTCTGATGAAAAGAATTACTACAAATGAATTACTGAGACATTTAAATAGGTATTACAGCAGGACATGAGGTGACCCTAAGTACAGATGGGCTAAGGAAATTAAATAGGTTTGTTATACATGCAGTGAGGGGAAGTGTTCTATTAGAGATCTGAAGACCTTGCAGAGATGTGAGTTGTGTTCAAGTAATGACTCATGAATCCAGGTGTCAAATTGAGCCCTTTTGTTAAAGATTGAAACATCCTAATTAACTTGAATTCCCAGATCTTTCGTTCTCTATCATTCTTAAAGTGACCTTTCGTATTAGGACTTTTAAGTCTGCCATACTGTGTCCGTATCTAGAAAACTGTATTCCTAAAGGCATGGGAATCTGGGAATTCAAGTTAATTAGAACGTTTCAATCTTTACCAAAAGGGCTCAATTTGACAACTGGATTCATGAGTCATTATTTGGAAATAAGTTAAATCTCTGTAAGAATCTCTAATAGAACACTTCCACCTCATCTGCATGTATAACAAAAACCCTAATTTAATTTCCTTAGCCCATCTGTACTTAGCATCGCCTCATGTACTGCTGTAATACCTATTTAAATGTCTCAGTAACTCATTTGTGATATTGTCTGATGAAGGTGCCATTGAGCCCTGAAAACTTACAAATATAATTTTTCTGGTTAGCCAACAAAGGTATCACTCCTTGAATACTTTTTTCCTACCTTTTTTTTGGAACATAAGTATTTACATTGATTTTTCTGGCTAACATGGTACCACAATATTATTTTGTATTGTACATCACACAAAACTTAAAAAAATGGGCCAGACAAAATTGTTCACACCCTCAATTTAATATTTGTTTTGCACCAGTCTTCTTTTGCAAACTGCTTCAGGTCTCTCATATTTGAAGGGTGCCTTATTAATTTTAAAATCTCCCACAGACATTCAGTATGATGTTGATCCAGACTCATTGCAGAACTCTAGCGCTTTGTTTCCATCTTTTTCTGGGTTCTTCTTGAAGTATATTTGGGGTCATTGTCCTACTGGAAGATCCATGAGATAGGACGCAAACCCAACTTTCTGACACTGGGCAGTACATTGTGACCTAAAATGCTTTGGTAATCTTAATATTTCATGATGTCCTGTACACAGTCTAGGAAGCCAGTTACAGAGGCAGCAAAACAACCACAAAATATTTTTAAACCACCACCATATTTGACTGTATATACTTGTCTCTTGTTTCTAGTACAAGGTATGGAGTGACCCCACCTACCTTCACTGAGCTGAGAATTTATATTGCTTCCCATTGCTGTGTGTCTCCATTTTGGAGCCCAGGTCAATCTTTACCTTTGTTCACATTGAGGTCAGTTTTGAAACATGAAAAGGTTTTAAATCAGAAGGAGATAGGTACTGTTTCGAAATGGGTACACCTTCACCAGGTGGGATGGCTTCTTACCTAATTGCAAAAAAAATATTTACTAGTACCCTATTATTTATTAGGACTTTTCTTTTACTTATTTAGTTATGACAGGGTATTTTTTCATACAGTTTTTTCTTAGGTCTTGTCTGTTAGTGGCTAGTGTGAACATGCTTCCTGCATGCATACTAATTTTGCTTCAGCTCAGGTTTTTTTTTTTTCAGTATCCTGCATTTCAACCTTTCATCAGTTTTTCTCTGCCATCCTCACTCAGATTACCTAAAGTGACATGGGTTGTAAACTTCTTGTTTATGTTGTTCACCATAGACCATGTAACATCAAGATTTCTGTAGATGAACTTGTAACCAGTGATGGGTGAACCCAAATTGTAAAGTTCGGGGTCCTTACCGAACACCTAGTGTTCGGGCATGGATCCTGAACACGGACTTCCCTGGAAAGTCCATGTTACAGTAAGGCTAGGGCCATACCAACGCTGGCATTCTGTCCTAGGGGTCCGCGAAATAGGAGGATCACTGCAGCTTTAGCGCAGCCTAATGCTATGTTAACTCTGCCATAGAGTATCATGGGGCAGCGAATGCACGATTCATGTGACAGCGTCTGTGATTGGCTATTACGCCACTCACCCATTTGCTGACATCATAGTACTGTAAAAATGAATAAGTAATTAAAGCAATTTTGTGTAGCACTTCACAGTATTTTTGATTGTCAGCACAGATAAAGTGGACAGCTACGTTCTGCCATCTCCAGCTGTCTGGCTTTACCTTGGCTGGCAATCAAAGTACAGGGAAGCTTACTATTTTTTTCAATTATTTATATAAATAATTTAAAAAAAATGTGTGGCTTCATGCTTTTTTAGTTCACCAGACAAGGTAAAACCCAGGCAGCAGGGCGCTGGGATTCTCAGCATTCTTGGCCCTCCACGCTGAAAATTGCAGCCTGCAGTTGCCCCTGAAAATGGCGCATTCTTTTGTAGCAGGGGCTGGCTGGCTGATCCTGCCCTGGGTGGCAGTCCACTTTGTACAGCCAAGGGCCCAGTGAGGACTGGGAGGGGGTGCTACTATTGGTGCTACTGGTGCCAAATGAGGAGCGGGGGATGGCTCGCTCCTTGACTCATCTACTGCCTCCGCTTCAGTCCCGTGGACACTCAAGTAGGCACATGGCCGCTGTCACTGAGTGGGCAGCCCTAAACTAGGACTATACCACCGGCCTGGGGGGCAAATCCCACCCTGTCATCTGGGCCAGTCCGCCCCTGTTCTGTAGTGACAGTTTTAGGCGCTTTACCCGGCTCTTGCAGCGGCTCTAGTGGAGGCGGCACGCTAGGTAATAAAGGGGTTAATGCCAACTTTGTATTGGCAGCTGGCACTAAGCCTGAAATTCATATTGTCAAGCCATTAATAGACCCACCCACTATGAATTTCTAGTAAACATAAAAAAAAAAAACACAGAGAAAAAAGATTTTAATTGAAATAAAATACAAAACACATCCCTACTTGCCATTTTTATTAACCCAAAACCTTCAAACATGATCTACAGGGTATATTTTCAGCTCTTATGTATATCTCTATGAGCAGGCAAAACTCTGCTCACAGCGATATAATGCTCAGAATGACAACCGGGTGTCATGAGCAAGGTCATCTAACATCAGTGGGTTTTCCCATCACTACTTGTACTACTCCCATCACTTGATACCATCACTACTTGAGATTGTTGACATTTTTTTTAACAATTTTGGTTTTCAAGTGCTCAGACAGTTCTTCCTGCTCTTTTTATTTCCCACACGTAATGTAGCACACACACAATGCAAAGATAGAGTCAATGTCTTCCCTTTTTATCTGGTCTCAATTGTTATTTTCATATTGCCCACACCTGTTACTTGTCACAGGTAAGTTTCAATCAGCATAAAATGCTTGAAATAAAGTTATTTTGCCATAATTTAGAAAGATGCCAACAATTTTGTCTGGCCCATTTCCGGGGTTTTGAGAAATTTTGTCTAATTTGCCTTTCTCCTTGTTTTTTTTTTGTGTGTGTCAAAACACACAATGTTAATAAAAATGAATATGACAAAACCTATGTGATTGCAATAATTTTCTTTGAGTAATAATTCATTTTCCGGAACAATTGCAAAGGAGCCAACACTTTTGGCCATTACTGTATACAGTTTGAAAATAATATCAACTATACAGTGTTGTAAAACACTATAAACCTTTCTAATAGGCTGGCAACGAAGCCTTGTTTAACACTGATGTCCCTGTGCTATGCTGCCTCCTTGCAGCAGGGACACTGGCTTACTCATTGCCATTGTCCAGCAAAATGCTTTCTCCCCCTACTCAGCCGTCCACGTGTATCCCTGCTGCATTGTGCTCCCAGGTTCTGTGCACACTGCACAGGTCTCCCGGGAGCGCACTTAGGGCGCATGCCCACGCTCCAAGCCTGCACTTAAAAGGCCAGGAAGTGCCCCTCAGCCTATGGTTGAGAGGCACTTGGTATATAAGACATCTTCCCATTAGAGGAGGGGCCTGATCAACATCCTAGTTTAATTAGTCCTTTGTTGCTAAGCTATTGTCAAGTTCATGTTATCTGGTGTTCATTGCCTTGCCCTGTGCCTGCCTTCCCATACCTGCTGTACCAGAGACTATCCTTGTCCGTCCCTTTCCTGTCTCCTGCCTATACCAGTAGCAGTGCCTGTGTCCATCCCAGCTGTGTTGGTCAGCTGCCACAGTGATCCTGTGGTCTAGTGGATACACATGCCCATGCTAACTCTCCAGGTGAGTGTAACAACTTGAGATTTGAAAACCAGGCAGCATACTAGAATTATTATGGGTAAAACAACTGGTCAGTTATCATACCTCAATTTATGGAAATGGTTGACCTTATAAATGTTGGATTGGTGAATTTATGATTGTGGCATATACAACATATAGTCCAGGTGTATATATGTTTACCAGAGCTAAAAGTAAACCTTTTAGGAATATATCTGACTGAAAAAGGTGGAAGAAATCTTTACTATAATCTGCAATATTTGCATGAATAACACTTAAAGAAACAGCAGTGAAATGAAAGACACCCGCAGTCTAGAGAACAGGTGGTTAAAGCAGTCATCATGTTGCCTATGAATGGTAAATCCAATATATAAGAGGACAGAGAAGCATTAATAGCCTTCTGTAGCTTATCTCTAAAAATGGTTTCTTCATTATATTGTTAGGATACATTAGTGGAATGGAAGATGTGTCTGGCAATTAATCTTCCACTGACAGGTGGTTAAACAGTTAGTGTTGCTGTCATTATGCAAAGTTTGCAAGGTTTTTTTTTATTTTTATTGAAGAGTCTAAATTAGATTTTCAGCTCTTAATTTAAAAAAGGTCAATGTTTTCTCTTTTTGTCAGGTACCTCTATTATCCAGGTGTCAGCAACAGATGCAGACGATCCTACTTATGGAAGCAGTGCAAGGGTTGTGTACAGTATTTTGCAAGGACAGCCATATTTTTCGGTGGACTCTAAAACAGGTAATTACTTAGGTTGCTAAATTTGCATGGTGACACAGTTCAGGCACATCACTGAATGTTAAGACAGAATTGAATATCGGCTTATTGATCTAGAATAGACATGCTTAAATTTCCATTAGTCACATGAAAACGATTTATTCAGTTTCATATGTATATAATCATTTAACCCTGATTCCTTGATGGAAAGAGAATTAAAGACATATAGGTATGAGACATAAAGCATATTCTATGCAGCGTAATGTACCGTATATACTCGTGTATAAGCCGACCCGTGTATAAGCCGACCCCCCTACTTTTGCCCCCAAAATCTGGGGAAACCTATTGACTCGTGTATAAGCCGAGGGTGGACCCCAGCACAGGTATACAGCCCCCAGCAGTGTGGTATACAGGCCCCCGCAGTGGTATACAGGCCTCCCCAGTGGTAGTATACAGCCCCCAGAAGTGTGGTATACAGCAGCCTCCCCAGTGGTACATACAGGCCCCAGCAGTGTTACAGCAGCCTCCCCAGTGGTATATACAGCAGCAGCCCCAGTGGTAGTATACAGCAGCCCCAAAGATATATACAGCAGCCCCAGTGGTAGTATACAGCAGCCCCAGAGGTATATACAGCAGCCTCCCCAGTGGTATATACAGCAGCAGCCCTAGTGGTAGTATACAGCAGCCCCAGAGGTATATACAGCAGCCCCAGTGGTAGTATACAGAAGCCCCAGAGGTAGTATACAGCAGCCCCAGTAGTAGTATACAGCAGCCTCAGTGGTATATACAGCAGCAGCCCCAGTAGTAGTATACAGAAGCCCCAGTGGTAGTATACAGCAGCCCCAGTAGTAGTATACAGCAGCAGCCCCAGTGGTAGTATACAGCAGCAGCCCCAGGGGGTATATACAGCAGCAGCCCCAGGGGGTATATACAGCAGCAGCCCCAGGGGGTATATACAGCAGCAGCCCCAGGGGGTATATACAGCAGCAGCCACAGAGGTATACAGACCCCCCCATTAGTATACAGGGGCCCCAGCTGTATACAGCAGCCCCAGCTGTATACAGCCCCCCCGTGGTATCCAGGGCCCCCCTTGCTGCACCTGTAAAGGAAGATGTCAGTATACTTATCGCTGCCGCCGCCACTCCGCTGCTCGGTCACCGCGCTGCTCCGGGTCTTCATGCTTCCTGTTCCTTCTCCGGCGCTCGAACAATGACGTCATTTCCTGAGCGCCGGAGAAGGAACAGGAAGCATGAAGACCCGGAGCAGCGCGGTGACCGAGCAGCGGAGCGGCGGCGGCAGCGATAAGTATACTGACATCTTCCTTTACAGGTGCAGCAAGGGGGGCCCTGGATACCACGGGGGGGGGGCTGTATACAGCTGGGGCTACCGTATATACCTGTGTATAAGCCGAGGGGGGACTTTTCAGCACATTTTATGTGCTGAAAAACTCGGCTTATACACGAGTATATACGGTAGTTCAAAATGTATTTATTCAGCCTTTACATAAATCTTGGCACCCACAGTACGGTGAGGCCATTTTTTTTATATGTATATATACCAGTCAGTGCAGCTTGCGCCTGTTTACATTTGCCTAATTCCGTTGGGAGGTATTGGTCATTTTGCTTGTACATCGACCGTCAGACATATGGGCAGACAAAAAGAAAGTCAGATGAGTCAAATTAGATAAATGATAAAGTAGATCAGCGAGGCCTCATACATATGTCCATTTTTCACATGTTCTGTCCATGATTTTCACAGTGAGAACAAGTTTGTATTATAATCTATGGGGCTTTGTGTCCGTATTTTTTGTGGACTGTGTGTCCATGCGAAAAACACAGATACATGGTCATTTTTTACTGCATCAAGTATAAAGTAAAATAAAAATCAATGGTTTCGAGAAAATCACAAACAGCAAATGTATGCCATCTGGGCAAAGTTCTTGATCTGTCATTGATTAGCTTTGTAAAAAATGGAGAAGGTTTGCAATTTGTCTGTTTATCTGTATGTGAAAATCACTGATGTAACACATGGTAAAAAACTCACTCGAACCTATGGCTGGAAGCGCTAGAAGCTTGTGTATTTTTCATGTTGAACTGTTAAAAAACGCTAGTGTTAATGCATCCATAGACTCCCATGTAAAAAATGCATTACCAATTGAAATGTGTTTGACGTTTTGCTAAAGCACCAAAAAACGCAGTAAGCAGCATTTTTGGGGGTGTTTGCAAAAACGCTAGTTTCTTTTAACATGGGAGTCTATATGAAATGCTTGCGTTAACGCACAGTACATATATGCACCGTGCGTTAACGCAGGTGTTAACACTAGTGCTAAAATTGAAAAAAAAAATGCAATAAAAATGGCAAGGGAAAAACAAGATCCTTTAAAGCAGCCTTCCAATGGATGCATTCTCCCAAATGTGACCCTAGCCTTACACTGATGACTTTTTAACTATATTTTTTAATGTGCTTGCAACGACACTGACATCTGAATGAGACCTCAGGCAGTATTCGAAGTGATCTAGAAAACTATACAAATGTGATGACAAAAGTTGAGATGTACATTTTTATAAAAAGAAATTGACAGGAAATTCAAGTTGTTTGCATTATTGTAGTCATGTATATTTTACTCTGAAAAGCTGCTGTATTTCATAGAAAACCTACTTTGAAAAGCTATCTTAGGTTTCTCACCATGTATTCATATAGGGAGAAACCTGTCTGTCATTGGGAACGAAAAGGAAAGAAACCTCCGGGGACCGGTACCTTAGGTTTCCCATCCGAAACAGTCCCCAGCTGGCTTATTAAAGTTTGTTTTCAGGAAACATTGCATCTTTTTAGAGTTAAACATACATTGAAACAATAATGCATCTGCTTTTGGATTCACACTCAGCATGGTTTGAGCAGCCCAAATCTGCTGTCAAGCTCCCTTTAGTCTCTTAGTATTTCATGATGTACCATTAAGGCTGCCTTCAGACTTGCAGATGCATCTACAGCGTTTTGCAGATGCATCTGCAAGCATCTGCATGCAGACCGCGGCCCCTATGTTTATAATGGAGCGCACGGCGGTCTGCAGATGCTTGCAGACCGCCGTGCGCACCCATTCACTCCCATATGTGATCTGTGCGCAGGCACACCATTAGCCCCGCCCCTTTCATGACGCGGCCGCCCTCACATCACTGGATGAAGCACAGAGGGGGCGGCCATAAGGAATGAGGGGGCGGAGGCTGCAGCCAACAGCCCCGCCCATGGATTTACAATAACACTGCCGACAAGAACAAGTAAATATGAGCTGCTAACTATACTTTAATACATTCTTTTGCACACATACAGGAATTAGTATACAAGAGGGGTGCAGCCACCCCTGTATAGTGATACGGGGGGCGGGAGTTTGAGGGACTTGCACGGAGCTCCGAGGAGCCCGTGCCATGGGGGATATTGTAGTTCAAGCCCACCGGAGTGGGCGGCTGGTCTGTAGGGGGTCTAAGCCCCCCCTAGAGACCTCAAACATTCCTTTACTTTGTACATTTAACTCTTTACTACACATACTACAGTTTGCTGATCCCGGCAATAGCCGGGATCCGCAAACTATGCAGTTGCCGGATGGCTCAGGATTACACATCCTGAGCCATCCGGTTACTGCTGTGCGGTACAGGGAAACGCTGCGAAAACTGCTGCCTGCATGATTTTTAACGCAGGCAGCGAATGGCTTGTGAAGCCATCCGGTGTTTTGCATTGGCTCCTATGAGGAGCGTTTCCTGGTCCGGTTTTGAGCTTTTTAAAAGCTCAAAACCGGATCAGGATTTAAAAAAAAAAACGCATATGTGACCCTGCCCATAGAGACATGTTCATTTTTTACCAGCAGCACAGATGACACAAGTATAGCATACAGATGACATCCGTGTCGGTCTTCCGTGTGAAACATACCAGAAAAAAACACATGATACTGAAATGAATGGTTTCTTATTTGATAAAGATGTGCAAAAATAGATAGGTGATTGATATAGGTAGATGATAGACAATCAGTAATCAGTGCAGTATAAATCCAGAGCTGAGAAGATCTACCTGCGGATGTCTGTTTAAAGTGGACTACTTTGCTACACCTTGCTGGAAAAATCACCCCGCAGAAGCCCCTGTGACTGATCCTGGGCCACTGGACTTTGGTGCTGTGACTCTGGCCGCTCTGCAAAACCTTGCCCGCCGAGCACCCAGAGTGCATGTGCTGGGGCCGTGACCGACATAAGGGAGCCATTTGTGCTGCTGTGATCTCCCTTCTGCTGTTGCTCTGTGTGCCCTGAGACTGGGAGAGACAGACTGTTACCTGCAGAAGGAGACCAAAGAAGAAGAGTGAGGAGATCCCCAGGCCTGCTACGTGGGAGCGACATCTTCTTCTGTGATAAGACTGGTACGTGATTTTAGGGAAAGTTAGGGAAAGATACCTTCATTGTTGTGTTTTCTTTTCTTGCTGCGTACCCGGAAGAAGTGAAGATTCAGAGACTCTAATATATACAAGTGCGCATATAGTTCGGTTGACTGTGAGATAAATATGTTTTACAGTAAAGAAATGTTATTATCGGTTAAACCTGAGTATGGGGATTCTGTTGAGAAAGATCATACACACACACCCGCGGCCTTACCACCGGTCGCTACAACATCATAGAATATACACCTACAGTAAATTATAAAAATAAAAACACCAGCTTGCCACGCAAATTAACACCAAAAATGACAGCTCCATTGATGTTGATATAATAAAGTTATGGGTCTACGCAAGCTATTTTTTACTTACAATATTCAGAAATTTTTCAAACCGATAAGTAATACAGAAGTAAAAATGCTGCCGTTGTGTGGTATCTGCTTAATCCTACTGACCTTAAGAATTATGTTTTCAGCTCAATTTTACAGCATAATTTACTCTGCAAAAATAAATGCCAAAAATAATGGTGGAATGTCACCACACCTAATTTTTTTTTTACCATTATCCTCTACTCTATTTAGTAAAATGAATGGTGTCATTGAAAACTACAAAGCCATCCTGCAAAAGAACAAGCCCTCATATTTAAAACAGTGAGGAAAAAAATTAAAACCCAAATATAAAAATTAACTGTGGAGAGAAGGGGTTAAGCTTGTGCACGATTTACCAAACCAAAAACTCTAAGGCTGGTTTCACATTACGATTTTGTGAAATCCGATGCTGTCCGATAGAAATCGGACAGCATCGGATCCGAATTTGCCCCATTGTTACCCTATGGGGATCGGACCGATTCGGATGTGCACTAATTGCCATCCGAATCGCGTCCAATCCAATTTTGTCCGATTTCTTTCCAATGCAAAAATCGGAGACTGCTCCGATTTTTGCATCCGAATCAAAAAACAGATAGAATCGGATCTGACAGATCGGATGGCAATTATGCCAAATCCGATCCGAACCGATTCCATTAACATGGGGCCCTATGGAGCAGGGTCCGAGGAAACATCTGATGTCTCCTCGGACCCGATTTTAGTGTACTGAGCATGCTCAGTACACTAAAATTGCTCCAACCCTTCTAATTACACTTCTGCAATGTATACTATACATTGCAGAAGTGTAATTAAGTAAAAGAAAGAGGTAAAAATAAAAAAATCATTATGCTCACCTATCCTCTATCCACCGCTGTCTCCCAGCAAGGTCCGTGTGCTTACAAACGGTTGTGATGATGTCAGAGAGCATCATCGGGTCACATGACCGCAGTTATCGTGGTCATGTGACCCGATGGTGCTCTCTGACCGTGGTAACTGCGGTCATGTGACCTGATGATGCTCTCTGACATCATCACAGGTCCTGTAAGCACAAGGACCTTGCTGTGGGAGGCAGCGCTGGATAGAGGATAGGTGAGCATATTGATTTTTTATTTTTAACTCTTTCTTATATTTCACTTCTGCAATGTATATTATACATTGCAGAAGTGAAAGTGCCCCGCTGTGTCCGGATCCATGATAATCACGGACCCGGACACAGAATAGGTCACCCCCTGTGGTGTCCTATCCTGTCCGTGGGATCCTACAAAAAGTAGGATCCCACGGACAGGGAAAAAAATCGTTATGTGAAAGTAGCCAGCTGAGGCTGAGAATCAATTTTCTAAATGATGTAATGTCTCATAATGTGCAAATTAATGTATTATATGCCTATTGCTGAGACTTTAAAGGATATTTACCAATATGTATTTGTGTCACTCCCCCCCAATATTTTAAGTGGTTGCCTTGCATTTGACATTTTTCACCTATCCACATGATGGATGATATATATACAGTATGAACCATTGATATCCATAATGGCGGTCACAAAGGCACCCTTTCCTTCCCACTACATGACCACTCGTAAAGATTTTGAATTACTCAACCATTTCCAGCTATTCAGAGTGCTCCATAGTAACAAAAACCGTTTATCTTTTGCATTTTTTACAATGCGCATGGGTGTAATTTCCAAAATGTGGTCACTTGAGGAGATTTCTGCTGTTCTAGCACTGCAAATGGAGTCTGCAGACTATTCTAGGAGAATCTGTGCTCCAAACATCAAATGGCGCTTCTTCCCTCCTGAGCCCTTGCATGTGGCCAAATAGTACTCTACAGTCACATGTGGGGTAATGCCATGTTCAGGAGAAATTATGTAACACGTTATGGGGCCTTTTTACCTATTCCTCTTGTCAAAATTTGAAATTTGGGGTTAAAACAACATTTTAGTGGTGAAAGTGTAATTATTTGTTCTTCATCGCCCAAAAGTAAAAAAATGTTGTTACACACCTGTGGGATAAATGTGCTCACTGCACCCCATAGATAGATTCATTGTAGTTTGCAATTTGTAAAATGAGGTCACTTGTGGAGGGATTTGTCGCTATTCTGGCACCTCAGGGCTCTGCCAATGCAACATGGCACCTCCAAACCATTCCAGCTACATCTGAAATCCAACATGGCTCTCCTTCCCTTCTTCACTTTGCACTGTACCTCAGAAGTAGTTTTCAATTACATAGGAGGTATCAGTGTACACAAGACAAATTGCAGAACAAATTTTATGGTGCACTTTTCCTGTCATCCTTGTGAAAATGCAGAATTTGGGGCTAAAAGATAATTTTTGTGTAAAATGTGATTTTTCTCTTTTCACATTGTTGTCACTTTTGATGGTGTCTGGCACTAATATGAGCAGTTTCTCGGCTTTTGGACATCATTGAAGGTGTTTTTTATGTGTTTCATGTTGCCTGCCATTGATTTCAATTGAGTGTGAAAGGTTCAACATTCTAAAATTTTGTGAAGCATCTGGGGGTTCAAGGTGCTCACCACACATTTGGATAAGTTTAGTGAGGGGTCTAGTTTCCAAAATGGGGTCACTTGGCTCTCCAAATGCAATATACAATCTGTTATTGATCCCAGCCAATTTTCCATTCAAAAAGTCAAATTATGCTCCTTATCTTCCAAGCCCGGCCATGCACCCAAACAGTGGTTTGCCAGCACATATGGGGTCTCTACTGTTAAGGCACATCAGGGGCTCTCCAAACATGACATGGAGTCTGCTAACAATTCCAGACAATTTTCTATTAATAAAGTCAAATGATTCTCCTTCTGTTCCAAGCCTTGCTATGCTCCCAAACAGTTGTTTTTTCACTGCAATATTGGCTATTATCGTATTCAGAAGAAATTGCACAACAACTTGTATGGTGCAATTTCTCCTTTTAAACTTGTGAAAATGCAATATTTGGCACTAAAGTAACACTTTTGCTGCAAAAAGTAATATTTGCATTTTTTTCTTTCTACGCTGCTCTAATTTCTGTGAAGCACATCAAGGGATAATAAACTTGCTGGATGTGGTTTTGAGCAGTCTGAGGGGTGCAGTTTTTAGAACGGTGTCACTTTTGTGTATTTCCAGTCATATAGGCCTCTCAAAGTCTCTTGAAATTTGATGTGGTTCCTAAAAAAATTTTTTTTTACATTTTGTTGGAAAAATGGGAAATTGCTAATAAAATTTCAACTACTCTAACTTCTTAACAAAAACAATGTTCAAAATTAGTGCTGATGTAAAGTAGACATGTGGCAAATGTTATTTAAACTAGAATTATGTTTTACATAACTCTAGTTTAAAGCGAACCTGTCACCCCCTCCAGGCATCTAAAACTACCATAGCCACCTTCTGCAGCACTAAGGCTGCATTCTGACAAGGTGTCTATAGCATTTATGCTCCCTTGATTCACTGAAATAAAGACTTATATAAAATCTGTTTCAAACCAGACCCAAGACCGGGAGGCGGGTTTTCAAGTGTCTATCTCCCTCCTCTGTGGTGTCAGTCATCCCTCTCTGCTCTCTGTGCACCGCCTCCAGGGCCACCTCCCTGCATTACAGAGCTTTGTCAGCTCTGCTACAACATAGAGCTGCTGTTATAAGAGACCCCACAGTAGTAAATCTAGCAGGAGGATACTGCCGGCTACGTAGCAGCCCTTGAGCTGAGCAGGTTTCACTTTCAGTTTCTTGTACCCAGCAGCATTGCTCCTCAGCCCCTGATCTAAAGCACAAACTCAACTCTGCTGCACTGCTGACAGCTCAGCTCAAGGGCTGCTATGTAGCAGGCAGTGCTTTGTCTGCTCAGGGTCCTCCTGCTAGATTTACTACTGTGGGGTCTCCTATAACAGCAGCTCTATGTTGTAGCAGAGCTGACAAAGCTCTAGTGCAGGGAAGTGGCCCTGGAGGCGGTGCACAGAGAGCAGAGAGGGATGACTGACACCACAGAGGAGGGAGACAGACACTTGAAAACCCGCCTCCCGGTCTTGGATCAGGTTTGAAACAGATTTTATATAAGTCTTTATTTCAGTGAATCAAGGGAGCATAAATGCTATAGACACCTTGTCAGACTGCAGCCTTAGTGCTGCAGAAGGTGGCTATGGTATTTTTAGATGTCTGGAGGGGGTGACAGGTTCGCTTTAAAGGCATAAAAATTAAAAGATTGAAAATTGAAAAATTTTCACCCAATTTCAGATTTTTTCACAAATAAACACGAAAATGATCATCCTAAATTTACCACTTTAATGTTACCAGTCAAATTACCAGTCAATGTTTTGGAGTGGTGATCTCAATCTTATTGAAATTGAATGGGCAAAGCTGAAAAGGCAGGTGCGAGCAAGGCGACCTACAAACATGGCTCAGTTACACCAGTTCTGTCAGGAGGAATGGGCCCAAATTCCTACCCACTATTGTGAGAAGCTAGTGCAACAATAGCTAAAACATTCACCCAAGTCATACAGTTTAGGGCCAATGGTACCAAATAGTAATGAAATGTATGTAAACTCATGACTTTGCAAAAAGTAATAAAAATGCCTTAAAGGGATCCGGTCACCTCCAAAACGCCTCCTAAGCTAGCAAAACATGTCCCTGCACCATCCTATCACTAATCTCACACTTCTTTTGTCTCCTAAAAGCATCCTGTGAAAGTGCATAAAAACGTTTTAATACTCACTCATAAGTGATTATAATTAGCAGGGGCTATATTCCTTAGTCACCAAGGCGGGCTGTTTTGCAGCTCCAGGATCCACCCTGTCTCTGTGTGTTCTGCTGTGATGTGCAGGAATTGCCCTCCCCCTCTCTATCACTCACAGAATGCAAATCATTAGTCCTGCCTTCAGTTTCAGTTTCACAGCAGCACAGACAGAGAGAGGCTGGATCTTGGAGCTCCAAAACAACACCCCCTGGTGACTAAAGAATATGACCCCTGCTAATTATAATCGCTAATGAGTGAGTATTAAAACGTTATTCTCCACTTTCACAGGATGGTTTTAGGAGACAAAAGGAGTGTGAGATTAGTGATGGGATGGTGCAGGGACATGTTTTGATAGCTTAGGAGGCGTTTTGGAGGTGACAGGATCCCTTTAAAACATTCTCTCTCATTATTCTGACATTTGGCATTAAATAATTATGGTAATCCTAATTGACCTAAAACGGTGACGGTTTATTCTGATTTCATGTCAGATAGTGAGAGAAACATGCATATGTATCTTTTTATATAGAGTACCGTATGTAAACTTCTGGTTTTAACTGTGTGTAGTGCAGTGTGGATGGGTGTAAATAATGCAGACTGTTGTGTTGTGCAGTTCCTAGTGATGCTTCAGTTCTATTCTGAACCACATAACTACAATTCAGAATAGCAAGCTCGCACAGGATCCTCTGTGAGACTAGAAGTCAATTTCTAAATGAAAGCCTAATAGAGTCCTATAGACTTAGGCCCCTTTACACTGCGTTTTTTGCACATCTGTGTGGATCCTTGAATTTCAGGGAACCACATAGACAGGAACTGATCTGTGCCAATGGATGCCAACTGATGTCCTCAGACTGTTTTTTTAATCGATCTGTCATCAGTTAGCAGAGATAGGGCTGAGATGAGCTGTACCTTGCTTCTGAGCATGCTCAGTACAGCAAAATGGACCCATTTTACAGATCTGTTTTTTTCATGGATTCATCTCCATAGAACCTCAGGTTATTTGACGCAGACCGCGACGGGTCCGTTTCTGTCTGTGTGTGTCCTCTTTTTTTTAAGGCAGTTCAAAATCGGAGCAGTCTCTGATTCTGGGTAAATGAAAAAAGCATACACAAATGGATCCCTGACAACAATTGTACAAACGGATGGCCATATAGGACCAATTCGTGCTCATAGGGATCCATGGGAGGCCAAAACTGATCCCTGGCTATCAGTTTCAAAACAGATAGACACGGATCCCCAAAAACGCAGTGTGAAGGGGGCCTTACATTGGGAAAGCAACTATTGGTCCAAACACAAGATGCTGTGTGAGCATATTGCTGGGAGTGCTCCTCTAAGCATTCATCCAAGATTTGTGCATCTCTTTCTTATGTCTGCATTGTTCTTCTTCTTTATTTTTTTAAGCAGGTTGACCTTCAGATTATGATTTATATTGTCTAATTTATGTTCCTCTTTACTACATGAAAACAACAACAATATAGTGCACAGCACACTCCACACATAATACCTCTTCTCCACTATCATCAAAGACTTCCATATTATTTGCTGTATTCTGTGCTATTGTTTTTCCCTCCATCTCTACTCTAATTACTTTGCTGGCAGTGCATGCTACTGGCAGTCCTGTCCCTGTAATTATCTATGTCCCGCTTCCCTCTTACAATCCATTTCCAAGTCTCTGTTTTAATTCTATAAATAATCTGTCTTTTAATCATTAGCTAAAACCTGACATAAGTACATCAAATCCCTGAGTGCACGTCTTTGAAAAGCCGCAGCTGCAAAACCTTGAGGAAGTGTGTAAAGAGTTAACCCAAGAAACCTGTAGTCAATTAGGATTACCGGACCATTGTAAATACACACAAAAATAACTGAACCTTTAATGAAAGTATAAAAGTGAATTCTCCAGAGGTAGATTGTGCACTCTTGGGGTCCAAAGCTTTCCTTCCACATGTATCATGAATGTGGACGGCCATGTTAAAGATTTTGTATTGGGGCTGGTGAATATCATATTTCATCTCTGCACCATTGTTTATGGACATCCTTTCTCTAGTAGCAGACAATGTGTTTGGACAATGTGTTCCAAAAAAACATATTACTGAAATATAATCATAAAATATAAAAAAAAAACTTGCAATTTCTGGTTTCCTGATTATTCTCCCATATCAGCATGATATGTAAATAATTCTCTGTGGGACAATTAGTGTTGTAACATGGTATCTTCCAATATGTTAACTAGACAAATACATTACCAATTATTTGACATTGCTAAGCTCCTTAAGGACACTGCCTAGTTTGGTATTTAATGATGCAGGGTTTCCTGTTTGTTTTTTTAATTCAACATAGTATTTAGATTTTCTCTTCTGTGGGGTGAGAATTACCCTGACAGAGAGGGACAAAGAACATATTCCTTTAAGTGATAATACTGTATTTTTCAGACTATAAGACCCACCGGACCATAAGAAGCACCCAGATTTTAGAGGTGGGAAATAGGGAAAAAAGATTTGAACAAAAAAAGTGGTAAAATATTTAATAACATAAATAACATATTATTATATGCTGTGTTATTATATATAAAAGTATGTTATTTAGTTGGAAGCTAAGGGAAAAAGATATTTCTGCACGACTGGAGTGGTGTTGCCAAGGTACCATATAGAGACTCTGGAAGGTGAGTATAAGAATGGGAGCACATAGCTTATATTTAAAACACCTTTCAAGTGCTGAAAAAAACACTGGCATGCTGCTTTAAGATCCCATGGGAGAACTATAGCTCCCAGCATTTCCTGTAAATCCTATGGCATGCTGGGAGTTATAGTTCACCACAGGAGTGGTGGATTGCTTTTTTATGTACTATAATTTATAAACTTTTAATTAATTCTTACTTCTACAATGTGTGCTCACATCAATGTAGGTCCTGCAGCCAGTTAGTCATGCTAGAAACAAAGGAGTCTTTCATCTACTTATGGAACTTCAGTGATGTGATGAAGAGGCAGGGCTGGAGCATCACATAAAAGCACAAAGCCCTGCCTATTCATTACATCACCGCAGGTCCTCCTGATCTATGAAACTTCCTTGTTTCCAGTGCAGTAGCTGTAGGACCTGTGGTGACATAATGAAGAGGGAGAGCCCGTTGCTGTCGTGCGATACTCCAGCCCTGCCTCTTCATCACATCACTGAAGGTCCTACAATTGATGTGAGCACTCAGAGCACAGACCACAATGTACTGTCAGGTGTGCCATGCCTGGCCCTGTGAATGCAGTGATCTACACTCCCTCCATGAGAGGCATGATTGCGGTGATCCCTGCTCCTGCTTCCCAGCTCATTGGACACACAATCTGCTTAGCCACTGCAGGAATCTTGCAGCTGGGGAAACCATGTGTGCCCGATGTTTGAAGTGAACGAATATTAATTTGCTGATTCCCACACCCCCTTCTCGGCACTGAAGCCAGTGCCAACAGTTGGGCGTGGGGACCCTCTCTCAGAGCAGTGAATATTAGAGTACTTTAAATAGCGGGAACACGTGGTTTCCTAGCAGCTGGATTCCTGCAACAGAGACCTTTTTCTGCCTCCAGTACTCCCAGTCCACTGCTGCCCCTTCCCTACAGCAAGCCCCCACATTTTACATTTGGACTATAGGATGCACCATACACTTTCCTCCAAATTATGGAGGGAAAAAAAGTGTGTGTTATAGTCCAAAAAATACGGTAAGTGTTAGCCTCACACAAGGGACGAGGAATAGCCAAAACACATGGAGTTTTAATGGTGAAGTCTGTGAGCTACAAGTGAGAGGTAGGGATGAGCACGTACTGAAATATTCGGACTCTCTAGACTCGTAACGAGTAGGTCCTGATACTCGGTACGAGTATAGCAAGTCCTATTTAAGTCAATGGTGAAGCGAGTATTACGATTAATTCCTCTGTTGCTGGACACTATAAAGAGGTCTGGCAGCAGAGGAAAAACCTGCAATTCCCTAATTCATTGTTTAGAAGCCGGCTGTAAAAAGCCGTAACCTGTAAATTCAAACCGGATTCTCCCGGATTGCCCCGGTCCGGAGCAATCCGGTACCATAGAGTCCCATGTTACGTTGCCCCGGATTGACCCGGACCAGTTTTGTCCAACTTTTATAACCGGATCAAACCGGATTCTCCCGGATTGTCCCGGTCCGGAGCAATCCGGCACCTCGTAACATGGGACTCTATGGTACTGGATTGCACTGGACCGGGGCAATCCAAGGGAATCTGGTTTGATTTTACAGCTTACGGCTTTTTACCGCCGGCTTCTAAACAATGAATTAGGGAATTTCAGGTTTTTCCTCTGCTGCCAGACCTCTTTATAGGGTCCAGCAGCAGAGGAATTGCATTTCCCTTGATTTACATTGGACTCGTTACTGTGCGAGTAATCGCTAGGAAACTCGCAGAGTAACGAGTAGCCTGAGTACCCTATTATTCGGCGAGTAACGAATAGTAACAAGTAGACTCACTCATCCCTAGTGAGAGGGCCTAAAAGTATGCCATATTGTCAGATAAGCAGTAAATAAAGGAGACAGATTTGCAAAATCAAGAATATGCTGTGCTACATTGAAAGTGACATAAGGAGTGTAGGAAAATAATGGAGTACCTGCTGAAGCCATTGCCAAAAATATAAAGAGATGCTAGAGTATGTACAAGCTGTCTGCTTCTGTATAGGCTGTTTCCCCTTGGGGAAATGTTTGTAACCTTCAAGCATGTTGCCTTCTAAATTGGTTTTCTGGTTCTAGAAAGCCCCTGTAGCCTGGCTTCTGTTTTAGAGTCTCTGCTAAGGCATCCAGTGTCTGCTATTGTAGGCAATGCTACAGAGCTCTACCCAAGATGACATCATGAGCCAGTCAGAGATGCTAAGTAGTGATGAGCGAGTACTAAAATGCTCGGGTGCTCGAAACTCGGGCCGAGCATCCTGAGATACTCGTGTACTCGGCCCGAGTACCGAGCCCAATGTTATCCTATGGGAGACCCGAGTATTTTTATGAAATGACTGCCGGCAGCATGTAGAAACCCTAAAAATGTCACAAAAGTCTCAGAAGAGTGCTGAAATGACATGGCAACACCATGGGGAAGACCCCTGGAAGCATTTCTCACTCATTGTTCACAGCTGTGAACAATCTTGTCCGAGTTTCACGCCAATTTTACGGAGTCACCAGAAAACCTTCCAAAATGACACCAAAATGAATATTTAGGGTGGAAATGTTAAGGGCACATACCCAATAGTGAGATACAGCTGGTGTATGTTACTTTTTGTGATTACATGAAAGATTTTACGTGAAAACATTGTGCGGCACTCCGATGACCCTGAGAAGAGACGTACATGAAGCCCTGTCTTGACATAATGTGCCCATTTTGAGGAACTGGGTCTATTGTAGTATTTTCCTTTGCCATGGCAGTCCAAAATTGGGAGGTTCACCAATGCCCCTGGATAGAGACGTGCAGGAGGGCCTGTAAACCTGAAGTGGGTGTATTGTAGTATAGCCCTTTGGCAGGGCAGCCAAAAATTGGGAGGCTCCACAATGACCCATGCATACAGACATGTATGATGGCCTGTAAACCTCAATTGGGTGTATTGTAGTATAGCCGTTTGGCAAGGCAGCCAAAAATTGGGAGGCTCCACATTGTCCCAGGATAGAGACGTGCATGAGGGCCTGTAAACCTGAAGTGGGTGTATTGTAGTATAGCCCTTTGGCAGGGCAGCCAAAAATTGGGAGGCTCCACATTGTCCCTGGATAGAGACGTGCAAGAGGGCCTCAAAACATTTTTCCCATTGAAAAGGAGCGGGTCTCCTGTCGTTGTAATGCCCATTCTAAAAGAATGGGCGTAAAAATTTACCACTGGGAGTATACCTGAAAGAACAGCCTAACTATTGTAGCGGTCATCATGGTGGCACATGAGGAGAAGGAGGAGCAGTCCAGCGATTAGCCAAGGAAGAGGAAGACGACGTGGTGGATGACCCAGTAGCTGACCCAACGTGGCAGGAGGATATGCAGAGCGAGGACAGCAGTGCACAGTGTGAGGGAGGCGTAGCATCCCAACAGGCAGTACGAAGCAGGGTCGTGTCCGCAGGCAGAAGGCAGGCAACCATTCCATGGAACAACAACACGACACAAGGTGCCTGTGCAAATGTTAGGTCTTCCCGAGTCTGGCAGTTTTTTAAGTTGGCTCCAGATGACTCTAAAAAGGCCATTTGCAACACCTGCCATGCCAGCTTCAGCAGGGGTACGAAAACTAGCAGCCTGACCACGACCAGCATGATCAGGCACATGTCAGCCAAGCACCCGACTTTGTGGGAAGTACAACAGAGTCGAGGAGCGGTGCTTGCTGATGTCACTGCTACGTCTTTGCGTGTTGTGCGTGCGAGCCAATCCCCTGTCCATGCTGGCCGCGAACAAGCCTCCGGCCCTGCACCTGAAGTTGCCCACGCACAAATAACACCACCATCAAGCACGTCCTTGTCCTAGCACAGCGTTCAATTATCCATTCAGCAAACCTTTGAACGCAGGCGCAAATACGCTGCCAACGCCCCACATGCCACAGTCCTAAATTCTCACATTTCACGACTCATTGCGCTAGAAATGTTGCCTTTCCGGCTGGTGGAGACGGAAGCATTCCGCGACCTGATGGCGGTTGCTGTCCCACGTTACTCGGTTCCCAGCCGTCACTATTTCTCCAGATGTGCCGTCCCCGCATTGCATAACCACGTGTCCCAAAGCATCACACGTGCCCTGAACAATGCTGTTTCAGCCAAAGTCCACTTAACCACAGACACGTGGACAAGTGCTTGTGGGCAAGGCCGCTACATCTCCTTGACGGCACACTGGGTTAATATTGTGGAAGCTGGGACCCAGTCTGAGCGAGGGACGGAACACGTCCTTCCCACACCAAGGATTGCAGGCCCTACCTCTGTCAGGGTTTCACCGACACTCTACAGCTCCGGAATGTCATGCTCCTCAGCCTCCTCCTCCTGCGCATCCTCATCCACTGAACCCTCCACACCAGTCCCAAGCTGGAAGCACTGCAGCACTGCCTCTGCGAAGCGGCAACAGGCTGTGCTGAAGCTAGTCTGCATAGGTGACAAACCCCACAATGCAGAAGAGGTGTGGACAGCTCTGAAACAGCAGGCAGATCACTGGCTCACACCTCTGAACCTAAAGCCAGGAAAGGTCATGTGTGACAATGGCCGGAACCTGGTGGCAGCTTTGAGGCGAGGCCAGCTGACGCATGTTCCATGCGTGGCCCATGTGCTCAACCTAGTGGTTCAGCGGTTTCTTAAATCATACCCAGAGCTGTCTGATCTGCTGGTAAAAGTTCGCCGCCTGTCTACGCATTTTCGCAAGTCACCTGCTGCTGCAGCCGGCATTGCCGGCTTTCAGCGCCGTTTGCGTCTTCCGGCCCACAGACTGGTGTGTGATGTCCCCACGCGTTGGAATTCAACTCTGCACATGTTGGTCAGGATATGTGAGCAGAAGAGGGCAGTTGTTGACTACCTGCATCACCTAAGCCGTCAGGAAATGGGTCAAACTCCACACATAACACCTCAGGAGTGGAGATGGATGTCCAACCTATGTACCGTTCTCCAAAACTTTGAGGACTCCACCAAGATGGTGAGCGGCGATGACGCCATTATTAGCGTCACCATACCGCTACTCTGCCTTCTAAAACGGTCTCTGCTGAAAAACAAAGATGATGCATTGCAGGCAGAGCGCGATGACTTGGAGCAGGAAACTGTAGTGGGTGTGGGTGATAACACACAGCCCAGCCTCATGTAATCACAACGTGCAGTGGAGGACTATGACGAGGAGGAGGAGGATGAAGACTTGGAGCAACTCTCTGGCCAAATTGAGGATATGACATACACACCAGTCATACCCTCGATTCAGCGTGGCTGGCCAGATGACAGGGGAAATGAGGAGGAGGAGGAGGAGGAGGACAGCATGTTCAGTCATCGTTTTGGTCAGGATACTGAAGTGATGGCTGTTAAGAGTCTGGCGCACATGGCTGACTTTATGGTAAGCTGCCTGGCTCGTGACCCTTGCGTTCAGAACATCTTGGCCGACAATCAGTACTGGTTGGCAACACTCTTAGACCCACGCTACAAGGAGAACTTTATGTCTCTCATTCCTGAGGCGGAGAGGTCAGCCAAAATGCAGCAGTTCCAGAAGGCCATAGTAACGGAAGTAGGCAAAGCATTCCCCTCACAAAACGCTAGCGGCATAGGTCAGGAATCGGTGGACAACCAAGGCGTACGGCCGAGAGGGGCACAAGTCCAATCCGCCAGAGATAGGGGAACAGTCTTTACGATGTGGGACAGTTTTCTCAGCCCCTCACGTACCACAGCCCCTGAGGTGCGGGGTAGTGCCACAAGAAATGCTAAGTTTGGCCAGATGTTGAAGGAGTACCTTGCAGATCGAACAACTGTACTGCGAGATTCCTCTGTGCCTTACAATTATTGGGTCTCCAAGCTGGACACATGGCATGAATTGGCTCTCTACACCTTGGAAGTCCTGGCCTGCCCTGCCGCTAGCGTTTTGTCAGAGCGTGTTTTCAGTGCCGCAGGTGGAATCATTACTGATAAACGCACCCGCCTGTCAATTGAAAATGCTGACAGGCTGGCTCTGATCAAGATAAAGAAGGGTTGGATTGGGCCAGACTTCACCACACCACACACAAATGACAGCGGAATATAAATTTTGTTATGGGAATTTGCCATGTACCTCCACTCACCCATGGGTACACACTTCTGGACTTCCGAGTGTCCAAGTGTGGGATCAGTAATGTCCGTGGACGTGTACTCGGCCTGGTGGTAGGAAGGAGGATCAGGTTGGGAAATGTGCGGTGCAGTATCACGGCTACTGACACCTGACCGTGTGGAAGACAGGGTGTTTGTGGAGGTGCCAATCTAACTTGAAGCATTATCCGCTATCCAAGTAACAACCTGTTGACACTGGTCTTGGTTCAAGAGCGGTGTACTGCTGCGGGCCCCAGGAATTTGGGACAGGACGTGTGAGCGAGTAGATGTGCCCCTTTGTTGTTGCGAAATTAGTGCTTGCACACGACCTCGGCCTCTGCCTGCACCACCATCACGTTCACTTCCTTGTTCCTTGCCAACGCCCTTGCCAACGCCCTTGCGCATTTTGCCTGTATACAGCGACAACAGTCTGGTGACTGTTCGGGTCACAGATTTGGATTTTAGACCCTAACCTGTATTAAGGTGGTAAGTACACCAGTCTGGTGACTGTAATGGTCACAGGAGTGTAGGATTTTAGTCCCTAACGTGTATTAAGGTAGTAAGTACACCAGTCTGGTGACAGTTCAGATCACAGGAGATTAGGATTTTTGTCCCTAACCTGTATTAAGGTAGTAAGTACACCAGTCTGGTGAATGTAATGGTCACAGATTATTAGGATTTTAGTCCCTAACCTGTATCAAGGTAGTAAGTACACCAGTCTGGTGAATGTAATGGTCACAGAGAATTAGGATTTTAGTCCCTAACCTGTATCAAGGTAGTAAGTACACCAGTCTGGTGAATGTAATGGTCACAGGAGATTAGGTTTTAGTCCCTTAATCCTGTATCAAGGTAGTAAGTACACACCAGTCTGGTGACTGTAATAGTCACAGGAGAGTAGGATTTTAGTCCCTAACCTGTATCAAGGTAGTAAGTACACCAGTCTGGTGAATGTAATGGTCACAGATTATTAGGATTTTTGTCCCTAACCTGTATCAAGGTAGTATGTACACCAGTCTGGTGACTGTAATGGTCACAGATTATTAGGATTTTTGTCCCTAACCTGTATCAAGGTAGTAAGTACACCAGTCTGGTGACTGTAATGGTCACAGATTATTAGGATTTTAGTCCCTAACCTGTATCAAGGTAGTAAGTACACCAGTCTGGTGAATGTAATGGTCACAGGAGATTAGGATTTTAGTCCCTAACCTGTATCAAGGTAGTAAGTACACCAGTCTGGTGAATGTAATGGTCACAGGAGATTAGGATTTTAGTCCCTAACCTGTATCAAGGTAGTAAGTACACCAGTCTGGTGACTGTAATAGTCACAGGAGAGTAGGATTTTAGTCCCTAACCTGTATCAAGGTAGTAAGTACACCAGTCTGGTGACTGTAATGGTCACAGATTATTAAGATTTTAGTCCCTAACCTGTATCAAGGTAGTAAGTACACCAGTCTGGTGACTGTAATGGTCACAGATTATTAGGATTTTAGTCCCTAACCTGTATCAAGGTAGTAAGTACACCAGTCTGGTGACTGTAATGGTCACAGGAGATTAGGATTTTAGTCCCTAACCTGTATCAAGGTAGTAAGTACACCAGTCTGGTGAATGTAATGGTCACAGAAGATTGGGCTTTTAGTCCCTAACCTGTATCAAGGTAGTAAGTACACCAGTCTGGTGACTGTAATGGTCACAGGAGATTAGGATTTTAGTCCCTAACCTGTATCAAGGTAGTATGTACACCAGTCTGGTGAATGTAATGGTCACAGGAGATTAGGATTTTAGTCCCTAACCTGTATCAAGGTAGTAAGTACACCAGTCTGGTGACTGTAATGGTCACAGATTATTAGGATTTTAGTCCCTAACCTGTATCAAGGTAGTAAGTACACCAGTCTGGTGACTGTAATGGTCACAGATTATTAAGATTTTAGTCCCTAACCTGTATCAAGGTAGTAAGTACACCAGTCTGGTGACTGTAATGGTCACAGATTATTAGGATTTTAGTCCCTAACCTGTATCAAGGTAGTAAGTACACCAGTCTGGTGACTGTAATGGTCACAGGAGATTAGGATTTTAGTCCCTAACCTGTATCAAGGTAGTAAGTACACCAGTCTGGTGAATGTAATGGTCACAGAAGATTGGGCTTTTAGTCCCTAACCTGTATCAAGGTAGTAAGTACACCAGTCTGGTGACTGTAATGGTCACAGGAGATTAGGATTTTAGTCCCTAACCTGTATCAAGGTAGTATGTACACCAGTCTGGTGAATGTAATGGTCACAGGAGATTAGGATTTTAGTCCCTAACCTGTATCAAGGTAGTAAGTACACCATTCTGGTGAATGTAATGGTCACAGGAGATTAGGATTTTAGTCCCTAACCTGTATCAAGGTAGTAAGTACACCAGTCTGGTGACTGTAATGGTCACAGATTATTAGGATTTTAGTCCCTAACCTGTATCAAGGTAGTAAGTACACCAGTCTGGTGACTGTAATGGTCACAGGAGATTAGGATTTTAGTCCCTAACCTGTATCAAGGTAGTAACTACACCAGTCTGGTGAATGTAATGGTCACTGGAGATTAGGATTTTAGTCCCTAACCTGTATCAAGGTAGTAAGTACACCAGTCTGGTGAATGTAATGGTCACAGAAAAGCTTGGATTCCGATCTGTATCACCCTGCCTATATCCTCCTAGATTAGTCCTGAGAAGGACTGTTGTGGTCAGCAGCAGTTTGCAGCCCTGCTCCGGATCTACCTATGAGGGCCGTAAATCTGTCCCTAAGCAGCCGCACACACTTAGTGATGGGCGAATCCTAAATTACTCGGAATCGCTTGACTGTAGCGAGTCCAAGCCCAGGACTCGCTACTCGTTGCGAGTCTAGCGAGTCCAATGTTAATGAATGGGGAAGCGAGTAATAGCGAGTAGTGTGAGATTTACAAATCGCAGATGTGTCTCGGAAGCTTCAGCCTGAAGCAATCCTAGTTTTGTCATTTATTTGCATTGGACTCGTTTACTTTGTAAGTAATCGCTGGGAAACTCGCACAGATAAGAGAAGAGTCCTGTCTGCTCTGTGCAGCTCCAGGGTCCTAGGGCCCGCCTGCTGCCTGATGTAGCAGTGCTGAGATTGTTCTCAGTCTGCTCATTCCCTGTGTACAGACATGAATGTCTGTGCACAGAGATGATGTAGCAGTGCTGAGATTGTTCTCAGTCTGCTCATTCCCTGTGCATAGACATCTATATCTATACACAGGGGATGTAGCAGAGAGGACATTGCGTTTTGGACTGCGTCGGACGGAAGAGGATTTTTTTAATTAAAGATGCAGTCCCTAATGGCTTTTTTTTTTTATTTCTAATAAAAAAATTTCTCTGTGTTGTGTTTTTTTTAAAACAATTTAATAGAAATTCATGGCGGTCATGTCTAATATTGGCGTGACCGCCATAAATTTCGGGCTTAGGGCCAGCTGATAATACAAAGCTGGCCCTAACCTCTATTACCCAGCGTGCCACCGCCACCAGGGCCGCTGGAAGAGCGGGGTTCAGCGCCAGAGGATGGCGCTTCAATGAATGCGCCATCTTCTGGGGCGGCTGCGGGCTGCAATTTGCAGCGGGGGGTGCCCAGAAAGCTTGGGCATCCCTGCGCTGCGGATTCCAGCCCCCAGCTGCTTAGCTGTACCTGGCTAGACATAGAAATTGCGCGGAGCCCCACGCATTTTTTTGACTCCGACTCCGAGACGACTCCGACTCCGAGACGACTCCGACTCAGACTCGACTCCGAGACGACTCCGACTCCGACTCGACTCCGACTCCGAGACGACTCCGACTCCGAGACGACTCCGACTCCGAGACGACTCCGACTCCGACTCCGAGATGACTCCGACTCCGAGACGACTCCGACTCCGAGATGACTCCGACTCCGAGACGACTCCGACTCCGAGACGACTCCGACTCCGAGACGACTCCGACTCCGAGAAGACTCCGACTCCGAGACGACTCCGACTCGACTCCGAGACGACTCCGACTCCGAGACGACTCCGACTCCGAGACGACTCCGACTCCGAGACGACTCCGACTCAGACGACTCCGAGACGACTCCGACTCCGAGACGACTCCGACTCCGAGACGACTCCGACTCCGAGACGACTCCGACTCGACTCCGAGACGACTCCGACTCCGAGACGACTCCGACTCCGAGACGACTCCGACTCCGACTCGACTCCGAGACGACTCCGACTCCGAGACGACTCCGACTCCGAGACGACTCCGACTCCGAGACGACTCCGAGACGACGACGACTCCGACTCCGACTCGACTCCGAGACGACTCCGACTCCGACTCGACTCCGAGACGACTCCGACTCCGAGACGACTCCGACTTCGACTCCGAGACGACTCCGACTCCGAGACGACTCCGACTCCGACTCGACTCCGAGACGACTCCGACTCCGAGACGACTCCGACTCCGAGGCGACTCCGACTCCGAGGCGACTCCGAGGCGACTCCGACTCTGAGGCGACTCCGACTCTGAGACTCCGACTCTGAGACTCCGACTCTGAGGAGACTCCGACTCTGAGGAGACTCCGACTCCGAGACTCTGACTCTGAAATTCATTAAATAATAAAAAAAAAAATGCTTGGGGCTCCACGCAATTTCTATGTCTAGCCAGGTACAGCTAAGCAGCTGGGGGCTGGAATCCTCAGCGCAGGGATGCCCAAGCTTTCTGGACACCCCCTGCTGCAAATTGCAGCCCGCAGCCGCCCCAGAAGATGGCGCGTTCATTGAAGCGCCATCCTCTGGCGCTGAACCCCGCTCTTCCAGCGGCCCTGGTGGCGGTGGCACGCTGGGTAATTAAGGGATTAATACCAGCTTTGTTATACAAGCTGGTATTAAGCCCGAGATTCTTAATGTCAGGCCACGTTTGACCCAGCCACTAAGAATCTCCAATAAAGGGTTAAAAAAACACAACACAGAGAAAATGTTTTATTTGAAATAAAAAAAAAAGCCATTAGGGACTCCATCTTTAATTAAAAAAATCCTCTTCCGTCCGACGCAGTCCAAAACGCGATGTCCTCTCTGCTACATCCCCTGTGCATAAATATAGATGTCTATGCACAGGGAATGAGCAGACTGAGAACAATCTCAGCACTGCTACATCAGGCAGCAGGCGGGCTCTAGGACCCTGGAGCTGCACAAAGAAGACAGCTGGACTCGGCTCGCAAAGAAACAGCAGTTACTTTGCGAGTTTCCCTGCTATCACTGGCACAGTAGCCGAGTCTAATGCAAACAATGGCAATCCTAGTTTTGTCAGCGTTTCTGACAAAACTAGGATTGATATTGATTTGCATTGGACTCGTGCGAGTAATCACTGGGAAACTCGCAGAGTACCGAGTCCTGCGAGTCCCTTACTACTCGCCGAGTAACGAGTCCTAGCGAGTAGATTCGCCCATCCCTACAGACACTCTCCCTACACTCACTATCTGGATGCCTGTGTGCAGAGCACAGCGCGGCCGGGTCTTATAAAGGCTCGGTCACGCTGTGCAGGCCGGCCAATCACTGCAATGCCACAACTAACAGGGCTGTGGCATTGCAGTGGTCTGCCAGCCAATGTGGGCTGGCTCTCAAAAGAGCGCCAACATGCAGAGATGACGACCACGAGCACAGCACGAGTATCGCGAGATTACTCGGTGCTCGCCGAGTAGCCCGAGTACAGTGATACTCGTGCGAGTACCGAGTAGTGGCAAGCATGCTCGCTCATCACTAATGCTAAGCTTTGTTATTGCCGGCAGCGCTATTGACATGATATCAGCTCTGAACACAATTCAGTCACCAAGAGCAGAGCCTCAGCACAAAACCCAGGCAGGACAAGTAAAGCATACTGTATTTTGCTTACTGGAAACAATCTCCAGTGAGGGGAACATGCTTAATGAGGCCACATGCATGACAACTACACACCAAAGGGCAACAGCTTGAACAGAGCAGGATAGTAAACTCTTTTATAGGGAAACTGCCTGTTTTGCTATGGAATCTGAGAGCACCTTTATTTTAGCGATATGTCACTTACTGGCTAGGTTTTGCTGTTTCAATACAATCAGTGTTTTATCAGTAGAAGAATATCACAACAGGACAACTGGCCTCATGCATCCTAGTCCAACCACTCTCCCAGCACAGATTAGCAAATTCCTGCCAATATACAATGTCTACAGAAAACTTCTAATCAGTATTCCTGGCCAGGTTTAAACAGCTTAATATAGCAGCAGCAGAGTAAACTGTGATTGTATCACAACTACTGCACCCAGATAAATAAGTGTCAATCAGGGTCTCTGCCACTGGTGTATTTTTCAATAGGCCAAAGAGAATTTTGGGGCCTCCTAAAGCTGGGTGCATTGCAACCCCTGCACCTTTTGAAGTTACACCCTTGGTCTCAGCTCTTATACTGTATTGTGCTGCTATGAGATTACATGGCAGAAACCTGCTGACAGATTCCCTTTAGATACTATGTAACCAGTTAGTATTCTTGACTTTTTTTCCTCTTATGTCTAATGATATCCAATCCTCAGAATAAGTCATCAGTTTCAAAGTCCAGGATAAAATACTATGAATCAAATATCCCCCTGCTTGTTTGGCTGCTTTAGCGTCTTATCATAACAGCATGTAAATTGATTGACATTGGATGCGCGGATTAAATGCTTCTGTTGCTCAGTTCTAAACTACAGATTATGTCCTTGCATGGATCTGACACTTGTTTCATGAAATCTGCTTGCTTTGACATGCAGGTTTTCAAGATCATTCCGGTGCAAATGAAACTTCAGTCATGCCATTTAGTCGGCATAGAGAAGGCATTAATATTTCATACACATAAATTGCTTGATTTTCAATTGAGATTTTCCCTTCTGTAGTGCTCTTGACTATAGCTTTATGAGCAGCACCTGTCTGCGGCTGCATGTTATTACTACGGAACGTGTGAAGGTGTGGGTTGTTTTAGGACATAGGAGATTAAATATGGAGCACATATTTGTTTTATGCACTTATTCTTTGTTTAAATGCAACGAAAATCCTTTATGAATGCAAACCTCTCTTCTGTATCATTATGTATCACTGATGGTTTATATGTATACAGAGCATGAAACATCTGTTCTCAGGTACCATGGAAACAATGCGTTATCTTCAGCACATTATTATGATGGAGCTAAAAGCTTGCCTAATTGAACAGCCCAACCAATCAGGCTTACATGATTTCAATCATTTTTGGAACATGACTAACTTATTGCTTAGGTACTTCATTGAGTGTTTACTGACCCTACAGTAAAGTCTGATTTATTTTTCTGCCAGAGACATAACATAATTACTGGCTAAAAGATCTTTGGCCGGCAATTAACACCATCAAGCTGTACAATAACATGCATGGTAGACTTGGCCAAATGTGCGTATTAATCTTCTTACAGGTGGAAAAGGACTAGAGGGAACAGCTGCCAGATACCTATAGGGAATGCAATGGAACTAAACAGGAAACATGGCCGCTAGAGATGAGTGTATTTATTGTAACAGAATTGAATTCTTTTCAAACTATACAGGAATTTGTATTTTTCAGAATACGTTTTTTTTCCAAATTTGTTTCATGTAGTCATCAAAATAGTTTTTTTTTAGAGGTTGAAGAAGACTTTAAGTCCTTCTAGTTCAACCCATAGCCTAACATGTTGATCCAGACAAAAGTGCAAAAAAAAAAAAATTCTTCCTGACTCCAGATAGGCAATCAGACTAGTTCCCTGGATCAACGCCCTATCAAAGAATCAGTATATATAACTGGTAATATTATAGTTTTCAAGAAAGGCATCCAGGCCCTTCTTAAATGTTAGTAGTGACTCACTCATTACAACATCATGTGGCAGAGAGTTCCATAGTCTCACTGCTCTTACAGTAAAGAATCCCGTCTGTGATTATGATTAAACCTTCTTTCCTCCAGACGTAGAGGATGCCCCCTTGTCCCATGTATCAGGCCTAGATGTAAACAATCATTAGAAAGGTCTCTGTATTGTCCCCTCATATATTCGTACATAGTAATAAAGATCACCTCAGGCTGCTTTCACATCACGAATTTTGTGGCCTGTCCGTGGGATCTGAGTTTGAAGGATGATCCCACCGACAGCCACGGGATCCACACAGATCCCTGCAATCGGAAGCAAATAGCCATCCAATCTGATTCTATGCAGGATCCGTGTGGATCCTGTGGTCCACCTGTCTCTCCCTGCTCCTGCCTCCTCCATCTTCTTCCCTCTGCTATTCTATTCTGTCCCCCGCTCCTCTATCCTGATCTAATCCCTATCCTGTCCCCTGTTCTCTTCCCTGTCTGTTAAAAAAAATAAAACTCCTCCCGGAGGATACATTACTTTGTCACCGGCTCCCAGGATGCGACACCATCGGGCAAGGACCTCTGACATCACCACAGGCCCTTCTGCCCCAATGATGTCACATCCTGGGAGTCGGTGACAAGGTGATGTATCCTCCGGGAGGATTTTTTTTTTTTAACACACAGGGAAGAGAACAGGAGACAGGATAGGGATTAAATCAGGATAGAGGAGCGGGGGGACAGAATAGAATAGCGGGGAGACAGAATAGAATAGCGGGGGGGACAGAATAGAGGAGATGGGGAGGAGATGGGGGAAGGAAAATGCAGGGAAAGACAGGGAGAGGCATGGAACATGGAGCCGACATCGGATCTGAGGTGAACTCAGATCCGATGTCCATAGGCTACATTTTGTGGGCACTCGGATCAAACTGATCCAATGCTGTCCGATTTGAGTCACGGACACAAAATTCTAGCAGCTGCGATTTTGTGCCCGTGATTAAATCAGACAGCATCGGATGGTGCCAAAATTGGATGCCAATAGTGGCACATCCGATCCGATTCCCATAGGGGGACATGGGATCCGATTTCGGATCTGTGTGTATTCGTTTTGAAACAGATACAATCGGATGACCGGAAATCGTAATGTGAAAGCAGCCTTAGCCGTTGTTTTTCCAAACTAAATAACCCCAAGTTTAATAACCTGTCTTGGTATTGCAGACCCCTGAGTCCTCTAATGACCTTGGTCGCTCTTCTCTGCACCCGCTCTCGTTCAACTATGTCTTTCTTATGCCACTGGAGACCAGAATTGGCACCTACATGTGACTGTCATTTTGTTCAGTCATGGAGGGATGGTAAAATGTTAAGAAAAATTAAAATAGCCACCTCACCACTCACCTTCCCCACCACCCCCGCATCCAGCCATCCGGTCCTCTGTACCTCTACTTTTTGCCTAGTCAGAATTGGAAGCCTCAGAGTACCGTGAAGAGGGCCAAAGAGGATGAGCATGTGTAGTTTGTGTGATATGTCAAATTAAAATTTTAGAAGATTCAGTCCTCTCTAATAATTACATCTGATACCAAAGAATGGAACAGGAGTGAAAGTAAATATTGAAATAATGATCCCCTCTGCTTATGGCTTCCAGGGATTTCCAGATATGGAATATCTACAGTATTGATACCTAATAGATCTAAATGTTATATCTGCAAGCCAAGTACACATCTAAATAATTATTGCAAATGCATGATATTAGGGAGGGGTGTTGACTGTTTTGTCAATGTTTCAAGAGAATTACTGGATCTTAACATAGTATATGTAACATTCACATGTTTAGTATTTGGGTTTTTTTTTACATCAGATTTTGTAAGCCAAATCCCGGAGTGGGTGATAAATACAGAAGAGGTGACATGTTTCTATTAGGCTATGTGCACATGTTTAGCATTTGGTCATTTTACATAGTATTTTACATCAGATTTTGTAGCCAAAACAGGAGTAGAACAACCAGAGGAACAGTATAATAGAAACATCAGCATCACTTCTGGATTTGTCACTCACTATTAGTTCTGGCTTACAAATACTGATGTGAATAATTGACCAAATACTCAACATGTGAACATAGCCCAAATGTGTATACTGCCTCTTCGCTATTCCAACTCGACGGATCACTGGGATCTATGAGTGAGTTAGAAATTGCTTTTACAACATAAACCTATGGAGAGACAGAATTTGTCTCAATAGGCTTAAATTGTATATATGACTTCTGATTCACACTAGGACCCCAATGTGATCTGGCAAGTCAGAGTACAGGCCCCATCACACACTACAGTATCGTTAACGATATTGTTGAAACGTCATGTGTTTTGAGAACATTCAAACGACGTGTAACGACGTTGTTGCATGTGACACGTCGGTACGACCACCGATAAGTCGGCTGATCGTTGATTGCAGGCTTATGAACCGGACCATAAATCAGTCCGTCCAACCTGCAGCATTGGTGCTTGTGACACCTTGATAACAATCTCGTGAACGACTTCGCCTTTATAGAAATGAAGGACATAGGCGACCAAATGACTGCAAGTATCTTTCACTTGTCGCGGAATCGTTGCTGCGTCGTTCACAATATCAGTACGTGCGACACCTCACTAGCGATCATTGAACGTCGTTCCAGCGATGTAAATCAAGTTGGTTTGTTGGTCTGTTCGCCGACACATTGAAGCGTGTAACCCAGCCTTACAAGTTGCATGACTGAAAAGAGGACCAGTGCTACTAAACCAGGGAAGCTGTAGATCAGTAAGAATATTAATGCACCTACACTATACTATGTCCACAGCAGCTGTTACATGCACTTATAGTGGTTGTGACTCTCACAAACTCCAAATGTGAGCCTTTTCCTGCACTAATACAAAAATTGCGTATAAAGGATATTTGCACTTCACTTCTCTCTCCAGATTTGGGCTAATGCACTAAACTAAAATACATATACATTTACAGTTGTAACCAATAATAATTTTCATGGGCGAGCTTCTTTAAGATGAAGGATTCCTATTCACAACCTGTAATACACACTCACTTCCCTCAAACTTCATTGATCATACAGATCCTGTATTATGGTTCATCTGGAATCTGCCCTTACTACAGTTATGCCTACAGTGTACAGATTAATACTATCTAAGGACTCTGTATTTTATCTCTGAATACTCTGTATATAAGGAACGTGTTCACAGATCTATACAGAGGTCTTCTTTATATCCAGTCAATAGAGACTGCTTACTTTGATGTGTAAGGGAAAATGACTCCTACTTTACCCCTATTGCTGGAGGTCACTGTTCTCTGCACTGCATATATCAGAAAGCTTCTGCTCTACATCTGGTCTAACACATGCATTTCATTTTAATCTATGGATCTTCGGATGGACCGTCTGATATACTCAGATTTGACAAATCATCAAATTTCCATACAGTGAATGTAATATTTAATTTCTTTTTTTGCCATTTTTAATTATACAATGGCATTTGTGCTTGTACTACCAATATTTTTCAGACAAATGGGTTTCAGTGCTCAGACATTCTGCTTTTATCATACTGGGGAGAAATCTAATTGAAATTCTCCACAGTCCGGGATGTCGGCACAGACTCTAGTTTCTTATTCTTATACAAAACGAAAGTAGACATTCCAAAAAGTCTTGATCTTTGGGGAAATATCCTATGAAGAGGTCAGGCTTATGATAGTCTTTTCAGGAAGAGCAAATGCATCTCAGTAGCTTTAGTGTAAATCAAGCAACTCAGTCATGCACTAATTATATACCGCCAACCTTCATGCACTACTCTTTCAAGAAGCATTGCTGCCACCTATTGGCAGTATTTGGTGTAGCAGGACCAAACAATAGTAACTTTCCGCAAAGAATTACCTGTTACTCAGGAAATTGAAAAGACAAAAGATTTGTGGCCATGAAGGTAATCTGTGTGCAGCCTGTCATTACAGAATTCATAATTATTTTTAAGATGACGTGAAATGTCTTTATGGCTATTGCCGTACTTAAGTACACAACACTTTGAGTCGTTTCATTGGATACAGTACAGAAATTACATTGATTAGACAATTTTAGCATCTGGACAATTACCTCTGCCAATCTAAATGAAATACTTACTGCCATATGGAAGGATATCAACAGAATATCCGCAGGACATTTCTACAATATCAACACTTCTTCTCCTGTCTTTGTCCATTGTAAAAATGTACTATTTCATATAAGAGTTAAATTAACTTTTCTGTGTAATATACTGTGTAAGCAAATGTTGCCTTTTTTTCTCCTTCAGGAATAATTAGAACAGCTTTAACAAACATGGACCGAGAAGCAAGAGAGTATTATGAAGTGATTATCCAGGCCAAAGACATGGCTGGACAGCTGGGGGGCTTGGCTGGAACCACCACTGTTAATATCACTCTCAGTGATGTGAATGACAATCCACCCAGATTTCCTCAAAGTAAGTGCATCATCAGAAGCAGTTTATAGTTTGTTCAGAACAACTTTAAACTGTCTTATTTCTAATTAGGAACTTAAGAGTAACTAATATTTTTTTGTATTTAAAGGGGTTGTCTGGGATTTTTATTAAATCTGTGTGGGAATCTAGGCTGCAAAATTCTGACAGTTTGTAATTTACACCCTGTTATCGTTTTGAATAGTTACTTAGATATCAGCATCTTGCGTGTGTAGTGGAGTAGCTCAGCCCCCATCTGAAGGTGTGCTGTTTTGGAGCCTGGCTGTAAAGTCACAACTGATGTTATGCCCAGACTCCAACAGACTCACCCCAGTCTCTAACATGCCCACCTTAGTCTCAAAAATGCTTTCCTCAGTCTCCAACATGCCCTCCTCAGTCTCCAACATGCCCTCCCCAGTCTCCACCATGCCTGCCTCAGTCTCCAAAACTTCTTCCCCAGTTTCCAATATGCCCACTCCAGTCTCCAGCAGGCTCACCCCTGTGTCAAACATGCCCTCCTCAGTCTTCAATATGCCCTCCCCAGTCTTCACCATGCCTCCTCCAGTCTCCAGCATGCCCACCCCAGTCTCCAGCATGCCCACCCCATATCTAATAGAACCACCTTGAGCTCGGTTCATTCTCCTTCACAATGCCTGCTCTATCACTGAAGCAATCATCTTCACAGAGGGGATGACTACGGTAGTGATGCACAGACAATCGCTTCAGTGACAGCGCCGACACTGTGAAAAAGAAGGAATCTGCTAAAGGTGGTCCTATTAGATATGGGAGAGGCATGCAGTAGGCTGAGGTGGGCCTGTTGGAGACTGGGGCAAACATGTTTGAGACTGGGTGGCCTGTGTCTTGGTGTAATGTCCAGTTGTGATGTTAAAGCCAAGCTCCAAAACTGCTTGCCTCTACAGGGGAGTGAGTAGCTCCTCAAAATGCTGATATCTAGGTAACTATGCAAAATACTAACAGGGTGTAAATTACAAAGTGTTAGCATTTTGCAGCCTAGTTATACACAAAAATTATACAAAAAGCCTGGACAAAAAGCCCCCTATAATAATCATCCATATATTTTAAAGTAATAACATACTTCATTACAAATTTTTCTTCCTTGTCTCTTAAACACTATGCTGAACTACTGTTCTGGTGGCCAGTTGATGACTTCATGCCTCTTTAGATGCTCCTTACAAAAGTTTACTACCGGTAACTTTATAAGTCCCAAGTTAACACTCTGATATAGGGGTTTGGTACTAAGTGGAAACATTAATGTAGTGTTATATGGTTAATGTCTTTATTTCTTTCCTGAAGCTTTAAAGTCTGGAGTTGGAAAAAAAAATAAAGTTTCATTCTAACAAATTGATGAGAGAAAGTTCATAAGTTACTGAACTGAAAACTTTATTAAACTTTTAATAAGGACTGTGTCTGTGTTCACATCAGTTTATTATTATTATTATTATTACCATTATTAATATAATGGAAATCAATGACCCATAGACGAAAGACACTGGTGACACCATTCAGTTTTATTTGGTTTGCCAAGTTCTACTGTTTTGTTTAGACAGGGAAATGTGAGTATGAAAAAGCCTTCAAATAGGCTTCGAACATCTCCAATGCAGATAGGATACAATAAATAAAAAGATGAGTTGTCCTTACATCACAATTAAGGAAAAGACAAAGACCACTCATCCATATTTCTATGCTGTTATATTAATGGTAATCAAAATAAATAAAAATTAATAACTAAAATAATAAATTAATAATCATTGTAATGAAGCCTGTCCCTCAAAAGATGGATTTGATGAATAAATTATACTTTTATTCCTTGTGTAAAAAGCAGTGACATTTCAGCCATGCATTGACCTTCTTCAAATTTGCACTATAATGACTGCATATTGTATATAATATAAAAAGGTGAGAAAGAAACTCTTGGTGACAAAGTCATGTAAGAGGCAGATATAGTACAAAAAGGAAATTGATATCCAAATAGTCTTATATAAGTAGCATTTAAATGTAGAATAGCCATATACATGATGTTATGCCCTGGGAGTAAGGAGAGTGAGGAGAGAAGAGCCACGGAGCCATAGAAGGACTTGTGGCAGCCGACCCCTAGGACAGGAACAGGCCAGGGAGTGACTTTAGAACAGAACTCAGATTTTATTTAAGCCATAGGTACACAGGGAGGAATGCTCAAGAGAGGACCCCCTGGGCCATGACACCGAACTCCTACTGAGAGGAGCAACTGGAGAGTCTAAATTCCACCACTACCAGGACTAGAGGGGCGACCTTTAAAAGATAGAGTCTCTGAGTAGCTAGACTAATTCAGGCCATAGCGGAGGTGTGGATGCTTCGTGGAGGTAGGCAGGTCCAGCCAATAATGGATACGTGGTCACACAGTACAGCAAGAGATAGGCAGGTACAGCCAGTAATGGAGACGTAGTCACACAGTGCAGTCTGAGGAAGGCAGGTACTACAGTCGCTAACAGCCGTGGTCACAAGGTCTGTGGAGGGACACAAGTAAGTATAACAGCAAATACAGATGCAAGGCACAGGGATGGAGGACCTGAACACATGACGTTCCAAGGAATGTAACCACACTCCAGGAAACCCTGCTCAGAGGACCAGGCTTTGGGAGGAGAAGCAAGCACACGGGGAACTAGGAAGCTGTGCGGTACCACAGGCTGGGTGAGTCACGCATGTGGGAGGCATGGCACAAGAACGAGCAAACCCAGGGGAGCCACGGAATGGGCACTGGCCTCCTTGACTAGTGGAGACTGATCCAGCAGGGAGGACAGGGCGAATGAAACGCACAGAGCCACGTTATGGACACCGGCCTCTCTGCCCAGAGGAGGTCTGCCCTGTGGCAAGAGGCACAGTACATGATATATAAACATGAATCAACTTAAATTCAAAATCAGGAAATATAAAATGAAAAAAAATAAAAAAATATATATTTTATCAGAGCGGAAAGTTTTAAAGGGGTTTCTATATACTGCTGTAAAAGGGGAAAATTGTGATAGTAGTTAGTTTCTATTTAAGATATAGTGAACATGTATTATTTCCGTCTGCAGCCAAGAATTAGAAAAAGTAAATTGTAATCCCAAAGGTTTGTATTTAATCTGTAATAATTCAGAAGACAGATAGTAGTAAAACCTGCAAAGATAATAGATATGGATGCTTACCAGTGCAGGGGAGCACAATGGATTCAGGAGACAGATCATAGGTGAAACCCAATATTGCAGTGCAACCTGCATCTCTGTGGTCTCCAATGGCTGAAGCTTGTGAAATAGCATGGCATGCCAATAATTTCCAGTCGGGAGGCTGTAAATTATAAATGTGGTTGGCAGAGGATGGCACTAGGAAACAGAACAACTATAATAAGGTCACATCCAGTCTCAGACAGGGAAGTGACGTCAATGTATGGCAGCTGTATAATGGAACAATACTCTATGTATCAGTTAAATAGACAGACACAAGAAGATAGCAGCAGGGGTACATGGATGTAGATTAGGGGACAGAATGAGTTTGGGGTAGGATTGTTACTGCAAATAATGAGTATAATTAGCCCTAGATAGATGGAAAAAGATGAAAACTGGAAAGATGGATAAGTGTCAAAAGAAAAAAGAAAATACTAAAAAATAAAAAAGGGGAATGTAAAGGCCACTTCATACGCTAGGATCTCGTTAACGATATCGTTGAAATGTCACAGATTTGTGAACGTTCCAACTATATAGTTTGTGCATCCTTGCGGGTAAATGAACGATGTAGGATGGAAAAATCGTTGAACGTTTATCTAAAAAATGAGATCCTGACCTCAAACCTATCGTTCGTCGTCCAATTAACGCTGCTTGAAGAAGCCACATTGTTCAGTGACACCTTTATGAACGATGTCGTTCAAAATTCTCCTATTCCTGCCGCTTTCATAGATCGTTCACTCCTTCCTCTCCTATTTAACTGGTGCTTTGCTGACTGGGATATCGTTAACGATATCCTTGTGTGTGACAACGCACTAACGATGTCTGAACGATCACTGTCACGTGATTGTTCTAAGGATATCATTAATGATATCCTAGCGTGAAATGCCACCTTAAAGGTGATGGAAACATTAAAAGGGAGAGAATAACATGGATATGAAAGGGGAAAACAGTAGAATAAAGGAAAGTGGAAAATGATACAGTATACTTGATGTTTATGGAGGTACCGTATTTTCCGGCGTATAAGACGACTTTTTAACCCTAAAAATCTTCTCCCAAGTCGGGGGTCATCTTATACGCCGGGTACAGGGCGGCTGCTGAAGAAAAAAATGCCGGCATCGGCCTGCCATGCTTAATATAATGCCCTTCCCCCCTGAAAATGAGCTGTGGCAAGTGGCAGGCAAGAAAAAAGAATTATACTCACCTGCCTCTGCCGTCCATGTCCTCCAGAGCTTTCCGCTGCCACCGCCGCCGTGTACACAGCTGCCGGGCGCCATAGATGTACAATAATAAGCCATCAGCCAATCAGGCGGCTGCTGGTGTCTGATTGGCTGAGGCATTACCGTACATCTCCTGTACGGAGGTAACTGCGCCGCTCAGTGTGTATGTACGGTAATGCCAGGGCCAATCAGACACCAGCAGCCGCCTGATTGGCTGAAGGCTTATTATCGTACATCTACGGTGCCCGGCTACGTACAGCGGCGGTGGCAGGGTCTGGTGGCACCGCACCGCAGTGCAGTGGCACTGTGTATATGTGTGCCTGACTGTGTGTATGTCTGACTATGTTGTGTGTCTGTGTCTGACTGTGTGTGTGTGACTGTGTGTGTCTGTGTCTGACTGTGTGTGTGTGTGACTGCAGAGGAATATTGGGGGTTGATGGGGGCTGTACTCCCCCACCACCACTGTAATACTATAATATACTAGTTGTACTACCCGGCTATGCCCGGGTTAATAAATAACTGATGTTAGCTATAACAAAATAGAATTTGAATATGTCATATTAATGACCTGTAAGAAAATAGAAGCTGAGCTGTGATTGGTTGCTATAGGCAGCCTAATAATTCTCCAGCCAACAGTAAACCCTCCCCCCGGCTGGGCAGTACATGTTATCTCACACATACACATAATAGACAGCTCATGTGACTGACATCTGCCTTAATTCCCTATATGGCACATGAGTTGCACATTGGCTGTTTTTAATCAGATGTTTATATTTGGAAATTAAAGATAGCAGACGTATGAGGCAAGTTGTGTGAGGTGATTTGTGCACATCTGTGTCTGTCTGTGTGGTGTGTGCGTCCCTGGAGTGTGTGTATGTGTGTGTCCCTGTGGGGTGAGTGCATCTGTCCCTATAGGGTGTGCATGTCCCTGTGGGAGGGGTCTGTGTGGTGTGTGTTTCTGTTGTGTGTCTCTTTGTGGTGTGTGTGTGTCCCTGTGGGGTGAGTGCATGTGTCCCTATAGGGTGTGTATGTGTGTGTGTCCCTGTGGGGGGGGGGTCTGTGTGGTGTGTGTGTATCTGTGGTGTGTGTGTCTCTTTGTGGTGTGTGTGTGTGTCCCTGTGGGGTGAGTGCATGTGTCCCTATAGGGTGTGTATGTGTGTGTCCCCTGTGGGGGGGGTGTCTGTGTGGGGGGGGGTGTCTCTCTGTGTTGTGTGTCTCTCTTTGTGGTGTGTGTGTGTGTGTGTGTGTCCCTGTGGGGTGAGTGCATGTGTCCCTATAGGGTGTGTATGTGTGTGTGTCCCTGTGGGGGGGTGTCTGTGTGGGATGTGTGTGTCTCTGTGTTGTGTGTCTCTGTTTGTGGTGTGTGTGTGTATGTGTCTCTGTGGGGTGAGTGCCTGTGTCCCTATAGGGTGTGTATGTGTGTGTGTCCCTATGGGGGGGTCTGTGTGGTGTGTGTGTCTGTGTTGTGTGTGTGTGTCCCTGTGGGGTGAGTGCATGTGTCGCTATAGGGTGTGTGTGTGTCCGTGGGGGTGTGTGTGTGTGTCTCTGTGTTGTGTGTGTCTCTTTGTGGTGTGTGTGTGTTTGTTCGGGTGCGTGGTGTGTATCCAATATTGGGGCTGCACCTTAGCGACTATACACTTGCTGTTACTCTTTGTGGGCGTGTGGTGTGTATACATGTCCCCGTGCATGGTGAATATCTTATCTTGGGGCCCCACCTTAGTGACTATATGCTGGTATGTGCTGTTAGTCTTTGGCGCTGTCATTAAGCCCCTCTCATTCACAACTGTCAACTGGTAACTGTCACTTTTTCCCCATTATGTAGATAGGGGCAAAATTGTTTGGTGAATTGGAATGCGCCGGGTTAAAATTTCACCTCACAACATAGCCTATGACGTTCCCGGGGTCCAGACGTGTGATTGTGCAAAATGTTGTGGCTATAGCTGACAGCTGTCGATTTTCCTCCAACACTTTTCCATTCACTTTTTCCCCATTATGTAGATCTGCCTTAATTCACTATATGGCACATGAGTTGCACATTGGCTGTTTTTAATCAGATGTTTGTATTTGGAAATTAAAGATAGCAGACGTATGAGGCAAGTTGTGTGAGGTGATTTGTGCACATCTGTGTCTGTCTGTGTGGTGTGTGTGTCCCTGGGGTGTGTGTATGTGTGTGTCCCTGTGGGGTGAGTGCATCTGTCCCTATAGGGTGTGTATGTCCCTGTGGGAGGGGTCTGTGTGGTGTGTGTTTCTGTTGTGTGTGTCTCTTTGTGGTGTGTGTGTGTCCCTGTGGGGTGAGTGCATGTGTCCCTATAGGGTGTGTATGTGTGTGTGTCCCTGTGGGGGGGGGTCTGTGTGGTGTGTGTGTATCTGTGGTGTTTGTGTCTCTTTGTGGTATGTGTGTGTGTGTCCCTGTGGGGTGAGTGCATGTGTCCCTATAGGGTGTGTATGTGTGTGTGTCCCTGTGGGGGGGTGTCTGTGTGGGGTGTGTGTGTCTCTCTGTGTTGTGTGTCTCTCTTTGTGGTGTGTGTGTGTGTTGTCCCTGTGGGGTGAGTGCATGTGTCCCTATAGGGTGTGTATGTGTGTGTGTCCCTGTGGGGGGGTGTCTGTGTGGGATGTGTGTGTCTCTGTGTTGTGTGTCTCTGTTTGTGGTGTGTGTGTGTATGTGTCTCTGTGGGGTGAGTGCATGTGTCCCTATAGGGTGTGTATGTGTGTGTGTCCCTGTGGGGGGGGTCTGTGTGGTGTGTGTGTCTGTGTTGTGTGTGTGTGTCCCTGTGGGGTTAGTGCATGTGTCGCTATAGGGTGTGTGTGTGTCCGTGGGTGTGTGTGTGTGTGTGTCTCTGTGTTGTGTGTGTTTGTTCGGGTGCGTGGTGTGTATCCAATATTGGTGCTGCACCTTAGCGACTATACACTTGCTGTTACTCTTTGTGGGCGTGTGGTGTGTATACATGTCCCTGTGCATGGTGAATATCTTATCTTGGGGCCCCACCTTAGTGACTATATGCTGGTATGTGCTGTTAGTCTTTGGCGCTGTCATTAAGCCCCTCTCCTTCACAACTGTCAACTGGTAATTGTCACTTTTTCCCCATTATGTAGATAGGAGCAAAATTGTTTGGTGAATTGGAATGCGGGGGGTTAAAATTTCGCCTCACAACATAGCCTATGACGCTCTCGGGGTCCAGACGTGTGACTGTGCAAACTTTTGTGGCTGTAGTTGCGACGGTGTAGATGCCAATCCCGGACATACATACATACACACATACATACATACACACACACATTCAGCTTTATATATTAGATGGAGGACTACGGGGGTGCATTATACTATATGGAGCACTATGGGGTGCATTATATTATCTAGAGGACTATGGCATGCATTACACTATATGGAGGACTACGGGGGTGCATTACACTATATGGAGGACTACGGGGGTGCATTACACTATATGGAGGACTATGGGATGCATTATATTATCTAGAGATCTATGGCATGCATTATACTATATGGAGGACTACGGGGTTGCATTATACTATATGGAGCAGTATGGGGTGCATTATATTATCTAGAGGACTATGGCGTGCATTACACTATATGGTGGACTACGGGGGTGACTATAGGGTGCATTATATTATCTAGAGGACTATGGCATGCATTATACTATATGGAGGACTATGGGGGTGCATTATACTATATGGAGCACTATGGGGTGCATTATATTATCTAGAGGACTATGGCGTGCATTATACTATATGGAGGACTATGGGGAGTGCATTATAATATATGGAGGACTACGGGGGTGCATTATACTATATGGAGCACTATGATGATGCATTATAATTTATGGAGACAATTATACTGAATGGAAGCCATTAGAATACTTAGAGGGCTCTGTGGGAGCATGCTAATACTTGAAGGGGTATGAGGGAGCCTCTATACTTTATGCAGGGCTATTTTAGGGCTGTGTGGTGGCCATAATACAGTGTGAAGAGATGTAGGGGTCATTATTCTATATGTGGGTCCATTATACTGTGTGGGGGTCATAGTGGGAATCATACCGTAGAAGAGGGATAGTCTTATACGGCGAGTATATTCCAAATTCTGTATTTTAACTGGAAAAGTTGGGGGTCGTCTTATACGCCCAGTCTTCTTATCGCCGGAAAATACGGTAGTCTCGTTATCTCAGGTAGGCTAGGAACGTTCCTACAACCAGGAGGGGAGATAAATCAATACTTAGTATCAGTTGTTTTCTCTTTTTTTTCTAATATCCTCATTTTGGATTCAACTTGTTTCATGTTTATATATCATTATATCAATAAGGATATTTTACATATAAATGCTATCTATGTAGGACTATGTTTGGATATCCATTTCCTTTATGGAGAATGTTTGCCTCTTACATGCCTTGATTCTAAATGTAAAATTGTCATATTTTTGTCATCAAGAGATTCTTTTTTACTTTTCAATATTATATATCTTGCCATTGTAGTGTGAGTTTGAGAAAGGTCATTGTATGACTAAAACATCCCCTATTTTTACATATTTCTGGACCAAGGAAATTAAAGCCTAATTTCTTCACCATATCCATCTTTTGAGATGCGGATTTCCACAAATTTCTTTCGCTTTAATATGTCATCCCATATGTTCACAATGGCTAATATTGGATGGTTCCCTTCTATTATTAGGTGTAGCACTGAATGGCGACCATAGCCAAAACAACACAGCACTCACAAGGAGAGTAACCAAGCACCAATGATGCCAATCTTATACTCCTAGCCTCCGGGCCATACCAACCCATAGGCACATTACAACAGCAACAATATTTGTCACACAGCTCCAAACAATTTGAACAGATCATAAAAGCTTTCTCCTCCATGTAGTCTCAGACCAATGGACAAAGAACAAATAGGGAGAATGTCTTATGCCATCTCTTGCAAATTAAAAACACCAGAGAGAACAGAAAATGCAATAATAGAAAATCACATGGATCTCAGATACACATTTCATACACTGTATGCAACTGACCAGACTACTTTCTCTATTCCCTCACTTTTATCTTTCCTACGCTTCTACTCTTTCTTTCCATCTGTTTCTTGTTTTTCCCTGTTCCCTTTACTTCTTCTTCTTCTGTCTGGTCAATACCTACCTCTTCATTTTCTCAAATGGCTTTCCCTTTCTTTCTCTCTTCTCTCCCAACATTTGTTTCCCCTCTCTGTCTCCCTTGTTATAATTATTTTTATCCTATTTCTTAAATCATTTTATTATTTACAATTTTCCTGATTTCTCCTATCCTTTCTCTTTGGTTCTTAATCATTTTCTTGTTGTCTTGAATCTTTTTCCTATTCTCCTTCTGTCACTGTTATCCTTCTTTTTTATTCTCTTCCTTCTTTTCCTTTTTCTCTCTCCTAAATCACATTTCTTCTTCCGCTCTCGTTTCACCTGATTCCTCATTATTTGTTTGATTCTCTCTCATTCAGAACACTACCAAATGAATGTGTTAGAGTCGTCTCCTGTGAACTCCACTGTCGGTAGAGTTCTGGCAATGGACTTAGATGAAGGAGTCAATGCAGAAATGAAATACACCATTATAGACGGAAATGGTCCTGATATGTTTGATGTTTCAACAGACCCAACATACCAAGTTGGAGTTATCACCGTAAAAAAGGTAATTCTTACTTTCATAGAATCATACAGAACCTTTATATGTAACTTGAAATGCATGGAAATATATTTTATCCAACGTCAACCCTAAAATGTAATAAAGATCTGTCCTTCAGATAATGGATAATTAGAATATTTAGTCATACACTTCACCAGCAGGCTTGAAGTAAGGACCCGTCCAGAACAGTCCATAATTTATTTAATGATAATGATCCATCATTTCACCAACTTAAGAGGCATCTCTTCATCAAGTACAAGTTTTTACTGACATTGTTAGAGAGCTGACAGTTCTTTGACAATGACAACCAATAAAGTAGAGGTCATGAAATAAGCTGGAGAATAGGAAAATGAAATTGAAAGATTGTGGAATATTATATTACATATAATCCATGACCCATTTTCTTTATAATATTGAACACATCATGGTTATCTACATAATATACTTAAAGTACCACTCCAGCAGGGGAGAGGAGAGGTTCGGTGCTAGAGTGGTGCTTTTAACCTATTACCCACCCTCCGGTGTTTTAATTTTTTATCTACATTACTCCGGTCCTATGGCGTCATCTTGTGATCCCAACTTCTGACTGGCCGTAAGTCAGAAGTTACATTGCAAGCTCTTAGTGCAAGTCTGTGAGAGCCATAACGACACCAGAATGAGGCTCTGATAGACTTGCACTGAGTTGCGTACTTCATGAAAGACTGGAGTGATCTGACAGGCCACAAACTGCAGAAGATTGACTGGCGTGGCTCTGATAAAAGAAAAAATCACTGCAAGGTGAATATAAAACTAAGAGCCCAGTTACACCTGGCAACGGGGCTGGGGATATCGGCGGCGACTGACGTGTGCGCACGTTTTTGGCGCCCTGCCAGCATCGCCGTCCCCCATTTACACGGGGCGACATCTCCAGCCCTGCGCCGGTGAGCTGTCAGGTGGCATCGCCGCCGGGGTGTCTGAAAATCCCAGGCGACATCACCACTTTACATGACGCAACGTAGGGGCGATGTCGCCGCCGATAGGCCATGCCCCTACGTCGCCGATGTAATCGGCGGCGATGTTGCCCCGTGTGACGGGCCCTCAAGGGCATGAGACTTAGATTAGAAGCACCACTCAAGTGATGAGAAAATAATGCTGGAGTGGTGCTTCAATAATGTAGATGGCCATGTGTGTGCCTTGATTTTCCTCTTCTACTTCATGTGCACCACATGTATAGTTCTATTAAAATCTAATCAATATACAACGTTGCAACATTGCCAGCAATAAATGCAAATTGAGACACTCATCATTTGCATACTTTTACGTTGGAGTTTTGCCTGTTAGACACCATTTTTAGCCGGTCTTTGTAAGGGTGCTTTCACATAGCTTTGTACCATGCATTCAGTTGTCGTGTTGGTGCTTACATCCAAACCCACAGCAAAATGGGCTTTGGACGTATGTGTCAATCGGGCCATTGACTTTAATGGTGCAGAAGGAGTCGTGTACTCTGTCATGAATCATTTTCTGCCAAGTTCTGCAAGTTCCGCAGAAAACATATACCGTACTCCCAAAAATGGTGAAAGACAGATCACATGTTGACTCTCTGCATGTCTGCACCATTACAGTCAAAAGCCCCATCTGCACATACATCCAAAGCCTGTTTTTTGGAGGGCACGGATGTAAGCCCCAACGGGACCATTGAATGTGCAGCACAACATAATGTGAATCCACCCTAAGGAGTAGCGGTACTTCTCTCATGCTGCCTCATGGGCATCGCACTTAACCCTCTCGCAGAAGAGAAGAAACTAAATAAAAAATTAAATAGCACTATTTACATTAGACACTAAATAAGCAGTAGTAAATTAGTTAAGTAGACAGTGGTCAATGAGAAAGTAACAACTGAGTCAAAATAGGTAGCTTTCAAACCACCACAATTGAATAATATGAATGAGTTAATACAGTTCACAGATAGTAAGAAAGCGAGTAAGGAGTAGAGACTGCCCTGTCAAAGCAAATTAAGTAATGATATATAATTAAGCACAATAATGTGTGGTTTACCTAAAATACCGTAATCTGAAATGGGCAGATAAGTGAAAATTTAAGGAAATGTATTGACTGATCTTTGAGTATTTTCCTAGAATTAGGTTGAATATTTTAGATTCAACATTCATTGTATTAGTAAATGGGTCTCTAAATAGCAAATGTCACTTGTGTTTATGTTTGTAGACCTGTAAATCTCATAAGATTCTAATTGAAAATGGCATCTTTATACTTGTATTTTAGCACCTTTTTAATGATTGACAACATCTTCCATATGGTGAATATAAATTTAATAGAAATTACACTAACATGCTAACTAAGGACTCCAGAGGAAAAAATACTTGTCACAATAGTTTATTTAAAGATGAATTATTTAAATATGCTAAATAAAGCAAAATGTTGTTTGTGAGAGGGAGCTAAAGTTTGTTTGATAACCAAGTGCACTACTAGAAATTGTAAGCTATACAGTACACATCTTATGTGATACAGGCATTAGACTTGAGGGCTACTTTTAACTCCACTTTTTGGATTTTTATAGTGCCTCTAAAACAGTGTGATGTCCTCACATGGTGCTAAAATCAGTATAATGCCCCCACTGCCACTTAACAAAAGAATGATGTTCTCACATTGTATGATATCCCATGCTGACTTAAACATGCTGCCAATCCCCCCACACAGTATGATGGCCCCACAACAAACTTCACATTATGATGACCCCACAGTCTTCCACATAGTATGATGGCCCCCACAGCACCCTACACAGTATGATGACCCCACAGTGCTTCCACACAGTATGATGGCCCCCACAACACCCTACACAGTATGGTGACCTCAATATCACCCCACTCAATATGACAGTCTCTTTAGATTCCACACAATATGATGGCCTCCACAGTTCTCTGCAAAGTATGATATGATGCTTCCACAGTATGTGATGTGATGCCCCCACAGTTACCCACATAATATGATGATATCCACAACCCAACCTCACACAGTATAATGGAGTCATAAACACATACACACAGTATGATGCCGAAACAGCCCCCTCAAACAGTATAAGGATGCCACACAGTTCAGACACATTATAGGGCCCCACAGCCTCTTACAAGTATTGACTAACAAAATAGAAAAATAGAAACTGTTCTCTTATCCAAATGTGTGTCACCAAATTTTTGGAGGAGTCACAGCTACACAGCTACACTGCTCAGTACTGGTACATCAGTAGTTCCCAAAATCCAGGTGTCATGGCTCACAACAGGTCATGTTTTCATGCGTCTCTCAGTATGGCACAGATAATGCCTTGATAATGATTCACCTATTCAATGATAATAAAATTCTGAAAATATGATATGTTGGGGGCCATGAGGACTGGAGTTTGGGAAACACAGTATTATATCATTGATGCTGCTTCTAAACCTTTGCCACAAAGATATAGAATAGCAGGAATTCCTCATCCCCATGTACTGTGTATAGGAGACCTAATAACAGCTGTGCTCCACTCACTGGCTAAGACACAAGTAAATGGTAAAGCTAGAATACCCAGAAGTTGAAAGCTAATTAATAAAATGCAGGATGCAAGTCATATAATGGCTATAAATAACTATAGGTATGCTTTTTGCCAGGGAAGTTTTTCATGAGTCAGTTTTAGAGGGCTCAAAACAAAGAATCTAGGGATGGGCGAATCTACTCGCTAGGACTCGTTACTCGGCGAGTAGTAAGGGACTCGCAGGACTCGGTACTCTGCGAGTTTCCCAGTGATTACTCGCACAGTAAACGAGTCCAATGCAAATCAATATCAATCCTAGTTTTGTCACAGACTCTGACAAAACTAGGATTGTCTTTGACTTGCATTGGTCTGATTACTGTGCAAGTAATCGCAGGGAAACTCGCAAAGTAACTGCTGTTACTTTGCGAGCCGAGTCCAGCTGTCTTCTCTGTGCAGGCTGCCGCAGCTCCAGGGTCCTAGAGCCCGCCTGCTCACAGAGATGATGTAGCAGAGCTGCGATTGTTCTCAGTCTGCTCATTCCCTGTGCATAGACATCTATATCTATGCACAGGAGATGTAGCAGAGAGGACATCGCGTTTTGGACTACGTCGGACGGAAGAGGATTTTTTAAATTAAAGATGGAGTCCCTAATGGCTTTTTTTTTTTTATTTCTAATAAAAAATTTTCTCTGTGTTGTGTTTTTTTTAAAACAATTTAATAGAAATTCATGGCGGTCATGTCTAATATTGGCGTGACCGCCATAAATTTCGGGCTTAGGGCCAGCTATATGTGGGGTCGGTACTTTGAAAGAGGCAGGGCTACTTGGAGGGGTGGGGCTATATGTAGAGGTGGGGCTACTGGGAGGGGGCCGGTGTATTATAAATACGTATACATACATTACCATATATGGGCGATATTACCATATATGAGCATTACGACCATATATGGGCATTACACCCAGGCAACGCAGGGCTCTACAGCTAGTACACTATATAGATGAAATGGAGTGCAAGGGACTAAAAGGTGACCCATGTGCTGGGTACAGATTTCTTAGCAGTTATCAATTGATATTTCCTTCCACTGCACTAGATGATTGACAGGTCTCTCCCTAGGTACACACCAGGAGTGGTGCCGGACTCGTCACATCTATTTCTATGGTCACCTCTTTATTCTGTATTTTTCTGAACATCAGTGTCTTTCATATTAAGTATATAGCTGGCTGCAGTCATTCAGCCATGCTTTTATTCATGCTACCCATGGTTTGTGCAGTATGAATCAAGTGACCATTCTCCTTTCTCAAGATTTTATAAAAGATAAGTCTGCACATATCAATAGGCAATTCATTGAAACCTTTCACATGTGTTACAAGCATTTACTTTTTAGCGTTTTCATGTGTTATTTCCTATAATTAATCTGCTTTCAGCCTACAAGCAAAGCTGGTATAATGAGAAAGCAGAAAGCTGAACACATATTATTTCCTTTAAAGACTTTAATTCTGCAGCGTATCTATCCAGATATATCCTGTAAATGAATTTCCCCCTGATTGACTGATTCTTTCAATAGCTGCATTTGTCCAGGACACATTTTTTACTCTCCTCTGCCATAAAGAAAATTAAAAAAGAGCATGGATTATTTATAAACCAATAAAATTTGTGTGTTTTTAATTGGAGCTCAAAGATCCATAAATGTTAATTATGCTTAGACAAAGCTGTCTTAGATAAGGCAGATGGAGAATTGCTTGTGAATAAAGTATAAAAGTAAGTAAAGTATTGTGTGTGATAAGACCGTCACTCTACCGGTACTAATAAATTGTCCTTCATTAGCCAACACTAAAAACACAAACATTTATATTGTTCTGTTAGAACAAGTCACAAGGCCGCAAACAGCGACAGCTTGATGTAATACATCACTAAGGCGTACTCACACTGAGAATATTTACAAGTAAATTATGTAAAATGCTATCAAAACAGCCCAATCATGACTTTCACTTCAAACATCTTTTTGTTAAAGTCATTTGGATGTAACTTTTTCGACTCTTAAACGTTTATGGTGATTTTTAAAAAAAAATTATTTTACATATATATGCTATACACCTAACATTAGATAAAAAGTTGGTAGTTTTTGCTCCTATTTGATTCATACACTTTTCTTGAGTATTTGTTTTTGTTTTTTATAAATCTACCATAAGGTTCTAAAGGTATGGATGTTTTAATTTAGGGCTATTTTTTATGGTCTTTACCAGTAGGGAGTGGCTACCACGGGACTACTGCAGGGTAGCCTGAAAACAGGTCCCAGAGATTCCAGTGAGCAATGCCCATGGGTATAATATCTAGGTTTGTGCTGGAGGGTGGTCCGTCAATGCAAGGGTGTATTCAAGGATCCACATTCAGCTGAAATGTATTGCAATACAGACATCCATTGGGTCCCTGCACTGCAATGTATGCTGCCGTCCAACCAGAGACCAGTAGCTGATGTTAGTGTGCCAGTCTTTGACGTTGCATGGCAGTAATATATCATGGGTCACCCATAACAGGCATGCTAATGTCAGCTGCCAACCTATAATATATATAATATTTATTAATTTATGTAGCGCTATTAATTCCAGAGCAGTGAATGTGTCATTAACCTATACGTTGTATACAGAAGAGGATACCGCACATCATGAGAGCAAAGAGAGTGAGAAGATTGTATTTTGATTTTTTTTTCTGTGTTGGAGGCAGAACAGGGACATACATACCAGGATAGGGCCCAGCATGGGGTCATATATACCAAGATGGGAGACATACATATCAGTAAGGCGACCAGGATGGGGGACACATATATAAGGAAGGAGTCCAGGTTTGGACCCAAGATGAGGGACATAGATTCCTTGATGAGGCCTGGGATGGAGGGCTTGTATACCTGGTAGGTGCCCAGAAAAGGGGACATTGATGCAGGGTGGGGAACATTACCACATAATGAGAGGGGCAGCACAGATGTCTCTATATTTAGAATGCTACAATAGTCCAGTGGCGTAGCGTGGGGGGGGCGTGGGGGGGCGGTCCGCCCCAGGCGGCACCTGTGTAAGGGCGGCAGCAGGGCTGTATTCACAGTGCAGGGGAGCGCGAACGGTTTTTTGTTTTTTTATTTACCTCCCTCCCCCCGACTCCATATGAAAACTGGAGTCTTTGTGGGGGAGGGAGGGTGCATTGCCGCCCGGCCGCGGCTCCTGTGGTGCCCGCATGTATTGCGCCCCGCTCCCGGCCCCCCAGCGCTGAGAGGGATCACGCTGACAGGAAGCCGCTGCTGCTTCCTGTCCGTGATGGCTCCAAGTGCTGGTGCGGTGGAGGCGCCTGCAGTGCTGGCGGCTCCTCCACTCAGCCGGCCCCCATGGACCCGGAGAGGTGAGGGAAACTGTGCAGGGGACAGGGGGCAGAGGAGAAGAGAACAGGGGGGTAGAAGGACAGGGACAGAGGAGAAGAGGACAGGGGGGGCAGAAGGACAGGGGCAGGGGGACAGGAGAAGAGGACAGGGGGACAGAGAAGAGGACAAGGGGGCAGAAGGACAGGAACAGGTGGACAGAGAAGACAGGAACAGGGGGACAGAGGAGAAGACGAGCAGCTGGCGGGACAAAGGAGAGGAGGACGGGTGTGGCAGCAGGACAGAGGAGAGGAGCATAGGGGTGCAGGAGGACAGAGGAGAGGAGGACAGGTGTGCAGCAGGACAGAGGAGAGGAGGACAAGGGTGCAGGAGGACAGAGGAGGATGGGCGTGCAGGAGGACAGGGGAGAGGAGGACAGGGGTGCAGGAGGACAGGGAATAGGAGGACGGGGGTGCAGGAGGACAGGGGAGAGAGGACGGGGGTGCAGGAGGACAGGGGAGAGGAGGACGGGGGTGCAGGAGGACAGAGGAGGACAGGGGTGCAGGAGGAAAGAGGAGGATGGGCGTGCAGGAGGACAGGGGAGAGGAGGACGGGGTGCAGGAGGACGGGGGTGCAGGAGGACAGAGGAGGACAGGGGTGCAGGAGGAAAGAGGAGGATGGGCGTGCAGGAGGACAGGGGAGAGGAGGACGGGGGTGCAGGAGGACAGGGGAGAGGAGGACGGGGGTGCAGGAGGACAGAGGAGGATGGGCGTGCAGGAGGACAGGGAAGAGGAGGACGGGGGTGCAGGAGGACAGGGGAGAGGAGGATGGGGGTGCAGGAGGACAGGGAGAGGAAGACGGGGGTGCAGGAGGACAGGGGAGAGAAGGACGGGGGTGCAGGAGGACAGGGGTGCAGGAGGACAGAGGAGGATGGGCGTGCAGGAGGACAGGGGAGAGGAGGACGCGGGTGCAGGAGGACAGGGGAGAGGAGGACGGGGGTGCAGGAGGACAGGGGTGCAGGAGGGATAGAGGAGAGGACGACGGGTGCACAGGAGGAGTGGGGCTGTGTGTGGTGAAAATGGCAGCTGTACCAGGTGTCTCTACCTCTATGCGGCAGTCTCCACCTTCCTGTGTTGGCAGGGTGTGGCATGCTGAGAATTGTAGTTCTGCCAGTTCTGGCATTACTGTATGGTTTCTGGGCAGTGTGTTGGGTGCTGGGAGTTGTAGTTCTCCTGGGCGGGCTCAATGTTCTCCCACCTCCTGTCTCTGGTTATTGTGCCTCTTCTGGGATGTCTTCAGCTCCGTGCTGTGCACGGTCAGTGTACCACCATGTCTCCAGCTCCGTGCTGTGCACAGTGTACCACCATATCCCCAGCTCCGTACTGTGCAGAGTGTACCACCATGTCTTCATCTTCGTGCTGTGCACAGACAGTGTACAGTATATTGTCTGTGCATAGCACGGAGCTGGAGACGTGGTGGTACACTGTGTACAGCACGGAGCTGGGGACGTGGTGGTACACTGTGTACAGCACGAAGCTGAGGACACAGTGGTACACTGTCTCCCGCCGCCTTAAAATCAGTCTGTTTCTCATCCAGGAGAGTCGGACGAGTTACATCCGTTTTTTGGTCCGTTTGGCAACTGCTGTGCGAGTCTCTGACATTTTTCTTAGGGCCCTTTCACATCAGCGGTTTTTGAAATTCGCGGCAGATGCGGTGAAAAAAACGCATCTGCCGCGATTTACCGCATAACCGCGACACTTGCGGCAAGCCCCATGCAATGTCTATGGGGCTTGCGGTAAGGGTGCGGCAGATGCGGCAAGTGCGGTTTCGGCACTTGCGGCAGGTGCGGCCGCGAAAAAAAAACGCTGCAAGCAGCGTTTTTTTTCGCGGCCGCACCTGCCGCAAGTGCCGAAACCGCACTTGCCGCACCCTTACTGCAAGCCCCATAGACATTGCATGGGGTGTGCCGCAAGTGTCGCGGTTATGCGGTAATCGCGGCAGATGCGTTTTTTTCACCGCATCTGCCACGAATTTCAAAAAACGCTGATGTGAAAGGGCCCTTAGATCACATCCGTGTGCAATGCGTTTTTTTTCTCAGCAGCTATTAGTGTACAATCATTTACAGGAACATTTTACAGTGTTCTCAGCTACAGAATGATAATGTATCCATGAAAAAAACGGATGCCTCTCGGATGGTCCGTGTGCGGTCTGTGATTTTGTCAGACACATAGACTTGCATTGGTGAGTCTCGCGCGGGAATCACATACTGTCACAGCATGTTGCAACTTTTTTCTCATCCTGAATCTGGATGAGAAAAAAGCTTCCGAAACTCGTCATTGTGCTCTCAGAGATTGATTGCAACGCGAGAAAATCACACATTAAACTCATCAGAGTTTCACGCCAGTGTGTCTGTACCCTAATACTAAAATCCATATAGTAATCCTACAGGTATGGGGAGGATTTATGGCTCAGTACACACCATACTTCTTGTTATTAACCAGTTAATGCTCTCTTGTCCACCGCACTGCAGTGTCAAAAGAGGACGACAGTGATGCAGACAGCAACATGGCATCAGAGAGCCCCTGACCTCGAAATAGAAGATCCTCAGATCCCGATATTGTGACATAATATTAAGAATAAAGGTTTTTTGCATTTATATTACACTCTGAACTCCACAGTACAGCGGCAAAAAATTGCTCCGCCCCGGGCCCTCCTTGAGTCCTGCTTGTTGCCATACACTGGGGTTGTGCAGAGGTGGCGGTGCACAGTGACAACCCCAATAGGTGAGTGGCCATTTGGCCCAATACTTACCCCCCAATTGCACCCTTCTCTTTGTGTTTTGGTATAGTAGTTATATTCTTGTATATAGGGGCAGACAGTGTATACTATGCACACTTCCGGATTATCAACAACCAAAGGGGCGGCAAATTTTTCGACCGCCCCGGGCGCCACAAACAGTTGCTACGCCACTGCAATAGTCCATATATCTGATCAGCATATGAAATGCATGGTAGATTTTGGAAAAAAATCTTAATATTCAGAAGAGCAGTAGGAATAAGATAACAGCAAAAATGGGCCACCCTTGACCTGGCGACCAGCCCTCTTTAAGATGATTCATCATGTGGTGAAATACAATGCTATGTTATCTTGAATAGTACAAAAAAAACATTTACAGATTAGGACATAACAATATAATGGAGAGGCCAACTTAGGGTCCATTTGACACATTCAATGGGTAAACGTGCTGGCACATGCACTAAACTAATGTGTAGGGTCCTATTTCCCAAAGCAGATGTCAAAAGTGCTTTCTGGTATCTATCTGGTAAGAATTATTATAACTTTTATTCACCAGTGTGGAGTAAAATGGCTGATTAAATAAAGAGGTAATGGATAACATTTCTTATAAAGCATGATAATAGTTTACACTGGAGGTCTGCATTGTGCAGTATGCATTCAGTATATGGAAATTTAAATTAATGTGAATTTTATTTTCTGTCTCCATCTAAAATTAATTTTCTATAGCTCATTCAATTATATGAAAATATTTTTTGCAGCCATTGGACTTTGAAAGCAAGAAAAGCTACACACTGAAAATTGAGGGTTCAAACCCACATATTGAAGTACGTTTTTTTAACCTTGGTCCATTCCGTGACACCACAACTGTACACATCAGTGTTGAAGATGTTGATGAGCCTCCTGTGTTTGAATCCAGTCATTATTTCATGGAAGTCTCTGAAAATGTAGATATTGGAACCACAATACAAATTGTTTCTGCTAGGGATCCAGATGCAACTAATAATTCAGTTAGGTAAGTAACTATAAAAATTAATACCACAACTTTTATTGATTTTCACAGTGATTTCAAGACTATGTCTAGTGATCCACCTAAAAATAAAATGATAAAATGATATAGTCACATAATACAGCTTAATTCCCTTGCTGGCTACACCAGAAACAGCTTCAGCCCTTACTGGGGCCCTCTTTGTCTTTGCATTTATGAGCACCATGGATATTTCTACATATTTGAATAATATCAAGACTCTACCTTTACCAAAAGTCTTGACCGTGACTTAATCACAACACCTGCTGTATGGGCAACAGAACTGAATGGCTCGATGACGATTCAGCAGGTCACAAAGAGAAGCAGAGTCAGAAATCTATTATTTCAACACGTTCTTTGCTCTTTGTTCTTTGGGATCAGTGGGAGAGAAAAGGGTATGATTTAGTATATACACTCTCCAGCTTCACCACAAGAAATGTTCACACACGCTCAGCTCAGAGGATCGGGATTAAAGCATTGACTTCAAGTACTCTCATGTGTGTCAAGAACTTATAGGACTATTTACCTAGCAAAGGGTGAAAACTGGAAAAACAAAGATATCAAACTAGTACCAGACCAATGTAACTCCAATGGATGCGCAACAGAGTGAGTCTCTGAAGTAGCAGTATGATTCACAATCGTAGAATAAACCTATGAATGTTTACACATATATTTACACTCTAGCAGGAGGGATACTTAGGTATCTAGCTTTTAATACCACAAGAGTCTTTTAGTCAGACACCGGCATGTGAAAAACCGGCTGCAGCCTAACTCTGCACCTTTGACAGCAAAACTAGAAATCCGTACTTTTATCCAAGAAAATGTGTGTATGTGGGGCCCAAGCTCAGGGACTAAAAAATTTGTTGTAATCCACCGAGGAAATGGGCTCATCTGAAGGCTTGTTGCACTTGCACATCCAAGACCAAACGGTAGTTTCTTCCAACTATTTCCACCAGACTTCACACAGGGTACAATAATTTTGGCCACTTACCAACAACAATTGGAGTATTCTCCTTAACCGATTCTTGACCAAGGATATATATATAGGTCCTTGCTCGGGTCCCTCCCTCTGATGTAAGTTCACGCTCTGAGTCTGCATCATTCCCTGTGTATGTCAGCTGATCTGAGCAGCTGACATGTGAAGCTAAACAATAAGCCTTTAGATCGTGCTGCCAAAGCACCGTGGTGGGTATCACATTGTTCCCTTCTGGCCTCAGAGGGACCTCCAATGGTTACCTTGACAGCCCGGTGTCCTGTGATGACCCTGGATATTGTCTGGATTCACTTCCTGTGGAAGCGCTAGCATTCATTGTAAGTGATGACTTTACTGTGCACAGATGTGCAGCAGCTCATCTGTGCATAGGAGAAGTGATCTGAGTGTGCACTGCTGACCCTCCCGAGGGGGCAGTGTACAATAAGGATAAAAATTATAGAAACAAGTTTTTAAAAATATGAAAAAAAAAACCATGACATTCAAATCACCCCCTTTTGCTTCATTGAAAATAAAACTTAAATAAATGTAAAAATACACATATTCTGTATCACCGCATTCAGAAATGTCCAATCTATCAAAATATTAAATCAATTGATCAGATCAATAAACTGCAAACAAAAGTCTAAACACCAAAAGTATGTTTTTTTTTGTTGCCGCAACATTGCAATAAAATGCAATAATGGGAGATCAAAACAACATATCTACCCCAAATTAGTATTATTTGAAACATCACCTTAAGCTACAAAAAATAAGCCAACACACAGCCCTTGATCCCTAAAAATGAGAACACTATTGGTTGCAGAAAAGTGCTCAAAAGTGCAATTCTTTTTCTTTAAAAACGTCTGAATTTCACCACTTAGATAATTGTAAAAGTATACATTTCGTATCTATGAACTCATACCAACCCAAGGACTCATACCGACATGTCAGTTTTACCATATAGTGAATATGTTGAATAAAAAACCCAAGACACAAAGTGTGTTTGCACTTTTATTTGCAATTTCACCACACTTGGAATTTTGTTCCCATTTTCCTGAACACTATATGGTAAAATAAATGATTTCATTCAAAAAAACAACTTGTCCTGTAAAAAAGTCCCTCTAATGGCAATATTGATGGAAAACTAAAAATGTATGGCTCTTGGTTAAAGGGGAGGGAAAACAAAAACAGGGAAAAGGAAAATCGCCCGGAGGTGAAGTGGTTAAAGCAACCCTCACTCTGGTAGCATATTAACTGCTTCTTCTTGAGGGAGACTCCTTCACAAGCCAAGGAGTCCATACAGTCTCTTAAGCCCGGCCATTGAAGCAAAAGTCTCCCGCTATAAGTGCACATGCCACTCGCTCTAATGTCCCCCTCCTTCTTATGCACCCAGGCTGGGCCTTTTATGACCACTGCGCAAAAGTCCCCCTGGTAATATGAGGAGTAACAGCAGGTTGTATCCTCTGTACACTCCAACATGGGAAGAAAAAATATTAAGAATGGGCCACAGACTATGAGAGGATTTTCTCTGCCTAAAAATCTAAATGGTATTGTTTGACACTGGCATAGAAAGCTATTTTTATAGTTGGTATGAATTGATTTTCAGGACCCAATTCATTGACCACATCGGTTATCAGTGGGAGCTGAATGGGAGATCTGAGAACCGCCTCCTACCTCCAGGCATTCATGGAACGTCTTTTGATTAGCCATTCTGGCATGAAATTATATATAATTCATAACACAACAATGACACAGTGCTAGTCAACAGAAGAACTATAGATGCTGTCAAGTAAGAGTATATTCTCAGGGCTCCCGTCCAAAGGTCAAAGACTAGCTATTGATGTGGCCAGTGGATCTAAGTCATGAAATTGATTTGCACCAACTGCACTCTAATTATATATCTTCATATGCAGTACACTATGAGTAATATCAAAGATGAATAGTAAAATTTACATTTTTTTCAATAGTTACTAAAATTGTAATAGTGCACAAATAACTAGAATAAACCTATTTTAATACACGTTAATACATAAAAGCCCAAAATAGTAGATACCTTGGGCATTTTTTGGTACTCCAGTATTTGTATCGACTTATACAATACAGTAAAATTATATTTATGGTAATCAGTAAATGACATGAATAAAAATGGAGCAATTGCATTTTTTAGCCTTTTACTTTGATATTCGTGTACTGGGTGGATGTTATTACTTGAGGCAAAAGGGGAGCCATTGTCGATGAATATTTTTAAGTCCCCTCTAATCCTAAATCTGGCCTGATCCTGCACTCAGTTTAAAGGGGCAATACGGTTTTATTATTTTTTTGTACAATGTGTCTAAGCATTAACCTGCAGATATTATTAACTACCTGCATATTGTGCTGATCTTTGCAGTCAGATCCACTCCTGCCAGCGATTCAGGTGCTCTTGCTGATGCCATATCAACGGGGCCGCAATTTTTTCTTTGCTCAGCTCAGTTGACAGGTCCTGACTACATCATGCTGACTGACAGCCATCAACCTGCTGACTAACTGTAGGAAGCAAGCTGTCAATCATCATGATGCTGGCATTCATGCCCTGTCCACACAGAATCACCAGCAGGATCAATCAGTAATTTCTCTGTGCTAGCGCCAGCTACAACAGGTAGGTAACTTACTTTGTTAGCAACTATCTGCCTGTTAGGTTTTAGGCACATGGTGAAAAAAAGTAATGTACAACCCTTTAACATGGGGCAGAACAGGTGGAGACTTAAATCACTGCAGCGCTTTGGATTCTCATGGTTAAATAAGAAATAGAGAGTGAAAGAGATATATTAAGTACATTAAAAGAAAAAAATAAATGTATACCCAAACAGGATAGGTCAAACTTTATGTTTGGTATTTGATTACAATATGTATGCACAGTGTATAATGTTTGCAGCACATAGTTCTGTAATTCAGACAACTCTAAAGAAGTAACTAATAAAGTTAATCTTGTCTTTCCCGTTGTATGTAGAGAGTGCTCAGGAGAAAATCATCTAATATAATAATTGCCTAAGCCAGCTTCCGTCCGTTTGTGCTCGAAATGACGTCAGATCCGGACCGGACTGAAGCTGGCTTAGGCAAGTATACACACACACACAACACACACACATAATACACACACACAACACACACACAACACACACACACCCCTATACTTGCCACCGGCCCTGCGTCCACCGCCTTCAGTCGACATGTCGCCGCACCCGGACTTCCCGGACGCCATATTGGATCCAGTCGTCCAGGGGCGGCGACATACTTTGTCCAAGATGGCGTCCGGGAAGCCTCGCGAGACTTCCCAGATGCCATATTGGATCCAGTCGTACAGGGGCGGTGACATGTTGATGTCGATGTTAAGTATAGCGGTGTGTGTATATATATGTGTGTATATGTGTGTATATGTGTGTATGTGTGTGTGTGCGCTGACCACTCTGCCCACGGCGCTGCGCTGACCACTCTGCCCACGGCGCTGCACTCGCCACTCTGCCCACAGCACTCCACTCACCACTCTGCCCACGGCACTGCACTCACCACTCTGCCCACGGCACTGCGCTCTCCACTCTGCCCACGGCACTGCGCTCGCCACTCTGCCCACGGCACTGCGCTCGCCACTCTGCCCACGGCACTGTGCTCGCCACTCTGCCCACGGCACTGCGCTCGCCACTCTGCCCACGGCACTGCGCTCGCCACTCTGCCTACGGCACTGCACTCGCCACTCTGCCCACGGCACTGCCCTCACCACTCTGCCCACGGCAATGCGCTCACCACTCTGCCCACAGCACTGCGCTCACCACTCTGCCCACGGCACTGCGCTCACCACTCTACTCACGGCACTGAGCTCACCACTCTACTCACGACACTGAGCTCACCACTCTGCCCACGGCACTGCGCTGCCCACTCTGCCCACGGCGCTGCGCTCACCACTCTGCCCACGGTGCCACTCGCTCCACCCATCACACCTCTCCTCTGCCCGCTCCTTCCCCATCCTCTCCTTCATTTCCCCACTGCTCCCCCCCCTGCTCCTCCCGGTGCGGTCCCCTGGTGCTCTCCCCCTTGCGGTTCCCCATGCTTTTCCCCGTGCTCTTCCTCGTGCTCTCCCCTGTACGCTGCCATGCAGTCCCCGTCATCTCCCCTGTACGGTTCCGTCTGGTTCCCCGTGCTCTCCCCCCATCCGCTCCCCCGTGCGGTCCCCCTCATCTCCCCTGTACCATTCCGTCGGGTTCCCCGTGCTCTCACCCGTCCCGGTGCTCCCCTATCCCCCTCCTGTGCTCTGGACTGCAGGGCTTAAAAATAAGAAACATCTTATATTCTCACCTGTCCAGGCTCCACCGGCGATCCAGCTACCGTATATCTTCAGATGCTGTGTACAGGACCTCGCATTGTCTCACAGTCACATGACCGCTCACGTGACTGTGACATCACGCGAGGTACTGTGCACAGCATCTGAAGATATAGCTGGATTGCCGGTGGAGCCTGGACCGGTGAGACTATAAGATGTGTCTTATTTTTAACCCCTGCAGTCCGGAGCACAGGAGGGGGAGAGGGGAGTATGGGGACCGCAAGGGCATTGGGACGGGGGAGAGCACGGGGAACCCGATGGAACGGTACAGAGGAGATGAGGGGGACTGCACGGAGGAGAGCACAGGGGCCTGCATGGGGGACCTTACGGGCGAGAGCATGGGGGCCAAATTTACCACTGTCACTGGTGTGTAATGTTCCTGCTGCACTGTTACCTCTGTGTATTGTACCAGCAGCACTGTCACCTGTGTGTATTCTACCAGCAGCAGTCACCTGTGTGTATTGTACCAACAGCACTGTCACCTGTGTGTATTGTACCAGCAGCAGCAGCAGTGTCACCTCTGTGTATTGTACCAGCAGCACTGTCACCTGTGTGTATTGTACCAGCAGCAGCAGCAGTGTCACCTCTGTGTATTGTACCAGCAGCACTGTCACCTCTGTGTATTGTACCAGCAGCACTGTCACCTCTGTGTATTGTACCAGCAGCACTGTCACCTCTGTGTATTGTACCAGCAGCACTGTCTCCTCTGTGTTTTGTACCAGCAGCAGCAGCCCTGTCACCTGTGTGTATTGTACCAGCAGCACGCTGTATACTCTGCTAAGCACTCTACTCTGGCGAAGAGGGGGCCAGGGAACAGTGGCCAGCTGCGACCTCGAGTCGCCCGGCCCCTCTTTCCACACCCCACTGCGGTTCCCTGGCCCCCTCCTGCCCGCACCTGCCTGCTCTTCCCCGGCCACCTCCTGCCCCCACCCGCCTGCTCTTCCCCAGCTCGCTCCTGCCCGCACCCGGCTGCTCTTCGCCGCCTTCATCTTGCCCGCTCTCCCCCAGGCCTCTCCTGACCGCACCCGCCCTCTGTCCCCTACAGCAAGCAATCTGCTATATTGGCCCAGAGTTTAAACCAAGCTTCCCTTTGCATTATTCTTAAATCTTCATTAATCAACTATATACATAGTCTAGAATACCCGATGCTTTAGCATCGGGCACACATCTAGTACTGTATATATTTCTTTATCTGCTTCAATGCATATATTACAATTTTCTAGTTTCTTCTCATGAATCCTTCAAATTAAGTAAGACTAAGTTTCTTCTAGTTTCCACAGAAAATGTATATTAAACTTAATAACTAAGGCTTGTCCTGTCTGCACATAAGGAGTAATAGAAGTTCAAAGCCTAGTTATTAATTGCAAAAATGGAGAATTGGGAACAAAGGTATTGCCTGTGAAGCTTAACATTACTGATTAGTAGAGCACAATGATCATAATCTTTAATGCTAATCTGACCTTCAAATGTCAAGAAAATGAGAATGCGTTGAAAGGACTTGCAAGAGGTTTCTAAAGAATCAAATCCTGAAATTCATTTTTTAGATGGGTGTTGAAATAACTGAGGTTAGCTTATAAAGAAGTAAGGAGAATGTTGCCACGTGCAATAGTGCATGATGGATATTTCATTTGGATGATCATGATGAATGTCAACATCATCAACAATATTCAGAATTTTTTTAGAAGGCATACAGTACATAGAAAAAAGCAGCAATATTCTATACACAGCTGTACACTGTCCATTTGGTGCTGTATTTTGATTATATTTTTTGCAGGGCACAAATACTGCATAGTAATACATTGTGGAAAGATATATGGCATAAGCAAACAAGTTTGTTGTGGTTCATTTTCTTTATTTGGATACATTTTCTTAATTTCTTTTAAATTGTAATTAATGTTTTTGTAGAATTTTAGTAAATTGAATGTATTAAAATGCTGCTCCTCCTATTATTCATCTGTGTGTTCCCCTATTTTACACACTGTGTGCAGAATTATTAGGCAAATTGTATTTTAGAGGATTATTTTTATTATTGATCAACAACTATGTTCTCAATCACCCAAAAGACTCATAAATATCAAGCTTAATATTTTTGGAAGTTGGAGTGTTTTTTTTTAAGATTTGACTATCTTGGCAGGATATCTGTTTGTGCAGGTAACTATTACTGTGCAGAATTATTAGGCAACTTAATAAAAACCAATATATTCCCATCTCACTTGTTTATTTTCACCAGATAAACTAATATAACTGCACAAAATGTAGAAATAAACATTTCTGACATGCAAAAACAAAGCCCAAAAAAAATGAGTGACCAATATAGCCACCTTTCTTTATGATGACATCCTCAGTCTTCCACCATAGATTCTGTCAGTTGCTTGATCGTTTACGATCAACATTGCGTGCAGCAGCCACCACAGCCTCCCAACACTTTTCTGAGAGGTGTACTGTTTTCCCTCCCTGTAGATCTCACATTTTAGGAGGGACCACAGGTTCTCTATGGGGTTCAGATCAGTTGAACAAGGGGACCATGTAATTATTTTATCTTCTTTTAGACCTTTACTGGCCAGACACCTGTGGAGTAGTTGGATGTGTGTGATGGAGCATTGTCCTGCGTAAAAATCATGTTTTTCTTGAACGATACTGACTTTTTCCTGTACCACTGCTTGAAGAAGTTGTCTTCCAGACTCTGGCAGTATGTCCGGGAGTTGAGCTTCACTCCATCCTCAACCCAAAAGATCCCACAAGTTCATCTTTGATGATACCAGCCCATACTAGTACCCCACCTCCACCTTGCTGGCATCCGAGTCGGAGTGGAGTCTCTGCCCTTTACTGATCCAGCCTCTGGCCCATCCATCTTGCCCATCAAGAGTCACTGTCATTTCATCAGTCCATAAAACTTTGAAAAATCAGTCTTAAGATATTTCTTGGCCCAGTCTTGACATTTATCTTATGTTTCTTGTTCAAAGTTGGTCGTTTTTCAGCCTTCCTTATCTTGGCCATGTCCCTGAGTATAGCACACCTTGTGCTTTTTGATACTCCAGTAACGTTGCAGCTCTGAAATATGGCAAAACTGGTGGCAACTGGCATCTTGGCAGCTTCACGCTTGATTTTCCTCAATTCATGGGCAGTTATTTTGTGCCTTTCTTGCCCACCACGCTTCTTGCAAACCCTTTTGGCTATTTGACATGAAACACTTAATTGTTCGGTGATCATGCTTCAAAGGTTTGGCAATTTTAAGACTGCTGCATCCCTCTGCAAGACATCTCACAATTTTGGACTTTTCAGAGCCTGTCAAATCTCTCTCTGACCCATTTTACCTAAGGAAAGGCATTTGCCTAATAATTAAGCACACCTTATATAGGGTGTTGATGTGATTACACCACACCCCTTCTCATTACAGAGATGCACATCACCTGATTTATTTAATTGGTAGTTGTCTCTTAAGCCTATACAGCTTGGAGTAGGATAACATGTATAAAAAGTATCATGTGATCAAAATACTTATTTGCCTAATAATTCTGCACACAGTGTATATTGATGTGTGTTCCTACCCCATGTATTAATGTGTGCTCCTACCCCATATATCAATGTTTTTCCTACCAATATATCGATGTGTGCTCCTACCCCATATATCGATGTGTGCTCCTACCCCATATATCAATGTTTTTGCCTACCTCATGTATCAATGTGTTCTTCTACCCATGTATCAATGTGTGCTTCTACCCCATGAATCGACACATACTCCCACCCCATTTATCAATTTGTGCTCCTACCCCATTGATCAATATTTTCACCTACCCCAAGTATCGACGTATGCTCCAACCCCATATAAAAGTGTGTACTCCTACTCCATGCTCCATGTGTGCTCCTAAACCATGTATTAAACTGTGCTCCTACCCTGTGTATAAATGTTTTCACCTACCTCATGCAATGATGTGTGCTCCTACCCATATATCGATGTGTTCTTTACCTCATACATCGATGTATGTTCTATCCCATGTATATGTTACTTGCCTTATGCATCGATGTGTGCTCCTACCCCATGCATCGATGGTGTACCATGTATCGATATGTACTTTTACCTCATGCATTGATGTGTGCTCCTACCCCATGTATTGATGTGTTCTTCTACCTCATGCATTGTTGTGTGTTCCTACTCCATGTATTAATGTGTTCTTCTGCTCCATATATTGGGGTGTTCTTCTACCCATGTATCAAAAGTGTGCTCCTACCCCATGTATCTGTGTTCTTCTACCCTATGTATCCTCTGACCCTATGTATTAATGTTTTATCCTACCTCATGTCTCATTGTGTTCTTCAACCTCATGTATTAATGTGTTCTTCTACACCATGCATCAATGTGTTAGTGTTCTTCAACCTCCTGTATCAATGTGTTCTCCTTTCTCATCTATTAATGTAATTCTACTGTACTTATCTATTTATTAATATGTTCCACTTCATCATAATCTGTTTTATACAATAATAGCTCTCAAACGTAAACCAATTTTCTGCATCACAAGTGGTTATACGTGGACACATAAGTGACTGACTGAAACATAATCTGATCATCTATGCCTAGTCACACAAGCAATTAAAGCACTTCAGCATTTGAAATGGAAGCCAAAATTGTATTTATAATGCTAGCTTTTTTTTTTTTGCAGGTATTCTATTGACAGGAACAGCGATCCTGGAAGATATTTCTACGTTGATATTACCACTGGAGCACTAATGACAGCAAGGCCTCTAGATAGGGAAGAAGTGTCATGGCATAATATCACTATCTTAGCAATGGAGATGAGTAAGTAAAATGTATATGCTGTATATTATTATATAATTATTATTATTATGACACAAAGGTGTACATGACTGATTATACAAGTGACAGACTGATACAGAGGGGAGAGCGGACCCTGCCCTTGCGGGCTTACATTCTAACAGGGCAATGAGGAGGGAGACAGTATGTTGGGTCTGCTTGGATGGTGCTGGAGTGCAAGGTCTGATGGTAGTGGAGCGCTGGGTCCAGTGGTGTTGAGGCGGCACTGTGGTCATTGCAGGTTATAGGCTGTTCTGAAAGAGATGGGTTTTAGGTTCCACTTGAAGGTTCTGAGTGTAGGGGACAGACAAATGATGGGGTGCAGAGTTTCTGAGGATGGGGGATGCTCGGGCAAAGTCTTGCAGGCGGTTAGATGAGGAACGTCACAAGTGTGGAGGAAAGAAGGAGGTCTTGGGAGGATCGAAGATTACGAGTTGGATGATATCGGAAGATTAGTTCAGAGATATATGGGGGGACAGATTGTGGATGGCTTTGTAAGTCAATGTTAGTAGTTTGAATTGGATACGCTGGTGAATAGGGAGCCAGTGGAGGGATTTGCAGAGGGGAGAAGTGGAGAATAGTGAGGAGAAAGGTGGATTAGTCGGGCAGCAGAGTTAAGGTCAGATTGGAGAGGTGCAAGAGTGTTAGCAAGAAGGCCACAGAGTAGGAGGTTGCAGTAGTCAAGGTGGGAGATGATGAGGGCATGCATTAGTAGTTTAGCAGATTGGGGGATGAGGAAGGGACGGATTCTGGAAATATTTTTGAGTTGGAGGCGGCAGGAGGGGCAAGGGCTTGGATGTGCGGTTTGAAGGACAAGGCAGAGTCAAGTGTTACTCCGAGACAGCGAAACTTTAGGTACAGGGCAAAGTGTGATGTCATTTATTGTGATAGATAAGTCTGGCAAGGAAGGTGTTGAGATGGAGGAAAGATGATGAGTTTAGATTTTGTTTACATTGAGTTTTAGGAAGCGGAGGAGAAGGAGGATATGGCTGATAGACACTCGGGATTCTGGACAGCAGAGAGGTGACATCTGAGCCAGAGAGATAGATCTGGGTGTCATCAGCGTACAGGTGATACTGGAAGCCATGGACTTTATGAGTTGTCCCAGACCAAGAGTATAGATTGAAAAAAGGAGGGGCCCGAGGACAGAGCCTTGAGGGACCCCAACAAAGAGGGGATGGGGCGAGGAGGTTGTGTGGGAGTGGGAGACACTAAATGTGCAGTTGGAAAGGTAGGAGGAGATCCTGGAGAGGGCAAGGTCAGTGATACCAATAGAAGAGAGGATCTGTAATAAGAGGCAGTGGTCAACTGTGTTGAATGCAGAGGACAGGTCTAAAAGGAGGAGGACGGAGAATTGTCTGTTAGCTTTGGCGAGTAAGTAGGTCATTAGTAATTTTGGTCAGAGCAGTTTCAGTAGAGTGGTGAGGGCAGTAGCCGGATTGAAGGTCGTCAAAGAGAGAGTTGGATGAGAGGTAAGATGAGATTACATTGTGGATATGCTTCTCGAGAAGTTTGGAAGCGAACGGGAGCAGAGATATGGGCCGGTAGCTGTGGTAGATGTGGAAGTGGGTCAAGGGATGGCTTCTTTAAGATAAGGTGTAATTGTTGCATGTTTGAAAGCAGAAGGAAAGGTACCAGAAGTTAGTGATAGATTGAATAGGTGGGTTAGGGCTGGGAATAAGTGTTGTGGTGAGGTTGGGGAGGAGGTGGGATGGGATAGGGTCTAGTGCACAGGTGGAGAGGTGCGATCTGGAAAGGAGGTGTGCTAGTTCTGCTTCAGTGATGGAGGGGAGGAGGGTTGGTGGGGCAGAAGATTGATCCGGTATACATGGGGGTTGCGGTGGTTGGGTAGCAAAGACTTGTCTGATCTGGTTGATCTTGTTGGTGAAGTATGTTGCAAAGTCTTCTACAGAGATATGAGAAGTAGGAGGGGGCATTGGGGGGCGGAGGAGGGAGTTAAATATGTTGAAAAACTGCCTGGGGGCAGTGGGACAAAGAGGATATGAGGGTAATGAAGTAATTCTGTTTAGTGGTGGTGAGTGCTGACTTGAATTTGAGAAGTGCTTGTTTGAATGCAGTGTAGTCTTCTTGTGAGTGTGTTTTCTTCCAGAGCCGCTCTGCAACCCTAGTCGCTCGCCGCAGATTTTTAGGGTTGTCTGTTGATTCGTTGTGTTCTGCCATGAATGAGAGGGGCAACTGCATCAATAGCTGATGTGAGTGAAGAAAGCTGTGGCATTATCTGTGTCATGGAGTGAGGATATGGATGATAGCGGTAAAATGGTGTTGGAGAGTGTGTGAGTGTCAATATGTGTGAGGTTTCTGTGAGGGTGTACGAGTTGGGGAACATGGGTGGCAGATGAGGACAAGGATGAGAAGGTAAGTAGATGGTGCTCAGAGAGGAGGAGAGGTGAGGTTGTGGGTTTAGTTAGGGAGCAGAGGCGGGTAAAGATGAGCTCTAGTGTATGTCCATCTGTGTGGGTGGCTGTGGAGGACCATTGAGATTGGCCAAAGGATGAGGCAAGTGACAGGAGTTTGGACGCTGTTGACTGGTGGGTGTCAATGGGGATGTTGAAGTCGCCCATTATGATGGTGGGAATGTCAGCAAATAGAAAGTTTAGGAGCCAGATGGAGAATTGGTCAAAGAAGGTAGTGGTCGAACCTGGTTGTCGATAAATGACGGCCACTTGTAGGTTGGAAGAAGAGTAGATACGGACAGAGTGCACTTCAAAAGATGAGAGGATAAGGGAGGGAAGAGGAGGAATTGGTTTGAAGATGCAGTTGTTAGAGTGGAGAAGACCCACTCCTCCACCGTTTTTGTTGCCAGTGCGAGGTGTGTAGGAGAAGTGAAGTCCACTGTAACACAGCGCAGCAGGAGAGGCCGTGTCGGAGGGTGTCAGCCATGTTTCTGTGAGGCCCAGGAAGGAGAGTCTGCGAGAGGTAAAGAGGTCATGAATGTAGTCGAATTTATTACAAATGGAGCGGGCATTCCAGAGTGCTCCAGAGAGAGGAGGCGGTGGAGAGGGGGTTAGGGAAATAGGTTTTATATTTAGGAGATTGCGGCTGATTCCTGCAGGTGTGGGGTGATAGGAGGGAGGAACAGTGGGAAAAGTTGGCTATATCACAAAAAAGATAGTGCAAAAAACGTCCAAAAAATGTATCACTGCTTCAAGAGTAAAAAAGCAAGTGCAAAATAGTATCAACAGCAGGGTTCTTAGTTAGTACGTTTTTTGCAAAAAAGTACGGAAGCCGTTCTACCACTCCACGGTGACCCCTATCAGAACGGTCCTAGACTAACGTATTTAAAACCTGATCTAGTGTGAACATACATCATAGATGCAGGGTGCAGCAGGGCCAGATTCATTATGGGCACACAAGGTAAAAACAGCAATTTATGTGTTCAGGCTCAGTGAGAAGGGGTGGAGCACCTCTCAACTTGCAAGACAAGAAACTAATGAAAAAACTGATACTGAGCCAGATCACAATGTGAACAGGGCTGTAAACCATGTTCACTCCACCAAGAGTATATATCACAAAAAAGATAGTGCAAAAAACGTCCAAAAAATGTATCACTGCTTCAAGAGTAAAAAAGCAAGTGCAAAATAGTATCAACAGCAGGGTTCTTAGTTAGTACGTTTTTTGCAAAAAAGTACGGAAGCCGTTCTACCACTCCACGGTGACCCCTATCAGAACGGTCCTAGACTAACGTATTTAAAACCTGATCTAGTGTGGGGGTCCTGGGTTGGGAGATATGTCACCAGCGGATAGCAGCAGCAAAGAGAGAGCAAGCAGGTGGGAGAATGAGAGCGGCCGGCTTGTTTTGTGCTTCTGCAGGAGTGGTGTGAGATTGAGAAGCAGGTCAGTGGAAGAGATCAGGTGAGGTGATAAGAGACATGGGAAGATAAATATTTGTGCTGGGAGTGTTGGAGCTTGGGGATAGTGAAATAGGGAAAGGATTAGTGGAGCAATTACTGTTAAGGCATAAGTATGCATTGTGCAAGTGTTAGTAAGAAAGCAAAGTGTTAGAGAAAAAGTCAACAGACGGGTATAGATTATACCTTCTGGTTTCCTCTGGTTTATCTCTGGAATATCTCTGCAGACCACTTAATGAATCACACTTTATGAACACACAAAGGCCAAGGCACACAGGCTTGCCCACGCTAATTTATGCATCTAATAAATTGTAGGAATTCACTTGCTTTCAGGTGTCAGTATTCATACAGGCACACAGTTTCATATACAAACAGGAAGGTTTATTAAGTCCAAAAACTTCCAACAGAAAGTAACACAGTCTTCTCTCCATCAAGAAAGTACAACATAACAATAAACAGTTCCATAGAAGATTCAGGCTCACCCATTTACCCCTTAACAATTTATGATGTGCTATGTACGGTATGTCATAAGTCATCTCCATTCCTTTGATCTGAGCTCACACACTGAGCCTTTATCTTTCTCTGCAGAAGAACATTCGCAGGTGGAGTGGCATTCCACCTGTGGCTGTTAACTTGTTAAATCCTGCTGTCAATCTTTGCCGCTGTTCTGAACCCTCATCCACATGCATGTGACATGATCGTGAGATACCAATATGTTGTCATAACAGCCAAAGGTTTGCTGAAGACCCCTGTGCCTGTCATCAGAATACTACTGTGAAAGTCAACCCGTGGCTGTCATTTATTTGACACTGTGATTTCTTCTATGTAAAACCTGCATCTTTGCCTGCAGATGAATAGCCATTGGTGGAGTGATGTTTTACCCATTAACTACGTAGTTAAATGCCGCTGTCAATCTTTGCCGTGGTTCTGAGCCCTCATTTGCATTACTGTTATACAATCGTGGGATGCCAATATGTTATAATGACAGCCAAGGGTTTGCTGAAGACCTCTGTGTCTATCCTCACAGTGTTTCTGCGAAAACCAGTCCGTGGCTGTCATGCTTTATGAGACTGTGATTTCTTCTATACAAAGCAATGCTGTGACATTGCTGTGTATAGAACAACTGATCAGACCATTGCAAGTTCAAGCCCCCTAGGGACACTATTAAATATAGTAAAAGTATAAAAAATGTCTAAATATTAAAAAATATAAAAGTTAAATCACCCTTCCTTTACCACATTAAAAATTAAAAAATGTGAAAAAAACACATATATGGTATCACTGCAATCATAAAAGTCTGATCTATCAAAGTATAAAATAAATAATCTTAGTGGTAAACAGCGTAACAAGAAAAAAAATCAAAGCGCCGCAATTGCACTTTTTTGGTTACCGTTACATAAGAAAAAAATGAATAACAGACGATCAAAATATTGTATACATTCACAAATAATATCAATAACAACATCAGCTCTGGGCACATAAAACAAGCTTAAAATAAATCACAAAATAAAATCTATACATGTTTAGTATCCATATAATCCTACTGACCTAGAGGATTATACTGCCAGGTCAGTTTTATTGTAAAATGAATGCTGTAAATAAAACAAAAAATAAAATAATTACAGAAACAGACTAGGAATGTTTACCATGATACATATGATAAAATAGATGGTGTCATTCAAAAGTAGAACTCATCCTGCAAAAAATCAAGCTCCTTAAAGGGAACCTGTCAGGTGGTTTATGTCACCCCAGTTATCACTATCTGTACCTGCAGCTTCATAGTCCTATTCTAATCATCCCTGTCTGAGCTCAGTGTAATGTGAAAGGTGAAAAAAAAGCATTTATACACTTACATTTCAGTCTACACCTTGGAGGAGGGAGACTGTCTGGCAGGATTATAGTTAACTCACTATTAACTTGCATGGCTAAAGGACCTGTGTGATGTAACGATCATGTGACCATAGTGGGCAGAGCTAAGCGAGCAAACTCCTTATGTTATAGGGACTTAGCTCACCTATTGCAGTCACATGGTTGTGACATCACATCAGGTCTCCCAATATGTTCTAGCACAAGGCGGAAATGTTAACTATTAACCTGCCAAACAGTCTCCGTCCTCCAAGCTGGAGACTGACTGCCTCATTACATAAGGAATTGTAAGTGTTAAATGCTTTTCTTTCACCTTTCACATTACACTATGAGCTCAGACAGGGATGATTAGACTGGTATTATAAAGCTGCAGCTACAGACAGTGATAGCTGGGGGGGCATAAACTAGCTGACAGGTTGCCTTTTAGAGTTACTGTTGTTTTAATTTTTATTTAATAAATCAATACTATACATGAAAATAAGTAACTTCGTAATATATCTGATCAGACGGATTTGCTTCTTTCTCTGCCAAAATGTATCAGTCATTATAAAAATTCTCAATTCTGAAGTAAAATCTGTATTTAGTGAAGACTTTCCCATTACCGAGATAGGAGATGGCAGTTATTACTGATAAGATTCTATATAGATAGAAGAGGAAGACGGGGCAGAAATTTACCTCTAGCTCCTCCCTCTGCCTCTAGCTCCACTCTTTTCCATCATCATAGGCTCTTGAACTCAGTGGTGCTTCACAGAATTTTGTAATACTGAGCTGTGAAAATGAAATATTATGTCTATTCCACCAAAATTATACTGAAGGCCCAAGTTTTAAATTTTCACAAGGGTAACAGAATAAAATGGACCACAAAGTTTTTTAAAGGGAAGCTGTCAGATACTTTATGCCCCACACTATCACTGCAGGTACCTGCAGCTTCATATTACTATTCTAATCATACCTGTCTGAGCTCATAGTGTAATGTTAAAGGTGAAAAAAAAAGCATTTCTACATGCACATTCTGTGAGGCAGTTAAATTACACCGAGGTTAATAGTAAACATTTCTACCGAATTTCATAAAATGCTGTAGGACCTGTGTGATGTCACAATCATGTGGCTATAATAGGCGGACCGAAAGTCTTCATAGAGCATAATGATTTGTTTGCTTAGCTCCGCCCACTATGGTCACATGATTGTTACATCACACAGGTCCTTTAGACAGAGAAGTTAATAGTGAGTTAACTATTAATCCACCAGATAGACTATATCCTCCAAGGTGTTGTCTGACTGCCTCATTTACATCAGAAAATGTAAATGTTTAAATGCTTTTTTAACATTACACTATGAGCGCAGACAGGGATGATTAGAATAGTACTATGAAGCTGAAGTGCAGACAGTGATAGCTGGGGGGTATAAACAACCTGACAGGTTCCCTTTAAGCAATTTTTCCTGAGTACGCTCATAACCCATATGTGGTCAGAAACTACTTTTCTGGCACAGTGAAAAGCTCAAAAGGGAAGGAGTGCCATACTGGAGTTTAGTTTTAGCTGGAATGGTTTACGAAGACCATGCCACACTAGCAGAGCCACTGAGATTTCTACACTGTCATTAGGGCAGAAAATTACATATTCATCTCTTATGAGCAATTGTATATTTGTGTCAGATTTGCAACATTTCCCATTTAAAGTTTATTAAAGGGGTTGTCCAGCCTAAACTAAAAATTCTGCAGTCACTCCATGTGACTGCAGACTCAACAATCCTCCAGCGCCAGCACTGTCCAGCTGCGAAGACTCGCTGGTTTCCTAAGGTGGGCGCAGACCGCAATTATGTGGTATGCTTAATCCAGCCAACAACACATCTAGTGGGTGCAGCCTCGATCAAAGCAAGTGAATGGAGCAGGCATGTCCGACTAGTAGGCGCGGTGGTATAGTGGGCAGCCAACTTGTATTGAGTGAGGCTGTGACCACTAGTCAGGGATTCTGGCTGAGTGGCCGGGAACAAGCATACCACATAACTCTTGTCCATTTCCTCACAGCCACAGTACATGCGCTGGAACGATTGATAAGTCTCAGTCATATGGAGTGACTACAGAATCATTTTAGACTGGACAACAACTTTAAATGTTAAATAGTGGCGCTAAAGAAGAACACAGGAAAGGGAACAGTGCTTCCTGGATCTGCGCTGCACACAGATGAACTAACACAGTTCTCAGAAATATTACTGTATTTACCCCATTAGTTCTCTCTTTACATCTACAGCTCTTACTAGTCTAATCTATTGTTTTTAAGCTACCACATTTTAGTTATATTTTATACCTAGGAGTTTAATTAGGAAGTATTCAATTATCATAGATTTTACATATGAAAACAGTTTTATTGTTGAACATGTAAAAGGGATAATCTTGACATTACTTTGAAACAATCTTCTAAAACATATATAGAGTAGAGATGAGTGGATTGTTTTGCACAGCTTTGGTCCACAGTAAAGGTAGGTGTAGAATGCACAATATTCATTACCCTCCCACCTCCTAGGCTCAGTTTATTCTTATTAGCAAGGCAGGTGAGGTGTCACCTATAGACTGCATACCACACAGATGTCAGCATGCCAGGCTAGAGAATCCGACCTGAGATCTCAGGAAATATGCGTGCACTGACTTCAACCATGAGCCAGGACTGCGCTTGGCGATTTCCTCATCTGTAATATTAAGCTTTGTTACAGAATGTAGTTACGGTAAGTAAATGCTGAGTATATACAGTAGTAACAAAATTTTAAAAATGTTCCACTTTGTTTAACCCACCAGATAATCCTGCACAGGTTGGAAGTGTTCCGTTACAATAAAAATCCTAGATGTTAATGACAACGCTCCAGTCTTCACCAAATTTTTTGAAACATTCATGTGTGAAAATGCAAAAGCTGGGCAGGTAAGACAATTCAAAAAGTGTAGAAAACTGCATTTCTATTATAATTTTCTATGGTTATACAAACAATTCCTAAAATGTGCCTTAAAATTAACTATCCCTGGTTGAGAGTAGTGATGAGCGAGCATTTTTGTGCTCGGGTGCTCAGTGCTTGTAATGAACATTTGGATGATTGGACAGGCTCGACTTGTGTACTGAGTATAATTAAAGGTCTATGGGAAACTCAAGCATTTTTTGGAAAATCAAAAATCAACCTTCTAGCCTGACACTAAAAAGTTGAGTTTTTTTTGTTATTTCATGTTATCCCCTGGTTTGACTCTCTGACTGCATCATTAACTAAGACTTGCTATGTATCCAAGAAAATGGTAGCTGCAGTTGCATTGGAAGCAGTGGTAAGTCTGAACCACACCTCTACAGCTCTGGAAAGGCATGTGAGGCGTGATCCAGACTTAGAAAGATGCTCCTCATGTCACTGTATCAACAATCCTGGACATAGAAGGACTAGATTGCCATTCTTAAAGGGAATATACCTGCTAGGGTGACTATAGGGAGACTTAATATGACAAATGTATAATAATTGTTTAGTGGCAGGGTTGCCTTAAAAATAGTTTTAAATGTTTCCAGTTGACTCATCCCAAACTCCAAGACAGGAATTGATAGTTGAGTAGCCATTACGAAAGGTGCATTAAAAAACTACTGACATACTTTTTCTAGGAGCATCTTATAGTTAAAGGAGTTGTCCGAGTGTTTCCTAAAATCTGTGTGTGTATCTAGGCTGCAAAATGCTAACAGTTTGTATTTTACACCTTTATCATTGCATGCTGCCTAATATCACATTCTGCATGTGCGAGTGGTCCCATCTGGGGCGTGTGTTTGGAGCTTGGTGTAAACGTCACAACTAGATGTTTACACCCAGTCTGCAGCAAGCCCTCCCAGACTCCAACAGGCCCACCCCAGTCCCCAGCCCAGTCTCCAATAAGACCATCCCCCATTCACCTATGTAGACGCTGATTGAACCACTTGCATCTCCTTCTCTATGTATCACTGACACAGCTGCCCCTCTGTGAATGAGATGAACGGCTTTGTGTCAGTGCTGAGCTGTGTGCGCCGTTATCTCCTTTGCCCGTGCTGTCACTGAAGCGATCTTCTGCTCTCCATCACTGCTGTAGCCTTCCCCACTGTGAATGAGAATGAACCGGTCGGTCTGTGTCAGTGAATCAGTGTGTGTGCGGTCATCTCCTTCACAGGGGGGCAGGGTAACACTGTCAATGATGCGATCATCTCTCTGCATAACTGTGCTGAAGCCACCTCTCTCAATATAGACTACACTTTAGCACCCAAAAAAACACAAAAAATATAGAACCAATATTTGAAAAAATAATCAAGAATGCATAAAAAACCATACTTTTTATAGAAATATATTAACATTATTAAAAGAAGCAAGGCCACTCAAAATAGATCACAAGATTGTCAATCCTTACATGATTAGCATAAGAACATTATAAAGGCATGAGGTATGCAAGCAAGATAGTGCATGAAAGAACACAGATGCATAGGTAACAAAAGGGGAAATTCCCAAAAAGAAGATAAATATGTATGTGTTTATTATATACAACAAGTGCATAGGGAGAATGTATAAAAAGCATGGTACACAGATTGACGTGATTTATGACCATATAGGAATATATATTACATTGTACCAAAGGATAAGATATACGAGATAAATAATATAAATATATATATATTATTTACGAGAATATAAGGCGCCCCCCATAAATAAGGCATACAATTTATGATGAAAAGCATGTCCGCCGACCAGTGCATGCAGCTGCAACTCATCCCACCTTTGTCCGGTGCCTGCAGCCTTTGTCTGCTGCCTGCCTGCTGTATGGTGTTCCAGGTGCTGCTCTGTCTCTAATTACCTGCTGCCATACCCATACGTTAAGTTGCATTCCAATCAGTGGCCAGCAGCCACAGGCCAATCAAATGCTCATGATGTCACAATCTGATCGGCTGACAACTGTTGGCCTCTGATTGGCCAATGGCTGCTTGATTCTGATTGGCTTACTGTACATCTACGACAGCAGAACTCACAACGCCTGGAATAGCATACAGTGTGGACTACCGAGGACCAGTGAGTATATGGTGTGTGTTTTTTTTTATGTAGGCACCAGTACTGTGGTGGGGATATTGTATTGGGGCTGCAAAGGATGATGGGGATACCATATTGGGGGCTACAAGGGGATGATGGGGATACCATATTGGGGGCTGCAATGGTATGATGGGGATACCATAAGGTATTGGGAGCTGCAATAAGATGATGAAGATGATGGGACCTGCAAGGGGATGATGGGGAAACCATATTGGAAACTGCAAGGTGATGATGCTGGATGCCATATTGGATTGTAAGTGTTGTACATGGATATAATTGTAGTAACAAGAAATCCTTGATAGGATTCACAGTTTGTCTGGTTATGCTGATTTGTGATGATAACTACTGTACAGTATGTAATAAATGTTCATTTTTTTGTTCATCAATAAATGTGAATTATTCTTCATGGAACAATAAGACACCCCCTGAAAATAAGACATGCATCTTTGGTAGCAAAAGTTAATATGTCTTATTTTTAAAAGTTATATTAATTTATATTTATTTATAAGACTCACATTCTTATTTTCGGGGAACCAGGGTATGTAAAACTAATAAGAATAGATATATGGCAAATAACAATATTTATTCATTTACATAGCGCTATTATTCCATAGCACTTTACATACATTTGCAATGCTGACCATTGGGCTCACAATTAAAATCTATCAGTGTTTCTTGAATGTGGGAGGAAATCTACATGAACATGGGGAGAACATACAAACTTCCTGCAGATGTCATCCTTGGTGTGATTTGACCCATGGACTCCAGCGCTGCAAGTCTGCAGTACTTACCACTGAGCCACCGTGCCGCCTAAGTCATGATATTTGGCACAAACTAATTATAGCAAAAGGACAGTAAAATTAAAAACAGATTTTCTGATTTCACTAAAGCAAAAGCTAACAAGCTGTTACCTGCTAATGCCTACTTAATGGTGCAAAAAAAATCTCTTAACCCCTTCCCGACCTATGACGTTGTACAACGTCATGGGCTGGTAAGGTGGGTTTGATGTGAGCTCCGGCGCGGAGCTCACATCAAACAGCCAACATCTCAGCTGATGTGATCAGCTGATATGTCGGGCTAACAGCACCGATCGGATCCGGGATCCGATTGGGTTATTCACCCATTGGATCCCGCTTTCAATCTCTGACTGCGGGATCCAAAGGTGCTGTGGCGGGGAACGCACTGCTCCCCAACTGCATCGGTGATCCCGCGATAGTATCGTGGGATCTCTGGCACTCACGTGACAGCCCTCAGTCCTGGCTAGTCCCCGGATGATGTTACAGAGCACTTCCGGGTTGTGGTTGGCAGGCGCTGCCAACCACAACTAGTCCATGATTCTGAGAGCTGCAGCTCATCTGTATCTCCCAGAAGCGATCGGACTATGCAGCAGGGTGCTTCTCTAAGAGGCAGTGTAAAACTAAGAATGAATTGATTACTAAAGTTTTTAAAAAAATGTTAAAAAAAAACATAAAAGTTCAAATCACCCCCCTTTTCCCCCAATCACAATAGAAGTATAAAAAAAATAAAAAAAATACACGTTTGGTATTGCTGCATTCAGAATTGCCCGATTTATCAACATATTTAATCCGTTAATGAGAGCCGTAAACTCCGTAACTGAAAAAAAAATCCAAACATCAAAATTACATTTTTTGGGTCGCCGCAACATTGTTATAAAATGCAACAACGGGTGATCAAAACTGCAGATCCCCCAAAAATGGTATCATTAGAAACATCAGCTCAAGACGCAAAAAATAAGCTGTCACACACCCGCCCCAGATCCCAAAAAATGAGGACGCTGTGGTCGCAGCACATGACGCAAAAAGTCAGTTTTTTTTTTTCTCAAAATTCTGAATTTTTTTTCACCACCTAGATACCAATAAAGGTATACATGTTGGGTGTCTACAAACTAGCACCGACACGAGACATCACCCCATCATGTCGGTTTTACCATATAGTGAACATGGCAACTAGAAAACCAAAAAACAAACATGTAATTGGACTTTTCTTTTTCAATTTCACTGCACTTAGAATTTTTTTGCAATTTCCCTGTACATTATATGGTAAAATAAATGATTGCATATAAAATTACAACTCGTCCCTCGAAAAACAAGCTGTCATATGTCTATATTGATGGAAAAATAAAAAAGTTATGTAAAATTCCAAGGTCATGAAAGAGTTAAAGAGGACCTGACACACCCCTGGTGCTATGTTAACTAAGTGCAGCACTGAATGCAGCATGTCAGCTGCATAAAGAGTCCGGAGGGACTTACTCAGTAATGAGTGATCGTTGTTGCTGGTGTCCTTCTCGCCTCCAGCCCTCTCTATGCCACCTCCAGCCCTCTCTGTGCCACCTCCAGTCCTCTCTTGTTCAGCCTCCTGTATGCTTCATCACTGTTGCTGGTGTCCTCCCCGCCTCCAGCCTTCTCTGTGCCATCTCCAGCCCTCAGCAATGACACTTCAGGAGGCTGGACAAGAGAGGGTTGGAGGTGGCACAGAGAGGGTTGGAGGCGGTAAGGACACCAGGGAGCAGCGATGACTCATTACTGAGTAAGTTCCTCCAGACTCCTTATCTATACACTTTATAAAGTCTTTTTAACACCTTACAGGGGAACTAGAGACATGGGGGATCCCTTCCTGAATGCAGCTGCCATTCAGTTTGCATAGCACCAGGGGAGTGACAGGTCCTCTTTAAGAAGAACTCTAGTTTCACATACTGGAGCTAGCAAACCCAAAAGTCAAAATTGACCCTATAAAGTGTTTTATCACATGACAGAATAATTAGCCAAACTAGAAACTCCATTTTCAGACACCTGTTTTGAGTTGTTTGCCTCTTATCGTGTTATGTAGCAAGAGAACTGATTTGCAGAAAAAGAGGCCTCTCAAAGGGGATATAAGGAGTAAGGTTTATACTTGTGAAGAGTTTATATGCAAAAGATGGGTGTGTATTGTCCTGCTAACCCAGGTAACCACAGGCTCACCTACAGCATGGATGAGTTTGCACAGCGGGTACATAGACACAGATAACACCTTCCACCTCGGCAAAGTAGGGGGAGCACAACCTGCCTTAGGCAGGATCCCATATAAATACTGGTGCTGGGGGCAGAGTTAGTTAGAGTGTGCAGACGCTACAAGAGCTGTGAAGACGTACTGGGGGTTCGGTGCTGCGTTAGGCCCAAGTCAGTTACTCCAAGCAGCCTCTCCACCAGTCCTGCAAGGCCCAAGAGTGGGGACGGAAGTCAAGGAGAAGAGAAAGGACATTGGGGACCGAGGAGCCAGCTTTAGGTTCACCCCCGAGCAATATACCAGACACCGGAGTCCGCGTCTACTGGAGAGCACCAGGCCCAGTAGAAAACACTGGTACACCGTGGAGACTCTAGCCTTCCCGGGCATTTGCCAGTCACATACCAGGGAGCCAGGCACCACAGAAAGAGAAGCAGTGGTAGTCAAGTGAGGGTATCCCGATGACAGCACAGATGAACAGAGAGTGCAGAGGAGGCCAGCCAAGTTCTACATAGGTGGGGGCTTCCCACACACGGGGAAAGCAGGAAGGAGGCCTCATACCACTCGCTGTGGAGACCCAGAAGTGCATCCCGAACACCCGGCAGTGCTCTGGACATCTACCTGCAATTACAACAGTAAAAGGTAAAAGAGCAACCAGGGTGTGTGTGTCAGTTCCTTATCCGCGTCCCTGTCAGCCCCAGAGACTGTCCTGTCTTCCAGCAGCCGGCTTACTCCCTGCTCCATTCCTCATCAGCACCTCCATTACCAACGGTGCATCCCTGCCCCGGAGGGCCACTCCACCTGCAGGGAGCTGAACCATCTCGGCCGCTATACCATCACCCTCCGGAGGTCTGAAGTGGCACTGGTGCTCAATTACCAGAAGCTGAGGTGGTATCACGATAAACTTTATAAACTCAATTTCTCCCATTTAAACTACCCCTTTTCGAAAGCAGACCACCAGGGCCACGTGTCTGGGCAGGCCACCAGTGACAATCCCAACAGCAGCAGAGAACTAGACACCTGAGTCCCCATACACTGGGCGAGTCAGGTGCACCACCCAGGATTAGGCCCAACCTCAGTTCACTTGGAGTCTCATCTCCATTAAGACTGAAAAAGGAATTTCACAGTGATGGAACATCATAGTGATGGAACATCATTTTCCAGGAAGGTATGATCTTACTTGTATTGTTCTATGCTCCCGAGCAATGTCATTAATTGGTGAATTGATGAGTTTGACAGGTTCCTTTTAATACTGTATTAAAAAAATGGCTCTTATTATTTTACCTGTTATTATGAGTTATATTTGTATTTCAGCTCATTCAGACTGTAAGCGCAATAGATCAAGATGATCCTCCAGAAGGTCAACATATATACTACAGTCTGGCTCCTGAAGCTGCTAATAATCCAAATTTTACATTGAGAGATAACCAAGGTAACGTATGTAACCTTTATTTGCTGTATATCTATCAGTCTATCAGTTTATTTTACATTTTATTCCTCCAATTTGTTTCACAATTTGTTTGTTTTATTTTGTTTTATTCCTCTATAGAGAACCTTGTAGTGAAAACAAAAATATGACTACAAAACAATACGTAGAGTAGTGCTGCCCACTTATATTAGCATCCCTTCATTTTTTTTCATAGACTGTACAATGTCTTCAGAAATAAACAGAAATTTTCCAAAGTTATATCCTCAGGATTTTTTAATTAGTGGTCCAAAGTAATACAACAAAATATTGTTTGTTAACGTACATATTGCAATTTCAAAGTAGAGGCTGAATAAATAGCATGTGCAGCAATAAAGGTCCCCCCTAATTAATACTTGGTTGCACACACTTTGGCATTAATGACCGCCTCCAAACGTTTCTTGTAGCCATCTATAAGCTTCTTGCACTTCTCCGCTGGTATTTTCTCCCATCTTCCTTTGCAGTTTGTTCAATCTCTTGAACGTTTGCAGGTTCTTTTTCCCAATGGCAGATTTCTGCTCACCCCAAAGATTTTCAATGGGATTGAGGTCAGGACTCATTGCTGGCTATTTTAAAATACTCTATTTTTTCTTTTTCAACAATTCCTAATTACTTTTTGATGTGTTCTTTGTGTCATTGTCTTGCTGGAGGACCCATGATCTTTGACTATTCATAATTCTCCGATTTCATGATTCTTGTGATATAGTAATGGCCTCCAGTACCAGTCGCAGCAAAGCAATCCCTCAGCAATATGGATCCTCCACCATACTTAACTGTTGGTAGGGTGTTCTTTTCCTATCCTGTACTTAAATTTCATGGGTGCCAATAATGATGAGCAGGACTGTACAATATAATATACAGAAAAACAAAAAGGTAAAAACACACTGAAGTGCAATAAGAAAGACTGAAAATGTAGTGAGGATACTCAGTATATTATCATTAGATAATTTACAGTTTACAACCAGGGCCGCACTGTCCATTGGACAGTGTGAACCCTGAGGATCAAGCGGCAGTCAGGCTGGGGAGCAGCAGTATGCAAGGGGGCGGCACCAGCATCACACACCGGCTTCCTGTGTGATGGGCGCCACCAGCTTCAGCGAGTAAGAAGCACCCCTCCCCCGCTCCTCACCTAAGGCTCAGGCGGCAGGAAGGCTTAATGCATCCCTGTTTACAACATTGCAACCAATTACTGAATTCAACAACTCTGATTGGCTCAGGCTGTGAATTGGGGCAATGCAGCTGGGCTCAGTTATTGGCTTCAGTGCTGTCGATGAGCTGTCAACACTACAGACCATAAACTGTGATCTGAGACTCAGCGCTTGATCTGAGGAGGGGAGTTAAAACATAGGTTGGTTTTCTAAAACAAGCTGCAGCCAGGGACAGGGGTTTTCTGAAATATGGATAGAATAAAAGGCGTTCAAAATTCTTCCATTATACTTGTGTGAATAAGGCCTAACAATAATTATTGCAATTCACAATAAAAATGTGTAACTTATTATACTGTGGTTTAACGATTTTTGTGCTTATCTTATGTGTCTGCTAGATAACACAGCCTGGATCATGGCTCGAAAATCTGGCTTCAAACAAAGTGAACAAAGCATCTTTTACATCCCAATCTTAATAGCAGACAATGGGCGCCCAATGTTGAGTAGTACTGGTACTCTGACTATACAAGTCTGCAGTTGTGATGAAGATGGTGATATAATGTCTTGTAGTGCTGAACCATATACTTTACCCATAAGTCTAAGCAGGGGAGCACTAATCGCTATCCTCGCCTGCATTTTTGTATTATTAGGTAAGTTGTAATTATTTATGGAATTCTTTTTAGCATGTTATCCTAATGCTAAATGCCCCCAAACTTTATGTCCTTGTTAAAGGGAATCTATTAGCAGATTTTTCCTATATAATCTGAGAGCAGCACGATGTAGGGTGTCTGACCCTAATTCCAGCAATGTATCAATTAATAGGCTGTGTTAATGTTTCAAGAAAATCACTGTTTCATCAGCAAGTGCTAATCCCTCCAGGACTGGTGTCTGGTGCCTCCTGTACAACTGCTCTGTATAACCCGCACCATCATTAATTAGCAGATTTCAAGAGAAAGCAATCAATCAGGGGTGTGGGCATTTTATACAGTGCATGAAAAATAGGTGGTAGATCTGCAACAGAGAAAACAGTGATTGTATCAAAATGGCCGCAACCAGGCCAGTAAGTGACACATCACTGGAATCAGTCTTTACGTCATGTGGTTAAATATTCCCTTCAAAGGATTATTAACAATATTAATAAAAAATGAAAACCCTTGAGATTTGTGGGATTTTTACCATGGGGACTCCCACCAATCCCAAGTACTGGGGCTCTAAAATGTCTTATAAGTGTTATTTTTCTCTCGACAGACCTCATGATAAGTCATTGGAGTCCACTAAGAACAAGCTCTTTCCAATGTTTGATGGATCTGGCACAACCCTGTAGCTTCCATTTAAAGGGAACCTGTCAGTGTTTATGCCCCCAGCTATCACTGTTTGTAGCTGCAGCTTTATAATACCTAGTCTAATCATCCCTGTCTGAGCTCATAGTGTAATGTGAAAGGTGAAAAAAGCATTTATACACTTACATTTCCTTATGTAATGAGGCAGTCAGTCCCTAGCTTGGAGGACGGGGACTGTTTGGCAGGTTAATAGTTAACATTTCAGCCTTGTGCTAGAACATGTTGGGAGACCTGATGTGATGTCACAACCATGTGACTACAATAGGCGGAGCTAAGTTCTCATAGAACATAATATATTTGCTGGCTTAGCTCCGCCCACTATGGTACATTGGTTACATCACACAGGTCCTATAGCCATCCAAGTTAAAAGTGAGTTAACTATTATCCTGCCAGACAGTCCCCCTCCTCCAAGGTGGGGACTGAAATGAAAGTGTATAAATGCTTTTTTTCACCTTTCACATTACACCATGAGCTCAGACAGGGATGAATAGAATAGTACTATGAAGCTGTAGGTACAAAAGTGATAACTGGGGAGACATAAACCACCTGACAGGTTCCCTTTAATACTGAAGCCACACCACTGCTGTAAACAGAGTCTTACTTTTAGCTTCAGGAGAAAGATTATTAAATGAATTGAGCCTAGCTTGTGTTGCTTTTTGTTGCTTTCAGGAAACAAGGGCTGTAAAGCTACTTATTTGATTGCATTAGATTTGTAATTTATAATAAATAATGCATTAAAATAGATAGAACGTCTGAGGTTTGTGCATTAAGGGGCCACTTGTATTACATTTAAGACCAGAAATGCACATACTTTATGTCACTGGAAACTGAGCTGTCAGATTGCTTTATTGTCCATATTAATTTCATGACATCCCAGGGTCTTATTAACACTCGGAGGCAGCTGCTGTATTATAATGTGGAGTTTGTGATCTCTAATGTTCTGCTTTGTGCATGTAGATGAGTTGTCAGCAGGTAATTGTACTAGGTGATATGCTCTGCAGATATCCATTGGACACAAATGGAGAGTTTTTTAATATAACATTTCAGGACTGTCTGTGTGGTTTATAATGACCATGTACTACAAGGATACTTCCGACATTTGTGGTCCCTGCGGTCAGTGCACTTCACATGCTCTGAAGCCGAATGCTGCCTTTGAAATCTGTGTGCAGAGAGCTGTGATCATCAATGTCCAAAGATATATAATTTAGACAGTGCAAAGCATGATGTAGAATACCAACAAAGTGCACAATTTACTGACGCACTATCATACAGAGAGGGAAATGGCTAATAAAAGCTTAAGACCACTGAAAGCTTGAAAATTCAGAAAATTCAGGTTTTTCTATCTTTAGTTCTTATCATCATCACACTCCCTCCTATTATAGGGCTGTTTATTAGTCTTTTTGTATGTCTACTTTATCAGTCATACATTCTAAGGTTTCTATCATACTAAAGAATTTGAAAATTGTACACCAGGATTGGGATAAGCCCGCTTGGTACCAAAATAGTGGCTTTAGAATGTAGTGTTTACCCTGTGTATGTAATGGTAGGTGCAAATGGTGTCTGTTATACACCTGTGTATCTGCATCTTTATTTAAGAGCACGCTAATATCTGACTATGTTGCCTGTGTCACACCAGTGTCAGCCATAAGGCTGACGAATCTATTTAAAACTTAGAATTTCTCAGCCTGTGCGCCTAGCGTTAATGTAATATAATGCTGTGCCCAGGCTGCGTATTCATCCCTATGGTTACCGGTATACAAGCGCAGGCGGCAGCTTTACTCCGAAGGATCAGGTATGCTCTTTTGCTGAGCACACAGTAAAACGCTGCAAATGTTTCCTGTGCACTCAGCAAAAGAGCATATCCCGTCCTTTGGAGTGAAACTGCCGGCTGCGCTTGCTTACTGGTAACCATAGGGATGAATATGCAGCATGAGCACAGCATTATATTACTTTAACGCTATGCACTCAGGCTGAGAAATTATAAACGGCTTCGTCAGCCTTATGGCTGACACTGGTGTGACCCTAGCGTTATGCATTTTTCATCAGTATGACATCCGTATGACCTGCTAGTGTGCATCTGTATAATGTACATATGACGTGTTTTTAACAGTTTTTCCCATGTTGTAAGAATAGATAGTTAGATGATAAGATAGATAGATCGATGTTACCAGTCTTTCACTGCTTGCTTCCAGGGCCGCTCATTGAAGGGAACCTGTCACCTACTTTATGCCCTCACAGCTATACTACCTGTCCCTACTACATCCCTGTCTGAGCTAAATGTGTCCTGTAATAGCTGTGTAAAGTGCTTTTATAACTTACATTCTCCAATGGGAATGAGCATGGTGTTGTCAATAATGCAGACACTGGGGTGTTCTGTAATGTTCCAGGTCCCCTGTTGCACTGCTGTAATAATGCCCCAGTGGGCATAATAATTCATGCAGAAATGCGCTCCTGAGTTTGAAATCTGTAGTCTTCTTCCGTGTATGACGCATTGGCCGCGCATCATTTCCAGCCCATCGCATTGTGGAGGATTATTGGGTGTACTCGAGGTGTCCAAATACGCAATGCACGTATGATCGGAAGCTGCAGAGTACAATCAATAATCCCCCAGACTGCGCAGGACCAGAAATGAAGCGACATTGGCATTATACCAGGAAGAAGACTACAGATTTTAAACTTTGGGCGTGCAATAATTAATTATCATATTTAATTAAATTCAGTTTCTGTAGAACAAAGATAGCAATTAGATCCGATTCTTATCCGGGCCATATCCTCTACAAGGCTATGTGCTTATTTCATACTGTCAGTTTGGGCTGACAGACATTGTTACAAGTTACAACACCATGTAGTCAAGTGTCTTCTATAAATCACCATTTATTCACTGTGCTGTGCAGCAAAAGCATATTGTACATTAGTCACTACACTTCATAAAGCTGTCACTCTGTACACAATTCACTGTACTTGCTCCATTGTAATAACCACACTTTAGCTTTTGATTCATGCAGTTAGTAGTATATCCGGATAGATGACACTGACTGACTAACCTCCCACTTTGACATACTGTAGTCATTTGTGAATGGGTCTTTACATTACACAAAAAAGAAAAAGACAAATCCAGCATATAGAGAAATTTTCTTTAAAAAGTCCCAGTCTTTATTAACAACTTTAAATCAAGTCCATTTCAGTAGCAATGGAACCACAAGGGCAGAGGTGCCCAATCTGACGCGTTTCAGCGGATAAATCCTTAGTCTTGGATAATAATAATAATAATAATATTTATTCATTTATATAGCGCTATTAATTCCATAGCACTTTACATACATGAGTATGGATAGAGTCACTTTAGCCACGACTAAGGCTTTATCTGCCAAAATGGGTTGGATTGGGCATCTCTGCCACTGTGGTTCCATTGCTACTGAAATGGATTTGATTTAAAGTTGTTAATAAACACTGGAATTTTTTAAAGAAAATTTTTCCGGACGCCTGATTTCCCTTTTTCTTTCATGATTTAACGGTGAATGTGGTGACCCACTAGGCATATGAAACAGTGGAGCAAGGCAGGCATACACATAGCAAACAGAGGACAAAAGATAACCCAAAAGGCAGCAAGTGAAAGAAAAGAACTAATCTAAAGGAGACCACACACAAATGCATTAAAATCAATGTTTTTTGCTTCACATTGACAGCAAATATTATTATATAATTGACATAAAGAAAGTAATCATGTGCCAATACTCAACAATAGGGAATATACTTATTACATTTAAAAAAACAGAAGAATATTATACCAATGTGTCCACTTGTAACTTTGAAGAAATTCCTGTTTTATGGACTTCGGTATTTCTCAAACAATTTTAATAACATCCTGACTGGCCTGAAAATACCTTGTCTACAATACACATTGTCACACAGAATACCACACATAGACACATAGAGCATAAACATTTCTTGACAGGGTATCATGAAGCAAAGCTGGTCTTTCATATCATACAACTTAAGATATGTTAAGAGAAAAACAAAGGTAATGAATGAAAAATCTGTGATCGCCCTTGCCGGGTATATTTCATGGCACCATGTTGATTGTTAATATCAGTGAAAAGAAAATGAATTGTATCCTCATCACAACCTTAAAGGCCACTTTACACACACCAACGTCTGTGACCAACTTCTGAACAGATCTCTAGTTGCAGTGAAATCATGGACACATTGTTCCATATTGTGGCTGTGTACAAATGGAGCAATGTGTCCATGATTTCACTTTTTGAAAGCTCAAAACTGGATTAGGTTTCCAAAATTGAGCTGCAAATGTGACCCTAGCCTAAGGGCTCATGCATATGACCATACTTTCAGTCCAAGTGCCATACTTAAAAAAAAGGATCACACTCAGGCCAATGCTATTCAATGTGGCTGTGCAAATGAGTACGTTTTTTCAGTGACCAATTTGATGGCGCTCGCCCATTCAAGTCTATGAGTCTGTGAAAAAAAATTGGACCACAGTCAGATGACATCTAAGTGTGGTCCAATTTTCCCAAACTTACATAATGGAGAAAGTGGAAAACTTTTTTTTTCCCTCACTCTCAACAAAAACTCATCCTTCTCTAATAAAACTCTGATCAGAGTCTTATTATATAACCGTTTTTCATGGAGACAGAAAAAACAGTCATGTGAACCAACTCTTCTAATGACTTTTTTGTCTGCACCTTATCTATTTTGCACCTTTTCTTAAATTAACTTTACTTACCGTAATTTTACTTTTTTCGACAATGTGGACATGGTTATAATTATACAAATAATATAGCCTTATTTTTAATATGAGACTTTTTGAAATATCACAAAAATTTTCAAAATTATATTCAGGAACCCCACTGGAGTACAAAATCTGTCCAATTTTGTTTTAGCTCCTTTGCTAATAAGAAACATTTTAAAGGATTGTACAATGTTTTGCTTTTAAAATGCATAAACAGACGCTTAAAAATACAAATGATGAATAAGGAGCATAGAGTCTACTAGAGCAGGTCATAATTTGATTTCTAAATAGGAACAAAGAGAAAATGGTGTCACTCACTCTGTGACTAGGAAAAATATGTCTATATGCCTAGGGTCACACTTGAGCCCTGGATCCGTTAAAAGCATCATTTTTTCAACTTTCGAATTCTAAGTTGAAAAACTGATGCTCTTAACGGATCCAGGCTTAAGGGTAACCCTAGGCTATGTGTTTTTGTAACGGATTAAAAAAATGCTGCAAGCAGCATTTTTTGAGTGCAGGAAAAAAACGCATCCATTTTTTTAACATGGGACCCTATGTGAATCGGATCCATTAACGCATGGTACATATAGGTACCATCCGTTAACGGACCCATTAATGCTATAGCGTTAGATAGTTGGATAGTGTTTTAACCATGAAAATGGCAAAGTTAAAAAATCAAATAGCAGTACTGGAGGCTCAAAAAACAGCCTTAAAATAATGGATCCATTGTTGGATCCATTAAAAAAGCTGACTGCCAAGTGTGACCCTAGCCTATTACATAATGAGTGGAGGATACAGACAGAGAAAGAGCGATGAACGTTTCACACTACCAAAAGTTTCATCCAGGCTGAGACCTGAGAGCCAGATTGAAGCACTTGGTAGTGTGAAACTTCCATCGCTCTTTTATGTCTGCCTGTATCCGCCACCCAATATGTAATAGAATCATTTTGTAGTCACGGGGTGGGTATCACAGTTTTTTCTCTGTTTTTATTTTGATATTGCCTGCCTCTTGTTGAGCACTATATGTGGCTATGCTTAAACTGACTCAGGACTTAAACAATTCATCTCCATATTTTACTTCTTGGTTTGATTGCAATCACTCGTAGTGCAGACCTATCCTCTTTTCAATTATTTGTTTTCTATTTCATTTGTTTTGAGTCATATAAACTCTGCAAGTCTAGAAACCTTTATTTGGAACCATGTATGTATTTTACCATAATTATATTACAACACGGTCCCTCATGGACAGGAACAAATCGCGCCTCAGGCACTATATGATAAACAAAAAACACGATCAACTGTCCAGTATATGAAAAATAGCAATTTTTAATATCAGATAAGGACGAACAAACACAAATACAAGCAGCAATCGGTTTGGCTGCATCAACAAAGCACTATAAGTATACAAAATTTCATATAGGCATTCATAACCCAGGTTACAAATTATGTACATAGACCATAATTATTGTACACAGGAATAATCCACTTCACAATCAGTGCCACATATTACATATCAATATATCATGTTATATACCTTCATGGAACATATTCAACCATGACATACTTATAAAGGCATATATAAACTGAGCCAGGGCTCAATATGTGTGACAAAACAGGGTAACTATAGTAGATTTTTAACTTGTTAGAAATCCCAATTGTATACAGTAGTCTGCAACATAGGTTCTATATGTGCAATAACACCAAGGTTATAGCCATTTCAAGAAAGTGCATACAGTACCTAACAGCCAAAAGTGCTAAGTGTTCCAATTGGTGCTGCCGGTCGGCGGTAGCACCAATTGGAGCACTTAGCACTTTTGGCTAATGGGGTCAGCAGCACCAATTGGCGCAATTAGCACTTTTGGCTGATAGGTACTGTATGCACTTTCTTGAAATGGCTATAACCTTGGTGTTAGGTTCTATATGTGCAATATGTTGCAGACTACTGTATACAATTGGGGTTTCTAACAAGTGAAAAATCTACTATAGTTACCCTGTTTTGTCACACATATTGAGCCCTGGCTCAGTTTATATATTCCTTTATAAGTATGTCATGGTTGAATATGTTCCATGAAGGTATATAACATGATATATTGATATGTACTGTGTGCGCACTGATTGTGAAGTGGATTATTCCTGTGTACAATAATTAGGTCAATGTAGATAATTTGTAACCTGGGTTATGAATGCCTATATGTAATTTTGTATACTTATAGTGCTCTGTTGATACAGCCAAACCAATTGCTGCTTGTATTTGTGTTTGTTCATCCTTATCTGGTATTAAAAATTGCTATTTTTCATATACTGGACAGTTGATAGTGTTTTTTGTTTATCATATAAGTCTTTGTATCTGTATTGCGATTCTACAAAACGGAGTTGGTATATGTGTGTGAATGAGCTCTTACACCTAAACATTGGATCATCACTTCTTTTTGCAGGACTTTATAGTTTGTATAGATTTCATTGGGATCTATTACCTTTTTTCATTTATATAGAAGTATGTTTTTTTTGTCTTACAGTACTAGTCCTACTTATTTTATCTATGAGAAGGCAGAGAAAGCAGCCGTACACTATTGACGAGGAGGACAACGTTCATGAAAACATTGTTAGGTATGATGATGAAGGAGGGGGAGAGGAAGACACTGAAGCATTTGATATTGCAACACTATGGAGTTCAAGGGAGACACATGTTGGAAAAAGCCGACAGGACATGCAGCCAGAGATTGAGAGCTTGTCCCGCTATGTGCCTCAGACGTGTGCCATGGACAATAATGTACACAGCTACATGTTGGCTAAACTCTTTGAAGCGGATACAGATGTTTGTGCACCTCCATTTGACTCTCTTCAGACATACATGTTTGAGGGAGAAGGATCAGTGGCTCAGTCCTTAAGCTCACTACAGTCATTCAGTACAGACTCCGACCAGAGCTATGACTACCTTAATGACTGGGGTCCTCGGTTTAAAAAGCTTGCTGAAATGTATGGTGCAAAGGATAAAAATGCATCATTGTGATAGCAAGAAGAAGAAATTTTGAGATTTTATGCAGGGCTCCAAGCCCCACCCTACGTGGATTCATTTTCTTTAAGGACGTCAATAATGATTACGCATAAGAAGTAAGGCAAGATGATGGATTTAATGTACAGATTGCACTGAAACAGGATATAATCTTTCCCTGGATCAGCTTTATTTGGTCAAGATGAGTAAAGCCAGTTGGACAGAAAACTCTGATGGTGTGAGAAAGACATAACATTTCTTGGATTCAAAAGACTTTTACGTCCAGGAATAATACAATATATATTTTTATACCACACAAAGTCTTTACACCTGATTTGAAATATTACACTATTGCAACTCATTTTGCAAGGAAGATATTGTTTCATAATTTATAAAGTCTCACTTCAAAAACTTTAAAAGATATGTAAAAAGAAAAAAAAAACACATAACTGTCTTTAGTACATTTCTATTACCAATGTTTGGTCTTATATTTCTTTCTAGTGACCCACTGATACTTTTAATAGTCTGAGATCCAACATAATAATACTAATATTCTCCCTTTTATAGAAATGTAACTGTTTTTACTCTGTAATTTGGTGACACAACTTGAGAAGAAAATGGAATCAAGCCCATGTGATTCTATAAGATGTGCCACTTTTGTGTGCCAAATGCCAATATCAGATGCCATTAATAAGAGTTATAAACTAATTTAAGAGGTCTTGTACTGAACGTTTTAAGGGATTTCCCTGTATATTTATGTCGATTTATACCCAGGACTGTTTACACTCATGTAATAGATGCTCAACTGAAATATCTCCCTTAAAAACTGTAAGTTAAGTTTTGTACATTTGTCAATAATTTTGGTAATGAAATAAGATGTACTGAATGTCCAGTACGTTAGCACTTCTTTAATAAAAGTTAAAGTTAAAGGACATATCTTGAGCTCCTGCAATAATATTTTTTTAAATGTCATCATGGATATGGCAACTATTTTATATTATAGGTCAAAACATCTGAAACACAGGTCCTAAAACAGGTTTCATCTTTTAAATTATCCATGAATTCACCACTGATACTAATATGTAAACAAATAGCCACTCAAGCTAGTGACTGGCTGCGGGGATCCCTTGATGGTAATTGTTATGGTTAATATTTTATACCGTGTTTTGATTATCACTTAAACAATTTATATATTTATATATGTGTTATAACTAAAATGGTTTTGTACCGTGTTAGGTGGTTCAGAAAAGATTGATTGCAGTCAGAGGTAGAAACAAAATAATATTCTTGAAGTTGTGATTAGAGATATCGAACCTTTCAAGTTCGGTTCACCAAAAGACATATGTTTGCCAAATAGATCGGCGGCCATAAATTTGCCAAATAGATCGGCCAACAGTTCGTCGAACTTCTGAACACCATTCAAATCATGGAAGTCAAAATTAAGGCCTAGAAAACACCTTCAAAGGGGCCCAAAAGCTGCCAAACACAGCTAAAACTGTTTTACAGTCAAGCCCCGCTGTTTTGGCATAGACATTAGCTTCTTACATTATTACTTAACAAGCTTCAGTTCCGCTGTCACAATGTTTCCGAACCCACTCACGAATGTCGGACATTCTCATGACTTCCTTGAGGTTGCCTCAGGTTATACAGCGGTTATCACTCAGCAGGGAATCCTGCTGTGTGACCTGAGTGGCATCAGCACTTGCATCACTATATGTATTGTGATGAAGAACAATGTGACTATCGCACAAGATGTAAGCGGATAATATTATCACAGGTATATCGTGACAGTGCACGTGCTGCCTAGATACCCGGTGTTTACCATGGTTACCAGCCAGTGAGGTCACTGATTACTGGTTTCTCGCTGTCACACGCAGCGATGCATGCTGACCAGTGGGAAACCAGCGATCAAAAATTGACCAAGAGCACTTTGCAGCGATCAGCGACCTCACAGCAGGGGCCTGATGGCTGCATAGTGTCACACATAACGACATCGCTTGAGAGATCGTTGTAACATTACAATTACAACGATCTCTCTAACGATATCGTTATGTTTGACTGGGCCTTTACAAGTCTTGTAGAAACAATGTGTGGATTATCACAAGTTAGCCAACAAATACAAACATGTCTGGCTAATGTAAGAATTTAACTCTTATGGCCCCTTTACACGCAGCTACAGGTAACAGGTTTTCCACAGGTAACTTACTGGCTGCAGTGAAATCATGGAGACATAGTTCCATTTGTACACAGCAACAAGATAGAACCATGTCTCCATGATTTCACTGCAACCAGTAAGTTACCTGTGGAAAACCTGTTACCTGTAGCTGCGTGTAAAGGGTCCATTAGTATGCATTGAAAAAGTCCATGTCGTCACACCGTGCCAATGTGTTTTTTCTTTGCAGATTTAGTTCAGATTTTGTGGCAGAAAAAAGAAATTTGGACCACATGTGCAAGGGAAAAAAACAATGGTGGGCACATTACTTCTGACCTATCAATAGAAAAAGTTTGCAGCACCTCAATAACATAAATGGTGTCCAATATTACATCTGTGGTAACACATCACTTCCAATAAGCCCTCTTGGAATGTAATACAAACACCCAAATGAAGACAGTGCTCCACACAGCCGGTTATGTAGCAAAACAATTCTTTATACCACCATCGCCAGTGCAGCATTTCGATCTTCAAGTGGAAGATATTTTTCAAGCCTATACAACAATCATTGTTGTATAGTACAAAGTATATAACCACCACCCCCTCATTCAAACTGCCCTATCAACTGTGTCCCTTCTGTAGCACAGAAAAACAAGTCCTGTCCTTCCTCATCCTCATCTTCCTCATACTCATCATCACCCAATGTTGGCTGAGAATATTGTCTGGGCTAGGTAGTATCACCCATTGGAAAATCTTGTTCCATAGCCACCTGCTGGGCACTGGAAACTTCCTCTTTCAGATTATCCAGTAAGCATTTCAAGAGACAGAGCAGTGGGATGGTTACGCTCATTATATCCTCATCACCACTCACAATCTTGGTGCAGTACTGAAAGTTTTCAAGAACCTCACAAATGTCAGCGATCTACACCTAGTCAACAGTTGTCATGAGTGGTAGCTGACTGTCAGTTTTAACGAGCAAGTTGAAACTGGTATTCAACTACTGCTCTCTGCTGTTCAGAAATTTTTCCAAAATATGATATGTAGAGTTCTGGCGCATGGGCAGGTCATAAATGAGTAGGTGACTAGACAAATACAAGCGCTTTTGCAATGCTGCAAAAGCAGTAGAAGAAAGTTGGAAGTGGTCGCTAATGCGGCATACCTTCTCAAGTATGTATGTCAAGTCAGGGTATGTTTTTAGAAACCGCTGCACAACTTGTTTCAGCATCTGAGCCATGCATGGAATGTGTACCAGTATGCCGTGTTTTAAATTTATGCCTATTATCACACAAGACCAGACTGGGTTGGAGTTTTAGCAGGGATAGCCATGGATTGGTCTGTTCTTTAATCCCTTGCAACAGCTTTGCTGAAGTGTGTGATTTATGACCTAAATAGATGAGATTTAGCTGAGTGTGTTGCCGCTTTGCCATGCACTGTTGCAGAGCTCCCAGCTTGGGAGTGATGGAGAGGGTAATTCAGCAGAAGAGGAACAGGAGGAGGAGAGACAGGAAGTCAGATACCAGGAGACTGAAACTGCGATGGAAGGTTGGCCCGCTATTCTTGGCATGGGTAGGATGTGTGATATTTAGGGATGAGCAAGTAGAGAAATATTCAGATTAATTATACTCGTAATGAGTAGTTTGTAATACTCCCAATTCATTACAAATAGCGGGTCCAATGCAAGTCAATGGGAAATGCAAGTAATTTTCTGCTTCACCCAACAAAGAGATCTGGATGCATGAGGAAAAGGCTGAAATGGATGGCAAAGTGATGACGCTTAATGGGAACAGCCTAGGGAATATGCCTGCATGCATTTCTGACTCACACATGGTTTCTGGGAATAATGTCACAGTATTATGCCGCTTTTACAGCTTCACAAGAACACCTACCAAACCTAACCTGAATTGCATTTTACAGGCAAAAATGTTACATATTTTTTCCTGCATAATCATTTGTATATAAGGCTAAATAAACAAGCGGAAAAATAACATATCTTTTAGCATTTGTTCACATGTAGTGTTTTGGATTTTTTCCCTTTTTACAATTGGGAGGGCCCTGACTTAACATTTTGTATGTCCCTTCATCATACATAATTTTTAAATAGATATTCCTCAGCAGTTTACAAGCCAGCTAGAATGTGCACGTTGTTATATTGAGCTTTGCACTGAGGGGCCTCAAGTGGCCTTGTAACACAGTTTGCCAGGGCATATGGGCAGTCTTTCCCTCATTGTGACTTAGATAGTGGAATACATATTCAAGTTTCAGAGGACCTGCAGGTGAATGGAAACCTGAGTTTTGTGAAGGGTTCTGAGGTAGCCCTGTAACATAGATTTGAAGTGACCTCCACACATACATATTGAGAGTGCCCTCACATTCATTTTGTAGGGCCCTTACACACTCAATTAACTCATTTAAGAGCAGAGACAACACAGAAGAAGGGCAACGACATGGAGTACAAGAAGGAAATAAAGACTGCGACCTGCAAGCCTCAGCTTTGGCCTAGTCTACTTAACTGGATGACGAGCTCAAATATATCACTTGTGTAAGTGGATGGACAATGTACATATAGTGTCCCCTCTCCAAGATATTTTGGAGAAGCTCCTCCACATGGTTCTGAAATTTTAATTGGCAATTTTCCCCAAATTATATAAGACTTGTTGATACTCTAAGGGCCACTTTACACACACCAACTTATCTGTCCAAATTCTGACCAACTTGCTGGTTGCAGTGAAATCATAGACACATTGCTCCATTTTGTGGCTGTGTACAAATGTAACAATGTGTCCATGATTTCACTGCAACCAGCAAATTGGTCAGACGTTGGACAGATAGTTGGTGTGTGTAAAGTGGCCATAATACTTGGTCCAGTGCAGAATGGGCATTGAATTCAAAAAATTACCCCTGGGGGCTGTGTCATAGACGCAGAGAGACACCCTGACAAGGGCCCCCCATAACAAACATTATCTATGTAGGACTACTGTAGTAGCTGTGGCCCTCAATTCAAGTTTTCAGAGGGCCATCAGTTGGTCATCAACGGTCAGTGTAAATTGCTATCGAATATGTATCCCCTATAACAGTCACAATGTGGGACAACCTAGGATGTTCTTTTGCCAACAATGGTGACTAACTGTAGAGTTCTATTGAATATGTTCAAATAATTTTTATTCGAGTTTCAATAAATCAAGTACAAAGTATAATAATCAAATACAGTCGTACAGCAAACTGATAAGAAGTAGAGAAGTCAAAGGTATAATATGAAGAGATTAACTTATTACAATCAATTTCATCAAATACAGAACACCAAAAGAGAACAATGATAGAAACAGAGAAACAAAGAATTACACATCTCCAAATAATACTTTGGGAAGTGATTACGAAATAGTATAACTAAAGGCAATCAATACTAAGGACCAAGAATCTCAAGCTAAATCAAGTTATGAAGAACTGCTCTTCAGCAGATATACATAAGGGAGAAAGGAAAGGAAATGAAGGAGGGGAAAGGTAGCTATAGACACTTACTATAGTACAAGCTATAGACAATGAGTCCATCATACAGTCCAATGGTGAAGCCTAGAGAAAGTTATTTTGGGGGGATTTTGGCTGACTTTAAGAACGGAGATGGAAATTTTATATTCCACAATGCCCATTTCTTCTGATATTTGGTTTGTAGGCCATTTCTAATAGCGAATGAATATTCAAAAGAATTATGAGATGCAATTCTGTTATGACATCCTGTATAGATGGGACTGTAGACTCTCTCCAAAGTGAGGCAATCATAGTTTTTGCTGTTAAAAGAATATGAATCATAAGTGGCCTTATACGTTTTGGAAGAGAATCCAACCCAACCAAAAGCAACACAACTCAGGAGATTGAAGAACTTCAAATTTTTAGAAATATTTTTAATTAGATACCTTATGTCTCTCCAAAATTTTTAAGGAATTGACATCCCCAGAACACATGAGTCAGATCAGCAGTTTGGTTACAGTTCCTCCAGCACATAGGGGAGTTGAGTGAATTAAACTTATTGAGCTTCAACGGAGTAAGATACCATCTTGAATACAATTTAAATTGGGTCTCAATAAGGGAGATGCACGGTACCTGTGTATACATAAGATCAAAGGACTTGCCAAGTTGTTCAGTATTTATAAAGATGTTCAGGTCTTTCTCCCAGGCTACTACATTTGAAGATTTCACATAGACCGAATCTAGGTTAATGTCCTGATATACCGTATGTTTTTCAACTTCCAAAAAAAGGTACTCTGTGGGAACTTCAAAAGTTGTGTCACATTGTGAGGAAGAGAGAATACCAGTTTATGGTTCAACAGAATGCGATGAATCTCCACCCAGGTTTTAACTTCTATGTCTTCCAGACCATAAGTGTTTTGTAGGACCGCAAAGGGAATCAACCCTCCTCTGCCATCCAAGATGTTAGATATAAAACCAATCCCATGGTCTTTCCAGGATTTAAGTTTCAGGTTTGCAGAAACATAGTCTAATATATCAATTGGGATCCAAGTAGGTGGATGAGGTTGAAAGCTTTTCAATGATTTGGAAACAAACAATCTCCAGGATTGAATAGAGGCTTTCACTAACGTTTCTTTCGGAAGAGGTTTGTTTTTATCACAAAAGAAGGAAAGAAGCTGTGGACCAAGGCCTTCCTTTAGCATATTTTTATCTTCAAGAGTAAGCCAACTTGGTCTATTGCCTGTCTCCCACCATGATTGACTCAGTTTTATGATAGTGGAGTGATGATATGCGATGAGGTTGGGAACAGCCAGACCTTCTCTAGACCTCCCTTTCTTCAGGGTAGTCTTAGCCACTCTTGGTTTTTTCTTATTCCAAATGAATCTCGTCAGTTGAGTTTGTAATTTTGCCATCCATTGTCTGGACACAGCTAGGGGTACAGAACGAAAAATATAGAGAAGTTTCGGTAAGATAAACATTTTAAATGAGTTTATTCTTCCCAACCATGAAATATCAATTTTGGAAATATGAAGAACATCGTCCTGAATTACTTTGTAGATATAATTAAGATTAACGTCTACAATCTTAGATAGGGATTTGGTCAAATAAATACCTAAATATTTTATAGATTCTTTTTCCCACGAGAGAGAGTGTTCACGTTTTAACAAGTCAAGGAGGTCCTGATCTATATTTAAGTGTAACACCTGAGTCTTTTTCAAATTGATCTTATAATGGGAAATTCGAGAAAATTTATCAATTGTGTCAAGGAGATATCGTAAAGAATTTATGGGATCAGTCAAAGTTACCAGGATATCGTCAGCAAATAAACTAATCTTAAATTGTCTCATAGAAATGGGAATGCCTTTTATCAAAGGATGAGTACGTATTTTTTCTGCTAACGGCTTAATGAAGAGGTTAAAGAGAGAAGGGGAAAGGGGACAACCTTGATGTGTACCATTTGTTAGCAAGATGTCTTTTGACAAAAAGTTATTTGTTATGATTTTCGCACTCGGATTAGAATAAAGCGAATTAATTAAGTTAGTTATATTACCCCCAAAGCCAAACCTCCTCAAAACCTCAAAGAGGAACCCCCAGTGGACCCTGTCGAACGCTTTCTCCGCGTCGACAGGACCACTAGGGTTGGAGTCCCAGTTCTCTCTATAAAATCTATTAAATTTAACGCCCGTCTCGTAGCATCCGATGTTCCCCTTCCCTGAACGAAACCCACTTGATCCCCGTGAAGGAGTGTCGAGATAACTTGTTTTAGTCTGTTATTTAAAGTTTTACTAATAATTTTTAGATCTGAATTCAGGAGCGATATGGGTCTATAGTTAGCTACATTCTCAGTGTCACCCTTATCTTTTGAGATAACCGTAATCACTGCTTCTTGCATTTCCTTGGGAAGACTACTCTGGTCAGTAGTGAGGAAATTGATTAACCTAATTAAATATGGGACAAGGATATCTTTAAAGGCAATATAGTATTCGTTCTGTAACCCGTCAGGCCCGGGAGACTTACATTTCTTCAGTGTAGGGTAAGTTTAGGAATTTTAACTGGTCAGATGTCAAAGAAGGAAGTTGAATAGAGTCTAAAAACGAAGCCATTTCCACAGCACAGGGATCAACTTCCCCGGGCTCTTTCCTAAGTTATATAACTTCTTGTAATAAACTTCAAAGGCATCTGAAATTTCCGCAGGGGATTTGACTATAGAATTAGGTTTATTCCTGATCTGTAGAATTCTCGTTTTGGCCCTTCGTATTTTTATCAATTTGGCAAATAGTTTGGAGGGTTTGTTGGTACAATTATAAAAATTAGATTTAGTAATGTGGGAAACCTTATCAAATTCTGCAGTTAAAAGGGATTTTAGTTCAACCCTCAATTTAAGAATGTCACCAAAGATGGAATTTTTCTTGGTCCGAATCACCTCCGATTCCAAGTCTTTAATCTTACTTATGATGGAAGCCGTATCTTTAGTTAATTTTCTTTTTAGGAGAGAATTTAATTGAATTAGATGACCTCTAATCAGTGCCTTATGGGCAGTCCATAAAGTTGGAATAGGCATATCTCCCAAATCATTTTCTTTAAAGTAATATTGTAATATACTTTGAATTTTGGATTCATAATCTGGATGGTGGTATAGAAAAGAATTTGCTCTCCAGAGTTTCCGCCCACTATAAGAAGCCCCATCTGTAGTAACGAAGATTATCGGAGAGTGATCCGACCAAGATCTAGGAAGTATTTCTATTGATTTAATCTTCTGCAAGGAATTGATATCTGTCAAAACTAGATCTATCCTAGCAAAGGATTTATGCGAGTCAGAAAAATGAGTAAATTCTATAGCTGACGAGTTTATGCATCGGAATGCATCATAGAATTCCTCCTGGTTAAATAATGGATCAAGCTGGACATTGGTATTCCTGGCTTTATTGGATGAGTCAAACATAGCATTAGGAACCGCGTTAAAGTCCCCAAAAATGAAGAGCTTGCCTTTCTTATGATCATGGATAGTCCTGAACAGTTTTTTTAAAAATGAAATTTGACCTTTGTTAGGAGCGTATAAATTCACAAGTGTGTGAGGAGTATAATTTATTTTACATATCAGGATAAGATATAGGCCCTCATCATCTCTATGGACCTCAAGTTCTTCAAATTTAAGAGTATCCCTAATCAAAATGGCAACTCCAGATTTTTATTTCTTGTTAGAGGAGAAATAGATATGAGGAAATAGTTTATTCGTAAACTTTGGTGGATTTTCTAGGCAAAAATTAGTTTCCTGAAGTCCTGCCAAATCAATTTTATGTCTCGCAAGTCCTTTCCATACATGGAACCTTTTTGGAGGGGTATTTAACCCATGGACATTTAGTGAAAGGTATCTGGTGGTCATTGTCTCAATGAAGAATTAAAAATGTATGTAAGCTAGCTGCAATGAAAGTATGAAGCTGAGGAAGTGTGAGGGAGAGGGAAGGGAGAGAATTAGGAGGGAAACTAAACTACTACAGGTAGGTAAAGAAACAAACTATCAAATGAAGCAAACTATAACACAGAATGTAACTAGTAATAAGAACTATGTAAGTATCAATACTATAAGGAAGGGTTCAAGGGAACCGTTATTCAACTTCCTGCAAGGCTAATGTTTTGGCCATTGTGCCTAATTGGACCTTAAATCTTTAAAGTGTCAAACAGAGCTACTTAAGACCCTTCAAGTATAAGTAAGTAAGTTTCTCAAAACTTTCAGTCCCTCAGACTTATCTTCAATAACAAAAGATTTCTGTTTGTATGTAAAAATAACACTAGTGGTCGGACGACCCCATCTGTACAAGATCTCCTTAGCACGTAGAATGTCCGTTACAGGCTTCAAAGATTTCCTCTTCAGCATCGTGTCTTTAGAAATATCTGTGAAGATTTTAATCCCATCGTAAGGTGGAGGTAGAGATTTATTATCTCTTAAGAAAGTTGTCACTTTATCTCTGGTTTGATAGAAGCTAAATTTAGCTATCACATCCCTCGGGACATCGTCCGAAAGATGCGAGGGCCTTGGCAATCTATGGGCTCTTTCTATAAAATACTCCATATTTTCCAGTGAGGGAGCAATTTTTCTAGTGAGAGATTTCACGTAATTAATCGAATTATCCTGCTTTATCTTTTCACGAATTCCTCTAAATTTCAGGTTATTCCTGCGATCCCGGTCCTCTCTATCTGCTAACCTATCCTTCAGAACTTTAATTTCATTAGTCACCCTGTCTTGAGATTTTCTAGAGTCAATGCACTCCGTTTTTAATTCCTCAATGGCTTTCTCTGTTTTTTCTGTTCTGGAAACTATCGACGCCACTGAATGTGTAATCTCATCAATGTCGTCTCTCAAAGATTTTTTAAAATCAGCAAATACTTTAACCAAGAAATCTCTATCTGATAGTTGTCCATCGTCAAGGTTGGAGAGAGGATCTGTGTCTTTCCTTGAGGTCAAATGAAAGAAAAAGGGGGAAGGGGAACAAGAGGCGCAATAGTGCCTTATCACTTAGACACTGACAATCCGGTGGTATAAAGGAACCACTCACCTATTTCAGTTGTGTGACCCACAACTGGTATGCAGACATGTAGTGTTTTATCCGGATGGCTGCTGCTGGACTCCCACCGACCACTTGCACTTGAATCACACAGTAAAAAAATGGGAAAGGAAACGGTGTTCACCAGTCCGCGCTGCCAGGATCCACTTATTCCAGGGAAGAAACTCACGATCAGATGTGATGTGATCAAAACTTTTTATTGCATCCAACGCGTTTCAACGCCTTTCCTGGCGTCTTCCTCAGGAAGACGCCAGGAAAGGCGTTGAAACGCGTTGGATGCAATAAAAAGTTTTGATCACATCACATCTGATCGTGAGTTTCTTCCCTGGAATAAGTGGATCCTGGCAGCGCGGACTGGTGAACACCGTTTCCTTTCCCATTTTTTTACTTTCCTTGAGGTCTTCATTCTTTGTCTCACCGTGCTCTTGGTTTGAGGGTCTCGAGCTGAGTCATAATCTTCCCGAAAATTAGAGCCATCATGTGATCTGGATATAGTTTCCATTTCTTTTCTTTTTGAGTTTGCCTGGGTAGATTCATAAATCATAGGTGTGGATTTCCATTCTTCTGAACTATTCTCCACTGGTAAGGAATCTTTACTGCCACTTTGTGACTGGTTGCTATGGTAGGCCGAGGAAGGCATAGTGTTCGCACTCTGTGGACTAGCCTCCACCAGTTCACCAGTGGAATTTTTGGAAGTAACGTTTGGTTTAGGCTTGGGAGACATTAGGACTAGTATACTGTATAAATTGAGGTATATAAATTAAGAAATTAAGAATATCAAAGTACGTATAGTAAGTCTCTATAGCCAGCTCCAGTAAACTATATTGAGCCAAAAACAATTACAATTAGGTAATAGACTTCCACAATACTAGAGCCAAGGAACAGAAATGAAGTACAATTATCTGTAAATACGGACTCAGAGTATAAAGTAAATAGCTCTCTCCCCCAATTAGAAGATGAAAAGATCACCCGCCCAAGACCCAACAACTACCACCCAAACTACCTTTATCCACAAGAAACAGAGTCAAACATCAATATGCAGATCAATATAAAGGTGTACCCCAACAGCACATCCCCATAAAAGAATAGCTCTTTAGTTGACTCCTCGACACTGGAAACCGTCTACGAAACTCGGATACATTGGAGGCCCGACGCCCCCGCTTGATTGAAGAGACCCCTCCCAGGAGTGGTCGGATCGTGTAGAAACCTCAGACAACAGGATCCATCTACGTAGCTCGGATATGTTGGAGGCCCGCCGACCCCGCTTGATTGAAGAAGTCCTTCTTGGAGATGTAGTAGCATGCAAAGATGGAAGGTTATAAGGCAACAGCTTGCAAATAAACAAATGAGTAGTGAAAAAGAGTCTCCTGAAGTCTCAGTGTAACACTAGGAATAGAAAGGTTATATATCTCCCCTTCAGACTCATGAATTGTCCAATATGTAGAATGGTATTATCCCCACCCTATGCAAGTATGTAACTAAGCAAGGAGCATCCAAAATAGTATGACCAGATAGTCTATGAAGAAGGCTGCAGGGATGTCTCAGTCTAGTCACTTATATTAAATCTCCTCAATCAGGACAGCAGCTCATCTTTTAGTAGATCCCCCACGCCTCCTGTACCTGTCACTGTTGCTTTCCAAATGCATATGAGGGAAAATTTACCTCAGAGGTCCGGATCTTACAGTGAGGAAAATCCGTTTGTGTAGTAAATTGGCATCCTCCGGGAAAGCCACAATCAGCAAATCAAAGATGGCGCCTCCACTACTCCCCTGAGAGAAATGGCAGTTTTCCTCACAGAATAGCAGAAAATGGTCTAGGAACAAACTTAATAGACCAAAACAATAAAATCTCCAAAAATTAATGAGAGAAGTGAATAAAAAAGCCCATGTCAGAGATAGCATAGGCTGTATATAGAAAATAAAGCAGAATAAGATATTGATAAATATATCCCAAGACAAGATCTTCTGGTCCAGAAAAACGAAATCTAATATTACTTCAGTAAACTGTGACCTCTGTTGTCAATTTCAGATGATTTATGGGTGACAGGAGTATTATTATGAAGCATTCAGTGATCACAAAATGGCGCCACCTTCACTCTCATGTGAGGAAAAAAAAAACAAAAAAAAAAACAAATAGACTTCAGGCAGTGTCTTGAGGTAAAAATCATTACAAATTCAGCAGAATAAAGGTAAAAGCAAGTATAATTTCAGAATTGTGACCTGAAATGTCAATTCCTGACTTTTAACAGGCAACAGGAGGATATTATTATGAGGTGACCAGTAGTCTTAAAATGGAGCCTCCATCACTCTTCTGAGGGGCCAGATTTCAAGGTGTCCTGAGGTGAATTCCTCTCAGAATTGATCTCAAAAGGATTCAAATGAAGCCCAAAGATTAGGTCTTACAGGTCTTGTCGCTTTGATGAGACAATTTGCCTTTAAAAAGGCAAAAATTCCCAGTAGCTTGTCTGTGGGCACAGGAGCTCAGGGATCCACGTCCTCACATGCTGCTGCAGGCCACGCCTCCTCGTTCTATTGAATATGTATCCTCTCTTATAGTCACAATGTGGAACAATCCAGGGATGTTTTTCTGCCAGCAATGGTGACTGTCTGTAAATTGATATCTCCTTGTACATATAATCCAAAAAGGAGGACAAAAGGAGTTTTGATTGCTTATAATCAAGTAAATATAGTTTTATTACAAAGTGGAACACATAAAATATGGTGCAAAATGTTAATAGATGAGGTAGGTACCAATTAGCAAAGCGTAGTGTTACATCAAGCACATACAGATATTGCACTTATTCCTTAGATATGATCACATACTTCATAGAAAATTACAGGCTTAGGCTGGCTTCACACTGCAGTTTTTTCACTGATCAGTGTCCATCCAGTTTGTGTGCCAAAACCAGGAGTGTCTCCAAAACTGAGAACAGGTGTCAATCCTTCAATTAAAGTTTTTCTCTGCAAGTTCCTCTCCTGGTTTTGGCACACAAACTGGATTGACACTGATCAGTGAAAAAACTGCAGAGTGAAGCCAGCCTTAGTCAACAGTCAATATTACATCATATACAGGACCATATTTGACCTTCATGCTGCCCTAGGCATTTTTAGCGGTCACTCCACTTACTGACGTCACACACTGAGTTTGTGCACATGGCATCTATTTAAAGAGAACCTGTCACCCCCTGGTGTTTTCCAAAAAGTGAAAGCACCACTGAATGAAGTGTGTATGCTGCATTCAGTGAAGGTGTGTACCATGTCTCTAGTCCCCCTGTACTCCGAAAAAAACACTTTCTAAAGGTCATGGTTAATGGGTCTGATGGTGTCATGGTGTCAGGTAGAAACCTGTTACTTTAGGTTGCTTCCTGACACGATTAAAGGAATCTGTCAGCTCGTTTTAGCCCCTATTCTACCACCACCTGTCCCTGTACCTTGCTAGCTCATCCCTAACCATCCCTCTCTGACCTAAAGCTGCACTATAAAGCTTGTGAAAAATGATTTAATAACTTACATCTAAGCTATGGCATAGACTGGGATGGGCGGTATTCGGGGCTCAATTCTCCCCTCCTCACAGGGCATCATCATTCCTTCTCTTCTCATTTTCTTTTTTTAAATTCCCGCCTCCTCCTCATAGTATGATGTGTGGCTGGAATGCCATACCCAGTCATGCGCAGGGCTCGGGTATATGGGCTGCATGGTCCGGCTCCAGAACATGCACACTGTGGTTATTGAAGCCGAGCCGTACACCTGATAAGCCCCCAAAATGCATTGGACCTGAACTGACATCCGTCTGTGTGTCATACTATGAGGAGGAGCAGGGAATTTAAAAAAACAGGATGAACAGGAGAAGGAATGATGACGCCCAGCAATGCGTGATAACAGCTTGCGAGAAGGGGAGAATGGAGCCTCCCTGTCATCACTATAACAACACCAGCCTCCCCTGTCACCAGTATACAGCAGCAGCCTCCAATGTCACCAGTATACAGCAGCAGCCTCCCCTGTCACCAGTATACAGCAACAGCAGCCTCCCTGCCACCAGTATACAGCAGCAGCCTCCCCTGTCACCATTATATAACAGCACAGCCTCCCATGCCACCAGTATACAGCAGCAGCCTGACCCCCAGTATATATCATCAGCAGCCTCCCCCAAGTATATAGCAGCACAGCCTCCCCCCAGTATATATCAGCAACAGCAGCCTCCCCCACATAGCAGCTCCATCCTCCCCAGTATATAGCAGCTCCAGCCTCCCCCCAGTATATATCTGCTAGAGCCTCCTCCAGTATACATCCCTGCCCCCCAAATATAGCAGCTCCAGCCTCCCCGGTATACAGCAGCACAACCTTCCCCAGTATATAGAAGCTTCAGCCTCCCCCAGTATACAGCAACACAGCCTCCCCCCAATATATAGCTAGCAGCTCCAGCCTTCCCCCTGTGTACAGCAGCATAACTTCCCCCCAATATATAGCAGACAGATTCCCCCCAGTATATAGCAGCTCCAGCCTTCCCCAATAAACAGCACAGCCTCCGCTAGTATACAGCACAACCTCCCCCAGTATACAGCACAGCCTCCCCCAGTATAAAGCAGCTCCAGCCTTCCCCTCCTTGACAGCACCCCTCAGTATACAGCACGGCCTCCCCCCGTATACAGCACAGCCCCCCCAGTATACAGCACAGCCTTCCCCTGTCTTCAGCTTTATGAGCTCTCACCTCTCCTGTGTCCTCCTACCATGTCGTCTTCCTCCTCCTCGGTGCTCTGCTGTGATGTCTGCAGTAGGAGATTATCTCATTCTCACTGAAAGGCAGAGATCCCGCAGAACCTCGGAGCAGGGACCTCTCTGACCCCGGAAGTGCAGGCAGTACTTCCAGGGTCATTCAGGTCACTGTATCCGAGGCAAGTTGAGGTACCCCCGCCCCCTCCTAACCCTGCCCCCTCCCCTCCGAAAAGATATTGGATCTCCTATATTGTCTAACGGAGGGAGGTTAAAAAAAAATGTAAAAAATGCATTTTCACTGTGTTGCTGCCGCCCCCCACAGCCCAGCACCCTGAGTACGTGCCCTCCAATGCCTATTGGCAAATACGTCCTTGATCATATATGAGGTACAGATCAGAAGAATACATATTCAAATTGTGCTGCCATACCTAAAGTGCAAGTGATTTGCAAATGCTAACAGAATAGGGAAATGAGAGGCCCTCTCCAGTATCAGCTCTCCAGTATCAGGCGTACTGCTTTTGATTTAAGAAATACACTAGGACCGTATAAATTGGTGAGCTTTTGATGGCACAAGCCAAGCCGTCACCCCAAAAATTACAGGGAGAAAAATGACCAGTGCTGTGCGTTCTGCAAGGCAGCACAAAAGGCTAGTACTGCTTTTGATTTGAGAAGCACACTAGGACCATATAAATTGGTGAGTTTTGAATGGCACAAGCCAAGCTGTAACACAAAAACAATAGGGGAAATGTTACCAGTGCCTGCCAGGCAGCACAAACAGCTAGTACTGCTGTTGATTGAGAAGCACACTAGGTCCATATAAATTGGTGAGCTTTTGTAGTTCACAGTGGTTTGAGCTCTGAAAAGAGCTCTGGTGTTTTGGTACTATGCAGTTATTGGAATGCTGCTTTAAACACTCTCCTTTCTCCACAAACTCTCCATACATGCACTACACTGACATTACATTACACTAGTATACACTTCTGCCTGAAACACTCTCCATAGCAGCTGCTCACTCTCTCCCTATGCTACTACTACACGGTTTCTGCATACAAGGTAGGAAAGATGGTGACAGCAGGGCTAATGTAGACCCTATGACACTGTGCAACCAGCCAATCACAATAATTCCACAACCAAGATGGCTACAGAATTACTGTGAATGGTTAACAAGCCCAGCATGTTTAGTTGCTGCAAATTAGGCACCAAACATGCCGGGAGGAGTACACAAATACTCGCAATGTAATGAATATCACGAATACCTGTACATGTAACGAAAAGTAACGATTGCATTCGCTTATCACTAAAGAGGTTACAGTTTACAATTTTGTCCCACCTTCCACCAGGTTCACCCAGTGTGCTGTGTGAGAAATGTATTGTCCCTGTTCACAACAACTTGTCCATGTTGTTAGGGGACCTTCACGGTTACGGCATTGGTCAGAGCATGGTTGATATTGTTTAACACGGATACAGCACACCGGGCAAAATAGTGGCAGCTGGAACTGAGTATTGTGGGGCAGCCACAGCCAAGAGATCACAGAAAGACTCTTCCCACAAGCCTAAACGACACCATTTCCATGGCTAGCAATTTGGCAATGTGAGCTCTTAATATTAGTGCCCATGGGTGCGTGGTTGGGTATTTATGCTTCCTTTCCAAGCTCTCTGATAGGGACAACTGCACGCTTTGCTGGGACAACAAAGTGGACATGGTTGATGTTAATTGCTGTCTCTGTGCAACTGCAGCTTGTGGACAGCAGGTATGAGCGCCTGCTTCCTGGACAGTCGATTGTGAATGATGTAGCACAGGTGAAATGGCAGTGGTTTTACCTACAGACACATTTTTGATAGCCTGGTGTTCCACACCTAGGTTGACTGTTATGGCGCGGAGTGGAACAACAAGGAGGATGATGATGATGAGGTTCTAGATTTGACTTGCAATGAACCCAGAGTAATGCAGAGGAGGAGAAGGAGGAAGAAGATGAGGTTAGATTGTGTGTTCCCGCACAGAGACTGAAGGCTGCAAGCATGACAAGTGCTGCATCCTCAGCCACAACTCTTCCTCTGGACAGCAGCAGTCACAAGTCTGCAGTTGTCCGAAGTGGAAAGGGTTGTCTAGCCTGGGCCTTATTTGACATTGAAGAAGATGACCCAACTTACGTTATTTGCAATCTTTGTACCCAAAAATTGAGTAGAGGTCAAAACCTCCATAATTTGATTACTAAATTCATGAACCACCCAATGGGCCAGCACCATGCGTTAGTCTGGATAAATCACTGCGGTAAAACTGTGCCTTAGGGACCTCAATGAACACCATCCACCGCATCAAATGAAAAAACAATTGTTGCAGGATGTGGTCTGCGCATGCACTGCCTGCTCAGCCATTTTCTGGAAGTCTAGACACAAGAGCATGTATTGCAGCTAATCAATGCATGCTGGGATATCGATAATGGCAATGCCCACCGGATGCTGTTGCGATCCCCCTGCAGCTTCTGGCTTTGCCCCAACCCTCTGTGAACCCATGAAAACCAGCTCATGCCCCAGCTCCACCTCCACAACCCCCCCACCAGTAAGATTTTTTTATAGATTCATATTTGAAGACCCCCAATTTGGGGAAACAAAAGTACGTTTTATAATCTGAAATATATGGTACTTATTTTCAACACTCTATATACAGTATTGTGAGGTAGCGATTGGCTATATTGTAAATGGCTGATATGCATTGCACAGGTGGAGGTCCTCTGCGATGTGAACCTGGATTGTTTACTACCACTTATAGATCCACAAAGTTTTTTAGCAATACATTCAAGGCCATATTCACAGTATGATCATAAATTCATGGGTGTGGGAGGTCTAACAAATTTATGATTCTAAAAGGTAAGATAACAAAGTCTGAGTGCATTGTTCACATATTGAATTTGGTGATGTTGACAGACTGTTTCAGGAGCTGATGTTTATCGTCGACCGAAAAGGCCCTCTCAACTAGTAAGGCAAAGTAACTTGGATGCTGTGTCTGGAGCCCCTGTTTGTTGGAAAGTGTTTAACCACACAGAGAGTGAGATATGTGAGGGATCTATCTACTGTTTTGAAAATGGTTGGTATGTATTGCACAGGTGAAGGTCCTCTGCGATGTGAAACAGGAATATTTGCAGGGACTTGTAGTTTCATGAGGTTTTTAGTAATACATTTGTGGCGCCACTATCGTCCAGTTGCCACAGTGGTGTTGCCTCACTCCCAGAGGTGATATCATGCTTGGAAGCAGGAGGAGATCCCCACATTAGGTAAAACCCCCCACATGCACAATGAAACCTGATCCCTGACATGAAGGGGGAGCTCTACACCCTAGTTTGAGGGGAGCTGACTTTTCCAGCTAGGGGGAGGGGTTAGAGTGAGTGCGAGAAGAAAGGGAGATGAAGCAGTTGAAGTACGAGTTGGAAGGAGATGGTCCTGGGGAGCGGCGCTTTTGAAGAATTCACCCCAGGCAGCGCAACAGAAGATGCCAGAGTCCTGGGTTGTACGGGCATTGCACGTCCCAGCAATCAAATCTGGAGGACAGGAGACTGCAAGTTTTCTGGCTGCAAGCAGGGACCTGACAGTGCAACGGTATAACGAGAGCCCGGATCTGCAACCAGACCGCAGTACTCAATATAGATTTCCACCGCCTGCCAGTCAGAAGCTTAGAGCAAAAGTGGAGGAAAGAGACCTAAGTTAGCTAACATGCAATGGGACCCGAAACTGACAAGCGCAGCAGGCAGGCCTCCAAACCCATCTGGCAGGGTGAACTCTGATTGCTTCCAGGCTAACCGGACCCTCCTGGATCTGATTACCAGTACCCCCAGACTTCACTACATTTCATCAGTAAAGGTAAAGGAACTGCACCCCTTTTGTCCTCCTGCTTATTTCCTGTGCCTCCTTGCTGCACCCAGCACCATAACCACCATCATCCCCAAAGACTCATACATTCAACCCCTGGGGGCTCGCTTCACCTGTAGAAAGTGTTCAATCTCAGCTGGAACACCACCTATCCCCCAGGGCTCATACAGCAGTGCTGGTCATCCCTGACCAGGCACCACAGGTGGCGTCACGTAAAGGCTACAAATCCCCTGTAAATACCCCTTCACTTGTTTGGCCAGAGCCAAGGAACTGGTTCACCGCCACCGTGACCTCCCTGAAAGACTGCCGGCCCAGCTACCGAGTAACACAGGCCGTAATGGCCGATGCACATTCAGGAACAGATCACAGGACAGTCACAAAGTGATGGACGAGCTAGTCATCCATATACCTCCCATCCATGGGTGTGAGATATAATGAGACTGTTTTGTCTATCACATAATGTCTGGTTGGTTGCAAGGAGCTATTTTGCTGGAGGCACATGATCTCGCGCTGATTGAGATATATCGGCTAGTCATTGGACTGCGATCTAAATCTGTGAATGCACCACCTCCTGTATCATTTTCCTGAAGTCCATTGTCAGGAGATCAATGGCTCCTGCCTCACATTACCCACATTTTCCTGAAGTCCATCACCCCACTCCTGCTGCCGCCGCCTTCCTGCAGCATCATCCCTGCCTCCTGTGACCCCAATCCACTGCCATCGCTCACTAGGTAAGCTACATTCGGACTATAAGATGGACTCCCATTTTCTCATATTTATTTTTTCTCCCGTTTTCCTATTAACCACTTAGGGTGTTTTTTTTTATTTAGTTTTTTGTTTTTTTTGTAATATTTTTCTGATTCTTTCTTGTTTGTTTAAATTTTTTTGGTGGAAGGGTAATATTATCACAAATGGTTTTTAATAGCAAACAAAATAAAATGGTCAAAGAGGGATGTTTTGGGGAGTTTATTTGCAAAAAAAAAATTTTTGGTATCATTATTTGTGTCCTTATGACTGGGTTAATAATGCCTGATATATGCCTCGTCATTACTAACCTCTGGGCTTCATGTCAGCTGATATTACAAAGCTGGCATCAACCCCAAATACCATTAACTCGTATGCCAATGCACCAGGGCAGATGGAAGAGCTGGGAAAAAGCACCAGGGTTAGTGCATTTTATGGAGGTGCCAATTCTGTGGCAGCTGTGGCCTGCTAGTTTTTGGGTGGTGAGAACCCATAAAAGATGGCCCTTATCACTCTGAGAATACCAGACCCCAGCTGTCATCTTTACCTTGGCTGGTTTTCCAAAATAGGGGAGGACTCTACCATGTTTTTTCAAATTATTTAAAAATAAATAATAAGTAAAAATAAATAATAAAAATAAATAATTTGAATATAATAATATAATTAAATATAATATAATTATTATATATAATATATAATAAAATATAAATAATATATCTAATATATCTAATATATAAAGCTGAATGTGTGTATGTGAATGTGTGTATGTATATCCGGGATTGGCATCTACACCGTCGCAACTACAGCCACAAAATTTTGCACAGTCACATATCTGGACCCCGGGAGCGTCAGGGTATGTGCCCACAGGACGGTTCTTGCATCATTCGGACCGTCAGAAAACCGGTGGTGAACTTCTGGAGCCTACAGTCCTGAGCTCTGAAGAGTCCAGTGGTTTTCCAGCATTTTTTCAGCGGTTTTCCAGCGTTTTTTCAGCGGTTGAATAGTGTTTTTTTTTACTCACTTTCCTTGCTCTAACCACTTTAAAAACGCCCTTGAAAATTGACATGCTCAATCTTCACAAACCGCCTGAAAACCGGTGAACTAGATGAAGATGAGCATAATATAACCAGGCATAGTGGGCACAGCGGTTTCCAATTGCCATAGGTTTCAATGTTAATCCAAACGCTGCTTTGGATTAACATAAATTTAAATAAAACCAACGTTAAAACGTTGGCGGAAACCGCTGGAAAACCGCACTACAACCGTCCTGTGGGCACATACCCTCATAGGCTATGTTGTGAAGCGAAATTTTAACCCTGCGCGTTCCAGTTCACCAAACAATTTTGACCCTATCTACATAATGGGGAAAAAGGGAAAGGAAACGTGTGGGAGGAAAATCGACAGCTGTCAGCTACAGCTACAAAAATTTGCACAGTCACAAGTCTGGACCCCGAGAGCATCATAGGCTATGTTGTGAGGCGAAATTTTAACCCTGCGCGTTTCAGTTCACCAAACAATTTTGCCCCTATCTACATAATGGGGAAAAAGTGAATGGAAAAGTGTTGGAGTAAAATCGACAGCTGTCAGCTATAGAGACAAAATTTTGTACAGTCATACGTCTGGACCCCGGGAGCGTCATAGGCTATGTTTTGAGGCGAAATTTTAACCCCGCGCATTCCAATTCACCAAACAATTTTGCCCCTATCTACATAATGGGGAAAAAGTGACAGTTACCAGTTGACAGTTGTGAATGAGAGGGGCTTAATGATAGCACCAAAGGCTAACAGCACATACCAGCATATAGTCACTAAGGTGGGGCCCCAACATGAGATATTCACCACACACGGGGACATGTATATACACCACATGCACACAAAGAGTAACAGCAAGTGTATAGTCGCTAAAGTGCAGCCCCAACATTGGATACTCACCACGCACCCGAACAAACACACACACACCACAAAGAAACACACCCCCAAGGGGACACACACACTCTATAGCGATACATGCACTCACCCCACAGGACACACACACACACCACAAAGAGACACACATAACACAAGACACACACACCACACAGACCAACCCCCACAGGGACACACACACATAGCCACAATATAGGGACACATGCACTCACCCCACAGGGACACACACACACAAATAGACACACACACACACCGCACAGACCCCCCACAGGGACACACACATACACACCCTATAGGGACACATGCACTCACCCTCAGGGACACACACACACACCACAAAGAGACACACACAACACAGAGACACACACACCCCACAGGGACACACACACATACACACCTATAGGGACACATGCACTCACCCCACAGGGACACACACACACACCACAAAGAGACACACATAACAGAGACACACACCACACAGACCCCCCCACAGGGGCACACACATACACACCCTATAGGGGCACATGCACTCACCCCACAGGGACACACACACACACACCACAAAAGACACACACAACAGAGACACACACCACACAGACCCCCCCTCACAGGGACACACACACCACACAGACAGACACAGATGTGCACAAATCACCTCACACAACACGCCTCATACGTGTGCTATCTTTATTTTCCAAACATAAACATTTGATTAAAAACAGCCAATGTGCAACACATGTGCCATATAGGGAATTAAGGCAGATGTCAGTCACATGAGCTGTCTATTATGTGTATGTGTGAGGTAACATATACTGCCAGGCCAGGGGAGGGTTTACTATTGGCTGGAGATTTATTAGGCTGCCTATAGCAATCAATCACAGCTCAGCTTCTATTTTCTTACAGGTCATTAATGTGACATTCAAATTCTATTTTGTTATAGCTAACAGCAGTTATTTATTAACCCGGGCGTAGCCGGGTACTACAGCTAGTTATATAATATAATTAAATATAATAATTTAATTAAAAATAAATAATTTGAAAAAGACAGCATGGGGTGACCTCTGTTTTGGATCACCAGCCAAGGAAAGCTACCAGGTTTAGTCTGCAGTCTCCAGGCATCTGCTTTACCCGAGCTGTCAAGAAAAATCCAAGAAACCCCAGGTCATTTATTTTTTAATTATTGGTTTTTGAGCTAAATACAATGCTAAATCACCTTTTACTGCCATATGAAAGGCACTAAGGTTTGCAAGCTTACAATATATAGGGGTGGGACATAACATATCCGTTTAAGATCTATTTATGTATTTTTTCCATCTATTCCATCTATCTCTATAGGTAATATTGAGGAAAATGTGAAAACTAGCTTTCAATTGACTTCTTAGGCTATGTAAAACACAAAGTTAAAAACACATTGCATATGGATACCATATGCATGTCATATAGATGATCGTTCAGGAAAAAACACACACACTCGTATGTTATTTGGATGAAAAAACATGACAGCCATGCGATGCTCGGCTACTTTACTCGCAGAGATTCTTAGTGAGGCAGAATATGTAGATGTGAGCAAACGCTAATACTGCATACAGTCATGGCCAAAAGTATTGACACCCCTGCAATTCTGTCAGATAATACTCAGTTTCTTCCTGAAAATGATTGCAATCACAAATTCTTTGGTATTATTATCTTCATTTAATTTGTCTTCAATGAAAAAACACAAAAAGAATTGTCCCTAAGCCAAATTGGATCTAATTTTACACCAAACATAAAAAAGGGGGTGGACAAAAGTATTGGCACTGTTAGAAAAATCATGTGATGCTTCTCTAATTTGTGCAATTAACAGCACCTGTAACTTACCTGTGGCACCTAACAGGTGATGGCAATAACTAAATCACACTTGCAGCCAGTTGACATGGATTAAAGTTGACTCAACCTCTCTCCTGGGTCCTTGTGTGTACCACATTGAGCATGGAGAAAAGAAAGAAGACCAAAGAACTGTCTGCGGACTTGAGAAACCAAATTGTGAGGAAGCATGAGCAATCTCAAGGCTACAAGTCCATCTCCAAAGACCTGAATGTTCCTGTGTCTACTGTGCGCAGTGTCATCAAGAAGTTTAAAGCCCATGGCACTGTGGCTAACTTCCCTAGATGTGGACGGAAAAGAAAAATTGACGAGAGATTTCAACGCAAGATTGTGCGGGTGGTGGATAGAGAACCTCGACTAACATCCAAACAAATTCAAGCTGCCCTGCAGTCCGAGGGTGCAACAGTGTCAACCCGTACTATCCGTTGGAGTCTGAATGAAAAGGGACTGTATAGTAGGAGACCCAGGAAGACCCCACTTCTTACCCCGAGACATAAAAAAGCCAGGCTGGAGTTTGCCAAAACTTACCTGAGAAAGCCTAAAACGTTTTGGAAGAATGTTCTCTCTTTTTGGGCAAAGGCATCAACATAGAGTTTACAGGAGAAAAAAAGAGGCATTTAAAGAAAAGAACATGGTCCCTAGAGTCAAACATGGCGGAGGTTCCCTGATGTTTTGGGGTTGCTTTGCTGCCTCTGGCACTGAACTGCTTGACCGTGTGCATGGCATTATGAAGTCTGAAGACTACCAACAAATTTTGCAGCATAATGTAGGGCCCAGTGTGAGAAAGCTGGGTCTCCCTCAGAGGTCATGGGTCTTCCAGCAGGACAATAACCCAAAACACACTTCAAAAAGCACTAGAAAATGGTTTGAGAGAAAGCACTGGAGACTTCAAAGGTGAAAAAAATGAGTCCAGACCTGAATCCCATAGAACACCTGTGGAGAGATCTAAAAATGGCAGTTTGGAGAAGGCACCTTTCAAGTATCAGGGACCTGGAGCAGTTTGCCAAAGAAGAATGGTCTACAATTCCAGCAGAGCATTGTAAGAAACTCATTGATGGTTACCGGAAGCGGTTGATCGCAGTTATTTTGGCTAAAGGTTGTGCAACCAAGTATTAGGCTGAGAGTGCCAATACTTTTGTCCGGCCTATTTTTGGAGTTTTGTGTGAAATGATCAATGTTTTGCTTTTTGCTTCATTCTCTTTTGTGTTTTTTCATTGAAGACAAATTAAATGAAGATAATAATACCAAAGAATTTGTGATTGCAATCATTTTCAGGAAGAACCTGAGTATTATCTGACAGAATTGCAAGGGTGTCAATACTTTTGGGCAACACTGTGTATACTGGGTGGGGCTAATACCGCATATATAATACTGCATATATAAGTTCTGCGTGGGGCTAATATTGCATACATACTGTGTTGGGCTAATACTGCATATATAAGGCCTGTGTGAGGCTAATTCTACATACATAGGGCCTGTGTGGTGCTCATACTGTATATCTAAGGACTGTGTGTAGCTAATACTGCATATATAATATAGCATATATACTGTAAGGTCTGTATGCTGCTAATACTGCATACATTCAGTGTAGGGCTAATACTGCATATATAAGGCCTGTGTGGGACTAATACTGCATATTTAGTGGCTGTGTGGAGCTAATACTGCATATATAGGGGCTATATTAGGCTCATACTGTATATATGTGTCCTGTGTGGGGCTATAACTGAAGACATACTGTGTGGGGCGAATACTATATATAGTGTCTGTGTGAAGCTAATACAGCATATACAGGGGCTTTTTGGGGCTCATACTATATATATATATCCTGTGTGGGGCTAATACTGCATACATACTGTGTGGGGTTAATACTGCATACATAAAGCCTGTGTGGGACTGATACTACATATATAGTGGCAGTGTGGAGTTAATACTGAATATATAGGGCTGTGTGGGGTTCATACTACATACATAAGTCCTGTTTGTGGCTAATACTTCATATATAGTGGCTGTGTGTTGCGAATACTGAATATATAGGAGTTGTGTTGAGCTCATACTGCATATATAAGTCCTTTGTGGGGCTAATACTGAAAAAATACTGTGTGGGGCTAATACTATATATCTACTGTCTGTGTGGAGCTAATACTGCATATATAAGTTCTGTGTGGGGCTCATACTGTATAGATCCTTTGTGGGGACTAATACTGCATACATACTGTGTGGGGCTAATACTGCATATATAAGGCCTGTGTGGGGCTAATACTGCATATATAGTGGCTGTGTGGAGCTAATACTGCATCTATAGGGGCTGTGTGGGGCTCATGTTGTACATATAAGGTCTGTGTGGGGCAATTACTGCATGTATAAGGCCTGTTTGGGATCCCATATGAAGCTACGGTTTCCATCTGAGACAATTGATTTATGGCAGCTGCTTGAACTTTCACTGTCAGTGCGATTTTTTGTTTTTATATTTTCAGTACCTGTATTATTCTGTATATATACACTGCACAGTAGCACTTCTCCTGTCCTGTATACTGGGTGTAATCCTCAGCATCTGTATTATGCTGTATATATACATTGCACAGTAACACTTCTCTTGTCCTGTTGTTGTACAGATGGTATTGGACTTTGGGAGGGACAGTATTGGTTTATTATTTTCTATATTCCTTTGGGCAAATAAAATTAAATTATGGGAAAACCTGGGTTAAATGGGTTATCCCAAGTCTAGATCCAAACACTGGAACCCCTGAGGAGCACCATGTAAATGGTTCTGTGGTCGATCATATGCACTGCTACACTATTCACAAATAACTCCTTTAAGAGAGTGTTTGGGGGCATGACAACATAAAAGCAAAATTCAGTCATCGGGGGGTGGGGGTGTTATAGTATGTGAGCTGGTGGGATTTGTGTGCCAGGCCTGCTTTTTTGTCCCAGTCTGGTCCTGGTTGTCTACACGCCTTAATGAGGGACAGGAAGCACAAAGAGGTTAAAACTCCTCCCACCTTCATCACCAGTATTTCCCTGTCCCATGGGCATAGAGATTTTGTAGCTGCATGGCCAACGTGTTGTTTACCTTTCTCTGCATGGAATGGTGTGGTTTCACCCCTTGTCTGCTCCATCTCAGTCATCCTGTGCGTCACAGACTCTGCCTTCCTCTCTTGGGTAAAGCGACACATTTCCATAGCAGAGGCCCTTGAGTTTACTGTCTTCTACTCTTGAGCATGTGTTTTTTGGCACGCCCGATGACATCAGACTCTCCGCGTCACTTCTGGGGTCTGCTTCCACGGTGGAAAGCATCCATTTCCAGATTTAGCATCAGCTGTTCCCGGCTATAGCAGCTGCAACATGCTCTCAGGATGTGGCCTGCTCAGACCCAGAGGGGAGAGGAACAACCTATTCACTGGGGCTTGGCATATTCTTAATATGCCCACTTGAAGACATTCTCAGGTAAGACCAAATGCTTTGGTATGAAAGTGATAACGCGTCCCGCCCTGCTGCTGCAGAGCCCAATGCTGCCCCAGCCACAGTAAGACTGTAGGTGGAGTTTGGGTCCTTTCCCAGGATATCCTGGGTCTAAGAAGATTGTAGATACTGTTAGTTACCCATACCTCTCTCTATCCCATAAATAAGACAAGTTTGTAAACCCTAGGAACGAGAAGATCCCTAAATGTCCTGTATGTAACAAGAAGATTCCCTATCCTGTAGAAAGAAGATTTGCCAAGGGCATACTGATAAGATGGTTAGAGAGAAATATCCCTCAACTTCTGGTCAAACATCAGGTTCAGTCCTCTTTGGCATCCTTTTTGTCTGCCCTACCACCATCTGGACTATCTTACTCTAAAAAGAAGAATCTAGATTGAGAAATCATGCTTTGACTTTAGGATTCTCATAGCTCAACCTCAGATAGATGGGGGCGAAATTTAATCTTCCAAAAAGCAATATAAGAAATATCTCTTTTCTGCAAGGATAAGTAGGAGCTAATTAAAATAGTGCAACGCACTATGGGGTTAGAGAAAGACCATTTCCCACACGTCCAGGATGAGAGGTTCTTGGGTTACTAAAGAGCAAGACACAACTGGTTTCACGGTGCAGCGAGAACATCCAAAACTCTAACAGCAGGAATGATTCCCGAGAAATGGAAGCCTCTACATTCTTCCCTCAAGACAATAACCTCACTTGTGTTACCAGATCTCTTTTTAGGTGGTTGGGTCAAATAGAAACACATCTGTCTCAGGGGACCCAAGAGAGGAGTTATTAGACTCTCTGTCCATACTTTTAAAGGCTTCTGTTTTCTTGGCAGACGCCAAAGCAGAGTCTGTATGTATAGTTGCCAGATCATCTGAGTTATCTAACTCCGCTAGAATATCCTTGTGGCTCAAAATGTGAAGTGGAGATGTTACTTCGAAGACACTTACACTATGCTCTGTCCCCTTGAACGGTGAACACGCTTTTGGTCCTGTGCTGGATGATATTTTACAGAAGTCCTCAGATAAGAAGAAGGCACTTTCAGAACAAAAGCCAGCCAAGAAACGGCTTGTTCAGCCCTCCCAGTCTCAAGCCTCACAATACAGGGGAAAAGGGACAACTTGGAGATAGAGCTATCCTAAGGGGAAAGGTAAAAAATCCTCATCCCTCCAACAGCAACAGCAGCAGGAGAAACAAAGACTCTGACTCTGTGGGGGGAGGCTCTCAAACTCAGTGGCAGACGATATCCAAATGCCAATGGGTCCTCAACACCATCAGAGAGGGTCTCCTTGTAGAGTTCAAGTATTACCCCCCTTGAGGTCTAAGGGTCACCTCCCTGTCCTCTCAGGATCTGCTAGCTGCAGGTCTACAAAATTTACTAAAATCATGAGTAATATCTCCCGTTCAAGGGAGGATTTGGAAAAACCTCACTATTCCCGCCTCTTTCTGGTAAGAAAAAGCTATCTGGGGAGTCACGTATCACCATAAATTTAAAAAGTTTGAATCGTCACATGACATACCAAAGATTACAAATGGAATTGGTAAAATCTGCGACACAGTTAACAGGATCACATTATTAAATGATGACCATCGACCTAAAGGAAATGTATTTCCATGTCCCAATTCACCAGAATCACAGGGAATTTATGTGATTTGCAATCTGCCAGAATCATCAGGTGAGACACATAACTACAATGTACGGTACTTCCTTTTGGCATTTCCTCTGTCCCAAGAGTGTTCTCAAAGATAATGTCAGAAGTAGTGGCTTTCATTCAGGAACAGGGCATATATATATATTGCCGTCTCCCTTGATCACCTTCTGATTATAGCTCCATCTACTCAGATTCTGAGAAATCATGTAGCTAGAAATCTCTAGAAATTCGTAAAATCCTTGGCCTGGATCCCGAATCTCATGAAATCGGAACTACAGCCAGCCACGACAAGGAAGTTCCTAGGGGTGTTATTGAACTCAGAGAAGCAAATGTCCATTGAGAAAGAAAGTTTCCCACCCTACGAGCAGCCATGTCTGTCCGGGGTTTTATGACTTCCTGCATTCAGTCAGTATCTTGTCTCAGGCTCACTCCAGAATATTGCAGAGTCATAAGCTTGCAACTTGGAACAGGAGTACCAACTAATTGAATAAGAAAGTTCAGGTCTCAGGTCAGGTAAAGGCCTACCTTGCATGGTGGTTAAATCGCAAGAACCTTCGCAGAGGTGTAGCTTGTTCGCAGACTCCATTAATCACAATAGAACTGATGCCAGCAAAAGAGGCTGGGCACTCTAGTAATGTATACTCCTTTCCATGTGTCCATTCTCACCACTGGGCTGTCTTAAAGGCGCAGTATCACACTTTCACAGAGTCCTTTGGCTTAACCGAGTACAGTCCAGAGGCTCAACATCATGAATAAAAGTCAAATAATATCCACCATATTCAAGAAAAAGCACACAGAAATAACTGTTTAAATACCGGGTTCAATGCTCTAATCTATACATCAATAAACTCGTAGAGCATACCATCCCCTGGGGCCAATGTGCTGCTCATAGTTCACCCGGTCATGGCAGTAGAGATTTCTATCCAGGTGCCCTTTTTGGAGGTGAGCCAGAATGCAGAATCCCCTTCATGGGACAGAAGGGAAGTCACACCCTGCTCTTCAGTCTTGGACCAGCTCTCTTCCTCCATCTCGCGGATCACATTACTCAGCCTTCTCGCCGCCATATTAGTAGACCTGTTGACCGCACCCGTGCTTCGTTGTCTGTCTACTGCTGCGACCTTCCTGCCGCCTTTTGTAGCTTCCGGCAGGGGCACTTTGATCTCTGACATACCCCCTTGGTTTTCCGGTGGCAATTGGGGAAGGCTTGCAGTTTCGTGTCTCTGGTATGGCCCTCCCACGATGAGGGGCCGAGGCATGCCCCCGGGCCTGCACATGTTGTTAGGTCTCTGACCCCGCCATTTTGGGGTGCATCAAATAAAGTCTTTTTAACACAGTTCAAGGAGCACAGTACCCCGTTTTACCTGGCACGGGATCCTGTTTGTGACGCTAAAAGCTGACCCACGCCAGGGCCGTGAGTTACTTGGTCCCGGGCGTTGATTTAGTTGGGGATGTCACAGGGCCTGATGCCTGGTGCCGTGGCCCTGGTAGTTGCTGAAAAAGGGGAAAGATAAAAATAAGTGTTTGTGACGCCACCTACGGTTTCCGGTAATTATACTGGCGTTGTTTGCAGACCTCTGGGATGATGATGGGTGCAGCTAGCTGACAACGCTCCCCGTAGGTGGATCCCTGGGGCAGTTGTGGAGAATAGGGATTTATACAGGGAGGCGGCTCTATTACAGTCTTAGTCAAGGAACAAGTGTGCGACTCCTCAGGCGTAGGCAAAGAAAGACAAGTCACACAGTCTTTAGCTCTGTACAGGCTTTACTGGCAGACGTCAGGCAGCAAATTCGTATTACAGTCTTAACGGGTTCTGCTGGCTTGGGTAGACACCAGGGGACCAGGATATCTCACTTGGCACCCTCGATGGTGTACCTGCTGTTCCTTTCTCTTCATCCTCACCACGATCTCTCTCCTGCTTCCTAGTAGTACTCCCATGCGCAGAGCCCTCAGCCAGCTCCCACGAATCCTCTCTGGAGGGTTTCTCTCCTAGTCCTCCAGAACCTATACAGCACCTTTTGGGGATTACACCGGGTGTTGGCCACGACTTCCTACTGAAGCTCATGCCTCTGGTTTGGCGAATTGGGGATGAAGACCCGCACCACTCTTGGAGCCGGTCCTTCATACCGGGACTGAACACCTCCAGCTAGTAGTCATACCGGGCCTGGATTCTGGCGCACACCTGGTTGCTCCTAGGGTCCCTTTCTTCCCAATGGCTTCTCCGCTGTCCTGTACTCCTGGCTCCCCACAAGAGCTCTCTTCAGCTTCTCACTGACTAACTGTCTTCCCGCTCTTCCACTAACCCACCTAGTTCTCCCCCTGGGACTGGGTCTCCCTGGCAACAGGTCCACCCAAGTCCCCTGAACTAAGGTGTATGGATGGGTTTAATGAGGGTCCCTTATGTGACATCCCAATCCCCTAGTCACAGGAGTACTACAATCTCTTTTATAGGTGCAGTACCCCTACGTGGCATCCTGACCAGTGGGGCACCACATTTGTAGCTCCAATGTGGCCCAAAAGGGACTGGTTCAACCATAATGGACCTTCAACTAGATGGTCCAATTGAACTCTCTGGATATTGACTTCCTCTCTCAGAGGCATCTAGTGCACCCAGACCACTGGAAATAAATTTATAGGCTTGGATAGGCTGCCTTCGCATTTGCAGATGCCTCCGCAGCGTTCTGCGGAGGCATCTGCAAGCATCTGCATGCAGACCGCAGCCCCTATCTTTATAATGGAGCACACGGTGTCTGCAGATGCTTGCAGACCGCTGTGCGCTCCCATTGCCCGCCATGAGTGATCTGTGCACAGGCGGATGCCTGCGCACAAATCACACAGTCTCGTCCGCACCAGGGACGCGACATATTGTGTCCCTGGTGCAGGCGAGAGTGTGTGATTTGTGCGCAGGCATCCGGTCTCAGTTTTTTTTATCAGGATTTAGCCAATCATCATTGAATTAATTCATGGTTTCAGTCCTTAGACCTGGACCCAGACAGCAGGGACTGGTTCAACCATAATGGACCTTCAACTAGATGGTCCAATTGAACTCTCTGGATATTGACTTCCTCTCTCAGAGGCATCTAGTGCACCCAGACCACTGGAAATAAATTTATAGGCTTGGTTAGGCTGCCTTCGCATTTGCAGATGCCTCCGCAGCGTTCTGCGGAGGCATCTGCAAGCATCTGCATGCAGACCGCAGCCCCTATCTTTATAATGGAGCACACGGTGTCTGCAGATGCTTGCAGACCGCCGTGCGCTCCCATTGCCCGCCATGAGTGATCTGTGCACAGGCGGATGCCTGCGCACAAATCACACAGTCTCGTCCGCACCAGGGACGCGACATATTGTGTCCCTGGTGCAGGCGAGAGTGTGTGATTTGTGCGCAGGCATCCGGTCTCAGTTTTTTTTTATCAGGATTTAGCCAATCATCATTGAATTAATTCATGGTTTCAGTCCTTAGACCTGGACCCAGACGGCAGGTTGTTGTCCCATCTTGGTACATGAATATAGTCTTTAGAGGTCTCACACAGCCTCCCTTTGAGCCTCTATCATCATGTAATCTTCAACACCTTTCTTACAAGATTGCATTCCTTGTTGCTATCACAACGGCAAGAAGAATAGGGGAATTAAGAGAACCTTACCTAAGAGTCCTAGACAACAGAATATTTTTTTGGCTAGATTCCACCTTCCTCCCTAAAGTGGTGTCTGACATTCACCATTCACAGGACATTGTTCTTCCCTCTTTTTGCCAAAATCCAGCAAATGCTAAAGAAGAGGAATTTCATGCTCTTGATGTACGCAGAGCAGTATTTCACCATTTACACCAAACTACGTTCTAAACAAATGACCAGAGTCTCTTTGTCTAGCCAGCCGGCCGTAATAAAGGTTAAAAGGCTGTGAGGAGTACTATCGCAAACTGGATAAAAAGGCTATAAATGAAGCACACATCATCCAGAATATGACACCCCCTTCTGGATTTACAGCTCATACTACAAGATCTACCTCAGTCTACTGGGCAGAAAAAGTGGGCACATTCACCAAGCAGATATGCAGGGCCGCTACATGGTCTTCAATCCATACCTTTACAAAACATTATAGATTGGATTTATCATCCAACAAGGATATAGCCTTTAGCAGGAAAGTGCTTCAAGCTGTTGTCCCTCCTTAAGTTGAAAATTCATTAGTATGCCTTCTATGCTGTCGTGGAAAGTGACTAGAGAAAATAGAATTAGTCTTAGGCTGTGGTCACAGTTGCCATGCGTTTTTTTTATTGATTTAACAAAACTCATGCTTTTTTTCATGTCAGCATGACTTTTGTAAGGTCTCTGATGGCTCCCTGCGTTTTTGGGTGCGTTTTTGAATCTGCACCTAAAAATAGTGCTTGTAGTATTTTTTTGAGCGTTTTGAAAAACGCATGCGTTTTTGTAGAAAACGCATGCGTTTTTATAACATGGGTTCCTATGGGAAACGCATGCAAAAATGCATGTACAATTAGTACCTTTTAGTGCCATTCAAAAACGCATGCGTTTCCCATAGGAGCCCATTTTAAAAAAAAACGCATGCGTTTTTTAACATGGGCTCCTATGGGAAACGTATGCGTTTTTGAATGGCACTAATTGTACATGCGTTTGTGCATGCGTTTTCCATAAGGCCCCTTATTAAAAAATGCATGCGTTTTTGGATATGCTCCAAAAACGCATGGGACAGTCACACATGCTTTTTGGCTATTAGGGCATGCGTTTTTTAACATGGGGGCCTATGGGTGCGTTTTTTACATGCGTTTTTGAAAACGCAGGTCTCCAAAAATGCATGTGAAAAATGGTACTGTGACCACAGCCTTACCGATAATTCAGTTTCTAGGAACCTTCCATGACAGTACTGATTTCCCTCCCTATGTTCCTTGTCAATTCCTTGAAATCCAAAAGGTAACCGGAGCTATGGTGTCTACTTAGGAGTCACTAGTGATTGGAGGTGGGAGGGAATTTTAATATCTTTGTGCTTCCTGCCCCACATTAGGGCATGGAGACAACCTCCTATGCTGTCATAGAAAACTAGAAATTGAATTACCGGAGAGAGATAGAGAAAGAGAGAGAGAAAAACTGTATGCATTTTTTTGCGCTGCCATCCGGATGCCAATGTGGCTCAATTGGATTCAATGTAAGAATTGTGCACTTCAGGATGCTCACGTACAAACCAATCACTCTCCAACGCACAAAAAATGCAACAAGTTGCATTTTCACCAACCACAAAGAAAATGCATTCGAACGCAAATACGTGCGTTCGCACGCAAACGTATCCACCATACCTCCTTATGTTAATCATATGCAAGCAGGACAGATCCATCGCTACACATAGGACGCATGCAGATGGAATACATGCAAGCACCAGTATGAATCCTAATTCATGTCAATCTGTGGTGCTCATTACACCAGACAAGTTACCCAGTTAGACCTCTTGAATCATGCCCCAATGGTCTTGATGACTCTGGGCCTATATATCAAACTTTCAGAGGAATGGGTAGGCATAGAAAACATTACAGTTGCTAAGGGGGTAATTTATTAAAGACACTGTCATCACAATTTAGCACCAGCGGGCGATTTAAATCACTCAGCTGATGCTGTCATGTGACATATCAGCTGATCGGGTTGTCCTGCCCAGTCAGCTGATTAAAGTCCTGCAGCCATCGGACATGAACGCCGCACATTGAGGGACACTCGGTGGAGAGATGGGCATTTTTTTTATATTTTTTAACACATTGCTTTATTTAAATTCACTATAGTAGTGTACGTAGATTCACTGCTAAAGTGAAATTGTGGGAACAGAGCAGTTTTAGTGTACTGAGCAAGCTAAGTACACTAGATATGGATCCAGGAAATTATCCTGTTTTTTCCCGGATCCGAGCTCCATAGGCCCCCATGTTATTTGAATCAGGCAGCGTAGTATTAGATGCTGTCCGATTCTGTCCATTTGTGTCCCCTGTGCCTACAATCAGAGCTGTCTCTGATTTTGGGGATGTGAAAAAAGCGGACACAATCGGATCCCTGCAGACACGGATGGCTATTAAGCACCAATCCGTGCCTATAGGGATACAGTATATGGGGGCAGATCAGATCCATGACTATCCGTTTTACAACGGATAGCCACGGATACACAAAACTCGTAATGTGAATGGGGCCTAACAGATGCATGTGCCACTTGATTTATGATTTATTAGATGGAATATACTCCTGTGAGCACCTTCCTTTAGGATGGGATGAGCCATGCCCCTATGTATATTTTTTCAAACACACTGCAAGAATGTTGTAAAATTAGGAAAATTTAAAATGCCACATAACGTATTAAAAGGTACAAATATATAGGTGAATGGTGATAAATATGTTTAGGAAATTCATTAAAAAATTACATATGCTGAAAAGAAGATTTTTTTTCATTTATTACATTTATAAAGCTACTAAACTGTTAAGAATTGTGCTACGATATGAACTGTTAGTAACTGAAAAATAGTCAGCTGCATATATTTATTATACCACAAGGGGGCGCTAAATGTACAAAATAATAATGAAGCCTACAAAAACCGAAAACCAGCTTCCTACTGTAATATATGGTTGAGAGACCTAGACACGATTGAAATGTATTTTAGTATTCAAATGTATGACTGATATAACCGGATTATTCTTAACCTATCCAAGGTAAGCTGCATCCTTTTATGATGTCTTGCTACTGTAGTAACATTTTATACAGCCTGCCTTATTAATCTTAATTTTTTGTATGTAATGGACAGAAATAGCAACAAAATTAATTTGTATCCTAAAAAAAGCCACCATAGACAATGCATTATCTACACCCACTCATAATTATATATATAAATATATATATATATATATATATATATATATATATATCCAGAAAAAATTCACTGCAGCACTCAGTTACTACCAAAAATGTTCACAGGCTAATAAGCGGTTTATATATGACTTAGCACCCTCATCGCCCCCAGGTGGTCTGAGATTGAGATGGTGTCCACCCACTTAGAAGTGGGATAGGAAGGACAAGGAGGACAGGGATGTCAGCGTAGGACTCATCAGATCTGGCGTTACCGTGGAGTGGTTGATGAGGAAAAAGATATTGGCCAATATATGTACCAAGAACCCCAGTAAATAAAAACATAAGAATATATGTACCAAGAACCCCAGTAAATAAAATGATAAAAATATTGAGTTTTTTTAAAAAAACAAAACGCAAGTTTTTAAATGTTTTCCCCATACATAAACCACTTATTAGCATGTCTACAGTTTTGGTAGTAACTGAGTGCTGCAGTGAATTTTTTCTGGTTGTTTGTTCCAGCATCGCAGCTTGCACCAGTTCACACTATATCTTGAGTGCTGTGCAGTTTTTTTCAGTTTATGTCTAATAGGTGGAGTTGCTGGCTCCACAGCTACACTTGGCGCCCTCATCGCCCCCAGGTGGTCTGAGATTGAGATGGTGTCCACCCACTTAGAAGTGGGATAGGGAGGACAAGGAGGACAGGGATGTCAGCGTAGGGCTCATCAGATATAAGGTCACCGTGGAGTGGTTGATGAGCAAACAGATATTGGCCAATATATGTACCAAGAACCCCAGTAAATAAAATGATAAAAATATTGAGTTTAAAAAAAAAAAAAGTAAGTTTTTACATTTTTTCCTTATATATAAACCGCTTGTTAGCATGTGTACATTTTTGGTAGTAACTGAGTGCTGTAGTGAATTTTTTCTGGTTGTTTGTTCCAGCATCGCAGCTTTTTTTCTGTATATATATATATATATATATATATATATATATATATATATATATACACACGCACATGCCCAATGGAGTGAAAAAGTGTTTGACCCCTTCCTGATTTATTATTCTTTTGCATGTTTGTCACACCTGAGTGTTTCAGATCACCAAACAAATGTAAATATTGGCCAAAGATAACACAAGTAGACACAAAATGCAGTTTAGAAATAGTCTTCAGTATTAAGGTAAAGATAAATCCAAACCTATGAGGCCCTTTGTGATTAAGTTATTGCCCGCCTTCCCCCTCCCTACCCCAAAAATCAGAAATTAACTGTGGTTAATCACATCTTTGGAAGCTAAATTCAATTTCTCAGGCCATACTCAAGTCTGATTACTGCAACACCTGTTCTCCTTCAAGAGATCACTTACATAGGCCCTGTACAACGGAGTAAAGTAGACCAAAAGATCATCAAAAGCATCATCATTAGTGATGGGCGAATCCTAAATTACTCGGAATCGCTTGACTCTAGCGAGTCCGAGCCCAGGACTCGCTACTCATTGCGAGTCTAGCGAGTCCAATGTTAATGAATGGGGAAGCAAGTAATAGCGAGTAGTGTGAGATTTACAAATCACAGATGTGTCTCGGAAGCTTCAGCCTGAAGCAATCCTAGTTTTGCCATTGATTTGCATTGGACTCGTTTACTTTGCAAGTAATCGCTGGGAAACTCGCACAGATAAGAGTCCTGTCTGCTCTGTGTGCTGGCTGCCGCAGCTCCAGGGTCCTAGGCCTGCTGCCTGATGTAGCAGTGCTGAGATTGTTCTCAGTCTGCTCATTCCCTGTGTATAGACATCTATATCTATGCACAGGGATGAGCAAAGAGGACATCGCGTTTTGGACTGCGTCGGACGGAACAGGATTTTTTAAATTAAAGTCCCTAATGGCTTTTTTTTTTATTTCTAATAAAAAATTTTCTCTGTGTTGTTTTTAAAACAATTTAATAGAAATTCATGGCGGTCATGTCTAATATTGGCGTGACCGCCATAAATTTCGGCCTTAGGGCCAGCTGATAATACAAAGCTGGCCCTAACCTCTTTATTACCCAGCGTGCCACCGCCACCAGGGCCGCTGAAAGAGCGGGGTTCAGCGCCAGAGGATGGCGCTTCAATGAACGCGCCATCTTCTGGGGCGGCTGCGGGCTGCAATTTGCAGCGGAGGGTGCCCAGAAAGCTTGGGCATCCCTGCGCTGCGGATTCCAGCCCCCAGCTGCTTAGCTGTACCTGGCTAGACATAGAAATTGCGCGGAGCCCCACACATTTTTTTTAAATTATTTCATGAAATTCATGAAATAATTAAAAAAAAGGGCTCCCCTATATTCTTGTGTCCGGCCAGGTACAAATAGGCACTCTTAATGTCAGGCCACGTTTGACCCAGCCACTAAGAATCTCCAATAAAGGGTTAAAAAAACACAACACAGAGAAAATTTTTTATTTGAAATAAAAAAAAAAGCCATTAGGGACTCCATCTTTAATTTAAAAAATCCTCTTCTGTCCGACGCAGTCCAAAACGCGATGTCCTCTCTGCTACATCCCTTGTGCATAGATATAGATGTCTATGCACAGGGAATGAGCAGACTGAGAACAATCTCAGCACTGCTACATCATCTCTGTGAGCAGGCGGGCTCTAGGACCCTGGAGCTGCGGCAGCCTGTACACAGAGAAGACAGCTGGACTCGGCTCGCAAAGTAACAGCAGTTACTTTGCGAGTTTCCCTGCTATCACTGGCACAGTAGCCGAGTCTAATGCAAGACAATGGCAATCCTAGTTTTGTCAGCATTTGCCATTGATTTGCATTGGACTCGTGCGAGTAAACGCTGGGAAACTCGCAGAGTACCGAGTCCTGCGAGTCCCTTACTACTTGCCGAGTAACGAGTCCTAGCGAGTAGATTCGCCCATCCCTAATCATCATGTCATGATCCAAAGAAACTTAGGATCAAATGAGAAACAAAGTAATTAAAATCTATCAGTCTGGAAAAGGTTATCCAGCCATTTCTAAAGCTTTGGGACTCCATTAAACCATTGTGAGAGTAAGTATCCACAAATGGTGAAAACATGGAACAGCGATGAACCTTCTCAAAAGTGGCCGGGTGACCAAAATTATCCCAAGAGTGCAGCAACGATTCATCCAAGAGGTCACAAAAGACCCCACAACAACATCCAAAGAACTGTGCTCCTCATTTGCCTCAGTTAAGGTCATTGTTCATGACTCCACCATAAGAAAGAGACTGGGCATAAATGAACATAAGAACATAAAAGCTCTTCTCTCTCTCTCCAGGCCCCTCTCTCAGAGTCCCCTACTCTCACTCAGGGATCCCCCGTACTCCTTCATCCCTCGAGGCAAAACTAGAAACCCTTGTTTTTCTACCTCCCCCTCACCTAACCCCCCCGCCCCCCCAGGGTATGGGCCCTTACCATCTACCTAGCTGGGTGTGTAGGAGTGCTGTGATGGGATCCTCCTACCAACCCTACATTCCACTATGACAGGGATAACCGCACACTCATTTATGGCTGCAGCACCCCAACTGTGACGCCTGACCAGTGGGGCGTCACACATACAGGTTATAGAATGCTGAAAATAATCCCACATTTCTGTCTCTTGTCAGATGTCTTGTTGAGAATAAACCAGTTTTTAACACTTTATGTAAATGACTCCTTTGAGACTCCCGGACTGGAAGATAACTCCCACTCCAGACCTTATATTAAATAAAAGGGGAGTTACGTGATGTGAGATGCCTTCCCTCTGCCTTCCTGATGTCACTGCAGATCTGTTTGTGATTTAACTGACACATCTGCAGATTCCTCCAAGTATTTTCAGCTTCCACCTGACAGGCAGCCAGGGAGAAACATTTTTACAATACAGCAGAACCCAGTGAGCTGCAAAAATGTGTTTACAAGAAGCCAAATTTCAGTTCTCTTGTTCTGAGTCAGTTACTTGTCTCACATTGGTAACTCCCCTTTTATTCAAAACAAGCTCTGAAGGCAGGGTTATTTTCCAGGCAGTGTCATGCCCCGAGGACACCCCCGTCTCAGAGACGGGCCCTATTGTTGTCAGAGCTGCGGAGTGTCTTTGGTGACGTGACCCAGTTCCGTGGTCCAAGGCGCGGCAAAAATGGTACCTTTACAAGCGTCAACTTTTCTAGGAATTTCACTGGCAACTTACTGGTTGCAGTGAAATCATGGACACATTGTTCTATTTTGTTGCTGTGTACAAATGGAACAATGTCTCCATGATTTCACTGCAACCAGTAAGTTGCCAGGGAAATTCCTAGAAAAGTTGCCGCGTATAAAGGTACCTTCAGAGTTGAGGTCTAGCTATGAAGTCAATTACAGGCTGACCTCATCTTTTTAAGTGGGAGAACTTGTCCAATTTGAGGCTGACTAAATACTTTTTTTCCCCACTGTAACTCACGATAGTCAATGCAAAGTCTGAGATCATCATCTGTCTTAGCCACAAAAAAGAACCCGGCACCTACAGGTAAGGTGGACAGTCTGATAAAGCCTCTTTGCAGACTGTCTGTTATAAAATCTTTCATGGCCTGACACTCTGGACCAGGAAGATTATAAATTCTACCTTTGTGGAGACGGGAATCAGGTACTAAGTCAATGGGGCAGTCATAATCTCTATGTGGGGGTAATTTCTCTGATTCAGATATAGAAATTACATCTTCAAAATCTCTAAATGTAAAAGTTATACAGGCAGACGTAGCTTTAACCTGGTTCACAGATACAGTAGCAACATACATGTATCCTGACACTCAGGGCTCCAGTGCACAATATCACCCAGGTGCCAGTCAATAACCGGGTTATGTTTACACAAGCATTGCTTACTCAGGATCACTGCTGATGATAGATCTTCCATACCAAAAAATGACACATATTCAAAAAGTAATAATCCCACCAGCAGTGACACTTCCTTTGTGACAAACTCCAGTCCACCCTGGGTGAGAGGTGTGTCATCAACAGCAGTGACTTTTATAGGAGCATTCAATCTTATAAATGGTATACCAAGATCTTTCACTACTTGGGCATTTATAAGGTTAATTGTAGATCCCCAATCCTCAAAAGCTTGCAACCCCACAGATTTCTTAAAGTAAGATGAACAAACAGGCAAGGCGGCCATCAGGGGGTGACAGCCCGGCCTGGAGTCAGGGGCCCCGAGCCCAGGGGGGCCCGGCCGTGATTCCAGGGGGCATGGCCATTTGGAGCAGGCTCCTCCGGGCCCCGTCCCCTATGTCTTGCAGGGCCCCCCCCATGTCTTGCAGGGGCCCACCCCTTCTATCACCGCCACCAGGCCCTGGAGTTGCGGGGAGAAGCTGCAGCAGCTAGCGGTGGGCACCGCCATGTACTTTGTGGCCGGCGCTCACTAACTGTACAGCCAGTTAGTAGAGGTTTAGACTTCTACACAATGGCCGCGGATCTCCATTTGGCCGCGGCCATTTTGTTGAAGTCTCAACTTCTACTGACCGGCTGTAGAGTTAGTGAATGCAGCTGGCCACAAATTACATGGCGGAGCCCAATGCTAGCTGCGCTTGCCGCAGGCCTGCAGCTACTCTTCCGCAGGCAGCTCCCTCCAGCCCTGCAGATGTGCCCTCCGGGCTCCGGGCCACCCACGCTCCGCATCCACAGCTCCCCCAATGGTAAGATATGGGGGGGTCCGGGGGAGGGATGAGGCAATATATACAGAATAGGGGGGCATATATAGGGAGGGAGGCTGTCGGGATATAGGGAGGGAGGCTGTCAGGATATAGGGAGGCTGCAGGGCCATATATAGGGAGGGAGGCTGTCGGGATATCGGGAGGCTGCCTGGCGGGATATAGGGAGGCTGCTTGGCGGGATATAGGGAGGCTGTTGGGATATAGGGAGGCTGCGGGGCCATATATAGGGAGGGAGGCTGCCTGGCGGGATATAGGGAGGCTGCCTGGAGGGATATAGGGAAGCTGCCTGTCGGGATATAGGGAGGCTGTCAGGACGGAGGAAGGATGGAGGGATGCAGTCAGGATGGAGGGAGGCTGTTATTATGGAGGAAGGATGGAGGGAGTATGTCAGGATGGAATAGGCTATTGGGATAGAGGGAGGCTGTTGGGATTGAGGGACGTTGTTGGGATGGAGGAAGGATGGAGGGAGGCTGTCAGGATGGAGGAAGGATGAAGTGAGGCTGTCAGGATGGAGGAAGGATGGAAGGAGGCTGTCAGGATGGAGGGAGGCCGTCAGGATGGAGGAATGCCATCGGGATGGAGGGAGGCTGTCAGGATGGAGAAAGGATGGAGGGAGGCCGTCAGGATGGAGGGAGGCTGTCAGGATGGAGGAAGGATGGAGGGAGGCCGTCAGGATGGAGGGAGGCCATCAGGATGGAGGGAGGCTGTTGGGATGGAGGAAGGATGGAAGGAGGCTGTCAGGATGGAGGGACGTTGTTGGGATGGGGGGAGGCTATCGTGATGGAGGGAGGATGGAGGGAGGCTGTCAGGATGGAGGAAGGATGAAGTGAGGCTGTTGGGATGAAGGAAGGATGGAAGGAGGCTGTCAGGATGGAGGAAGGATGGAGGGAGGCTGTCAGGATGGAGGGAGGCTGTCAGGATGGAGGAAGGATGGAGGGAGGCCGTCAGGATGGAGGGAGGCCATCAGGATGGAGGGAGGCTGTTGGGATGGAGGAAGGATGGAAGGAGGCTGTCAGGATGGAGGGACGTTGTTGGGATGGGGGGAGGCTATCGTGATGGAGGGAGGATGGAGGGAGGCTGTCAGGATGGAGGAAGGATGAAGTGAGGCTGTTGGGATGAAGGAAGGATGGAAGGAGGCTGTCAGGATGGAGGAAGGATGGAGGGAGGCTGTCAGGATGGAGGGAGGCTGTCGGGATGGAGGGAGGCTGTCGGGATGGAGAGAGGCTGTCGGGATGAAGGAAGGATGAAGTGAGGCTGTTGGGATGCAGGAAGGATGGAAGGAGGCAGTCAGGATGGAGGAAGGTTGGAAGGAGGCTGTCAGGATGGAGGGAGGCTGTCGGAATGGATGGAAGCTGTTGGGATGTTGTCTATATGGCTCGCAGCCATCTCTATTGTGTACGGCCAGCAGGAGTCTCTATTGTGTATTCTCTATTGTGTATGGCCAGCAGAAGTTTCTATTGTGTATTCTCTATTGTATGTATAGCCAGCAGCAGTCTCCATTGTGTATATGGTCCGCAGCCAACTCTATTGTGTAAACAGGTAGAAGCTGTCTCTATTCTGTATTCTCTATTGTATATACAGCTATTGTGTTTAGCGTTATAGAAAACAAGTAGCAACACAGGATCAGCGGTGTTTATTCACTCTTCGTGGGGTGGCGCTTCAACAGGCATATAGTCAACAGGCATCTGGTAGACTATATGCCTGTTGAAGCGCCACTTGCGGTGTGAAACGGCCATCGCCTTTGAGAACCCCCCGTCCTCCCACCCGCACCATGTAAGACCACACGAAGAGTGAATAAACACCGCTGATCCTACGATGTTGCAACTTCATTTCTATAACGCTAACCGGAAGTGATGAACCGCTAACTGGAAGTGTGCACCGAGTTGTTTGAGCGCTCAACAGGCTGAATGCCGGAGCGCTGGTGATCAGTAAGGGGGCACCCTGAAGCGATCTGCAAGCTGCAGCTCTCCAGAAACACCGTGGACAGATTGGTGCTGGCACCAAGAATCGTCCGAACCGTGATTGATACAGCTATTGTGTATTCAGCCCACAGCAGTCTCAAGTGTGTGTGTGTGTAATATATAATAGAGAGAGTGTAAAAAAAGGAAAAACAGCACAAAAAAATAGAAAAAACTGGACTTTATTGCCCAATGTCATGGCCACGCATTGGACAATAAAGTCCACTTTTTTCTATTTTTTTGTGCTGTTTTTGTTTAGTTTTTTTATCTATTGTAAGGAACCATCTGCATTGCTGGTTGGGAAAGCTTTGCACATAAATTGAGGTAATTTTTGGTGCTGTTCCAATTTTTCACTATATATGTAATGTATGTTTGGGTGGAGGTGGATCTAGGGTGGAGGCGGAGCCTGGGTGGAGGCTGGGCGGAGTCTCAGGTGGTGGAGGCTGGGCGGAGTCTCAGGGGGGCCCCAAAATTTTGGCAGTCAGGGGCCCCGAAATTCCTAGTGGCAGCCCTGCAAACAGGTAATATAATGTAATCTGCACGCAATACTTGGGCACCTGAGCAGGCATCCTCAGACCCTCCCAGGTGCTGATGTCCAGTAACTGGTAGCCTGGAACTGGCAAGCTTCTGATAACCAGAGTCCTTACAGTGGGAAACAAATCGTGGCTTGTGCTGCATTTCTTAGTTGATGATTGGAGTAATCCACCACATGAAAAGCAATGGAGCAGCAGCAGGTGAGAGCAATTGATTACACTTAGGGATGAGCGAGAAGTGAAATAATTGGACTCGCTATACTCGTAACGAGTAGGTGCCAATACTCAGGTACTCGTTATGAGTAGCGAGTCCAATGTAAGTCAATGGGAAAAGCATGTAATGCGAGTAATTGGCTCTGCTGGACACTACAAGTGGCCTGGGGGCTGAGGAAAAGGCTGAAATGGGTGCATGATTGTTCAAAAGCTGGCGGTTAAAAGCCGCCGGCTTTTAAACAATCACTCAGCCCCATCCTCCGCTTCCCTGCAGCCTCCCATCCCGATCCTAAGTTAGGACCAGGCGGGAAGCGCACCACCAGTGAGCGGGGAGCAAAAGACAGAGGCGGGAAATCCGGCGGTGAAGTCTTTTATTAGAAAAGAAAACAAAACAACACTTATAGACTCCATCTTTATTTAAAAAAATAATCTTCCGTCCAATGTAGTTCAATCCAGTCTTCTTCTTTAACTCAGCTACATCTCTGGTAGAGAACCTCACTCCCACATTGATTGTCATGTCAATTTTAAATACCGTATATACTCGTGTATAAGCCGAGTTTTTCAGCACATAAAATGTGCTGAAAAGTCCCCCCTCGGCTTATACACGGGTATATACGATAGCCCCAGCTGTATACAGCCCCCCCCGTGGTATCCAGGGCCCCCCTTGCTGCACCTGTAAAGGAAGATGTCAGTATACTTATCGCTGCCGCCGCCGCTCCGCTGCTCGGTCACCGCGCTGCTTCGGGTCTTCATGCTTCCTGTTCCTTCTCCGGTGCTCAGGAAATGACGTCATTGTTCGAGCGCCGGAGAAGGAACAGGAAGCATGAAGACCTGGAGCAGCGCGGTGACCGAGCAGCGGAGCAGCGGCGGCAGCGATAAGTATACTGACATCTTCCTTTACAGGTGCAGAAAGGGGGGCCCTGGATACCACGGGGGGCTGTATACAGCTGGGGCTGCTGTATACAGCTGGGGCCCCTGTATACTAATGGGGGGGGTTCTGTATACCTCTGGGGCTGCTGCTGTATATACCCCCTGGGGCTGCTGCTGTATATACCTCCTGGGGCTGCTGCTGTATATACCCCCTGGGGCTGCTGCTGTATATACCCCCTGGGGCTGCTGCTGTATATACCCCCTGGGGATGCTGCTGTATATACCCCCTGGGGCTGCTGCTGTATACTACCACTGGGGCTGCTGCTGTATACTACTACTGGGGCTGCTGTATACTACTACTGGGGCTGCTGTATACTACCACTGGGGCTTCTGTATACTACTACTGGGGCTGCTGCTGTATATACCCCCTGGGGCTGCTGCTGTATATACCCCCTGGGGCTGCTGCTGTATATACCCCCTGGGCTGCTGCTGTATACTACTACTGGGCTGCTGTATACTACTACTGGGGCTGCTGTATACTACCACTGGGGCTTCTGTATACTACTACTGGGGCTGCTGCTGTATATACCACTGAGGCTGCTGTATACTACTACTGGGGCTGCTGTATACTACCTCTGGGGCTTCTGTATACTTCCACTGGGGCTGCTGTATATACCTCTGGGGCTGCTGTATACTACCACTGGGGCTGCTGTATATATCTCTGGGGCTGCTGTATACTACCACTGGGGCTGCTGTATATATCTCTGGGGCTGCTGTATACTACCAATGGGGCTGCTGCTGTATATACCACTGGGGAGGCTGCTGTAACACTGCTGGGGCCTGTATGTACCACTGGGGAGGCTGCTGTATACCACACTTCTGGGGGCTGTATACTACCACTGGGGAGGCCTGTATACCACTGCGGGGGCCTGTATACCACACTGCTGGGGGCTGTATACCTGTGCTGGGGTCCACCTTCGGCTTATACACGAGTCAATAGGTTTTCCCAGATTTTGGGGGCAAAAGTAGGGAAGTCGGCTTATACACGGGTCGGCTTATACACGAGTATATACGGTAGTTTATTCTATTATTTATTTCATTATATTTTCCTGATTTCTTCTTCTGTCTCCTTTTTTTTCAGTATATTTCTGATATATATGCTACAGAGCAATAATCTTCTGATTATTATAAATGTAACAAAATGTTTATAACCTTGTTTTAGTATTGTTATATTTATCTGCTTGTTAATAAAAACATTTTCAAACATCTACACAGCAAAAATCAGAATACACCATCAGAAATATAAAAATACATCACCAAAATCACAATCAGTACAGAATTACTTTACCAGGACCATCCTCCGTACATGAATAGAGCAGCAAGTAAAGTAAAGTGATCAATTGTAATGCCAGATCAGATCCATATATATTGTATTGCATGAACCTACAACTCTCAGTTTGTCATTAACAATGAAAGAGAGACATTTGGATTTATTGTTAAAGCTATAATCAGGCCATACAAGAACCACAATACAGATGAGATTAAATCAGTCTTAGAAATGTACATTTTACACACAGATACCATACAGGTGGTATTGTCTCTGATTGGATTTGTTGTCTTTATTTTTTTCTCCATCTTGTTCAGATGCCTTTTCATATCCACAGTTCATCTTTGCAGGCTTCTCTTTTCTTGAGTCTTCTGCAGCTTGTCCCAACATGGTACCCTTAAAAATAACAGAGACATTATAATGCTCCTGCACAGTGGAGGTAACGATCGCGGTTGCAGGGGTCGCACCTGCGATGGGGTCCGGACCTATAAGGGGCCCGTGCTGCCAACCATCCCCTGTGACAGCCGATCGCAGTGCCAGGCACCTGCTTCACATCCATGTGACAGTGCGGCTGCACAGGCCACTTTGGGGCACGTGTGTCAGGGAGAGGAGGGGAGGGAAGCCTCCTACTTCCTGTTGCTGCTCCCGTGCCTCGCCTCCACTGACCAACCGGCTTCCTGGCCTGCGTTCTACTGGGGACTGCATACAGCAGGCCGGCACCTCCTCCTCCTTCTCCTGAGTCTTGAATCTTCAGGAGACCACCGGAGCAGCGAGGGAACCAGGTAAGTACAGATTTTTTTTTTAATAAGTGAGTACCGTATGGCCAGAGGATTATGGGGGAAGGGGGTAGATCATATATAAGGCTTCATATATAAAACTCCTCTAAATGGAGAGAAAAGAGGCTGCAAATAATAAGGCTGCACTATATGGAAATATATAAGTTTGCACTATATGGAAAGATATAAGGCTGCAAATACAGTATAATACTGCACTACATGGAGAGAGATAAGGCTGCATATATAATACTGAACTATATGGGAGATATAAGGCTGCATATATAATACTGCACTATATGGAGAGATATGAGGCTGCATATATAAGGCTGCACTATATGGAGAGTTTTAAGGCTGCACTATATGGAAAGTTATGAGCCTGCACTCTATGGTAAGTTTTGAGGCTGCATCATATGGAGAGCTATGATTAGGTTATATAGAGGGCTATGAGGCTGTATTATACTATATGGAGAGGATATTAGGCTGTATTATAGTATATGGAGAGGATATGAGGCTGTATTATACTATATGGAGAGTATTGAGACTGCACTATATGGAAAGTTTTGAGACTGCACTATATGGAGAGCTATGATTATGCTATATGGAGGGCTATGAGGCTGTATTATAGTATATGGAGAGAATATGAGGCTGTATTATACTATATGGAGAGGCTATTAGGCTGTATTATAGTATATGGAGAGAATATAGGGCTGTATTATGCTATAAGGAGGGCTATGAGGCTGCATTATGCTATAAGGAGGGCTATGAGGCTGCGTTATGATATATGGAGGGATGTGAGGCTGCATTATATTATATGGAGGATAATGGGGGTTCATTATAATAATTTAATGACTATGGGGGCTACCTTATGAATGGAGGACTATGGCATGCATTAAAATACATAGAGGACTATGGGGATACATTGTAATAAATGGAGGAATATGGGGATGCAATATAATATTTGGATGACTATGGTGACGGGAGGAGGCGGACCACATAAACTAGGATGGGTGACATATATACCACGATAAGGGCTATATCCCAGGAGAACCATATATAGCAGGCTAAGGGACATTAATACATAATGAAGGAGGAGAGGGGTTAATTTGTGAGTCTTTAAAGGATTTAGAATGTTACATGAGGCGCATACATTTCATAAACATGTGGGGGGGCAGGTCTAAGTTTCGCATCAGGGCCCGCCAGACTCTGGTTATGCCACTACTGCTCCTGCATAAAAAAATATCTGCCAATGTGGTGCACCTGAATAATTGCTCCTCACTGTGCTCTCTGCACAAAATATGCCCCCCACACTATCCCCACTATGGTAAAAAGACTACATGCTGCCCTCTCCTTTTTATACTGGCCCCCCTCCACCTCCCCATAATGTTCCCCCCAATACTGCCCAGTCTCTATAATGTGCTCGCTCTTCATACTTCACCTACCGGCATTATAGCTCACAAAGTTTTTTTTTTTAGCTTTCCCAGTCTTGAATGGCATATCAAAGGATGTATGTGTTATGTCCCCTGGCACCGCTCCCCCGCTCACCTTCCCTGATGCTTTAGTTCTCCCCTGCTTCGCTGGGAGGGCATCCGGCGCCCAGGCGTGCAATGTCTCAGAGCCGTCGCCAGGTCCCCTTTCTGTCTGCCAATCACAGGGGTTCACACACCATCACACTACAATAGACGGTGTAATCAGCAGTGCATTGGGCGAGGCCGCACTCCTCCCTGTGAATCTAGAGACCAGCACGGCACAGCCTGACACTCCCCTTGGCCAGTAGCTGTCCGTCCTCCGGTACATCAGGCTGCCTCAATTGCTGGGAGGTTCCTGATTATTGTGTTAGTTGCCTTGTTCATATCTGGCTGTTAGCCATGCCCTCCTTGTGTTCTCTCACTTGTGGGTATTCTCCCAGCCCTTCATCCTGCCCGTATCTCGAGCTTTGGTACCTCAGGCCCTTCTCTGCCATACCTCCGTTAGGTTAAGCCAACGAGCTGCCCCTCTGGTACCGGCTGAAGTGGTATTTAGACCCCCTGGGCTTGCCCCTGACAATCCGTGTATAGGGGGTTGGATCAACTAGGACCAGCTCACCCAGGGGAGTTCGGTACCACGGCCCAGTGGGTCCACTCTAGGGTGCCTTCCTCCGGAAGCGTGACAGTATGCTGTAATATTTCTTCCATTTTAATATCATTACATAACTGAACGCATTTACTATTTTTTAGGTCAAAAGGGTCAGAAGGTTAGTATGACTGTATGTTCAGTCTCCACAGGATTTCTTTGAAATCTGTTACCGTGGACACAAAATGAACTGATTAGAATTTGTAGACATAAAATGGTGGTAAATCAGTAAGTTTTTAATCAAGACCACAAACAATGCTGCGGCCGAAAAGTAATAATAAGACTAATATTAGGTTAACCCCTTCATGATCTTGGACGTACTTATAAGTCTTAGATCAGTGGTACTTACCGGCCTTGGACATACAGTTGTGGCCAAAAGTATTGACACCCCTGCAATTCTGTCAGATAATACTCAGTTTCTTCCTGAAAATGATTGCAATCACAAATTCTTTGGTATTATTATCTTCATTTAATTTGTCTTCATTGAAAAAACACAGAAAGAATTGTCCTAAAGCCAAATTGGATATAATTCCACACCAAACATAAAAAAGGGGGTGGACAAAAGTATTGGCACTGTTAGAAAAATCATGTGATGCTTCTCTAATTTGTGTAATTAACAGCACCTGTAACTTACCTGTGGTACCTAACAGGTGTTGGCAATAACTAAATCACACTTGCAGCCAGTTGACATGGATTAAAGTTGACTCAACCTCTGTCATGTGTCCTTGTGTGTACCACATTGAGCATGGAGAAAAGAAAAAAGACCAAAGAACTGTCTGAGGACTTGAGAAACCAATTTGTGAGGAAGCATGAGCAATCTCAAAGCTACAAGTCCATCTCCAAAGACCTGAATGGTCCTGTGTCTACCGTGCGCAGTGTCATCAAGAAGTTTAAAGCCCATGGCACCTGTGGCTAACCTCCCTACATGTGGACGGAAAATAAAAATTGACGAGAAATTTCAACGCAAGATTGTGCGGATGGTGGATATAGAACCTCGACTAACATCCAAACAAGTTCAAGCTGCCCTGCTGTCCGAGGGTACAGCAGTGTCAACCTGTAGTATCCGTCGGCGTCTGAATGAAAAGGAACTGTATGGTAGGATACCCAGGAAGACCCCACTTCTTACCCCGAGACATAAAAAAGACAGGCTGGAGTTTGCCAAAACTTACCTGAGAAAGCCTAAAACGTTTTGGAAGAATGTTCTCTGGTCAGATGAGCCAAAAATAGAGCTTTTTGGACAAAGGCATCAACATAGAGTTTACAGGAGAAAAAAAGAGGAATTCAAAGAAAAGAACACGGTCTCTACAGTCAAACATGGCGGAGGTTCCCTGATGTTTGGGGTTGCTTTGCTGCCTCTGGCACTGGACTGCTTGACCGTGTGCATGGCATTATGAAGTCTGAAGACTACCAACAAATTTTGCAGCATAATGTAGGGCTCAGAGTGAGAAAGCTGGGTCTCCCTCAGGGGTTAAGGGTCTTCCAGCAGGACAAAGACCCAAAACACACTTCAAAAAGCACTAGAAAATGGTTTGAGAGAAAGCACTGGAGACTTCTGGTGTCCCCTAACAATTTCAATGGAAATTAGCTCCAATTGTTAGCGGAAACATGTCGCGTATGGAGAGCCCCTCAATGTATGCCTGAACATTTGAGCTCTCCCACAAGTGACTCCATTTTGGAAACTAGACCCCCCAAAGAACTTATCTAGATGCATAGTGAGCACTTTGAACCCCCAGGTGCTTCAGAAATTGATCCGTAGTAAGGAAAAATTCAATTAAAAAGTAATTTTCTTTTTTAATTTTTATGGAGGTTTTGCTAAACAGTAGAGACTTATCAGGTTTATTGGCAACAGATCATACAACATGAAGCATTAGACAACAAACTAGTATATAGAAGAAAAACCATCAAACATAGACCCATAATATACTGCAAGAAGTATAACTACACATAGACACAGCACAAACCCTCACACCCAAGACTTGACACTGAACATCACTACACTATAAGTAAAACACACCCGAGTAACCAGGCTGTAAAAAACAGAATAGTACAGCACACATTAAGGTTTACCACAAATATCAAATTATCTATATTCAGACAAACATGTCTGTTACAATATATAGGAAACATCTCCACTATTATTATACTGTTCACCCCTTATTGTCCAAAGTATAAACAGTAGTATATTCACTCATTTATAGCACATCACAAAGAGTTAAACCCATCACCATAGAAGCACCTCTACACCTGGAGCCTGTATATGAACAAGCAAGTGACTACTTGGTGTATAACAAATTTCGAAGGGAACTTATTGTGATATAAAGAGCCACTCATTGACAGCACATCACAAAGAGATGAACCTATCACCATAGGAGCACCATTACACCTGAAGCCTATAAACATGAACAAGTAATTGACCACTTGGTACATAACAAATTTTGACAGAAACGTATTGTGGTTGAAAAAAGCCTGAAACAAGGTCATTTAATTGGATTGCCAAGTCCCTACTGTCACACTTGGGAGGTGAGGGAATCAGGTAACTTGATGGTGTGATGGGCAAAGCGGGTCAGGAGAGCCTAATCTGACCCTGATGCTGGGGTCCCTGGCTTTCCCTGATCTCGGAGGTACATCTGATGGTGAGGAATTCTGAGCCGCCACTCTGTACCCTAAACTCCTGATTAGCCCTAGACTGAGGGCTCCTACCTCCACCGACAGATCAGGGATCACAGCTTCTCCCACGGCAATAAAACTCCTGGAGAGGCTTCAGCACAGCAGCAAGACTTCTTCTCAGCTCAATGACAAAGAGCCAACTAACTCTATGAACGGCGTCTGATAGAGGAGAGGGAAAGCTATTTAAAGCCAGGGGGAGGGGATTCCAGGTGAGTCACACTTCAACCACTCAACCAGCAGCTGAACATAATAGTGAATGCAGCTCTTGAGCACAACACAGGAGTCAGGAACTTCACACCAATCCCTCATGCAGCTCTTAAAGGAAAATAACACATACAGCAGCATCCAGCGATGTCAGCGCAAACTAAGCGCGTGACACCTACATCTAGAAGAACTTAACAGAACCAGTCACGACATCCCCAAGGGAATATCATACGCAGCAGCACAAAAAGGTAATCCTCTTGAAATTAGAAAATAACTAAACATAATACACCCATACAGAGGATTGTGTACTGAGTTATACACCTCTTCTTTCTGGATGAGCCATATATCCCCAGAAACAAGCCATAAACGACTAACCAAGAAACAGCCTGAAGCATGACCTTACTATATCATCTATATAGAACCATTAAGACACCCACACAAGACTTCTCTTCTCCTAGAAAACTGCATTCATCATTTTTTAGTAATTTTAATCATATGATCTCAAATACAATAAGTGGTTATTAAACAACAACCACTGTGATCAAATTAAAAAGTAAAGATCATTTTTACTAAATTTTTTATTCAGTTTTTATTAAAGTTTTTTACATAAGGTTTTAACAAAAAATTTCTGTGGAATATGTTGGCTCTATAAATAAAAAATAAATAAAAAAAATATTATTACAGCAATACCAGATTTATATCAGGTTTTTTTAGGTTTAGGTTTTTTAGGTATCACACTAAAACGTGTTTTTACAAAAGAAGCAAGCCATAAACTACTAACCAAGAAACAGCCTGAAGCATGACCTTACTATATCATCTATACAGCATCATTTAGACACCCACACGAGATCAAAGAGGGGGAGAAAAATAACCACTTCTCTTCTCCTAGAAAACTCAAGATTACTCTATATATGTTGCATTCATCATTTTGTAGTAATTTCAATCATATGATCTGAAATACAATAAGTGGTTATTAAACAACAACCACTGGGATCAAATTAAAAAGTAAAGATTATTTTTATTACATTTTTTATTAGTTTTTATTAAAGTTTTTTATGTAAGGTTTTAACAAAAAAATTTCTTGTTTAACTAACACCAACCACTCTTAAATCGGGTGGATATTATGTAAAGTATTTATCTAGTTTGAATAAACATCCCAAAGGAAGGTTAACTAAACAGTGCCTACGTGGTTTATTGGGAGCCATAATACAAAGTGTAGCGCGTAACTCACTACCTTTAATTAATATCAAAAACACCCTAAAGGTGTAACACACGCGGTGACACCTTATGGTACATTTACACGCGGCCACAGGAAGGTAGGAATAGGCAGGCATCGGACACAATTGTGCCTGTTGCCTTGAAAAGACCACGATGTGGCTGCTTGTAATTCAGGACTTTCCTTCCTTCAGGGAAGACACAGGAAGGAAAGTCCTGAATTACACGCAGCCACATCGTGGTCTTTCCAAGGCATCAGGCACAATTTGTGTCCGATGCCTTCCTGTTCCTACCTTCCTGTGGCCGGTGTAAATGTACCATAATGGTACCTTTACACGCCATTACCGAGGGTAGCAACAGGTAGGCACCACACGTGCACACGCGCGGTTTCAACGGTTTTCTAACGGTACCTGATGCCGCAATTACACGCCGCCACAAGGTGCTCGACAGAAGGTATTTTCGTTCCCTGGAAGTGCCGACGGGTGCCACGGGTTACCATCTGTGGAGCACCTTCCCTGATTTACATGCCGCTACCACAAGGGAATCTGGGCGTACATATTGTGCGCTGTAACTACATAGGCGTGACAGAGTTGTGTAATACGCGGCGCTCGTATGGTGATTGGACAATGCAATAACATCTTGATTGGCCAGCCAGCGCAGGAAGCCAGGCTAATACATGACGCTATAGCAAACGTGTATTGTGACTGGTCTGCATGTTACATATGCCGCTCTGTGCAGGGACAGCCAATGGGTACACAGTAGTCCCCACCAATGATAGCTGATGGGGCGTGGTATACATGATGCTGTAGCACGCCCCAGGTAACTCAAATACCTTGCCTGTGCCCCGATTACACGCCGCTACCATAGGGATCATATCTGCTTGTTTTTCAGCACGGCTGAAAGACAGGTATCCAAAGAGACAGGAAGGTACAACCTGAATTACACTGCCGCCACTTCGCGGTGTTTTGAAGGTAAAAGGTACAATTGTCTCCGATACCTGCCGGTTTCTACCTTTCGGTAGCAGCGTGTAAAGGTACCATAAGAGTTACTGCAGCAACACAAATATATAGGCTAGCTCCGGTTTGACATCACATTTCCAACATATTCCACAGCACTTTACAATACAGAGGGTATACGATACAATACAATAATATATAATAAAATACAATACAATAATAAGATATAATACAATACAATATTAGACAATACAAATATAATACAATACAGACCATGTGAGACAAAAAATAAATAAATACATCTCTGAGCCCATTAGGAGTGAGGTCCCTGTTTGCAAGCTTACAATCTATGAGGAAATAGGGGAGACCCAGAAGGTAATAGTCACAAATGCTGTCATATATGGTCCAGCTATAAATATATTAAATATAGGGGATTCACATAATGCTGGATGTACTGGACACCAGCCATGATCTGTACAAGTATAGGTAAAGTGCTATAAAATGCATGGGGGTGTAGAAAGATGATACAAGAGGCCAGATTTGGAGAACGGTAGAATGGGAATAATTACATAGATGAGGTGGTAGGCTAGTCTAAAGAGACATGTTTTTAATGCTCACTTAAAGCTATGGATATTTGGAATGAATTGAATTGTTCTTGGTAATCCGTTCCAGAGAATTGGTGCAGCTCGTGAGAAGTCCTGGACACGGGAGTGGGAGGTTCGGATTGTAGCTGATGTCAGTCTTAGGTCACTTGCGGAACAGAGGGCACGTGTAGGGCAACAGACAGTGATGAGGGATAAAGAGAAGAGAAGGGGACCTAGGACTGAACCCTGAGGAACCCCAACCATAAGGGGAAGAGGAGAGGAAGAGGAGCCGGTGAAAGATACAGTGAAGGAGCGGTCAGAGAGGTAGGAGGAAAACCAGGAGAGTGCAGTGTCCTTAAGCCCAATAGAGTGGAGCATAGAGAGAAGGAGCAAGTGATCCACAGTATTAAATGCAGTGGAGAGATCCAGGAGGATCAGTAGGGAGTAGTGACCATTAGATTAACTGTTAGTAGATCATTAGAGACTTTAGTGAGGGCATTTTCAGTAGAGTGTGAGGTGCGGAAACCAGATTGTAGAGGGTAAAGAAGAGAATTGTCAGAGAGAGAGCAGAGCAGATAGGAGTGGACCAAGCATTCCAGGAGTTTAGAGATGAATGGGAGATTAGAGACAGGTCGGTATTTAGCAGCAGAGTTCTGGTCGAGGGATGTTTTTTTTTAATAATGGGTGAATGCTGGCATATTTGAAGGAGGAGGGGAAAACACCAGATGAGAGGAAAAGATTAAATATTTTAGTTAGGTGAGATGTGACAGCTGGGGAGAGGGATTGAAGGAGATGTGAGGGAAAAGGGTCGCTGGTGCAGGTAGTAGGGTGAGAAGATGCAAGGAACCGGGTGACTTCTTCCTCTGTGACCGGATCAAAGACCAAAAGTGAGTTGGATGAAGTGCAAGATGGTGGAGAATGAATGATGTTCTGAGGCTGTGATGAAATTTCCCATCGTATGTGGTCAATTTTGTCTTTAAAATAGTTGGCCAAATCGTCATCTGTGAGGCTGGTGGTTGGGGCCTGAACTCTTGGACTGAGGAGTGAGTGGAAAGTGTCAAATAATAATTTAAGATTGCTAGCTAGTGATGTTAGAAGGGTGTTGTAGTAAACTTGTTTGGAGAGTTGAAGGGGGGCGTTGTATGTTTTCAGCATAAACTTACAATGGATGAAATCTTCTGCGAGTTTGGATTTTCTCCACAGACGTTCTGCGTACCTGGAGCACCGCTAGAGAACTGTGGTTGCAATGTGTGCTGCTGTCGGTGCTGAGTTGTTATAAGTGTAGGAGGTGCACCTTCATCCAGGGCACTTTGCAGTGTTTCATTATAGAATTTTAAAGCGAAATAAGGACAAGAGAGGGAGGATATAGGGGCCAATGAATACTGTAAATCATACTGATTTGATGAACAAAGCCACCTAACCACTTATACCACAAGGTGAAAGGAGTTAAAATAGTAATGAAGTAAATTCGACTACTGTTGCTGATTTGCATATTTTGCCTTCCATAGATCACATTCAGACTTGTCTTAGGTTTAGCCCTCTTCAGTGGATTTACATGTAAACTTCTGAAAAATGTGTTTCAGACAAAATACGTGATGGAAAATTCCCTGTAATCAGGCAGCAGGAATCACTTTAAAGTCCCATCTGACCTGTGATCCTATACATCTTTTTATGCATATTTTTAGGTGTGCACAAAAGTGAAGTCAACTACAGTTTTGTGCACCTTTGAAAGGAAAGACAAAGCGGAACAGAGGCCAAACGGAGCTCAGAGTAAATGCTGCCTTATTAGTGAATATATCCAACCAGGGGTTTCACCTAAATTGCGCATTTCAAAGGTGTAGCTTGAAACCCAAATGTAAGTGCTCAGCAAATGGCACAACCTGAACTAACGTAAAAGTAAAATCAGAATAGAAAAATGCTGGGGGGTGACGGGGTTAATAGTTTTAGTGACGGAGAACATATATTTTACTGGCCAGACATAATTGTTCTGGTTGAAATGCATAGTCTGTTACTAGACAGTTGTGTCTTCTTTACTGCCAATACTGCCATAAATTGCTCACTGCATGTGTGGCACCCCTGCGGACCCAGTCGCCACAGAGGTACTACACCCCATTTAGAGATGTAGTGCCCCACTCTCGGATAAGGAAAGGAGCACTGATGGGTATCCAAGCACCTAGACACCACTAAGCACTCCAAGTAGGGGTCAGGGTGAGATTGCTCCTACGGAGGAGCACAGTCCCTGATCATGGCTGCAGAAGAGGAACCAGGGTAGTGGGACTGGGCAGAGAGTAGGGTTTAGGGAAGCACCTGGGAAGGAGTAAAGTTAGGAAGGACACACGTAGATGTCGTGGGACACGTGACAGACCTTATAAAAGGGGCGACAGAAACATCTAGAAGCAATTGGTAGTTGGTGGAGAGTCGTTGGCAGGAGCCTGTGAGGGCCACAGTGTCAGTAGAAGGGTAACATCTGGAAAGAGATGACCAGAGGACTGGATCCAGTGGGAGCTCGTCGTAAGCCCTGTGAGAGAAAGAAAGAACAATGGTGCTCCAGAAGACAAAAGAGGTTCCAGGGGACCGGGTAGTGAGCGATCCACCTGGGGACGCCGGCATCCACAGCGATGGTGATCGTGTGAATTGACTAGGCCACTGTAGTGGAACTGAGCCCCAGACTAGTGGAAAACAACCAGGCTCAGCTAGCAACTCGGAGGCTGCGGTGCTTCCAAGGTGCCGCAGCTGAAGCCGTGCACATCCGCTGAAATGGTGGCCATATAGGGTTCAGGGACAGACTTCAAGTAACCCTAGGAGGGACCCGTGGTCACCGGCTTGGGGCACTGTGTGAGCGGGGCACAGGGCAGGAGGGCGAAACAAGCGCAGAAGAGTCGACCGTGAAAGGACATTAGAAAGCGGTAATGGTGAGTGTCACTGCCTTACTCGGGAGTTAGCTGCATCCCCTCAACTTTAGCTCCAAGCTGTGAGTAAATATTTTGAGGCTGCACCCCGTTGTGTCTGTGACTTTCTTGCTGCACCTCTGCACTGAAACACCAGTACCAATTCACTAATAACATCTGCTGCCCTGGAGTCAGCCCTACCTGTGAAGGACATAACAATTCTGCTGCATCATCACCATTGGCCCCAGAGGAACTGTAGTACAGCGGTAGCCATCTATAGCCTCAACCTGCGGGTGGCGTTACGTAAAAACAGATATCCCCAGGTCCAGCCATCCTCTCCCCGATGAAACTCACTTTCCTCATGACCTTTCCTAAAGAAGAGAGACACCCTCTCCAAACATTTAATGACACTGCCGTGGTCACGGAGCCAGGTCTCGACCTTTATGACTCCCATGAGGCATCAAAGCCCGGTTACGAGAATCCTAAGGCCCTGGAGGGGCGTGTCCTATGTACATACCTGGTCCGAAAAGGAATTATGCTTTTTTAACAATGTTTAAAGAATAAAAAGATTTTAAGAAAAAATGACGAAATAAGGGTTCCTCCGCTGGACTTTATTTGTTTGGTTTGAAGACATAATTGTTATCACCAAACTTTCCTATGAACAGTTTTGAATGTAGAAGGAAAACCGGGCACTGACCTTATATTGCTGCAGTTGAAATTGTGGCACAGAACCAAGTCCAGCGTTGCTCAGCCGTAGGACGTAGTCATTTTCATCCATAAAGAAAGAAGAAGGCGGCACTCATTGGACCGGTGAAGACAGGTATGTTTATTCCAGTCGCAGTATTACATCAGGTGGAGGGTACGGGGAGGGAGGTGCAGAGATGACGGAGCCCGTTTCAAGTAGTGCTTACTCTTCAACAGATCCTGTGTTCAGGGTGCACCGAGCCCCACTGCCGCCTGAGCACTGATTACGGGGGGGGGGGGGGGGGGGGGGTGCTATTGATGCCTGGGGCTGCCGCCCCTCCTACTGGGACGGTGCCGTCACTGCCGCCTCAGCCGCGGCAGTGATTGCTGGCCGCGGCCGTGAGTACCGGGGGGGGGGGGGTGCTATTGATGCCTGGGGGCCCCTGCCGCCCTTCTGTCCCTCTCCCCCGGCGGTCGCCGCTTACCTCCGGTGCGCGGGGTGAGCGGAGCGGCCGGCGCCATGACAGGGGGAGGCTGTTTGCATTCAGGCGCCGCCCCCTTCTGCACAGCCGCTCCCTCTGCCGGCTGCCGCCTGAATGACAGGGCTCACACTGTCCAATGGACGGTGCGGCCCTGCCTGTGTTCCTATGAACAGATATAGCTCAAAATTGGCAAGAATATTTATCAACTAAAAAATTTAGAAGTCTGATTAAAATAAAAATAGGGGTCCTGTAAGTAACTCTTGAGGGTTGCAATTAGAGATTAGATCAAGCAGAGGATTCAATCCAAGTTGAATTTCCTGAAATCACAAATCTGAGCATTTTGAGATTTGATTTGCAGTTCTCAATAAAAAAAAATATCAGAGTAGGTTAACATCATTTTGCGTGGCCTCGCCAGTTTCCCCATGATTCCTGCAGCCAAGAAATTTTATGGATTATCATACCTTGCACAGTGGTAAGTACCTGGGTCATTACAGATTAGTGGCTCCTAGTGGAGCATAGTTTGTACGGCACAGTTGTTTTCTGTCTCCTTTTTTAAATCTCTCATTCTTTAGAGCAGTGGTGGGGAACCTTTTTCTGCCGGGGGCCATTTGGAAATTTCTACCATCCTTCTGGGGCCGCACAAAATGATTAATTTAAAAATTAACCTGCTACATTTGGTTAAACTATCAACTCACCCCATTATGGTGGCTAGAGCTGCTTCTCTTTGCCTTAACTGATGTTAGGTGATAATGATCATGTTGCTTTACAACAGTTTTTTCAGGTTTGCTAAGACTATAGACATCACAAGAGAGGCCGGGGGCATATACATCACTGGGGAGGCTGAGACTGGGGCATAGAAATAACTGAAGAACTGGATTTAAAGGGCATGCAGTCAGCAAAACTTGTCTGCCAATCCGAGAATGGCGGTCCTCAGGAATCTGCCCTCGGGCTGCATAAAAGGCCATCAAGGATGCGGCCCTGGGGCCTGAGGTTCCCCACCCCTGCTGTAGAGTGTTAGCACATATGGTGAGGGAAATCCTCTACTCTATCTATAAAGTGTAAACTCTTATGGTCTGTGGAATCCCCTCTCTGTCTCCTGTAAAGTGAAAGCTCTTATGGTCAATAGAGTCCTCTCTCTCTTTGTCGCATGCAGTATGTAAGCTATAGTCAGGGGGCTCATTACTTTCTTTCTCATCTGTAGTATGCAAGCTGGTATGGACAGCGGGGTCTTCTCTCTCACATAGAGTGTAATCCTATGGTGAGCAGAGTCTTTTCTCTCTCCTATTCAGTGTAATCACTTATGGTCAGCAGGGTTGCCTCTCTCACAGAGTGTCAGCACTTATGGTCAGCGGGGTCCTCAGTGGGGTCCGCTCTCTCTCGCCTACAAAGTGTATGCTTGTTTGATCAATGGGGTCCTCTCTTTGTTTCTTGTCTGTAGTGTGTAGTGTGTCAGCCGGGTCTTCTCTCTCCTATAGGGAGTGTAAGCTATTATGATCAGGGGGGTTTGCCTCTCTTCTATAGAGTGTAAGCAGTTATGGTAAGCAGGGTCATCTCTCTCTCCCTTTCATATAGATGATATATTCACTTTTTTGAATGGCTTGATAAAGACTTGAGTGGATGAAACATTGCACTTTTCTCTGCATGTCTCTGATGTGTGAATAAATTGAGGTGTAAATTGAATAGAGCAGGTCTGATATGACATCATTTGAAGTGTGACATCTTTAAAGTGTAACATCAGAAATATACTAGAATGGTATACCATGGTATTTTCTCCTACATGCTGTCATGTCCTGATTCTTCTGGTTTCATCCACAGGCGTATCAGAATTATCTTTCAATCCATAATACCCATTGAACCCCAGGACACCCATTTATTCCTCTTCCTCTGTTTGAACTGGTACGTCTGAATTATCTTTTAATCCAGAATACCCACTGAACCCCAGAACCCCCATCTACTCCTCTTCCTCTGTTTGAACTGGTACGTTGCTGCTTTTTTCTCTGACTATAATCCCGTGTATCATAGTTCAAATTCACTGAATGCATATTCATATGTCTGCGCAATTCACACCTACACCTATCCTTCCATCTTATTCTGTTTTACTCCTGCTTTGAATCAATCCAAATGTTCCTATTAGCTGCAATGTCTTAATTTCCCCCTGCTGTGTGGTGTCCTCCTGCTCCCCCCTCCTCCCCTCTACTCACACCTGGTCCATTTTGTGGGCAGTTAAATGGTATAAATTGAATGGAACAGGTCTGGTACATCCTGGTCTGATATGACATCATTTGAAGTGTGACATCTTTATAGTGTAACATCAGAAATAGTCTGGAAATTGGTCAGAAGGTAAGAGTTATCACTGCCTTCTAATTATACTTGCCTTTCTTCTCCCACCCTGTTCTTTCACCATGCTCACATTTGCCCTTACCATTTTTGCTCCACTAATCCTCACTTTCCTTCGCTATCCCCAAACCCCAGCAGCCTCAAATCAAATAACCATCTTCACCTCTCTCTTACCCCTGCCCCCACCTCACTTCATCCGCAGACCTGGTTCTTATCCTGAGACCTCTTCTACTAAAATATAATACAAGCCGGTCACTCTTCTTCACCCATCTGCTTTCTCTTTCCTGCTTCTTCTCACTGCCGGTGATATATCCACCAATCCTGGCCCCCACATCTCAAACGTCCCACTAATCCTCACCCCTATCTTTCTCAAACTAAGATAAGCCATAAACCCTCACAAATAAAACCTGTGCTCCTGATTTCCACCCCCCTGCTTTCTCTTTCTGGAGCACTTTGGAATGCCCGCTCTTTACGCAACAAGCTCCTCATGATCCAAGACCTCCAACAACCTTTCCTTCCTGGCCCTCACTGAGAGCTGGCTGATGCCCCTTGACATGGCCTCCCCTGCTGCACTGAATTATGACAGTCTCCACTCTACCCACACTCCTCGCCCTGGCAGAGGAGTGGGTTTCTTTCGTTCAACAAACTGCTCCTTCAACCCAATCCAACCACTACCGTCCCTTATCCTCCCTTCTTTCGAGGTTTACTCTGTCTGCATCTACTCTAATCTCCAAATGGCCATTATATACTAATCACTGGGCTCAGCCACTACCTTCATTGACCAATTCTCCACCTGGCTTCTTCACTTTCTCTCTGCCGACATCCCCACCATCATCATGGGTGACTTCCATAACCCTACTGGCACCCGCCAGCCGGCAGCCTCCAAACTCCTTTCACTCACCTCATCTTTCGGACTTACTCAGTGGTCCTCCACAGCCACCCACACAGACGGACATACTTTGGCCCTCATTTTCACCCGCCTCTGCTCCCTATGTAATTTCACAACCTCCCCTCTCCCTTATCTGACCACCATCTAGTCACTTTCTCATCCTTGTCCTCCTCACCTGCCCCCCATGTCCAGCCACTAGCACATCCTTGTAGAATCCTCGCACACCTAGATGTTCACATACTCTCAGTCTCTTTTCTACGTCTGTCCTCCATATCTTCACTCCATGACACAGACAGTGCCACCGCTTTCTTTAACGCCACCTCTCACATCAGCCATAGACTCGGTCGCCCCTTTAATGCATGGCAAAGAGCGATGAATCAACAGGCAACCCTGACACAAAAATCTTACCAAAAAACTTTGAGAAGTGTCCAGGTGGCGGAGCAGCACTGGAAGAAAACACACCTGCCAGACAACTTCACTGCTTTCAAACAAGCTACACTTGCCTTCACATCAGCCCTCACCTTTGCTAAACAGACCTACTTCACAAACCTTGTATCTTCTTTATCCTACAACCTCAAACAACTGTTCAGCACATTTAACTCTCTCCTTCACCCACCACTGCCCCCTCTGACTCCCCTCACCTCTGCTGAGAACTTTGCCACATACTTTAAAAATAAAATCAACCAAACAAGGCAAACCTTTACTGTTTCACGACCCCAACCACTACATACACCAGACCTCTGCCCTTCCCTCATAACCTCCCTCACCAACATCAGAGCTTACTCGTCTCCTCTCCAAATCGCACTTAACCACCTGTACACCTGACTCCATCCCTTCCCACCTCCTACCCAAACCTCACTAACATGCTCATTCCAGCCCTAACCCATCTCTTCAATCTATCGGTATCTTCTGGTACCCTCTGCTTTCAAGCATGCCACCATCACCCCCATCTACAAAAAGCCAAACCTTGACCCGACTGCTATTCCCAGCTATCACTCCATATCGCTCCTCTCATTTTCTTCCAAACTCCTTGAGCAGCATGTCCATGCTCAATTTTCCTCCCACCTTTCATCTAATTCTCTCCTTGAAAACCTCCAATCTGGCTTTCGTCCCCACCACTCCACCGAAACTGCCCTGACCAAAACTACTAATGACTTAATCACAGCCAAAGCTAACAGACATTTCTCCATCCTCCTCCTTTTAGACCTGTCCTCTGCCTTCGACACAGTTGACCACTGCCTACTACTACAGATTCTTTCTTCCCTTAGTATCAAAGACCTTGCCCTATCCTGGATAATCTCATACCTTTCTGACCACACATTTAGCGTTCCCACTCCCACACTACCTCTTCATCCCGCCCTCTTTCTGTTGGAGTCCCACAAGGCTCTGTCCTGGGGTCCCTACTTTTCTCCATCTATACCCTTGGCCTAGGACAACTCATAAAGTCCCATGGCTTCAAGGACCACCTGTACACTGACTACACTCACATCTACATATCTGGCCCAGACGTCACCTCTCTGCTGTCCAGAATACTGGATTTTCTGTCAGCCATATCCTCCTTCTTCACTTCTCACTTCCTAAAACTCAATGTAGACAAAACAAAACTCATCATCTTTCCTCCATCTCATGTATCATCCCTACCGGATGTATCTATTATGGTAAATGGCATAACGCTCTCGCGCGCACCTGTAATACACTTTTTCGGAGTAACTGTCAACTCTGGCCTGTCCTTCAAACCACACATTCAAACTCTTGCCACCTCCTGTCGCCTCCAGCTCAAAAACGTTTCCAGAATCCGTCCTTTTCTCAGCCCTCATTCTACTGAAACTCTTGTGACACTCCATTTCCACACCAGGGAAGACTCGGGAACCGGGCAGCAGTTGTTCTTCTTCACTTCTTGGTTCTTTTCACGGGACAGATGGGGGCCGAGACCCGCTCCTGTAACTCTGGCGGTGTCGTTTTAATAAATGGGGGTAGATGACAGGGGATGACTAGGGAAAGGGGTATTCATGATGCCGCCTGCGGTATGCGGCAAGGACAGCCTCCGCTACTTCAAAACCTCTGGGGATGGTGATCGGCAGCTTGGATGGTTCTGTTCCCCACAGGTGGAGCGTGGTCCCCAGTAGGATGGAGGAGTCAGTTCATACTTTGGCAGATGTTCATTGGGCCATCAGTACCCAAATGTCTCATTCAGCCTCTGCAGTTGGCGGTTGCCGCTAAAGAAAGTCTCATGCACCACAGCTGCAGTTCTGTTACTTTTACTTGGTGGTTTCAGTATGGCTGCCGGGTACGTTCCTTACCAACCTCCAGTTCAGCTTTGTCTCCAGAACTGGGTTACTGCAGTCAAGCCTCGGTTGGTGCCCCTTTTCCCCTCACTAGGTGTTTCTGTCTCTGGTGGTCCCACAGTGCTATAAGAGGTAGTTCTCATCTGGGGTGAGCGTGTCAACACTCTTCCCCCCAGGCTCTCAGCACCTCCACAGCACAGAGCTCAGGTACAGTCAGCCACGAGTGCTTGTTTGTGACCCTCTCCGGCGGCACTGCTCTCTAGTTCGGTCGCCTTCTCCAAATTCTGTCAGGTGTTCAGCCACAGCTCCCGTCAGAAGCTTGGGGCCTCCAGTTCAACGGTTCGGGCATAAAGCATCCACGCCGTGTTTAGGGCTGGGTCCCTGTGTCATCCACCAGCCCCTCTGTCTCGACAGATACGGGCATATTGTGGTCTACGTCTTCTTCTGTACCCCAAGGGCTCCCTTCTTCCTCTATACCTCTAGGTCTTTACCTCCCAGGGCGAGCATGGTCGTGCTCCAGCCCACGGGAGTCGACACTACACCGCCCCTACACTCCCGACTTCCACTCTACTCCTCTCATGATGGTCTCTCCTCTCCTCTGACTACTGACTACACTTTCCTATCCCCCTTTTGGAGCCTGGGTCCTTCCTCTGGGTCCACTCACCGCCCCAGGGACCTACGGGTTGTGTGTTTGTGTGTTTGTTTTTGGCTCAACTGCACCATCCCAGTGCCTGGAGAGCAGACGCACAACACTCCCTAATCACAGGAGTGCAGTACCTCTGGTGGCAGCCTACCCAGTGGGGCGCCACACTTGTACATGCCCTCATTATCTCCCGCATCATTTACTGCAACATCCTCCTCTGTGGCCTCCCTGCTAACACTCTTGCACCTTTCTAGTCTGTCCTCAACTCTGCTGCGCCACTAATCCACCTCTTTCCTGGCCAGCCCAGTCACCAGACATGAACATCATTGAGCATGTTTGGGGTAGGATGAAAAGGAAGCTTGGAAGACAAAAACAAAGAATCTAGATGAACTCTGGGAGGCATGTAAGACTGCATTCTTTGCTATTCCTGATGATTTCATTAATAAATTGCATGAATCATTGTTGAACCACATGGATGCAGTCCTTCAAGCTCATGGAAGTAACACAACATATTAAATATGACTAATAGCACCACAACTTCATTCACCAATGTTATGCAACATATATTTGTATTTTAAGTTAATTATTTGTTTGAATATTACATTACTTTCTGTGTGCGACAAAACATTTGTCTTGCCAAAATCTGACCATTCTGTGTTCATTAAATGATCAATATTTCAGCATTGATGCCAATTTATTTTCTTAACCTAAACCACATTTGGGAGGGTTTCAGCTTTCAAAAGAGTAATTTATAAAACCAATGGATGAATTTAACGTCAGGTTATAAGCTTTTATTTACATCACATGGTTAAGCCACATAACTTTTGTCAGGGACTGTATCTCTGTATACTTAATGAAGCATGGAACAGTCTTTTGTGTCTACCTATGCTATTATTCCCACTATGTACTCTGTGTCCACATTAGCCTCTCCCACCTAACCTAATCTATGAGAAGATGAACCTAAACTATGGAAAACAACAAACCCTTTAGCATTCCCTGTCTTTGAGACAGATTGTTGTATCTGTTTCTTAATAACTTAGATTAAATAATTACATTCATTACAGCATTTATGACTGTTTGAACTAACTAAAGTATATCTTAAACGTGTCAACCTCATTGCTACAAATCTACTTAAATGTAAGTTGATATTGAAAAAGACATTTATTGAGCAATCTAATTCAATTGATGACAGTACAGTATATTGCTATGCAAATCGCTTATTTGGAATGCAGCTTTGTATGGAGCCAAATGCTTTTTATTTGTGCCCTTGTTACAGAATTAATGTTTACATGACAAGTTTCATTATTATGTTTTTCAGCCATCTGAATTTTCTGGATGTTGCAACATTTATTAGACTTTAAGTAAAATAAAAAATATTTTATATACGATTCTGTCTGGTATTTTTAGCATTAAAGTCATCGGATTGGAATACAGTAATCTGTTGTTATGACTGATAAAAAGAGTAAATAATATAATACATCCAAACCTCAATGGTGCAGTGATCTTTATGGTTCTCCTCTGTTATTTAGAAGCACTAATTACCTATGACCCTACTGCAAATGTGATTTAATCCACCATCTTTACTGCCTGTTCAGGCGCTGCAAATAAAATATAATGGAACTTGTAATTAAATTCAGTTGGCAACAGTTGATCCATTGGTGCATGACAGAGAAAGTTTCATTAGGCATTTGACTCCAAATAGTGTTACAGATCAAAAGTTTTTATTTTAAAAGGAAATACTGCTAGTTAAAATAAGTATCCAAATATTAATTATTTTAGACTCAACTTATTTTGTATTCCAGATGCCTCCATTTTAAATAATTGGGAACTCTAATATTAAAAGATGCAATGGTTTATCTCATAATCACATGTCCCATAATAAAATTTGAGACAAGTCCATTAACACAGATATACTCATGTGTACATCTACATATGTATGCCTGCAGATATAAGAATTCAGACAATGAATACATAGACATGCACACAAATAGGCACATTGGCTATGTTCACACACAATTTGCGTTTTTTTTAGCACTCTTAGGCGGCCGTCACACGCACAGATATCTTTAGCGATATTGTAAACGATCACGTGCACGCGCAATCGCTTACAATATCGCTCACATCGCTGGTGAGATGTCACACAGACAGACTCACCAGCGATGTGGAGCAGCGATCTCGCTCGTTACTATGGTACACATCGGGTAACTAGGCGCCGCGCGTTGCTTAGTTACCCGACGTGTACCATAGTTACCATCTCCCAGCATAGGCGCGGTCGCTGGGAGATGGATCATCGTGGTGTCATACACCACGATGATGCAGATCGTTGCATCGTTCATCGCTAGATCTGAGAACCGAACCTCAGATCAGCGATGTCACGATCAAGCGATTTAACATCGTAAATCGCTTGATTACATGCAACGATATCTTGCCCGATATCGCTTAAGCGATCAAAAAGGAGATCGCTTAAACGATATCGGGCAAGATATTGTTCCGTGTGACGGCCCCCTTAAAAGCACTTGCGTTTTTTTAAGAGTGCTAAAAAATGTCCCTTGTGTGTCTGAAAGGATTTGCCACGTTTTTGGACTTAGTCATTTTTTCACCAAAAACGCAGGCAAAAACGCAAGCGTTAACGCAGGTGCATAAATGTGCCTTTTAAAAACGCATGTGTTTCCCATAGGACCCCCATGTTAAAAAAACGCATGTGCGTTTTTTCAAAAACGCATGCGTTTTTTTAACATGGGCCCCTATGGGAAACGCATGCGTTTTTGAATGGCACTAAAAGGTACTAATGTACCATGCGTTTTTGCATGCGTTTCCCATAGGGCCCCATGTTAAAAAAACGCATGCGTTTTTGGAAAAACGCACATGCGTTTTTTTACAGCACCCAAAAACGCTGCATGCAGCGTTTTTTGGACTAGGGGTAAAAAACGCAAATGGAGCTGAAAAACGCAGCTGCACTCAAATGTACCCTGCGTTAACGCACCTGCGTTTTTTTTAACAGCCCAAAAACGCAGAGATGGTCAAAAAAACGCATGTGTGTGAACATGGCCATACATACAAAAACTGGCATTAAAAATATGAAACAAGTATGAAAATATTTCCCTCAACACTGAGATAATCTATTATTAGAAATAGTCATCAATATGAGATTCGTTTGAGCCGACATCCAGCACCCCCATCGATCAACTGTTTGCAGCTCCACCTGTGAATAGATATAAACCCTAGCTAGCTCTGTTCACTGTATACTGGCTGTTGATGTTCATTTGAACTGATATGAAGTACCAAGGAGTGACCAGTAAGTGGCGTGATGAAATGATGGTGTGGTGCCCCTGTGACCAGGAGGCCACAGGGTGAACTGCAGCTGAGATAGGTAAGATGGTCAGCTCACAAAAACACCCCCACACACCCCGACCCTGAGCCTAAGTTGCTTCATGCCAGGCTAGTGGTGGCGGAATTATCTACATGTGGGTGGAAAGTAGAGAGAACCCGGACAAAGGGGTGGAGGAACTGTAGTAAAACACAGGAACACTGAGTTGAAGGAAGCATTCCCTGGGAGGCAAAATACCTTGGAGGGTGAGGGAAGGATCCCCAAGCCGAGACACCCTTCAGCTAGTGTCACAGACAGGAAGAACAATGGGGCCCGGCGGCCTGTACCACTTATGGCCGGCCGGGAACCCAGGCTGAACCCGTGGAGAGTTAGAAGGAGCCAGGTGAGCCCAACTAACCCAGGTCACTGGTGGCTGGGACAGAGAACCAGAGTGCCAGCTCTGTAGATGTGGCCGGGAACACTTTACGCCCCTAACAACGAGATACCCGGCGGAGTGCGGGAATTCCATGTCCCCGAGACCCAACTACCGGTACAGAATAGGACAAAGCCATCTTGGGCCGGATGATGGCCAGATTGAACCTATACACGAGGGAGAGAAGAGAGAACCAGAGGGCCCAAAAGGTACACTGAGGGGGAGTGATGCAGAGGAACCATCTCGGCTGCAGTGAGAACCTAAGCTGCTGTGTGAATCCGGTCTGCTACAAGTGTTGTAAAGAACTGTAAAGAACTGTTGTAGAGACTGTGTTGTCAAGTGAGCAGAGGAGTAAAGTACCCAATGAACTCAAGATTTGTGTCTGAGAGTTATTGGTACCGAGACTGCAGCGGCTCGTCTGCAGAGCCACACACTTGTTTTCTAACACCGCAACTAAGTACA